>JAHRHZ010000073.1:21162880-21271135 GCA_024137785.1 Ginglymostoma cirratum
GGCCAAGCAGCATCATAGGAGCAGGAAAGCTTGACGTTTCGGGCCTATTTTCTGATGAAGGGTCTAGGCCCGAAACGTCAAGCTTTCCTGCTCCTATGATGCTGCTTGGCCTGCTGTGTTCATCCAGCTCCACACCTTGTTATCGCGGATTCTCCAGCATCTGCAGTACCTATTATCTCTAATTAGTTTACATATCTGAGGATATCCCAAACGCGCATTTTCATAGACTCAGGCTGTGGGGTTTAGATAATTTTATTTTTAAAATTTAGCTAGGTGTTTCTCACAAAAGTTATTACAGTTTTGATTCTGTAGTTCACTGGGTAGAGACAGCCAAAGGAAATCACGTTAGTCAAGCCTGCTTCTTAAGCAGAGAAAATACGAACTTTACCATTCACTGTGCATATGTGGTGAGGCTCAAATTCAGGTTGTAATTCATGTGGGAAGGAAAACAACTGAAAATATTTGCAGAGCTCAAATTTATAGAAATAAATCTACAGTGGTTCTCACAGAATCTTGTGCAGAGCAAACTTTGCGTTTGGAAATATGGTCAGCTGGATCAATCTCCTTGAACAGGAAGAAATAAAACATCTGCCAGAAACTAAGCATCAGCTGCTGCACCAGCAACTGTATAGAAGCTATGGGAGCACAGTGGGCCATTAGGAACCAGGGTATTCCTGATGTTTCAATGCTTAAGCAAAACTTCTGCAAGTCTAAATTTGCGAAGTCCATAGTCATAAGATTTTGAGAAGTATTTTTGAGGATAAGTTCGCCAAAATTTAAGGGAAGAATTTCCATACATCAGTGAATAGCTGGAATTCTGAGGAAAGATCAAAGAAAGTTATTCCCAGGAGGCTGCGGGTTGGTTCCAGGAAATATGAGTGAACCTTCAAGATTCTTGTAATGTATAAGGGAACCCTTGGGGTGCAACATTTTTGAGGTGCTAAGTTAATGTGAACTGTTTAGTGCAGGTCTGGGTGAACACTTTTCTACACAATACAAGGTTATCTTCATTTTGAAAACCTGCAGCTATTTGTTTCAGTATTACTCAAATATCTTCTAACGTACCTGTAATGGAAGTGTCACTTTGGTGTGACAAAGCAGACTTTTACTTGAAGTGCATCGTTCAAACAATATTAAAGTTACTTCCTTCTCAGAACTAAACTACATATAAAAGATTATATTAAATAAGTCAGGGACAACTTTTCACTGTGACCTAACCAACCATTCTATGCTAATACTCTGCAGAATTAATGTATCAGTTTCATTTGGAGATGCATTGACTAAAATATTAAATGTAACATATCATCTGTTTTTCAGATTTTGCTAATGAGGCAGTTCCCTACCTTCCTGGACACTGATATCTACCTCCTCCAAAAGCCAGGAAGCCGTCCAAGAAGACATGTTTTTCTATATCTGCCTTCTTCCATCGTTCCTGTAGGAAGACAATATTTTTCAGCATCATTGCTGTGGAAATAAATGATGGCACAATACACAATCAATATAGTTGAGTAGTAAAATAACAAAAGGAGACAAATCTCATTTGAACTTGTTGGAAACTACTGTGGGAGGAGATTACAAAAATTACCAGGACACAGTACTCATACTGGTAAAACTAAGGAGGTTAATGCAGAAGATACAAGGTATGGCAGAGTAATAATCTAACTTTTGACAACAATTCAGAGAGGAGATAATGGAACAGGTAAATACAGAATGATGAAATATGGGAAATAAAAAAAAGAGCAAATGAGGTATGTTAATTAGTGCAGAGATAGTAGGAACTGCAGATGCTGGAGAATCTGAAATAACAAGGTGTAGAACTGGATGAACATAGCAGGTCAAGCAGCATCAGAGGAACCCTTCTTCAGAAAATTGATTTTAATGAAGGGTCTAGGCCCGAAATGTCAGCTTTCCTGCTCCTCTGATGCTGCTTGGCCTGCTGTTTTCATCCAGCTGTACACCTTGTTACCTCTATGTTAATTAGTGCCAGGCCTCAACATTTCTGACCCTGCTTTAAACATCACATTTTTCCACTATACTCCCAAGCAACATTATCTCAGTTCAGGAACAATGTGGAGGTGTTGGACTGTGGTGGACAAGGTCAGAAATCACACAACACCAGCTTATAGTCCAACAGGTTTATTTGAAAACACAAGCTTTCGGACCCTCGCTCTTTCTTCAGGTGTTAGGTTTAGGAATAGAGGGAGGTATTGTGGTGCAGTGGTAGCATCTCTGCCAGGACTTCATGGGCGCAATGAGGCCAAATAGTTTGATTAACAATGTACAAATCACTCCAGTAAACCTGTGCCAGGTGGTTAGAGTGGGAGACATCCTGGTCAGCCATAATAGTGTGATAACGACAGGCCACAACCTCTGCACACCAAAGAACTCCACATACAGGTTCTTGCTACCTGCCCCATTGCAAACATCCTCCTCACTTTGAGAGACTTTATTGGAAGATGACGTAAAACAACTTGTTGAATAACAAAGAAATTTCAATAGAGTAACACAGAAATTTATATCATATTTTACTCTCATTCCTTATTTCTGTTCATTAATCTCGCATTAAATTACAATTCTTTTTGTTGCCGTCAAGGGATCTTTCCTGTTTTAGTTACTATCATTTGAAAGGATTCAAAATTGTATTTGCTGTGTAGATATGACATACTGGGGAACATTTCTCCTACACATAATCCAAAGATAAACAGTAGTAAAAGCTTTTACTCAAATATACTCACGGGAAGAAACTTTTCAGGATCAGGAAAATTTTTGGGATTCCGGTGTGCCCAGTAAATGGACAACATGAGCATGTCACCCGAAGGAACAATGTAATTCTAGAGTAAGAAAATATTACTATTAAATAATTTCTGTATTGTCTACAGATGTGTTTTTTTAAAAACTGTGTAGTTTTGATTTTTTTCCTTTCCTCTCCTTAAGGTATTTAACCAGGTTCAAAAGAAGAACATAGTGCTGGATAATAATTCATTGGTGCTAGCCATCATTCAGTATCTTGTCAAACTGACCATTATGTAATGTGAGGATTCTTATTCAGATGTTAAATTTCTATGGCTAAGCCTGATATATTTCCTGGTCAAATTCTACTCTGGCTTAGTTCCACAAGGATTCATTAGGTAGTCATTAAGAGCAGGATTTTTGACCAACTCAAGGATAGTAAGACCAACATATCCTCATGAGTTGAAATCACTGTTTAAACAAAAATGGGAAAACACATTGAGATTTCCTTAGTCTTTGCTAAGCAGCTACTCACTGTATGAGTTCACTGAATCATTAGGGTAAATCCTGCAGAGTTTAGTTTGAGGACATGCAACATATGTAATTTACATTTCTGACTTCCACTGCATTGGTTACATCGCAGATATTTCAGCAGTATTTCTTTTGAATTGCTGATGGATTTTCTCACCTGTCTCATATGATTGCCATAAATAACGAACATTTGGAAAGACTTTTAAGACAAAATGGTTGTCTAGTTTTCTTTGAAGTTCAGTAACAGGCATAACAGGGTGCCTTTAACCCTTTAGAAAATAGGCAGGCAGCCAAGTTTCTCTTCAGGTTCAATTTTATCTGAAGCCATTGTGGCTTACCCCTTAGGCCAACTATTTGGAACCAAGTGCTGGGGCAAGAAACCCGAAAAAGCGGTAGTTTAATATATACAACAAACTTGTGCAGCCAGAAGAGTTCTCCTGCTAATTTGCATTCAACAAAAAAAAAAAAAAAAGGACAGGCCTTTCTCTGCTCAGCTGATGCCAGGCCACCTGACAATTTATCTCAGTGCCAGGGATAGTACTTGCAGTCTTGGTGACAGCCTCCAGCTGCCTGCCAGCTTCCCATCAGTTTTGGTTAGTACTGTATTGGGGCACTTATAGATGATGCAGACTAACGGAGGTCTCCCATGTCTCACAGTGCTCAGGAAATATCCAAATGACTTCCAACTCCATTAAAATCAGACCAAAGGAGTTTAAAGCCAGCTGCAGTTAATAGACAGACAAATTCATATTAGAGCTGAATGTTGTTGTAAGGTCATTCAGACTTTAGATTTGAACTATGGGCTTGAAGGGAGCTTGAAGCTAATTTTGACCATTCTCAACTGAGTGATTTATCAAGTTAAATTTGCAATGGCCAATTATTTTTGAGGTTTGAATGCTAGTTATGACATTACAATCTAGTCATGGTAACCAGCAAAAAGGCGTACCTGTAATTTACTTGTTTATTAAATTCAGACAGTAGAAGACAGTCGCACTAATTCAAATCTCAATGGTAACAAATTAGATAAAACCAAACTCATTCCTATGGAAAGACTGTAAGAAGAAACAGGATTTTCTACATGAATATTATCTGTATAAGATAATTCTTCATTTCTTCCATTACTTTTTCCCAGTTAAAAAGTTTAAATATTATACATTTTACTGTGAATGCAATTACCACTCCTAGAGAATTTCCTTGTTGTCAATAATAAATGTTCATCTTATAAATTTTTAAACAATACTTGGAGGGTGAAATCTTGAGGAGATACGGGGTAAATTCCAGGAACTTTACAATAATCATGAGACAGCGTACACTGTTTCTCATTCCAGGCACTTAACTAAAGCTGATCTTAAGTCTACCTTAGAAAAATCTCAAAGGTACACATGTTTGGGAAGGTTATGTAGCCCTTTCCTACTCCAATTCATTTATTTGTATTCCAATTTGCATGTTGAAGAGTGATTGAAAACATCAGAGCTAAATCTAGCCAGATCAAATACTGTCCAAACTTAACATTTTGTTTGTTTTATGTAATATCTATTTATCTTGATATTTGTCGTAAGATCTTTATTTTCAGGTAAGAAACAAGAAAGCAATGCATGCAAAAATGCCATTTAGCCAAGCAAAAACGTTTCTCCCACAGATCATATACAATTTCTTTATCATGAAATCTATCCCATGTGTTTAAACTCCTGAAGAAAAGGTGATATATTGTGTAATTCTCACGTCAATCCATAATCTTATACTGTCCTGCCATCTTCCAAACGTTTCTCAATCCCTAAACCACACAGATCATCACGTCCACTGGATTACCTTATAAGTCTCAGTCTACAATATCCAATAACCACCAAATCATCTCTAATAAGATATTCATCTCGCTTCTGATACTAAAAAAAATCAAAAAAGCTTCCATATTCCACAATGATGGTTATGAATAATCGTAAAGCAAGAAAGAGAGTTTTGTAAAATCTGAAATGTACTGCCTTTAGGAATGCCTAATCCTTATCTTGTGTTTTCCCTTCATAGCATTTGTTTTCAATAGATTTTTCCTTGTCAGTAATCCCTTTTTTGTTCCTGTTGCTCCTTTAATGACTTAATACCTTAATAGGATTCCAAGCTTGCAAGATCTACAACCACATTTTTGACTCTATAACATTGGTTTTCAGTTATTATACTACATTGGGATCTGTTGTTCTTTTTGTTGTACAAGGGAATGGTCGAGAAAGAGTTAATATTGGAGACTACGTTTTTCTCTATCATATGTCATATAGTCTCAGTTGCAGCAGAAGATGGATCTAACCCAAAATTTTTGGCTCCTGATAGTCCTAGGAGTACTATGTTTAACTAGACAAATGTAACTTGTCTTCATTGCTATCATGGAATAAACTACATCTCATTAAAACAAGAGCCTTTTCTCACTCAGACTCACTAGTGGCTCATCCTCTATCATTGTTAATCAAACAGGCCCTTAACTATGTATAGTAGGATTGATGACTGCACTGTACCCCAACCATTAACTGGTAGTGTTTGATCTTGTAACACTTACAAAACTTTCCATGCTTGTTCCCAGTACAGCCCACGATTTGTATCTCCCTTTGCATTCCCTAGATGAAAGCACCATTAACATAGGTAACTCACTTTAATTTTTAAAGGTTGCATCACTTTTCTAGATATAACCCCTGGAGCTCGCAAACGAATTGCCTCTAAAATGCAACATTTTAAGTATGGAAGCTTCTGTAGATCACTTTCCTCCAGTCTGATCTTTTTATCACCTAGGGAAATTGAAAAAAGACATAGGGAGAATGAATGCAGCATCTAGACTTTTTTAAAATTACCTAGTCTTCTGAATCCAGCAGTAATATCGCAAATATTTTCACTGGAACTTTGAAAGTCATCCATGTGCATATTGATGGAAGTGCTTGTTACATTATTGGGATGGGAGGGGAGGCAGGGGTTCAAAAGAGTCACTGGTTTGTAAAATCTATCCAATTGAACAGTGCAAACTAATGTGATAATCAATGGAAAGTACATGAATCATGTTACTCTTATGCTGCTCAATGTTTTGAACACTTGAATTTCTGTATAGATATAAATGTCTAATTTCATAATACAAATTAACTGTACAAAGCTGCAGCCCCAATTATTGTATCATATTTGAAACAAGCAACAATTTACATAATCAGGATGAGCAGAGACATGTCCTCCTAGTAACCATACAGCCTTACTTTTTACGCCAGCTAATGTTAAAGTGTAATCATAGAATGCCTGCAGTGCGGAAAGAGGCCATTCAGCCCATTGAGTCTGCTCCAACCCTCTGAACAGCATCTGACCCAGACCTACCCTCTCCCCATAACCTCACATTTGACAGGGCTAATCCACCTAACCTGCACATCTTTGGACAGTGGGAGGAAACCAGAGTACCTGGAGAAAACCCACACAACACGGGGAGAATGTGCAAACTCTACACAAGCAGTCGCCCGAGAATGGAATTAAATCTTGGTCCCTGGCACTGCAAGGCAGCTGTTTTGTACTGAATCAAAATATTTATTACATTTGAGACTTGTGTTACACATCTGTTACAATTAAAGCTGTCAAGCAATTAAAAATGATTCTTGATTAATCATTTTATGAAATATTTATATCTTTCAATCTTGGTTTCAATTGTGTATTTAATTGATTTATTGTTGTCCTTCAAGGCAAAGATGGCCATGTTCATCATCTGGAGTGTTTGGTAGGATTCTGATACATTGTGCTGACTACTATGGCAATCTTCACTCAGAAGATTTCAAATAACACAGGATACCACTTACAACTGACTTTTAGACAGTTTACTGGCTTGAGAATCCTCTCTTTGCATTTTGTCTGCTTCTGCTACCTTTCTGCTTTCAAAGGAAGTCACACCTTTATTTTTGTCTGGATTCACCAGATGCCGTGATCTTGGTGAGTTTCTTCCCAGTCTCAAAGTTGATCCCAAACTCCCAAATGAAACCTTGAGTGTTGTGGTAGCACATCCTTTGACCATCATGACTGTGCACCCCGAACTCAAATTGTCCTTAGAAGGTTCACTTTGACACAATTGTCAGGTATTCTTGCTACATAATCAGTCCAACTCAGTTGTGACTGTCTTACCTGAGCATATCAGTTCAGGTAGCTCCAAGGTACCTCAGGACAAAATGCCAGGTGCTGTTATTTGATCTTCCAGAGTTTCTGAACTGAACTCATGTGAAAGTGATTCAGTTTCCTAACACAATGTGGGTACACAGTGTAAACCATGTGTAGAACAGAATGGACACAACCATTGCTGAATAGACTTTCAGTTTGGTGGGAAGACTCACTCCTTTTTCTTCCCAGCCTGATGTACAATGTCAGCTGAAGGTGCTTCCTCTCCTTCTTAGGGCATCCCTTGGGATTGAGGATAACTTGTTTTTACTCCAATTCAGTGGACTCTGAGATGGATGATGAGTCCAATTTGTGATCCGCAGTGTTTGCCATACACGGAAGTGGTTATGTTTGAAGGACTGGTTAGATGGGTTGGTTTGAGGTGCCCCTTCCAACATCTTGACTTTGCCTCTGTTTATTCCCAATGAGGGCTCTCAATGTGTTTGATGCCTTCCCAAATAAGCCTTCTCCATTTTGGTTGATGATAAGCCAGACCCTGTCAAGAGTTTATTAATATGTTTGATCACTTCAGGGATGAATTGAGGATATCCCTAAATCACTTCTGCTAACCTCCTGGGAATCTCCCGTCATAACTGAGTTCTGAATAGAATAGTTGACATACAAATAATATGTCCTGTGCTGATTTTGTGTGATTATTACCTCAATGCTGGGCATCTTGGCTTGGAACATACCCTACTGTGTTCCAAGTTTCTTGCCATTGGATATGAAAGATTTTGCAAGGATGCAAAATCCACCACCTATCCAGTAAAACACTTGCAATCTTAATTTTGAGTTGTAGATCTTAGTCCTCAAATATTCTTCTCTTTTCCATTGGCTGAAGGGTGAGCTGCCACTTTCTTTCTTCATGCTTTCATGGGATGTGGGCATTGCTGGCAACACCTGCATTTGTTGCCCATTCCTAAGTGTCTTCCTGGGCAATTTCAGAAAGCAACTGAGAGTCAACCACATGGCTGTGGATCTGCAGTCATCTGTAAGCCAGTGTAAGGATGGCAGATTTCTTTCCATAAGGTACATTAGTGAAGCAGATGGGGTTTTACAATAATCAATTATAGATTAATTGTCACCATTACTGAGACCACTTTCTTAACTGAATTTAAATTCCACCAGCTGCCATGATAGGAATTGAACCCATGTTTCCAGAAAACTAGCCTAGGACCCTGGATTACACGTCAAGTGACATTACTGCTACGCCATCTCAACCACTGAGCACTTTGGTAATTCTTACACTTGTCTGTTCATCAATATAGGAAGCTCTAGAGAGTGTACTGCCAAGGTATGTGAACACATCCACTGCTGAATAGCTCTGCCTGTGGACTGAAATTTTGGAGTTGAGATAGTGTTTTCTTATGAACATACAAATGAAGAGCAGGAGTCGGCCATTCAGCCCCTTCAGCTTGTTCCATCTTTCAATAAGATCTTGACTAATCTGTTTGTAACCTCAAATTCACATTCCTGTCAACCCCTTGATAACCTTTCATTCCCTTTTATAATAACAATCTGTATACTTCTGCCTAAAAAATATTCAAGCGCTCTGCTTCCACCACCTATTTAAGAATAGGTTATATAAAGCTGTTGCATGACTAATCTGTGAGACAGAGCCCCTAGTTTCGCACTGACACTCATATTAGTAAGGAGGATTTTGCAGGGTTGACAGGCTTGTTTCTGCTTGTCTTTTCTGGTTTCTAAGTTGATATTGAGAGGTCCATCTGGTTTCCTTCCTTTCCTGAGACTTGATTGATGCAACTGAGTGGCCTGCTAAGCTATTTCAGAAGTCAGTTGAGAGTCAACCACATTGCTGTGGGTCTGGAGTCACATATAGGCCAGGCCAGGTGAGGATGGCAGATTTCCTTCCATAAAGGGCATTAGTGAATAAGATGGATTTTTCTAGGAATCAACAATGGTTTCATGGTCATTGGGAGATTATTAAAACCAGATATTTTTTATTGAATTCAAATTTCCTTATTTGCCATGGCAGGATTTGAATCCAGGTCCCCAGAACATTAGATGAGTTTCTGGATTAATGGTCTAGTGACAATACTACTAGACCATTGACTCACCTTCACCTGGTTGCGAAGCTTAATTGGATGTCTCTTTCAATGAATTAGAGCTGGCAGAACGGAACACACATGTTCCTTTTATAAGATTCAAAACCACCAAGGAATTCCCTCCTTCCCTCAACATTTTTATTTAGCTTAAGGCTGTGTGCATATATTCTTCACAATAATTTGTATCGATGCCACTGACATCGACGTAGGCACCAGAATGATAATGGCAAAAACTGCCCTGTTGACCCTGCATCGACCTCCTTACTAGCATCTGGGGGCTAGTGCCAAAATTGGAAGACCTGTCTCACAGACCCGTCAAGCAACAGTCATACTCACAGAATCATACCTTACAGGCAATGTCCCAGACACCACCATTACCATCCCATCAGGACAGACCCAGCGGAGGTGGGCAGCACAGTGGTATAACATCTGTAGTTACCTTCACTTGACACATTCTCTTCTCTCCCCCCCCCCACACAGAAGTAAAGACAATGCATTGACTACAGGAGTTGCGATGTCATGTTGCAGCTGCACAGGACATTGTTACGGCACTTTTGCAATGCTGTATTCAATTTTGGTCTCCCTGCTATAGGAAAGATGTTGTGAAACTTGAAAGGATGCAGAAAAGATTAACAAGGATGTTGCTGGGGTCGGAGGTGAGCTACAGGGATAGGCTGAGTAGGCTGAAGCTATTTTCCCTGGAGCTTTGGAGGCTCAGGGATGATCTTATAGAAGTTTATAAAATTGTGTGGGGCATGGATAGAGTGAATAGCCAAGGTCTTTTTCCCATGGTAGGGAAGTCTAAAACTAGACAGCATAGGTTTAAGGTGAGAGGGAATAGATTTAAAAGGGACCTAAGGGGCAAATTTTCACACAGATGGTGGTGTGTGGATGGAATGAGCTGCCAGGGAAAGTGGTGCAGGCCGGTACAATTACCAGGCATTTGGATGGGTACATGAAAAGGAAGGGTTTAGAAGGATATGGGCCAAATGCTGGCAAATGGGACTAGATTAATTTAGGATATCTGGTAGGTATGGACAAATTGGGCCGAAGCATCTGATCCTGTGCGTTGCAGCTCTATGACTCTAAATCAGTGTTAGTGAAGGCAAGGGACTTGATAAGATGCCACATCAAAGGTCAAAATCAAAGCTCATGGTGTAGGGTGTGTCAAATTAGCATGAATAGAAGGTTCAGTTGCCATCCTGAGCCCTTGTTCATATTGCACACCGCACCATAAGCTTTTCTGAGTTGGTATTTATATAAATTCACTTAAATCTGGTAGCGAGCCTAGTTTTTGGTTTCACATTGTAATGCAACTGGCTGGTAGATTAAGAAGGAACTTTTTTTACAGTCTTATAGTAAGATTAGCTGGCTGGCAGAAAACAGTATGTAAAAATGGCTGTTCATCTTATTGACAAATGGAGTTGCACAGGAGTCTGTGCTGGGCCCTCAATATTTTTACAATTTACATTAATGACTTAGATGAAGGGAGCAAAGGTATGGTAGGTAAATTTGTAGATGAAACCAATTGCAATCAGATATAGATAGGCTGAATGAATGGGCAAAAAGCTGGCAGATGGAGTATAATATGGGAAAATGTGAAATTGTTCATTTTGGCAGAAAGGCTGATAGAAAGAATATTATTTAAAAACAGTACTACTGCAGAATTTTGAGGTGCAGAGGAATTTCGGTGTCATAGACCCACACGGCACAGAAAAAGATCCTTTGGTCCACCTGGTCCATACTGACCAAGCTTCCTAAACTAAACTAGTCCCTCTTGCCTGTGTTTGGCCCATATCCCTCAAAACCTATCCTAGTCATGTATCTGTCCAAATGTCTTTTAAATGTTGTAACTGTACCTGCATCTGGTGCAAGTTAGCATGAAGGTACAGCATGTAACCAAGCAGGCTAATGGAATGTTATCTTTTACTATGAGAGGAATTGAATACAAACATAAGGATGGTATACTTCAATTATACAGGGCATTGATGAGACTACATTTCGAATACCATGTGCAGATTTGCATTCCTTATTTAAAGAAAGATGTAAATACATTGGAGGTTGTTCAGAGGAGGTTTACTAGATTCAAGTAAGTGCATTGTCTTATGAAGAGAGGTTGGACAGGCCCACAGCTTGTTTCCACTGGACTTTAGGAGAGTGAGGGCTGACCTAACTGAAGTGTACAATATCCTGAATGATTCTGCCAAAGTGGATGTGGAAACGCTGCTTCCTCTTGTGGGCGAATCCAAAACTAGTGGCACAGTTTTAAAATTAGGGGTTGCCTTATCAGGAGAGAGATGAGATGAAACTATATAACTCAGAGGGCTGAGAGATTATGGAACTCTCTGCCTTAGAAGATGGTAGTGATGTGACCATGAAAAATTTTAAGACAGAAGTAGATAGATTCTTGTCGGGCAGGGGAATCAAGAGTTACCAAGATAGGTGGGAATATGGAACATAAAACACAAACAGATCAGCCATGACCTTACTGAATGATGAAGGAGGCTTGAGGGGCTGAATGGTCTACTTCTGCTCCTATTTCATTTGTTCATACAAATACCAGAGCGACATATTTGATGTGTGTTGTGGAAAATTGCTGGAAAATCTGTACCCTTGTAATTAGGATAGCATTTTGGAAAACATACGGACTTCTATTCATTATATCTTCGAATCAGTGATAACCAAAATATTTTTATCCACTAGTAAAAGTTTTTAAAACAATTACCTTGGTCACCAATGACAGAACATAGTTCCTTCATAACAGTCTTATAAACAAATGGATTCGAAATAATAAATGCAAGAGTCCAGAATGTGATCTTGAAAAGAGAAACAGTAACAATTATACTACATATTCACAATGTTCACTTCTGTAAACTAATGAACTGAAGAAGCACTAATAAACTAGTGGACTAATTGGAGCCAAAGCAGCAAAGCATCTTTTATTAGCTTAGACATAAGCAAAACTGATGAATTGATGACCTTAGATCAATCAAAGATGAAGGCCATGGCACTAACGTTCATGGGAATTAAGAAAAACCCTCCCCTGGTTGAATCATTATGTAGCCCAAAGGAAAAAAAAAGCTGTTAATGTTGTGGGCTAATCTCAGTTCCAGAATATCAATTCAGGAACTGCTCTCTGTGATTTTCTAAGATCATCCATCTCCATCTATTTCATTAATGATTTTTTCTCTAACGTAACGTTAGAAATGAGGACATTCATCAAAGATTGCACAGCGTTCAGTACGGTTTGTGATTCCTCAGGTGCTTAAGATCCTCATGGAGACCTAATTTTAAAAGAAAAGCTCGGAATTCCCAGTGACTGATGCCTGGGATCACACAGCGTGATTGCATAGTTTAAGACTTTTACTGAATAAATATACAAAAAACAAAATACACTAAGAATTATTTTGTAGGCTACAAATGCACTAAAGACAACATCCTTGTTAACATTTAACATACTTAAATTCAACTGCACTTAAGCTACAGCATACCATTTGCAGAACTACAGTCACTACAGGCAGCATAGTCCAAAGCTACTCTCAGTTTCCAATTGGCTCCATACCCCCTGTTTTGCTATGTTATAACATCAAGTGACCATCAAAGGTCCTTTCCTTCAGTCTTCTGATAAATCCCAAAGCAACATCCAGCAGCACAACTCTATTCATTCCATCTCCTGCCCACATCATAATGAATCTCCCAGTACCACTAAGTTCCGACAGAACTTCCTTTCACCCGCTGTCTGGTAGCGAACAGCGAAAGAGCCTTTCTCCCCCACCTCGCAGACTACTGCAGCTCACGTGTCTGTCCCTCACCCTCTCCCTTTGTCCCAAGTCTCTGAAACAATTTGTCCAAAGGCAGGGCAGCTGCTTCCGCCATTGGGCTCAAGAGAGAAAATCAACATGGGAGTTTCAACAGAAGTTCACCAGGACCACAAAACCCCACATAAACCAAGTCACTTCAGCTTATTGCTGGGCAAAACTATGTCATCACATGCTCCATTCTTAGCTTGAAGGGATAGTTTAGAACATTAGCATTTTATAAAACATTGTACTCTTAACATACTGAAATAGGCTATGTTCACTCACAGCAAGATCTAGACAACATTCGGATCTTAACTCATTGTGGCAAGTAATATTAACACCATGCAAGTGCTAAGAGTAGTTGGCAATGTCCATCATCAGCAAGAATTGTTCTAACCATCTCCCTTTAATAATCAAAACATTAATACTGCTAAATCCTCCACTGTCAACATCCACAGAGTGGCCATTGATAGAAACTGAACTGACCAGTCATACAAATAGTGTGGCTACAAGAGCAGATTAGAGGCTAGGAAATCTGTGCTGAGTAGTCACCTCCCGACTTCCCAAAGCCTGTCCACAGTCTACAAAACACAGGTCAGGAGTATGATGGAATACTGTGCAATTTCCTGGATGACTGAAGCTCCAAACAACACTTAGGAAACTCACCAACATCAGAACAAAGCAATCCACCCGATTAACAGTCAAACCCCCCCCACCTTAAATATACATTCCCTCCACCACCAATGCACGACACCCACAATGTGTAACATCTGCAAGACTCACTGCAGCAACTTGTCATCTCTGTCTTTGTAACCCATGACCTCTGCCAGCTAGAAGAACAAAGGCAGCTGGAGAATAGAAATAGTGCCACCTCCCATTCTCCATCAAGCCTCCTGTGCTCTTATGGAAGTAAATTTCCACTGATGCTGGATCAAAATCCAGGAACTCTCTTCAAATAGCATTGTGTTGTATCTATACCACATGGACTGCAGTGGTTCAAAAAGACAGCTTTCCAATACCTTCTAAAGGTAATAGAGTCATAGAGCTGTACAACATGGAAACAGATCCTTCAGTCCCACTCATCCATGCCGACCAAATATCCTAAATTAATCTAGTCCCATTTGCCAGCATTTGGCCCATATCCCTCTAAACCCTTCCTATTCATGTACCCATCCAGGTACCTTAAAAAGTCAAATCATTGAATCTCTAAAGATTATCTTAAAGGACAGACTCCTTTTAGTATCAAAAGTATGTGTAGCTGAAGTCTTTTCCACATATGCAGAACATGATATCTAAAAAAGTTCTGATTTTCCAAAGGTCAAGTCAAGTCATTGACATCCCAAAATCTGAATTATTTCATGATTGTTACCATTTTCATTAGTTCAATTGGACAGGAAAAGGTCAGCTAATATTTGAATATGGTACTTACTGGAAGTGCATTTGCTTGAGAAGCCCAGAGCAACAATAAACTGTAATTAGCAGTAGAGTTCCCATTCAAAGTGTCTAAAAGATGCTGCAACAATGTCTGGAAAAGATATAAATTGATGGTATTAACCTTACTTAAATAATTTAGTAATTTAAACTGCAAATGAAACTCGCTCCTAGAGGAATAGGAACTTCCATCCCTGTAAAATGTGTCACCCGTTATAGATACAGAATGGCATTAACAGCAGCAATGACAGTATTCATTTCTAAAGAAATTACGAATGCTGATTAAAAAATTGTTAAACTAACATCTCACAAAAAGACAAATTTCATCATCTATTTTCAGATATATAGTATCAAGATGCTAGGTGCCAATTCCACGCTTATACCTTCATTTTCCCAATACCTGGACTCCAGAAATTACTGCAGGGAGAATGCAGATTGGTGACACATTAATCACAGAAAACAAATAAATTAAAGCAAATAAGAGTTTGCATTGTATGGTTTCTTACAAAACAGTCTTTTCACCTTATATGTAAGATTTAAGTGATGGTACAGCTATCTTGGCATACAGCTGGAGGACAAGATTAGAAAGTGTGAATGTATTTTAGTTTAGGAATTGTAAGATGGTGAACCCTGAAATGTCTTCTTGGGACACTTTCTGAGGTTAAATTATTTGCCTCTCCCCTTCATACAATTACAGGTGTCCTCTTCCCTTCCAACATTTTGAAATTACATGACTCATAATAATTTAATAGACTTTGATGTTAAATGCAATGTATCTGCCCACATAGTAGCATGGAAGAGTTCTTTTGTTCACTGTTTGGATGTGAATGTCACTGGCTAGGCCAACATTTGTTGCATAACTAGTTTCCAGTATGTCTGTAGGTCACATTACTGTATGTCTGGGCTCAAACATAGGCCAGAACAGACAAGAATGGCAAATTTCCTTCCTGAACCAGATGGATGTTTATAACAATCAATGGTGGTCACTGGATGAACTTCTTATTCCATATTTTTGATGAATTCAAATTTCACCATTTGTCATGGTAGGATTTAAAAACTAACCTAAGGTTCTGAAATAGCAAGTCTAGTGACATCAGCTATATGCCACTCCCTCACTGCCTGTTCAACTGAGTGTTTAATTATTTACTATCTAGCTAATCTTGTAGCAAGTCTTAGCAATGAGCCCATTACAACGCCTGATAGTATGTTCATATTCCGTGACACTGTAGAACATCACTGGAACAAGAACTGATTGCAATAAGAACCAAGTAAGATATCAAGCCAGGAAAGAATCAGAATTCAGTTATCAGGCTGGTAGCACGTTCATAGGAATCCAAATTATAGACGTTCATTTCAACTATACTAAGCTAACTAAATTTTCCAAGGCTCCTTAGCCAGCACCACTACCATCTGAAAGAACAAGGGCTGCAGATACATGGAACACCACTATGTGCAAGTTCTCCTTCAAGCCACACACCATCCTCACTTGGAAATATATCACCTTTCCTTAACTATTCTGGGCCAACAGCCTGGACCTCCCTCCCTCATGCCTTTGTGGGTCTACCTACAGAAAATGGACTGTAGATGTTCAAAGAAGCAGTTCATCACCACCTTCTCAAGGACAACTAGGGGTGGAAAATAAATTCTGGTCCAGCCAGCAATGCCAACATCCCATGAACGAATGGGAAAAAAAAAACACTGAATGTGTAAAACTTCAAAAATATTTTAAAAACAACATTTTTATTTGAAGACCAAATCGTATGAAAACATTATATAAACATATTGCTATACATCAAAAATGTGTAATATAAATATTAACAAGTCTGTATAAGTTAAACAACCAAACTGTATTCTTAATTTTAGTTAGAAAAAGTCTTTAAATTTTAGCTAGCAAAAAAAGGTAATTTATTGCATTTGTGGTCATACTGGCACAGTTCTACATTTTTAAAATATTTACCAGCCAAATTAATGAATGTTGACTTTACCAATGACAAAAATATTTTTTGGAAATCATTCCAGCAGCAACTCCATTCCTAATTAACTCCAGTTTTGTTGTACGTTAAAACTGCATATAGTATTAAGAGCTCAACAGAGTTCAATAATTTAATTATTGCCCTTTCTCTATTTAAATACAAATCCTGGAGGAGGATTTGAGCCCAAGTGCTCACAGGTAGGAGGGCTACCAACTGAGCTACTGTACTCTTAGGAAGTAAATATGGTCTAGAAATAAAACTGTTGAATTGATCCTGCAATAAAGCAAATAAAAACATTAAAAAAGCCCAAAACAAGAAAATCCACTTATTCCATAGACCATACATTTCTAAGCTTTAAGTAATTTAAGATTAATTCCAGAAATCATCATGGTGCACCAATAATACTATTGTAATAGCTCTCAATCCCATTTCAAGTAAGATGTCCAATCAGCTCTTTTCAAAATGTCATTAACTGCTTTGGCAGTACAGTATATTTCGCATTTCTGTTTTAAGTCAGCAAAAGTTTAAGAAAAGATTTCTGTATTAAAAGGTGACAAGGAAAAATCCATAAAAAGTTTGAAAGGGTATAAGCAACAGAGAAAGCTTGTATCAAGTTTCTTATTTCAATGAAAGTGCTATATTATTCCATTTCCCAGAAAAATAGTACAGTCATTAACTGGTTGATCAGTTTATACAACACTGAAATATAGTTCACTAAGTACTGCATGTAACCATTTCTCAAATTTGAAATTAGTGGAAAAATTTGATTCAATATCGTTTACAATCACTATTACCTTGGAGTGGTCATCTGCGGGTTTAAACGTTGCAGCATTGGAGACAATACTTTCAAATAGAGACAGAAGCCAGTGCTTTGATTTAGACCAGTTCCTGCGGATACAAGGTGTAATAATAAATAGGTCAGAGTTTTACTTACTTAGATGAAGAAGGGTTGCAGCATGCTATGACTATGTTTATCTGAAAGCGTTTGTACTGAAATGTTTATTAATAAAGATAGTGGCTAAATGTATACCAGAAACTGTCTGCTAGGATATGATTGTACTGACAAATGTGTAATGAGAAGGGAGTCATTGCCAATCTAGCCGTGCGAGACCCCTTAGGGATGAGCAACCATAACAAGATAGAATTTTTTATCATGATGGAGAGTGAGGTAGTTGATTCGGAGACTAGGGTGCTGAATCTTAATAAAGGAAACTATGAAGATATGAGGCGTGAGTTGGCCTTGATAGATTGGGGAGAGTTACTTAATGGGATGACAGTGGATAGGCAATGGCAACCATTCAAGGAACACATGGGGGAACTACAACAACTGTTTATTCTTGTCTGGCACAAAAGCAAAATGGAAAGAGGGCCAATCCATGACTTACAAAGAAAATTAGGGATAGTATCCTATCCAAGGAAGAAGCGTACAGGTTGGCCAAGAAAAATAATGTGTCTGAGGACTGGGAGCAGTTTAGAATTCAGCAGAGAAGGACCAAGGGATTAATTAAGAAGGGGAAAATATAGTATAAAAGCAAGCTTGCAGGGAACATAAAGACTGACACTAAGAACTTCTATAGACACGTGAAAAGAAAGAGATTGGTAAAGACAATTGTAAGTCCCACAGTCAGAAATGGTGGGGGGGGGGGATGTATAATAAGGGACAAAGAAATGGCTGCGGAACTGAATACATACTTTGCTTCTGCCTTCACAAAAGAGGACACAAATCAAATACCAGAAATGTTGGAGAACGCAAGATTTAGTGAGATGGAAGAATTGAGGGAGATCAATACTAGTAGAGAAATGGTGCTGGGAAAATTGATGAGATTGAAGGCGGATAAATCCCCAGGGCCTGATAATCTACATCTCAGAGTACTTAAAGAAGTGGCTCTAGAAATAGTGGATGCATTGGTGGTCATCTTCCAGGGTTCTATAGGCTCAGGAACAGTCCCTGCAGATTGGAAGGTGGCTAATGTCACTCCAGCATTCAAAAAGGGAGGCAGAGAGAAAACAGGGAATTATAGACCAGTAAGCCTAACATCAGTAATGGGGAAAATTCTCAACTCCATTATCAAGGAGCATTTAGAAAGCATTAGCAGGAACAGAGTCAGCATGGATTTATGAAGGGGGAATCATGCCTGACAAATCTGTTGGAATTCTATGAAAATATAACTAGCAGAGTTGACAAGGGGGATCCAGTCAATGTGGTATATTTGGATTTTCAGAAAGCATTTGACAAAGTCCCACATAAGAGATTATTGCAAAGAACATGGGATGGGGGAAATTGTATTGAGATGGTTGGCAGAGAGGAAACAAAGTATAGGAACTAATGGATCCATTTCAAATTGGTAGGCAATAACTAACTATTCATAATATATATTATTGATTTGGATGAGGGGACAAAATGTAACATCTCAAAGTTTGCAGTTGATACCACGTTGGGTGGGAAGTGAACTGTGACAAGAATGCAGAGATCTTTCAGCATGATCTGGACAAGTTGAGTGTGTGGGCAAATCAATGACAGATGCAGTATAATTTGGTTAGATGTGAGGTTATTCACTTTGGAAGCAAAAACGAGAAGGTAGTTACTACCTGAATGGCTGTAAATTGCAAGAGGGGAGTGTGCAGCAGGCGATAAAGAAGGCAAATGGTATGTTGGCCTTCATTGCGAAAGGTTTCGAGTATAGAAGCAAAGATAAGTTGTTGCAATTGTACAGGGCCTTGATGAGGCCACACCTAGAATATTGTGTCCAGTTTCGGTCTCCTTTTCTGAGGAAGGATGCTCTTGCTCTCAAGGGAGTACAGCAAAAGTTTACCAGGCTGATTTTGGGGATGGCGGGGCCGACATATGAGGAGAACTGACTAGGATAGGATTGTTTTCGCTGGAGTTCAGACAAATGAGGGGGCATCTCATACAGACTTATAAAATTAGGTTAGGTTGATTGGCCATGCTAAATTGCCCGTAGTGTTCAGGGAGGTGTAGATTAGGTGGGTTGTAGGGGGATGTGTCTGGGTGGGATGCTCTGAGGTTCGGTGTGGACTTGTTGAGCCGAAGGGCCTGTTTCCACACTGTAGGGATTCTAAAATTCTAACAAGACTAGGCAGGGTTGATGCAGGGAGGATGTTCCCAATGGAGGGTATGTCCAGAGACAGGGGTCACAGTATGAGGATTCGGGGTAGACCACTGAGGACGGAGAGGAGGAGACATTTCTTCACCCAAAGAGTGATGAACTTGTGGAATTCATTACCACGGCAAGTAGCTGATGCCAAAACAATGAATGTATTCAAGAGATGGCTAGATATAGCACTTGGAGTGGATGAAATCAAAGGTTATGGGGAGAAAGCACGATTAGGCTTTTGAGTTGGACGATTAGCCATGATCGTGATGAATGGTGCATTAGGCTCGAAGGGCCGAATGGCCTCCTCCTGCTCTGATCTTCGATGTTTCTATGTACTAGAGAGGGTAAAAAGGGATTTACACCTGGAAAACTGTGAGGAAAGATGGCAGTATTATTTTCTTTGAAACAGAGGCTAAAAGGAGATTTGACTGAGATGATACCATGTGCATGAGCAACAGTGGATCAATGCTGGGAATGGTGTGATCATGCACTCCACTCAATCAATTTGTGGTCAGTCAGTTTTAAAGGTCAACTGCAAATCTTTTACTCGACTTCTATCTTTACAATTGAATCATTTTGAGATTAACATAAAATGCTGTCATCAAATTGTGCTATCCACAACACATAGGAGCAGAGGCACGTTATTCAGCCCATCAAGTCTACTCTGCCATTCAACAAGATCATGGCTAATCTAAAAACTCCTCAACTCCACTTTCCTGCCTTTTCCCCAAAACACTCAATTTCCTCACTGATTAATAATATCTATCTCAGCCTTGAATATACATAAAGATCCAGCATTGACATCTTTCTGCGGTATATAATTCGACAAATTCATTACTCCCAGATATGAAATTCTTTCTTTTCTCTGTCTTAAAAGGGCAAACCCTTATTCTGAGATTATGCCCTCTGGTCTTAGACTCTCCTACAAGGATAAATAACCTTTCCGCATCTACCAAGTCAAATATCCTAAAAATCTTATTCGTTCCAATGAGTACTGGCCCAACCTACTCAATCTCTCTTCATAAAACACCCCTCCAAACCCAAGTTCAAGCCAGGAACCCTTCTCTGAACTGTATCCAATGTGAGTATTTCCTTAGATAAGGGAACAAAACTGTTCACTGTATCCAGCTGTGGTCTGACTAATGTCTTCTTATAATTTAAGAAAAAAAAAATCCCTATTTTTACACTCAATTCCCCCTGAATAAAGGCCAAAATTCCACTTACCTTTCTTATTATCTGCATGCTCGTTTTTTTTTTTACGATTTATCTATGATGACTCCCAAATCCCTCTATGCTGTCACTTTCTCCATTTAAATAATATTTAGCTCCTCTATTCTTCCTGCCAAAGTGCATAACTCACATTTTCCCACCTTATCTTCCAACGGCCAAGTTTTTGCCCTCTCACTTAAGTGGCAATATCCAGCTGTAGACTTTGTCATCCTCACCACAGAAATTCCCACTAACTTGGATCTTGTATATGACCTCAGTACTGTTTCCTGTGCTAATCTACTAATTACAGATGCTGTCTTGAAAATGTGCCCCTATCTGAACTCCCTGTTTTCTATTAGTTGACCAATCTGCTATCTGTTGGTTTTTTTCAAACTTTCCCAATTCTCTGTCTTATCATCAATTTTTGCCACGTGGTTTGTGCTTTTTCTTTCAATTTCTCCTGTTCCTGTTTCTTTTGGTCTTATAATGATATCCTTAACCTTCCTAGTTTACCATGGTTGGTTTACCCCCTTTATACAATCCTTCTTTCACACTGGGATATATATTTGCTGTGGACAATTAACTATTGTCTGAAGCATCTGCCATTTTTCCTCAACTGTCTTTGCTGCTAATGTCATTCCCCAGTCCATTCTAGCTAGCTCTGCACTCATTCTTTGTAAATTTCTCTCATTTAAGCTTAGCACAGTTGTTTTTGACCAAAGTTCCTCCCTCTCAAACTGAATGCTAAGTTCTACCATTTTATGGTCACTGTTTCTTAAGGGATCTTTTAGTCTGACATCATTTATTAAACCTGCCTCCATTACACAACAAATCTGAAATAGCTCGATCTCTGGTTGGAATGTTCTAGAAAACTGTCTAAAACACACATCAAGAATTCTTCCTCAGGTTCTCCCTCCACCAATCTGATTATCCTGATCCACGTGAAGATTAAGTTCTCCCATGAATAATGTACCACCTTTGTTACACGCCCTTATTATCTCCCGATTTATTCTGAATCCTATCAAATAACTACTTTTCAGCATCTACTGACTACCCTACTAATGTCATCTTCCCCCTTTTATTTCTCATCTTCACTCATATAGATTCTACATCTTCTGATCCAAAATCGTTTCTTGCTATTGTACCTATTCCATCTGGTAGGAACAATACCACCACACCACGCTCTTTCTCTTACCAGTCCTTTTGGCAAATCACATACCCTAGAACATTTAGTTCCCAGCTCTGATCTCCTTGTAACCATGTCTCTGCAACAGCTATACGACCATACCCATTTACCTATATTTGTGCAATTAATTTATTTATTTTACACTGACCTCTGTGTGTATTCAAGTAAAGAACTATTAATTTTGTCTTTTTGTTATTTTTTCCCCCTTTGACCTTATTTCCTGCCATTTTTTTGGCACGTTCCTGTCCCACTCTAGGTATCAATATCCAAGTAGCTGCTCTGTAATGCTGTCATATCCTCTTGCTTAGTGAGCCTACATTTCCCCTCTCTCAAATGCTCCTCCCCAATTAGTTTAAAACCATCTCTCCAGCCCTCTTCATTTGATTTGCCAACGTCGGACAAATCTGGATAACAATCTCCAACCTCTATGCGCTCCAGGATGCTTGAGATTTGTTTCAAGCTCAGCAACAGGAGCTCTTCAGTTCCTGGCAGCATCAGGGGAACAGGAAAGCTAACATTTCAGGTCAGCACCCTTCCTCAGAAATCTTCTGAAGAAGGGTCCTGACCCGAAACGTCAGCTTTCCTGTTCCTCTGATGCTGCCTGGCCTGCTGTGTTCCTCCAGCTCCACACTGTTATCTCAGACTCCAGCATCGGCAGTTCTTACTATATCTCTTCAGTTCCTGTTCTGTTTCTAGGTAGTTGAACATTGATAGAAAACATTGAGAAGCTGTTTGCTGACCATTCTTCTTGCCTCAAAACAGGAGCCTCAATTCACTGAGACATGCATGCAGTTAAAATAGTAATGAGAACTAGGCAAAAGGTATGTGTCAATGCCTATTAAATATGCTAGTCTGATTTGAACCCTTCAAACATTGTGCTTACACCAGGCAGGAGGGGATTACAATATCCTTGCATGACAGAGAATGGAGGCACCAAAGTTTAATCAATTTAGCAATAAGCTGTGGAGGATGAGTTTCTGGCATGTGTTAAGAACAGTCTTCTGCAGCGATTTTTCAATGAGCCAACTACAGGACATACTATTTTAGATCTACTGTTATGCAATGAAAAAGGCTAATTAACAGTCTTGTTGCAAAAGAGTCATTAGGGATGAGTGACCACGATATGACAGAATTTTACATTAAGCTTGCAAGTGAAGTAGTTCTTTCTGAAGCAAGGATGTTAAATTTGAAGAAGGAAAATTATTGAAATCTTGAGGCACAAATTGGCTGAGATAGATTTCAAAAATATGTTAAATAGCATGACCATATATGAGCAATGTATATTCTTTAAAAACTATTACATGACTTACACCATCTATACATTCTTTCAAGGTACGAAAACTCAAACAGTCAACTCTGACTAACAAGGAAATTCAGAATTAAGAAGATTAAAAGAAAAGACCAATGAAGCTGTCAGAAATAGCAGTAATTCTGAGGACTGGGAGGTTACAGAATACAAAGGAGTACCAAGAAATTGATAAAGAAAGGGAGTATAGAATATGGATGAAAATCGAGGAATATACGTAAAAGGAACCATAAAATCTTCTATAGATTTAAGAAAGGAATGTTTGAATAAAATAAATGTGGGTCAATTACAGGCAGATTCAGGAGAATTTATAATGGGAAATAGAAAAATGACTCAGAAGCTAAATTAATACTTTATGTCTGATTTCATGGAAGATACTAAAAAAATCTCCCAGAATTAGAGATCCAAGAGCTAGGGAGAAAGAGGAGTTGAAGGAAGTTAGTATTAGTAAGAAGATTATATTGGAGAAATGAATGGGTTGAAAATTGATAAATCTCTTGGACCTGATGCTCTACATTCCAGAGAGTTGAAGGAGGTGGCTATAGAGATATTTAATTTGTTGACGATTATCTTCAAAATTCTACGGATTCTGGAATGATTCCTGCAGACTGGAAGGAAGCAAATGTCACCCCACTATTTAAGAAGGGAATGAGAGAGAAAATAGGGAACTACAGACCTGTTAGCTTTACATTAGTAACATGGAAAATAATAGAATGGACTAAATAGACATCTGATTGATAACAATCTAATTGGGCATAGTCAGCATGGGTTTGCAGATAAGAAATCATATTTGACTAATATTTTGGATTTCTGAACACTTTATTCACAAAATTGATAAAGGAGAGCTGGTTGAAATAAGATGCAAAGGTTTTCAGAATGCTTTTGATAAAGTCCCACACAGAAGGCTGGTTATGAAAAAACAAAGGACATGGTGTAGAAGGTAATATACTGGCAAGGCTAACAGACAGAAAGTTGTACAAATAAAAGGGTCAGTCTCACATTAGCTGGTTGTGACAAGTGGATTACTGCAAAGATCAGTACTTAGGCATTGACGATTAACAATAGATATCAATGATTTGAAGTTGGGGACCAAACGTAATATTCCCAAATTTGTGGATGATAGAAGCTAAGTGTGTTGTGAGAAAATTGTAAAGTGATATCAGGAGGTTTCAGACAGGCTTAGTGAGTGAGTGGACAAGAACATGGAAGGTGGCACATAATGTGGAAAAAAGTTAGGTTATTCACTTTGTTGGGAGAAAAAGTTGTGCAGAATATTTCTCAAATTGTAAGAGATTGGAAAGTGTAGATGCAGAAAGGGACCCAGGTATCCTTGTTGCTAAGTCACTGAAGGTGACACGGTTGCAACAAGCTATTAGGAAGGCTAACAGAATGCTAGCCTTAATTGCAAGAGGATTTGAGTATAGGAGTGGTGAAATCTTGTTTCAATTGCATAGGAGCTTGTTTGACTGGATCTGGAGTATTGTGTGCATTTTTGGTCTCCCTATCTCATGAAAGATATGACTGCCATGGAGGGAGTGCAAGGAAAGTTCACCAGACTTGTTCCTGAGATGGTGAGACTGTCCTATAAAGAGAGTTTGGGTAAACTGGACCTGTATTCTCCAGTGATGTGAAGAGTGAGGGGTGATCTCAATGAGTCTTATAAAATACTTAAAAGGAACAGACAGGTAAGACGTACCCTAGCTGGGGAGTCTAGGCAATTTAAAAATAATGGCGAACCTTTGGAATTCTCTACTACAAATGGTTGTGAAAACTCAGTCTTTCAGTATGATTAGGGTAGAAATTCATAAATTTCTGATTTCCAGTAGGATACAGGGTTATGGAAACAGGGATGAGTAAAAGGCATTGAAGTTTTCGATCAGCCAGAATGTTGGAGCAGCTTAACGGGCTGAATGGCCTCCTCCGGCAAACACATGAATTGATGCTTGTTGCTTATGCCCATTCCCTCAATGAAATTCAAACCAATACTGTTGCAATCCACCAAAATCCAAGCCAATCAGAGTCCTCCTGGACTCTTCTTTTGGTTCAACATTAGAACTTGAATAGGCTACAAAGTACTAGATCTATGTCACTGCGTGGCAAAGCCTCATGACAGAAGTTATAGCTTTTTCACCTCCTTGGTGCTTGTAGATGACAAGCTGTGTGACTGCTTTGTTTAAAATATTGTTTTAAAATCTACCAGAATTCTTTCTTTGATCACAAGGATGTTCATGCCAATTCCAGTAGAATCCCGGCCATTCCAGGAGGGTTGGCAACATTAATTAAAGGGGAATTGAGGAGACCATTTTCGCCAAGAGGACAGTATTTGTCTTCAAGCCACTGACCAGAAGGGTGGCTGATGCAGAAATCTTTTTCACATTTAAATAATACTTGAATATGTACTTGGAATGTTTGAACATACAGTGCTGCGTCATGAACAAGGAAGTAGGATATCCATTTATCAGCTGGGTCAAACAGCTTCCTTCTGTGAGTAGATTTCTATCATTGTAAACTGCAGGACTGGAGCTGAAAGGCAAATGATACTCAAAGCTATACAGCAGTTCAAATAACCTAGATCTAGCCTTTTATAGCATTCTGCAACACACAAAAAAGCCCTTCCACCCATCAAGTGTGTGCTTATAGAAAACAACCACCTAATTATTCTAATCCTATTTGCCAGCACTTTGCCCATAGCCTTCTATGCCTTGGCACTGTAATAGCACATCGAAATACTTCTTAAATATTATGAATGTTTCTGTCCTTACCACCCTTACAATCAGTGAGTTCCAGATTCCCGCCACCCTCTGGGTAAAAGATTTTTCCTCACATTCTGTCTAAACCTCCTGCTTCTTACCTTAAATCTACATACCCTTATAATTGATCCAAGGGAAAATGTTTCTTTCTGTCAACACTAACTATGCCTGTCATAATTTAAACATCTCAATCACCACATTTTTAAGTTTGAAGCTAAAGCTGCAGAGATTAACTATCAGAAAATCCACCACTTCTAGCTCCGACTCTAAACATATACATATTATAGAATGGATAGTTTACCTTAGTAAAAATTCTGGCAACTGGGAACCAAATTCGAAATCTCTATCAAACTTCTGGAAGTGATCTTCAAACTCCCCAAGTGTGTATTTATTAGTGGGACACATGCCTCTTCCAAACAGGTTGTTCACCACTGCAGGATACATACTATGCCTGCAAATGAATGAAGAAGAATTTTTCGTACAAAGATTACATTACTTACTCCCTAAAAAATGTAAGATGTGAATACCATCCTCTTTTTTCTTGAAAGCAAACAAGGGTTCGGTTTGGTGTGGGGTCACAGAAATTTAGTGAACCCACTAATACATTTTGCAATTTTCCCATTAGGTATTATTGTCTTTTTGCATGTTCCATGATATAAGAAGGGCAAATGCCTTTCACAGAGTTGTTATCAAAGCCTTCAACAACTAAGACAAAAACATTTGGCTTTGACACAATAAGTCACAGTATCTTTTCTGGGTTCGGGCTCTTTCCGTATCGCATATCCAAAAAAAGTATTGTTGCACTAGACAGAGTTTACAAAAAGTAGTTACAGGATGATTTTGTGTCTAATATGGCTCTAAATGATCAATTTCAAGGTTAAGTTGTTTCCATTGTTATGATAGGACAAGGAATGGTATTATTACTGATCAGTTACCATCTCAGTCTGTCTATGTGATCTCAACGTGTATAGACTCTCAATAACATAATGTTTTGTTTGAAAAATATGCAAAAGGAAAAATGCAAAGTTAATGTAACATTTATGAAAAAAAAATTATGACATCAAGATAGAAAAAATATGAAAGTAAGTATTTGTAACAGACAAACTTTACAGGGCATTTCTTACACCAAATTGTGGTTGCAATCACCTACCAGATAAGGTCATACAAATTATCGGTGCCTTCGGCTCCAAGGTACAGAAGATGTTCACAAAATTCGTTATACAGATTAGCAGAGAACAAATGCAATCTGGATGGAGCCAGTCTCCCTTTCAACATGTCATGAACTGCTGTATGAGTCTTATAAAAATTCTTTCTGCTAATCGAAGCTGTCGATAAATATTATAAACAACTGTTAACCTTGGCATGATCATTCTACTTATTAAGTATTAGAAACGATTGATCAAGGTAGTGTAGTAAATGTTATTCGCATGGACTTTCAATAGGTATTTGTTAAAAATGCTACATAAGAGAATTATTAGAAAAATTGAAGCCCATCGGAGTACGAGGAGAGTGACGAAGTGAACACAAAATCAGCTAAGGGAAAGGAAGCGAGTAATGGTGAATAGTCATTTCTCAGACCGGAAGGAAGTATATAGTAGTGTCCTTTGGGGGCCAGTGCAAGGACCACTGCTCTCACCAATATATATTAATCACCTGGACTTGTGTGCATTGAGCAAGACGACACAGAATATGGAAATGAGGGAAATAATGAAAGGACAATAACAGGCTAGAAGTGGCTGTAAAGTGCCTCCTTGCCCTGCTTAACAGAAATATAAAATCAAAAATTATGGTTTGCGACTCTCAAATAATCAAGGATTATTAAGGAGAAGTGTAAAATAGTGTACTTTTGTAGGAAGAAAGAAGAAATACAAACAAAATGATGTAATTTTAAAAATGGTGCAGGAACCCAGAGACCTGGGAATGGATATACAAAAATCTTTGAAGGACAAATTAACAAAGCTGTTAAAAAGGCATACAGGCTCCTCAGTTTTATGAATAGAGACATGGAGTATGAAGCGAAGAAGTTACGCTGAATTTTTATAAATGACTAGTTGGATTCCAGATGCAGGGTTGACCAATTTCTCATACCGCACTTTGGTAAAATTTTACAATGCTCCCTCATTCCAACCAACAGGCGTATTTGAAGATGGGGGGGAGGGTGGGGAAAGTAAAATGAAATCAGACCAGCCCACTCATGCCCCCCTCCCAGGTTCTCTCTCACACGGTGGGCAGTGAGATAGAGGTCCTGAGGGGTCTGTTCCCATCCAGTAAACAGCTTGTGAGGCCTTGTTTTTTTTAACGTTGGAACAAGAGAAGCAGCCTGAAGGGGTAGGGTTAAGCTCCAACAGAACCAGGATTTTAATTTAACTTCCAGCAGTTGTTGGGGTCTTGAAGCTAGATGGGGAAGGTGAATTTTCTCTCTCTGTTGCTGCTAAAAGCTTGGATTCTCGACTTGTGGCCAGAATTGCATGTGAGATCATCTATTTTACTGAATTTGCCTTTTCCAAGGTTGTGTTTATGGGATGTCACTATATTGGTACAGTTACTATTTAGAAGTTAAATAATCTGTTAAATTTTCCAATAGAGTTAAGTTATTCAAATCTTTGTTGTGTTTTAACTCTGGAATAGGAATAAAGCATGTATTGCTTCAAACCTGGCAGTTCAACCAATTGAATTGCATCCAGAACACAATGACTTACACATGCCTTTAAAAGTAGGAAAAAGTTGAGGTCTAGGCTTAATATATTTTGAGATGGCTTTGCCTGGTCCATAACAAATTGAGGGTTCTTGTCAGAATCAAAATCTGTAAGTCCAGGTTGGGTTTAGAGTTATTGGACTTAAAGACAGTGAGGGTCTAGGGTCTAGGGTCTAGGGTCTAGGCCCAGAACGTCAGTCTTCCTGCTCCTCTGATGCTGCTTGGCCTGCTGTGTTCATCCAGCTCTACACCGTGTTATCTCAGATTCTCCAGCATCTGTAGTTCCTACTTCTCTGAAGCTGTAGTTGTCTGTGCAAAATGGGAAATAATTGCAGCAATAGCTTGACATTTACAGAATAATTGGAAATGGCTAAAATCCAATTGCAAATGAAGCAGCTTGAATTAGAGGCAATGGCAAGGGAAAGAGAAAAAGAAAGAATAACTCTAGCAGAAGAAAAAGTAAACAGGAAGGGAAGACCCTAGCAGATGAAAGGACGACAGACAGAGTTTTTGAACTTTGGATGTTGGAACTGAAAACTCAAAGTCAACTTAAAAAGAGCGAGGTAGAGATGAAAGTTAGGAATAGTGACGAGGACAGTGATGAAGAGCAATTCCATCATAGCCAAAGGCCTGGTGGGAATAAGTTTAAAGATGCCCAAGCATTGCCTAAATTTGACACGAAGGACGTAGAGCCTTTTTCATTTCATTTGAGAAAATGACTAAACAAATCAAATGGCCGGTGACCATGTGTGTATTGTTGATCCAAACAAAGCTGGTAGGTAGAGCTAGTGAGGTATTTGCATCACTATCAGGGAGGTATCTAGGGAGTATGAGGTGGCGAAAAAGGCAATCTTAAGTGGATATGAACCAGTACCAGAGGCCTACAGACAACGTTTCAGGATTCCAAAGAGGGAACCTGGTCAAGTGTGCATTCTGTGAGAAAGGATCAGACAAAATAATTTTGATAGGTGGATAAGGGTATTTAAAATAGATTAAATAAATGATACTCTGAGAGATGATTATTTTGAAGGAGTTCAAAAATTCACATCCTGAAGTAATGAGGACTCATATGAAAGAGCAGAGAGTTAAAACCGCAAGATTAGTAGCAGAAATCATGAGTTAGTAGCAGATGATCATGAGTTAGTTCATAAATCAATGTTTGGCTTCCAACAAAAATTTCAATCTGTGAGGGATAGAAATTGGGGAAAAAGAGAAATCCTCAGCTGGTAAGGGAAAAGGAGATCTCACTGAAGGCAGTTAAAATAATTTTCCACAGGGTAAAAAGGAAACCCATGAAGTGGAAAGAGAAATGAAAAAGCTCAGGTGTTTTCACTGCAATAAAGTAGGCCACATGAAGTTGCAATATTGGGTGGTTCAGAAGAAAAACATTGAGAAAACAGGATATGGGAAAAGAGGATAAACCAGTGAGTTTTGTTGAAGTGCTAAAGGAAGGCACAATATAAGCTAAAAAGCTGAAAAGAGTCTACTGCATTGTCAGGGGATGGTTGCCAGATCTCTTTAAAGAAATTTACTTACCTAGTTTACTCATGTATGCCAGGAGGAACAGGTAAAGAAATTAAAATTTTGAGAGATATGGGAGCAAGTCAATCTTTGATGGTGAGAGATGAAGAGATATATAATTCAGAAATATTGCCAGGAAAGATGGTAGTATAACGTAACACCCTATCTTTGTACTTTCCTGTTGACCTCTAGAATGCAAACTCCCCCAATTCCCCCTCCCCACTTGCTACACACAAAGAATTAGGTACAATTTGAGTTAGACTGCTCTAATAGAATCTGAAAAAGTTTTGAGTGACTGAAAGGCATATTCTGATTATAGGAATCTTGAACTGATGAATACCTAATTACACTTTCCATCTTATTCCTTACCGGTATGCCATACTGCTTCTTGCACTGCCTCTTGGAAGTCAACATTTTTAGATTTAAAGAATATCTCAAAATCTTCCTCGTCTGTAACGAAGGTGAGTCTCTTCCCGGCAGCTTCCACAGTAAAAACTGCTCCATACTAGGAATTAAAGCATTTTATGAGAAAGTGTAAAATAATGAGTCTGAAAACATCCTTCATAAAGTACAATTACAATTAATAGATGTAAAATGTTTTTAGAACTGATCCAGCATGAGTAAGAACATTCTTGCTCAGTTCATGATTCCTCTTCTCTGAGCCGAGCCAGGAACTTAAACTGTACAGTACCATATGTTTTCCTAAAAACAGGAATCCTGGTTAATTTGCATTACTGCCTTTCCAGCTGAGGTTTACAGAGGGCAATCATAGCATTTAACAATAACAATATAAATTTATATAGTGTCTTTAATGTAATCAAACATCTCAAGGCACTTAACATAAGCACTATTAAACAGAATATGAAGATAAGGAGATTTATTGTAGAAAATCAAAAGCTAAATCAAACAGGTAGGTTTTGAGAAATGTTTTACAGAAGAAAAGTGAGCTAGACAGGCATAGGGAGGGAATTTAGAGCTTGGTGCCTGGGATGAAGAGGCCACAACAACCAATGGTGCCGCAATTACAACCAGAGATGTTCAAGAGGTCAGAATTAGAGCAGTGCATGTACTTTTAGACTTGATAGGAGTAGAATATCAGAGAACAATACGTTAGAACTGTCAAGCGCAGAGAAAACAGAAATATGATGGAGGGTTTCAGCAGATGATGAGATGAGGCAGGGGATAATGTTATGGAGATGAAAATAGGTGATAGCATGAATAAATGTGCAAAGGTTCCCCATTAAATATGACACCGAGAGTGCAAATAAGCTGCTTTACCCTCAGATGATTGTTGGAAAGAAAGACAGTTAGGAAATAAGGGCTTGGAGCAAGAGAATCAGACCCCTTAAAGATCAGCAAGGACGCCTATGTGTGGAACTGCTGGAGATGTGTGAGATAACTAAATGAGTATTTTGCATCAGTGTTTATGTGGGGAAGGATATTGAAGCTAGAGGACTTGAGGAAATAAACAGCGATATCTTGCAAAGTATCCATATTATAGCTGAGGAGATGCTGGATGTCTTAAAATGCATAAAGTTGGATAAATACCTGGGAGATGATCAGGTGTATCCTAACCCTTTGTGGGAAGCTAGGGAAGTGATTGCTGGGCTGCTTGCTGAGATATTTGTATCAATGATAGCCACAGGTGAGGTACCAGAAGACTGGGGCTTGGCTAATGTATTTAAGAAAGGTGGTAAGGAAAAGCCAGGGAACTATAGCCCAGTCAGCCTGATGTCAGTGATGGCTAAGTTGTTGGAAGGGATTCTGAGGCACAGGATTTACATGTATTTGGAAAGGCAAGGACCGATTAGGGATAATCAACATGCCTTTGTGCGTAGAAAATGGTGTCTCACTAATTTGATAGAGTTTTTTGAAAAAGTAACAAAGAGGACTGATGACGGCAGAGACTTTTCACACTGACCAGCAGTGTGCCGCAATAACTGGTGCTGGGTCTACTGCTTTTTGTCATTTACATAAATGATTTAGATGTGAATATAGGAGGCATGGTTAGTACATTTGTAGATGACACCAAAATTGGTGATGTAGTGGACAGCGAAGAAGGCTTCCTCAGAGTATAACGGGACCTTGATCAGATGGGCTGATGGCCAAAGAGTTGCAAATAAGATAAATGTGAAGTGCTACATTTTGGTAGGACAAATCAGGGCAGGATAATACACTTACGTGGTAAGGTCCTGAGGAGTGCTGCTGAACAAAGAGACCTGGGAGTACAGGTTCATTGTTCCTTGAAAGTGGAGTTGCAAGCAGACAGGACAGTGAAGAAAACATTTAGTATACTTGCCTTTATTGGTCAATGCATTGAGCATCGGAGCTGGGAGGTCATGTTGAGACTGTACAGGACATTGATTAGTCACTTTTGGAATACTGCATTCAATTCTGATCTCCCTACTAGGGTAAAGATGTTGTAAAACTTGAAAGGTTTCAGAAAAGATTTATAAGGATGTTGCCAGGGTTGGAGGGTTTGAGCTAGAGGGAGAGGCTGAATGGGCCGGGGCTATTTTCTTTGGAGTGTCAGAGGCTGAGGGGTGACCTAATAGAAGTCGATAAAATCATGACGAGCATGGATAAGGTGAATGGCAAAGGTCTTTTCATTGGGGTGGGGGAGTCTAAAACCAGATGGCATAGGTTTAAGGAGACGGGAAAGATTTAAAGGGGACCTGAGGGACAATTTTTTCACAAAAAGGTGGTGCGTGTAGGGAATGAGCTGCCAGAGAAAGTGGTGTAAGCTGGTACAATTACAATATTTAAAAGGCATCTAGATGGGTATATGAATAGGAAGGGTTTAGAGGGATATGGGCTAATGCTGGCAAATGGGACTAGATTAATTTAGGATATCTGGTCAGCGTGGATGAGTTAGACCGAAGTTAGACTGGTTTTGGGTATAGGATCCTTTCTAGCAAAACTGGTGTAATATACAAAATACCTTGCAAGGACAGCGAAAAACACTACAGTGGCCAAACCAGAAGAGAGTTGACAATATGGATACATGAACACCAACTAGCCACCAAGAGACACGACCAATTCTCACTTGTCTCACTGCACATTGACAACAAGGAACACGAATTCGACTGGGTCAACATATCCACAATTGCACAAGCCAAACAGAGACACACCAGGGAATTCCTGGAGGCCTGCTATTCTAACCTGAACTCCATCAGCAAACACGTTGAATTAGACCCAGCGTACAAACCTCTGAGAAACAGACCCGGAAGTGTTACCAAATCACCCCAGCAAGCTGTGGCACATAAATAATAAATAGGACAAAACACCGACGCTTCACCGGATGGACACTGACCATGTTACCTAGCAGGGTGAGGAAACATTGCAACCAAACATTGGGGGAGTGTGCCTACAATCTCACCCACAAGCCGAATTACAAACCTATCGAAAACTTTTAAGTGCAATTGTTAAGTGACCCAGCGGAAGGGCTTGTGAGGCGCAGTAAATAAAAATATATGTGCAGATGTTAGGCTCCGTTTTGTTAATAGTAATTGAAACGAAATTAGTTTGTCGGACGATGCTGAACATTTATATCGGAAATCAAGCTGTTTGTATCACTGGAAATAAACAGTAACAAATGCAATCTTACCTTCCCATCCAAGTTTAACCCTATCGGCGACGAGACTCACTTAACAGTATGACTTGTTTACGTATTGATGGACATGTTTTATTTAAATGGTAATGATTGCATTTTTACCTGTGCTCTGGCTTGTTCGATAAATTCAAGCGGAGCTTTTCCAAAGCGGAGAGAAGCCCTGATCCAGGGAATCCAGCCGCTAATGCATGGAGGAGCCGCGGCCTTCCCCGTCTCCCTCTGCTTCAACAGCCAGTGCAGCAGAGCCAGCAGCATGGGAACCACGAGCAAAACACAACCCACAGTCTCCATTGCGACGCCAGCAGGTCTGCAAAGACCGTGCAGCGAGCCCGGGACTGAGCGGATTATTAGTGGGACAATGGAGGAATTATGGAAGGAAACCAATCAGACCCTGCAGAGCCAGCCTCCAGCTTTCAAATCATAAGCTGTCTACTTCTGCACGCCATTACTCAGTACCATTGTGACTTATCGGAAAGATATTCCAAGTGTGTTATTTTCATTGTCATACATAAACAGATGGCCAAATAGTTTTAATTTCTACGGATTGTTGGCCATCAGTATCCCTGGTCTGCACTGTCAATATCTCCAACCCCCGGGCCAGCCTCACTATCCAAACACTCAGGATTTAAATAGAGTGCCTTTGCAGGATAACGTGTACAGTCCACGTTTAGCAAATATAAACAACCTTGTATAACAACAGTATCTTACAAAAGACAATAATGAGCAGTTTTGAGTTCAAGTCCCATCTGCCACGCGTATTCACGATAATATGTTCAGATTAAAATATATACACGTGTTGTGGCCTCTATAGGGATTGCATTACCAAATACAGCTTTTGTTGGCAAATGGTGCCATGTGATACACTGATTCTCCCCATCTGCCAACTTTGGCTACTTAAGCCTCCAAGAAGCAAACCAGAACGTCTCTCGTCCAGATAATCAGACACCAGACATACCCTGAAGGTTGTGTACCTGAAGCTCTGAGAGGACCCAGTACAATGACTACTATGATTGTAGCAATTCAACTTTTGATGGGCAAATACCTAGCATCTGGATCCCTCCAGAAAAGCCCCAATTCTGAAAGTTGGGATCTTCAGGGGGTTCTGACTGACTTGCCTGAATTATTAACTAACGCTTTGGTTAGAGGGATTAAAAACGGGTCCAACACCTTGGTAAGCTTAAAACTGAACCCCCAATGACTCTGGCTGTTCCCCTATCCCACTGGACAGTCACTCCTACACCCCAAGAGCACCTAACTCACCCTCCCAGCCAATGCACCCCCACTAATGTCTACCCCATATCCATGGATAGATAACTGACAACCACTCCTTCCTGTGGGCATCTGACAATCTCCAGACACCTGACCTAGTCTACTGTCTTATCCACCTGGCATCTTACCCACCAGGCACCCTAACCCCACACCCATAGCTGCCCTACATCCTCACATACCCTTCTGTCATCCTACCCTTTCATCCACCCATTTGCCATCCTTCAACCCTCACCTTACACACATTCCTTCCCTCAACAGCTTTGGGACCCTGAAATATTTTACCCACTGGAATACGGCAGCTGTTGCTGTAAAAAAAGGACATTATTTCCATGAACATCCATTCCTACGCTGTCTAGTAGTTTGCTGTACTTTCTGTTGTATCTTACATCTGACATCCAATTGAAAAAATCTTGGGCAATGGTTTGTCTGATTTGGGATGGAAATAAGGATTCCGATCCAGATCAGAAGGCTCAGGCCAGGCTCTCTCTGGGTATTCTGCAGCCATCTGGACCAAGTACTGAGTTAGTAGTAATCAGCCTCTTTAAAAAAAAAAAAGAGGATACAAGTGACAGATAAAGGCTGCTGGCAGTGAGATGTGGAAGAGTTGAGGAAAGGTGCATGTTGAATTTTGACATATCAGTGTGGGTATGGGCAACGACCCTCTGTTGTTTCCTCTTTCTCAGAACTGGCAAACCCACACATACATTACCAACCTTTTAAAATTTCAGATTTGACTGTCTCTATGTTTTCAGCTTTTCCTTTTTTAATACCACATATATGCCTCATTGTCTTAGGTACTCATGTTTTTTTCTCAAATTCTTTTCCCATTGCTGGATTGAAATAATGAGCCTGATTTTAACCCTGTGAGTATCTGTATTCCAATATTTCCTAGTGTGTTTTTTCTTGATTCACCAATTCAATTTGATTGCTTTTACATGTTCCAGTTTGGAGTAAATACGCAGTTTTAAGTGTTGTGTTAATTGTCTACTTTTTCCAAGTATGCTCGCTGTCCTATGTGCTCCTAGAATTTTCCATCTTCACTTCTGATTTCTAACATTTTGCAGTTTTTTTTGATATTTAAAAAATATTTGGATCTTATCTTTTTACAAAAGAAATATCCCCAAACCCACAGCAATTAATTCTGGTGGGAACAGCAAATAATTGACGATGTTGGGCTTTTGTACATGGTCTAATGATCGAGGGTGCTGTTTTCAGAGTTATTGATAATTCAAAAATGGCCATATTTTTAATACAGAACAGGTCACTAGGGTATAGGTCGATTTGGGCAAGTTGTATCCGTGGAATTGTTTTCTTAATGTAGAACAAGGACATAATATAATAGAAACAAAAGGAAGGGAAGAGAGGGAGGAGGAGAACAAGGTGGGAAGGGAAGTACGTATAAGGAGGTGGTGACGGAAAATCAAGGGTAGGAGAGCTGAGTCATAGTGTCATACAGCACAGAAACTGACCCTTTGGTCCAACTCATTAATGCCAACCAGATTTCCCAAACTAAACTAGTCCCATCTGCCTGCATTTGGCCCACATCTCTTTATACCTTTCCTATTCATGTACCTGTCCACATGTCTTTTGAACGTTGTAACCGTACTTACATCTACCACTTCCTCTGGTAGCTTATTCTATATATGCACCATTGTGTGTGAAAAAGTTGCCCCTCAGGTCTCTTTTAAATCTTCTCCTCTCACCATAAAACTATGTCCTCTAGTTTTGAATTTCCCTACCTTAGGGAAAATACCTTTGCTATTCACCTTTATCTATGCCCCTCATGACTTTAGAAACCTCCTATGCTCCAGAAAAAAAAAATCTCAGCCTATCTAGCCTCTGTTTATAACTCAAACCCTCCAGTCCCAGTAGCATCCTTGTAAATCTTTTCTGCACCTTTCCAATGTAAATAATAACCTTCCTAAAGCAGGGCAGCCAGAATTTATACAGTACTCCAAAAGTGGCCTCACCAATGTTGTGTACAGCTGCAACATGAAGTTCCTACTCCTCTACTCAATGCTTTGACTAATGAAGGCAAACATGCCAAATGCCTTCTTCATCACCCTGTCTACCTGTGATGCCACTTTCAAAGAACTATGTACCTGAACCCCTAGGTCTCTCTGTTCGACAACACTAGGTAGGGCCCTACCATTTACAAACCTGCCCTGGTTTGTCTGACCAAAATGTAACACCTCACATTTATCTAAATTAAACTCCATCTGCCACTTCTCGGCCCACTGGCCCAGCTAATCAAGATCCCGTTGTACTCTTAGATAACTTTCTTTACTATCCACTTTTCCACCAAGTTTGGTATCATGCTGCAAACATACTAACCATGCTTCCGACATTATCATCCAGATCGTTAATATAAATGATAAATAGTGGACCCAGCAGCGATCCCTACAGAACACCGCTAGTCACAGGCCTCCAGTCCAAGAAAAATTCTCTACTACTACCCTTTGTCTCCTACTGTCAAGCCAATTTTGTAAGGTAAAAGAGAGGAAAGGATAGTAACGGAGTGGAGGGAGAAGAGGAGAGTGAATGGTAGAGGGAGCAGTTGAGAATGTAAAAGAGGCAGAGTTTGAAGAAGTTGAATCGAGATCAAAGTGGGGGTAAGAGAGAAAGGAAGAAAGGTTAGTCAGTGATTTTATGGACAATAAAGAGGGAGATGATATAAAAAAGAAAGGAGCATTTGGATAAGGTAAATGGGGTGGGGGCTGCTGGAGAGATTCTGGTTTGCGATCAGTAATTTGCTGATTTTTAGGTGGTTCGAATCACCCCCAGACCCCTGGTTCTGACACTGAACTTATTTAGGGAATGTGAAAAGAAGAAGGCAGTAGACAGGTGTTTCAGGGTCAAAAGAATCTCTATGTTTATTAAACACAAAGGCAAGGAGATTACAAGATAAAAAAGGCGAACACAACAAACAGTGAAATTAACACTATCAATTATACAGAAGACGGTAACTAAACACTATTAAATCAAATACAGACTAAATACTATTAGAACTAAACAGATTTTAATCACAGAAACTTCTATAAGGCTTCGTACCCTTGGGTTCCCTACACTGTAACAACCCACCTTCCCCTCCCTGCTAGCTAGGTTGGAAACTGTGGGGTCTTGAGAATATAAGCTCATCGCTGGGGATAAACATGATTTTGAAGTTCAGCTGGCCATTCCCTCTTGCCGTAGCCAGTACTTTGATGAAGATTTTGGACAGTATATGCCTTCAGACTAGGTTGATTCTGATGATGTGGTAGGACACATAGTGGATCTATCGGATGAGTACTTGGTTTTCCTTACTTTGTGGTGGTTTTTGCAAGCCGGTTTTCACCTCAGGATGTGTACGAGGCCGTGTCAGTCAGGTTGGTGGTTCTTGGAGGTCATCAGTTGTCAGGTCTGCTGGTTGTGGTTGGTTGTCGTTGGTTTCTCCTGGTACGGGACAGGCCTGTGTCGGCAGGTTTCAGAATTGCGGTTGGCATCCCTGTTCTGGAGATAGCTATGTAGATAGTTATCAGGGAGGACCACACCTTGGGATCCCTCTTCTGGAGATGGCTGTGGGGATTGCTTTCGGGGCAGGAGCTCTTTTGGATCCTTCTCCTGGTGTTAGCTGTGGGGATAGCTCCCGGGGCGAATCGCTCTCTTCAGTGAATTCAGGCCTGTCTTTATACTAAATGCAGGCCTGTTATCTTAAGGCCAAATGTGAACTTGCCATTGTGTTACTGGTGTCCCCTTTGAGGCAATTGGCTTCCTGATAGTTAAGAGTAGGAGTGAATGTATTTTGATTAAATGGAATGTCCGGTATCTCTATGAATAAACATTGTTTGAAGTTAAATATCCAGTATCTGTATAGGTTCCAAGATGTCTTGATTTTTGTAGCCTGAGGTGGAAATGGTTAGTTTCAGCCTGGAGTGTTAGGTCTGATTGATTGTTCTCTTAGAGTCGAGGTGTGAATTGGATTTTCGGGCTGAACAATGGTTCCAAGCAGCCATCACGGTGTGTGTTATAACTCACTCAGAGATAGTAAGAATTGCCTATGCTGGAGTCAGAGATAGCACAGTGTGGAGCTGGAGGAGCACAGCAGGCCAGGCAGCATCACAGGAGCAGGAAAGTTGACGTTTTGGATCAGGACCCTTCCTCAGAAATGGGGGATGGGGAAAGGAGTTCCAAAATTTCCATATTCTCTCCCACCTATCCGCTCGTCCCACCTCACTGACCAATCCCCACCACTGCCTACCTGCACTCACCTATCACCATCCCACCTACCTTCCCCAGCCCCACACCTCCTCTCTCTCTTTATTTTGGAGCAGCCTTCCCCCTCCCCCATTTCTAAGAAGGGTCCCGACTCAAAACATCAACACCCCTGCTGCTCTGGTACTGCCTGGCCTGCTGTGCTCCTCCAGCTCCACACTGTGTTATTACTGCGTGTGTATCTTTCCCAGAGCCGCCAGCCCAGCTGCCTTTTTATTCACCGTTAAAAGTTTTTGAAAAGTTCAGGGTTTTGGTCTAGTATTTTAAATAGTACGTATTTATGCTGAATCCCACAAAGAGAAAAGGAAAAAATGATAGAAGATGAAAAGACGAGAGTAGTGGGAAAAAATAAGAAAGTGGAGAATATGGGAAGGGTCAGATATTACAGACATTGTTTATAGTGGAAACAGGACTTTCACAGGAATATTCCAACTACAAATGGAAGGGAGTTTACATGAAATGTTTTTAAATGCTATTACTAGAATATCTAAATCTTAGCACTTTGAAAGAAGTAACTTTCAATGGTAAAAGACATTGCAATTATTATTGCAATAATCAATTGCGACCACCAGATGCTGCCATAAACAAGCAGAAGTTAAAATCATCCAGTCACTAAAAATAAGAATTGCAAAATCTGAAGAACGAACTGGAAATTTGATCTTTTATGTCGATCACCCCTCTCTATGTTTTTGATTGCAAACTTATTTATTGGGAACTCTTGGCTTAGGGCTCAAGTGATATTTCAAGCTTGCCAAGCTTGAATTAATTTTCACAGACAGCCAACCAAAATATGAAGAAAGCAAACATCAAATCATTTCTTAAAAATATTACAGAGAAGGAAATAAAGATTGAGACTTTCACATGAGTTTGAAGTAGAAGCAGAAGTGTCATGCAAACATGAGATTTTTTTGTAAAATCAGCTTCAATGCTCTTCAGTTGTTATTATTCAGATTGTCATTGAAATCACAGTTACACTTCATTAAATAAAAATTCCAGTAAAACGTTGAGCTGTAAACAGACTTCTATCAACTGATCAATTGATTCCACTTATTGCTGGCTCTTGGGCATGGGAACAGATCCATACCTCAACTTGTGCCAGAACAGTGAAAGATTGTAACATCAGGTTTTCCATGTTAATATTTGCTGGACATATATCCTAATGTTGCGGTCAGATTCAGACAGGTAAAGGCAGCACGTGTGGACATTTCATTGACCAAAATTCCTGTATTTCTGGATCGTTATCTATTTTGGCAATGCAGGACAGTACTGAGAGAAATGCTGTGGTTAATTCTTCTCATCTGATCAGACAGATGTAAGATCATATTCTCTTTTCAATGGCTGTGCACAGCAGCTATGATTGTTGCAAGTATAAAACTAGACCAGTAACTATTTTTTGATCCTTTCTGATTTGGAATTTCTGGAGTCATGAGGATGGAATTTACCAGCTGTTGAGAACATTATTCAGGCATTTCCACAGTTTTTTTTTTGCTTAACAAACTACAGTTTAATTGTGGGAAATGAGAAATGCATTTGAAGCATGTGAAAATCATAAACTTAAGAAATTGAGGTTATGGTGCTTTATGAGGTTTAACAGCTTTAAAAAAAAGCTGGATTGTGTTTGATTGGAGAGCTAAATTAGCCTCACAGCATTCAATGAACTTTAAAATCATGAAAACCTTATTAATTCAGAGCAGCTATATCACCGTGGCTATAGGTGGAGATTAAGAAAGTTCTCTGATTTAATCTGTGTGTGTTTTCTGGGAGAAGATAGTTGTAGGGCACAGATAACACAGTGTGGAGCTGGAGGAACACAGCAGGCCAGGCAGCATCAGAGAAGCAGGAAAGTTGACGTTTTGGGTTGGGACCTGCTGTGTTCCTCCAGCTCCAAACTGTGTTATCTCTGACTCCAGCATCTGCAGTTTTGCTATCTCTAGTTTGAGGGCAGTTTTGAGCTGCAGGATGTGCTGAAGCAAAGAAATGGCTTCAGGCAATACAAATGCTGCTTGTTAGCAGTCTCCAGTTAGTTAGGACAGGAGAAGTCCCTGATAGCCATTGCTAGTTTAGTGCAATGGGTGAAGGAAACCCACTTACAAAATTTGCTTGTTACAGCTAAGAAATATTGCCATTCAGGGAAACCCCAGTGGTGGGTCAGCTTAGTAAAGAGCAATAATTATATCTGTTATTAGGTGCAGTCGAGTCTCAGAAATCCAGTGGAATACGGTTTCAAAGGAAGAGAGTGAATGACCAGATGTGAACGTCACTGATGTAGTTCATGAGAGAACACCTTTGAGGGGGTTATGAAGTTAGATTGTTTAGAACGAAGAATTGGAATCCCTTGTAACGGAGACCAAATTTGAATGTGATCTGGTGATTCACAGCGTCTAACATTAAGGGCTTGCTGAGAAGTCTGAGAGATATGTATTGACTTTATTTGCTATTTGAGGGGTGGACTTGACCATATTCGTCTGTTACCCAGGCTTACCTAATGTTAATTTGGATGTTACAGTGTAAGTTGTAAATATCTTGTAGATGGTTTTACTATTGTAACAGTGTACAATAAAGTTTATTTTGTTTGTTCAAGATCATGGAATCTTGCATAGTTATTCTTTTGGTAAGTAATCAGGATCTTGAACTCTGCCTACTTTAATCAAAAAGAAATGTTACTGGTCCCAAACCAGATTAGAACATTAACTTGATGTTAATTATACAATTGTAACGTGGTCCTCTGGTGACAAGTCAAAGATGGCAGGGTTCATAAAATGTTGGCAGAAGGGCTCAACCAGACAGCTTCCCACAATGCCTCAAAATATTCTGAGGACAGAAATGGCAACAGTGTAGTTGACCACTAACTGGAGGCGGTGAAATTTAACTGGGAAAAGGGGAGGTGGCCAATACCGTTGAACGTTTAACCCTCCAGTTGCCAGGAATGTCTGTCCCTAGGATATTAAAAAAAACTCCTATGTTTCTCCCCTTCTATTATTGGCACTGCTGAGCTGCCAGCCCTTTGAGTAAGCAGCTCAGAGAGGTAGACCAGTATCCTCAATTTGATGCAGGCCTGGCTGTGGATTCATAATTGTTTACAGCTATCAAAACATCGTCCATAATCACTGTCTGCTAATGCAGGCCAGGAATTGATTTTGGCCCATCAGCAAGACTTCTGGAAAAACACTGTCCCTATATTCACAGGAATAGAATTACAAGCATGTATTATGTTGTGCAGGGGCTTTAAATTAGGATCTTGGAGCAAATTTGCAATGATGTCATTGAGGTGCTCCTCACTGGGCATAAATAGCGCAGAATGGGCAAGGTTAAGGGAAAAGAAAGAAACATTTGGAGTCCTTGGCAAAAGCCTGAAATCTACCTATGTGAATGTTAGAAATATTATTGAATAGTCTTTCAATACTGTAACATAAAATTAAAGCCTGCTATTTCTCCAAATCACCATGTATTGTAGCATTTAATCTTAATACGCAATTGTGTTATAAAGAAGCACAAGCTTGACAACAGTTCTTGACATTGTCTTCTCCCCAGCCAATCTGACTTGAATCCTGACTTAAGAATGTGGGTATAAATCCACACAATAAAACACAGCAGTGATGGGGTTCACTATCTATAACACAGTAGCAACAGTGAGGATCAAGAAACAGACATAGAAAGAAAAATCAACGTAAACGATATACACTCATTCCTGGAATACCTGGATAACAAGGACACCTATGTCAGACTCCTATTTATTGACTTTAGCTCTGCCTTCAACACCATACTTACAACAATACTCAAATCCAAACTCCAAGACCTAGGACTCTGCATCCCCCTCTGCAACTGGATCATCGACTCCCTGATCCACAGACCGCAAATCAGTCAGTCAGCATAGGCAACAACACTTTCTCCACAATAATCTTCCACACCAATGCCCTACAAGGCTGCATACTCAACCACTTACAATACTCCTTATACACTCACAACTCTGAGGCCAAATTCAGCTCTAACTCCATTTACAACTCATTTGCTGTTGACACTGCTGTAGTGGGTTCAGAGCTCAAATACTGAAAGGACAGTTCAGGAAAGAGACAGCCAGCTTACTGTGAGGACAACAATCTCCTCTTCAATATCAGCAAAATGAAGGAATTGATCTTCGACTTCAGGAAGTGGAGTGGAGGGCACTGACTGTATCAATGGTGCTGAGGTGGAGGTGGTTGACAGCTTCAAGTTCCTAGGAGTAAATATCACCAAGAATCTTTCTTGGTCCATCCATGTTGATGCTGCAGTCAGGAAAGCACATCAACACCTTACTTCCTCAGAAGTCGAAGGAATTCAGCCTGTCCACAGTGATTCTTAGTAATTTTTATAGGATACTTTCTATGGTGCATCCATCTGGATGCATCACAGGTTGGTATGGCAACTGCTTGGCCCAAGACCATAAGAAATTACAGAGTGTTGTGAACACAGCCCAGTCCACCACGAAAACCAACCTTCCTTCCATTGACTCTTTCTACACTTCCTGTTGCCCCAGGAAAGCAGCCAACATAAACAAAGACCCCTCCCACCCTGGTTATACTCCATTCCACCCTCTTCGAATGGGCAGAAGATACAAAGGTTTGAAAACATGTCCCAAAAGTTTCAAGAATAGCTTCTTTCCCACTGTTATCAGACTTATGAATGGACTTCTCATATTAAAATTGATCTTTCGCTGCACCTTCCCTGTAGCTGTAACACTATATTCTGCATTCTGTTGTATTACCTTGATGTACTTATTAAGGTATGATTTGCCTGGTTAGCACACAAAACAATACTTTTCACTGTATCTATACCTGTGACCATAGCAGTCATGTTCAAGTCAAAAAATCATTGAATCTTATTGATTGATGTTATTTTGAGAATGTTTATACCCAAAGATTCTTTAGAAATCCTTCTGCCATCTTGGAAAAGGAGTATCTTTTTTCTACTCTATGTTGTCATATGGTAAAGGAAAATTAAACTTTGTATTGAAAACGACATGAAGTTCAGCAGAAACTTTAACTGCTTTCAGCATTAGCAATGTTTACAATAACAAAGATTCAACAACAACTTTAACCAACTGATATAATACAACAAAATGTGTGTAGTACGAAGAGATCAAAATACGAACAATGGTAATCCAATTTAAGAAAATTACCAACAACTTCAAATACTTATCAATAATCAACAATGTCAACAATATTCATGAGTACCAAATTTTTCACAGAAGTTCAAGGAAAAATTAAATAATTACCTTATTTTACAGAAGTGATGTGTGTAAATGTTTATTCAATTGAACTTAGGTTAGATATCGATGCCAGCATCACAATTATTTCGAATGACGCGCTATGGCGAGTAAAGTGAACATATCCCTCCCAACTTAAAGGTATGTTCAACCATTCTGACATTCAAAGATCACACCAATGTGGAGAAAGTATAGATCATCAATAACCAGCAATCTTCTCTATTGAATAAGAAGACATGCTTTTCCCTCAACCTCCGAAGGAGTGCAGGAACTCCCAAACGCTGTGAAAGTTGGTTTTGAATGCGCATATCCCAAAATGTGTACAGGACCAAGATCATTTGAAAAGCCTTACAAAACAACTTTGAAAGCTGACACCAAACCAATGTGTATTTTTACATTTAGGAAGATCCCTCATTAATGAACAGAAAAAAAGAAACAATTAGAGAAATTGTCAATATATGGATAATCTCCCTGGTGACTAAGACTACAGAATAGTGCAGAAGTATGATCATGGTTCCCAAGTCCAATGATGCAATACAAATTTGTGTGCTGGATGCCAACAGTGGGTTTTGGCAGGTCCCTCTGGACATAATAGTTGTTGGTTAACCTTAATAGTTCTCATGTTATATTTACTATATTGATTCCCTAGATTCAGAGAACTTGCAAGTTCTTGTGAAATGTAACAATGTCTCCAATAATCATTGGTAAGCACTATGATGAATTTCAGAGGGATCTGGAGGAATACTTGAAATCTGTACCACAACTACAGCCTCAGAAAGAGTCATATAGCCATTGTCACTGATAATAAGTTCAAAAGATTTATAAATGTTGAAAGGCTGTCATAGAAAGTGTTCTGTGAATAAATGATTTGATGTTTGGGAAAGAGCAATAAAATTAGTGTCATTTTGTTTTTCTTCCAAAGACAAATGATTCAATATTGGGAATTGTTTGATTACAAATTTTCCTTTCACAATGATGGTCTACAATCTCTCCATGTTCTGATTTATAGTAGTAGAAATTGGTCATTGCAACATTTGAGCATTGCTAAACAGATTTGTACATGTTGAAAACAATGTTGCTCTCCCATCATGTTGCACATGGGTATCAAGCAAGGTTAAAATGTGAAAATATAACCTAACCAATGACAGATTGGCAGAAAGGAAAGGGGGGATAGATAGAACAGAAACAAGGGAAGGGGAGGCATTGTATAAATGTACAGGGGAAAAAAGGGGGTGGGAATGGGGAGGCAGAGATGAATAGTAATCATAAAGAAAAGATGAGATGGTAGAATTAGTTGAGAATAGAAAATAGGAAGAAAAGGAGAGGAGCACAGAGGAAATCAGGAGAATAGAGGGAGGTGAGAGGGTGGAGCGGAATGTGTGAGGAAGGCCCAAAGGATGTTTTGGGTTAGCTAGGCAAGTGGGGAAGTTAGAGTGAAAATGTTGCCTCATTGGGGAAGAGAGCTTTAGCAACTCAGTAAGAGATACTTTCAGGAGGTGCTGTTCAGTTTGTGTGTGTCTTTTTTTTGATACTACTCACAGATGCAGTGCCTTCGGAATGTTGTTACCTGCCAGCATTTTCAAAATCCAGGTACAGGAAACAAAAGGCATTGTTCATGCATTGTTCTAGAATCTGTGATACAGGTGGAATGTTTGTGTCATTTTGGTTACTTAATAGCTTCTTTACTGTCCATGTATATGGGAAATTAAAAAAAATATCAGTTCCATTCACTGGTGTTTTGGACTGGATCACATCAACTCAGAACCTTGTTGGGCAGTGTGTGGGCTTTGGTGGGATACGTATATATGATGATTTCTTTTGTGCTGGTTAACCTTCTCCATTGTGTTTCAATGTATTTTGCAAACAGTTAACAATTAGATTGGGACCTTGACAACTCAGCTGATTACTATGTCCTGTGTATTTACATAATTGGCTATTGATCTGACATAGTTAGGAGAATTAAACTGTTTATACCATTTTGTGCTGTCATGGCTATACAGATATTAGACAGGTCAGCTTTGTTACTTAGCATATACCAATAAATCAATGAATGATTGGGAACACTTATACCTGTGAGAAAAGGAGTGACAAGTTGGTGTACTCTTTTGATGGATAGCCCAAACAGACAGTATGAGTTTAATCAGGAGGTGCTCCATGTAACTCTGTTTGGGTGTAGGGTGTTTGCTACAGTTGTTACACTCCACAGATATCGCTGAACTTCCCGAAGCTTCTACCTTTGGGTCTTTCTCTTGCTTGTCAACATAATCTCCTTTGATGACATAATGTGAAAACATGTTTTCAGATTCCTTTCCGATGTAAATGGATAACATACAGTCCTCTCTCTCTACCACCTGTCAGCTCATTGACCATATCTGTATTGTCAGATTGTCCAATATCTAGTTTTGGATGAATGTAGTTTCCTTTAGTTATGTGTTGGGAAAACTGAAGCCTTCTTTGCAACTTCTTTAGCAATACCATTGATTACACACTCTTTCCTGGCCACCATCTCAGTCTACACCAATCTTTTCATCGCCTCATCATTTCAGTCATCCCCAGATTGACCCTCTGTCTCATACCTTCTTAATCATAGCCAATTCCATTACACTGACAACTGCATGCCATTACCTACGTGTTCTTGAATTCCTCAGCCACACAATTGCACTCCAAGTATTCTACCTGGTGGTTCTTAACAAGTGGTGCTTCCCTTTCATAAGAGTTTTGGGGAGGGAGGTGAAGAAGAATCCACATTCTCAAATACCCAACTCTGTTTGACCCTGAGGTGAGCTCCGATTTCAGATTCTTTCCATCATCATGACAATTGCTCATCTTGGCTCCTGCTTCAACCCATCTGATGATGAAATTCTCAAACATATTTCTGTTTCCTCCAGCTTCAGCTCTTTCAATGTTTTCCTGATCAGCCTCCATATTACCCTCCAAAAACTTGAGAGCTCAGTCACCAGGAGCAAAAAAGAGAGTAAAAATGGTTAAAGTATCAGCATTACCCCCATTGTCCCTTTTGCATGACACTGGGTTTTCAACAAGCACAGAAAGCTACAACATGGATTGAAGATAAGGCAAGATGGGGTGGAATGCAGTCTATAGCATCTCTTATTCAGATTGTCATGGGTAATTCCTGTCCAAGATAAAAAAAAATCCAGTTTGATGAATTATAGATTCATCAGCAAACTCTCAATCATCAGCAACGCGATGGAAGGCATTGCCAACAGCATTATCAAATGGTATTTACTCACCAATAAGCTGCTCACTAATGCTTAGTTTGGGTCTGCCTGGACTATTCGGACCTTGATGTCACGACAGTCTTGGTCCAAACATGGAAAGAAAAGAGCTAATTTACAGAGATAAGGGGAGACTGGCTGCCCTTAAGAATAATGCAGCAGCTGATTGAAAATAGCACCAAGGTGCCCTCATAAAATTTAAGTCAATATGAATTGTGGAATAATTCAGCATTGGCTAGAGTCATACCTAGTGCAAAGGAAAATGTTTGTGAGTATTGATGGCCAAATCATCTTAGCCTCAGCATATTGCTGCAGGAGTTTCTTTAGGCAGTGACCTTAGCCCAAATTGTTCTATAAACTCCATCAATGAACTTCTTTCCATTAGAAATAGGGATGTTCGCTCCTCAGGTAATTAAACTGACCGTGTCCACATACAGAAAGGCCTGGAAATGTAACTGGCAAGTAACATTCAGACCACTTGTGCTAGCAATGACGATCTCCAGCAGCAGAGATTTTAACCATCTCCTCTTGAAATTTAGCAGCATTACCACTATGGAAATACCCTTATTGAAGGTTACCATTGATCAGAAACATAGTTGGACAAGATACTTCAATACTGTAGCTGCAACAGCAAGTAAGAAGCTGGGAATTCTGTGGTGAATAACTCGATTTTCCAAAGTGTGTCCACTTTCAACAAGTTACAACTCACGACTGTGATAGATTATTGTCAATTTGCCTGAATGAGTATTGCTCCAAAAAGCATCTACAACATTGCAGCCCACTGATCAGCATCGTATCCACATCACTTTAGACATTCATTCTCACCACTATAGGTGCACAGTGGCACCAATGTGTACCATGTGTAAGATGATTTGCAGCAACTCACCAAGGCTACTTGGTCAGCAACTTCCAAACTCTTCTATGCAAGGGAACACTAACACCTGTAATTAACTGTTAAATAATAGATCAGTACATACACGCAATATCCTGACTAGAAACTACATCACCATTCTTCACCGATCACTGAATTAAATCCTGGCTTTCTCCTCGTAACAGCATGATGGAACATACAAGCACCACAAAGGGCTGGAGCATTTCAGATAGGCTGCTCACGACTAACCTTTTCAAGGGTAACGAAGAATCAACAATAAACGCTGCCATTTCCAGAGATACTGCACACCATGAATGAATATGAAAAAGGTGCCCAAGTCAAAGGGTACCAGCAGATTGTAGTTGGCCTTGAACCTATATCCCTTAGGTCATCAGTACCACAAAGTTCACAATTATCATCACACAGGTTAGAAAATGGTTGATTTGTTCAATTCATCTTTATCCCTTCACACTGAGCAATTATTGGAGCACAGGCACAATTAGATGTTGAGCAAAAGTCAGGTCAATTCTCTGCATAGCTACAAAAACAAAGTTGCTGGAAAAGCTCAGCAGGTCTGGCAGCATCTGTGAAGGAAAAAACAGAGTTAACGTTTTGGGTCCGATGACCCTTCCTCAGAACTGTTATGGCTAAGTTGTTGTACAGCTACCATGAAAAGACAAACTACAGAGCATCACTCAATCACTGCATTTCCTGAAAAAGAAAATGATGCACAAAAATCATCTTCACATTTGCCATACACCCTGGAAAAATAACAGTCCCTGTCATGACACTAGAATTTTTACCATAACCCATGAATACCCCCATATTTTCAATTGATTAATTTGCTATGGCTCATCCCAATTAAAGGCTTATTAAAACTCCTTAAAAATTCCAATTAGTGTGAAGTTTATTGACCTACATCATGTGATGCATGTTCAGTGTGTTTTATCCAGTTGCCCCCTCCCCCACACCCTTTATAATAGTATGACCCCAATGAGAGAGAGAAACTTAATGAGTTGATGTCATAAAGTCAAGTTTGCAAACAACATAAAGCTGGGTGGGAGGGTGAACTGTGAGCAGGACACAGAGATATGTCAGTATGGTATGGACAAGTTGTGTTAGTAAGAGAATACATGTAAGATGAGGTATAATGTGAATGAATGTGAGGTTATCCACTTTGGTAGCAAATAAAAAGAGAGATTATTCTCTGAATGGGGAAACTGCAATAAGACCTGGGTTTTCTTGTACACCATTTGCTGAAAGTAAGAATGCAGCTGCAGCACGTCATGAAGAGATTTCTAGTACACGAGCAGAGACGTCTTGCTGCAATTGTACAGGGCCTTGGTGAGACCACACCTGGAATAGTATACTCAGTTTTGGTCTTCTTATCTGAAGAAGGATATTCTGGCTATGGGGAGGGTCTGATAATGGTTTACCAGACTGATTCCTGGGATGACAGGACTGATGTATGAAGAGATACTGGATCAATTGGGACTACGGTCCCTAGAGTTTAGAAAGATGAGAAGCGATCTTACAGAAACATATAGAACTCTAACAGGACTAGACAGGGTAGATGCACGGTGTTCCTGATGTTGGGGAGTCCAGAATCAGGGGTCATGATTCAGGAAGTGGGACAGGCCATTTAAGACTGCGATGAGCAGAAATTTCTTCACTCAGAGACAGTAGTGAACCTGTGGAATTCTGTGATGCAGAAAATGGTAGAGGCCAAAGCATTGAATATTTTCAAGGAGTTTGGCATAGTCCTTAGGGCTAAAGGGATCAAAGGGTTTGTAGTGAAAGCAGGAACAGGGTACTGAATTGGATGATCAGCTATGATTGTATTGAATGGTGAGGCAGACTTGAAGGGTCAAATGGCTTACTCCTGCTCCTATTTTCTATGTTTCGATGTATTGATTGATGTGCCAATGTTTGCTTTTAAAGGATGAAGATAATCTGGTACATCCTTGAGAAACATTAGCAAATGAGACTGTAACACAAGCAACCACGAGTATTCAAGTCACGGATACCCAGATTTATTCAGCCTCAACACAACACTGGCCATAGTTTGGAAGCTGTGATCACTGTTGTATTCCAATCTGTCAACAGTTGCCTGGGGAGCTGCAATCCAGGCTCCCATGGAGATGGAGATCTGGACCGACTCCAAACTGTCTCTTGTTCAGGGCTCTGTTTCAGGTATGAGCAGCACAGCCGCAAGCTGCATTGCCTCCTGCAAGGAAATCATACCTTTTTATGGCAAAGAAGAAATCCAGGTAGCAAAACTTGCCACTCAACAGATAGCCACTAAACGAAACCTTGCATTCACGCCATCTTTAAAAGCCTGTTTTGCACCTAGACCTGCACTGCCAGTCCTCAGCTGCCTTGCACAGTTCCTGACATTTGCACTGGACATGGAAGACAAGGGGAAATTCCACCATGCTTTGGGGCAGGGACCTACTGGACCAGATGGTGCAGACATGGAACTTCCTCTTTGTCCAGAATCAGCAATAGAGAGCATGTTGCCAGACTGTGTCAGCCTGGTCTGAGGTTGCCACCTGGGTTGGTGCAGTTTCTGTTGCCTGGAGGAATGCTCAGCACCACAGCAAGGTTGATGATACTGCCAGCATAAGTGTCATTATCTCTCTGATACCTCACATTCTCTGCTAACATACCACTACTGACCAAGACTTGTGCTCTACCATCCTCACTACTGACTCATTTGCTGTCATCCACCACTAATACTGCATGCCCTCTGCATTGGCTTTTCAGTCTTTCAGGACATCTGCGCACCTGCACCAAAAGAGACAACTGTGCCACCTACTTTCCCTTCCCTTAATATCTGTCTCTCTTTGAGTCCAAGAAGAAAACAGCCCAAAGTAGGACAGAAAGAGTCAAGACAGGTGGTGGCTGCCTGGCTTTCGGCTCCTCACCTCTTTATGTGGCAAGCATCCAAATGGCTAAATGACTATTTCCAAGCCCCTTGACTGATATTGGAGGCTGCTCTTGACATAATGTGCCTGCACTCGCTGTGCAAAGGCTATCTCCCTCAATTTGTCAGAGGCCTGCTGCCAATCATGACAAGACCCCTGGTTTTGTGTCCGTGCTAAATGGCAAGACTTACTAATATGAGCCTGGAATCTCTTGCTGGTGGATCAATGTATGAAAAAGCAAGGCAATTCAACATACGTATACTGTAAGCAGCCAGGTAGGCTCAGAGTGAATAAGGGTTATGACAGCAAATGAACAATCCATAGTTGCAGCTTGGTCTATTTCATGAGCTGGGTGCCTGTCCCTGAACATACAAAGTCCTTGCTGTAGCATTTCAATGACAGTTGCTGGTGCAGCAACTGGATGTGAGATGTGCCATAAGGGTCCTTAGCAAATACAGTTTACCACTTGCAGCCACTAAGTACCTGCTCTGACTTACATGTCTTTATTTCTTGATATCTACCTTGCTCAGTGCATTTTGCAAAATAGGAACTGAATATTAATCAGGTGGATTGTACTGTTAATAAGGGGTTTATAAAGCAGTAATTCCCCCTTAATTGGCAACTTACCAATGCCTAACAAGAAACTCACTCCACCACTCATCAGATCCAAAGAAGATTCAGTGCGATGCTCCTGCATTAAGTGTGGCCTGGCCAGACGTCATACCCAATTTAGCCAGAAATCATGCCATAGCCCACATCACTCAGGTCTCTGTGAGATTCTGTTATGTCTCTCCAACCGTACATTGCAAAACTTGCAAAACTCCAACCGTACATTGCAAAAACAGTGTTTTTGAGGTTACAGGTTGGAGAAATGGATAAAGCCACATTCAAACAAATGTCTTAAAATGTATTAAGGTGGATAAATCCCCAAGACCTGATCAGGTGTATCCCAGAACTTTGTGGAAAGCTAGGGAAGTGATTGCTGGGCCCCTGCTGAGACATTTGTATCATCGATAGCCACGGGTGAGCTGCCGGAAGATTGGAGGGTGGCTAATGTGGTGCCATTGTTTCGGAAGGGTGGGAAGGAGAAGCCAGAGAACTACAGACTGGTAAGCCTCACGTCAGCGGTGACTGAGTTGTTGGAGGGGTTCTGAGGGATAGGATTTATATGTAAAGGCAAGGACTGATGAGGGATATTCAACATGGCTACATACGTGGGAAATTGTATCTCACTAACTTGATTGAGTTTTTTGAAGTGACAGAGGATTGATGAAAGCAGAGTGGTAGACCTTGCCTAGATGGACTTCAGTAAGGTATTCAACGAGGTTCTGCATGGTAGACTGGTTAGCAAGATTAGATCACATGGAATCCAGGGAGAGCTAGCCATTTGGATACAGAACTGGCTTGAAGGAAGGAAACAAAGGGTAGTGGTGGAGGGTTGTTTTTCAAATTGGTGGCCTGTCACCAGTGTGTGCCGCAAAGATTGATACCGGGTCCACTGCTTTTTGTCATTTATATAAATGACTTGGATGTGAATATAGGAGGTATGATTAGTAAGTTTGCAGATGACACCAAAATTGGTGGCGTAGTGGACAGTGAAGAAGGTGGACTTAGAGTACAACAGGACCTTGATCAGATGGGCCAATGCTTCAGAGAGTTGCTGATGGAGTTTGATTTAGATAAACATGAGGTGTTGTATTTTGGAAAGGCAAATCAGGGCAGGACCTATTGACAGGTCCTGGGGAGTGTTGCCAAACAAAGAGACCTTGGGATGCAGGTTCATAGTTCTTTGAAGGTGGAGTCACAGGTAGACAGGGTAGTGAAGAAGGCATTTGGTACCCTTGCCATCATTGGTCAGTGCATTGAGTATAGAAGCTGGGATGTCATGTTGCAGCTATACAGGACATTAGTTAGGCCACTTTTGGAATACTGCATTCAATTCTGGTATCCTTGCTATCGGAAAGATGTTGTTAAACTTGAAAGGGTGCAGAAAAGATTTGCAAGGATGTTGCTAGGTTGGGAGGGTTTGAGATATAGGGAGAGGCTGAATAGGCTAAGTCTATTTTCCTTGGAGGTTTGGAGGCTGAGAGGTAACCTTATAGAAGTTTCTAAAATCATGAGGGGCATGGATAGGGTGATCAGGCAAGGGAGTGGTAGAAGCTGGTATAATTACAACATTAAAAGGCATCTGGATGGGTATATGAATAGGAAATATTGAGGGATTTGGGCCAAATGCTGGCAGATGGGAATAGATTAATTTGGGATTTCTGGTCAGCATGAATGAGGTGGACTGAAACATCTGTTTCTATACTGTACAACTGTATGACTCCAGGAATTTGTGTAAATTGTTGGGATGTGTACTATTGTTAGTTACTTTGAATCTATAACTATTTATGATGACTGAATATTCAATTTATTATAAAACTGTTACATAAAAAGTGTTGTGGGATCATGTACAATAACGACAGAGATCGGTGAGCGACAAAAATAGCCTCTTTATTGAGTATCCACAGTAGCACAGTTGGAGGTGCTGATGGAATCCAAAGTACAGTTTTACAGTAGCTTCTTTTGCACAGTTTTTACATACATTAAAATTATAGCAGTATGGTGTTACATAGTTGTATCCATTGTGCACAAAAGTTTGCATAACATCTGTCCCGGGGGAGCAGGATATGGTTTAAACACTTGCTAAATGCTGGCTGTTACTCTTGATGGGATTAGAATGTCTGTCCAGCCTGAGCTTGCATAATTAAGAGGTATTAGTCCTTTTGTCTTTAAAGTTAGTAATGTTAGCAAAAAACTAGGCCTTTATGATTTAAATAAATGAGAAATTATACGTGTTCTAAATAAAAGTATAGAGGATATTAAACTGATCTGTCACAGCTGGGTCATGAGATTTGATTTACTACTGCCAGTTTTGACAGTTCTTATACATTCATTCATGCAGTTTCATGAAAGTGCTGTTTTGATAGTAAGTTTCTTAAACGGGTAGTGGCCCTACTTAATATGTATTTCAAAAGTACACACTCATGAAGAAAACTGCTTGATGTTCTGCAACCTATTCAGGTCCCGACAGACGGGTGCTGCAGGCTAATTAATATTATAATCTTTCCATAGTTTGGAGTGGGTTACGGAGACAGGATGGCATTGTTCTGAGAGATAGTAAGAACTGCCAATGCTGGATATCTCTGGCATTGTTCTGAGTAGGTTACAGTATTAACACTTATTCAGAATTTTGATACAGAAACAGGTCTAAACACTGCTTGCAGCATGAGGTCAATAAGAATTGAAAGGTAAAGAAGCAGTAATGGGTTGGAAGGGATATTTAATTTAGTTTAATGCGGTTTTATGAATGAGTGAACAGAAATGCGGAGTGAACAAACATAGTGCGCTTGTCAGTGAGTTAGTAAAGAGTTACAAATGAATGGAAATGAGGTGTAGTAAACATAGAGCACCTGTGAGCTGGTAAAGAGAATCATAATACAATATCTCATAGAATGCAGATACCAATGAAGATAGTCTTGAGGTTATTTGGAGTCAATAACTTACCTAAGAAAAGTAATTCAAAATACAGAAGCTGAACCAGAGAAGAATGGGGGTCGAAAGAACGCCAAATATAACATTTCCCTTGTAGAGATCTCCAAGTCTGTAAAAGTAGGTCTTGGCACATGTAATCCCTGAAGTGTATTTGCAATTGCCTTATCATACTTAAAATCTTGTTTACGACTAAATACCTATACAAAACTAGAAGCAGCAGTAGGCTATTTAGTACTTTGAACCTGCACACCTCGTGATAAGACTGTGATTGTGGCCTCAATTCCACGTTTCTGCCTCCCCCAATACTCTCTGACTCCCTTGTAAGTCAAGAATCTATCTCTGTCTTACATTTATTTAATACTCTTGTCTCCACCACATTCTCAGCATCCTCCCTCAAATACCCTCAGGATCTTAGGTATTTTAATACGATCACCTCTCAATGTTTTAAACTCCAATGAGTACAGGTCTAGCTTGTCCAACGCTTCCACATAAGTTAATTCCCCCATCCCAAGTATCAGTCAAGTGAAACTTACACTTCTAAAGTGTTTACATCTTTCCAAAACGATACGCAGTACTCCAGATGTGATCTCACCAATGATCTAGCCAACTGTTGCAAAATATCCTTCCCTTATGTTCAATTCCAATTGCAAGAGACTTTCTATTTCTTCTTAGACTTCTTTTTTGTAATTCAGGTCAATCTTAAGTGATTTTGAACTTTTTGGTTTTAGGGATCTTGCTGTCTCACTGTGTGGAGAATTTTTGAGCTTTGCGATTTTTGAACTTTTTGTGTTTCACACTAGCACATCCAGATCCCTCTGTATATAAGGGTTCTACAATTTCTTTGTTTTAAATAATATGTCTTTTTAAATTCTCTCTGCTAAAAAGTGAATAACTTCCCATTTTCCCAGAAAATTCTCCATTGTCTTTTTTTTTAAAGAAACACTTACTTGACCTATCTATACTCCCTAATGCAGACACCTTAAATAACTGATTTATCTAGCTACCTTTGTCTCATCAGCAACTTCAGCAACCACATATTTGGTCCTTTCATCCAGCTCTGCTCAAAGTAATTTTGATCCTGAGCATGTTTTTGCTGCATAAAAAGATTGTTACACAAAAATGAATAAGTCAAAGCTTTCCAGTGCACAAAAGCAGTAAACGAGGGGAGTGATGAATCTGAAAATCTAGATGAAACTAGCCAGTAAATGTAAAAACACTTCCAACTTATCCCAAAAATGCCAACACATTTTCAGCTCCAAATATGTGAAAACTGATCTGGGATATATCAGTTTAAAATACAAAACTTTTAACTAAATCTATATTAGTCACCAGTCAGCTTACTGGAAAATCTGATTTTTTTTTGCTATGAAATCTGACACTCCATCAAAGCAATGGTGTCATCGCAAAATTTACTCTAACTAGAATTCTTACCATGAAAAAAATCTTGGAAAGTTCCCATATCTGATCATATCAGAGCATGTTCCTGTGGTAGAGGTATATAAGTGTGTATTATCTTCTTGTTTCATTGCCTGCAATAACACCCCACTATTCTCTAACAAGTTGTACTAAGAATGGGATCTTGGGAGATAGTAGAGGTTACAACATGGTTACGTAATGGAAGCAATACAGGTTACACATTAATACTTTGGGAAAGGCTGGAGTGGAGCCAGGTAGAAAAAAAACTTTTGATGGATTGAAGTTACTAAGTGTTTCTATGTAATTTGTCTATAATTAATCTGTATTATTATTGGTCTGAATCTAAAACTGTTAACTTTTATTAGCTACATCAAATTTAAATCCATTGGTTTGTATCTGAGAACCAAGATTCATTGACTTCTAGAGCATGATACCTGTTCTATTGATCTTTCACTTTGATCAGAAGTAAATACTAGGTTCCATATTTTGAATGTACAAATCAAACACTTGTAAATGGTGGAAAGTATGTTTGCTGAAAGGAGATGAAACTAAGTTTGGAAAGCAGACTCGATGAAATGTGGAGCTGGAGAAGCACAGCAGGTCAGATGGCATCGGAGGAGCAGGAAAGTCAGCGTTTTGGGTCTGGACCCTTCATCGGGACTAGGGAGGGGGAAAGGGGTGGGGCTGGGGGAAAAGTTTAGGTGTTAAATTTGAATCTGTGTTAAATTGAAACTTTGTTAAATTATTGGTTATAACTTGCGAGCAGGTTGAGATAATAAGCAGAGATATATAAAACAATTGAAAAATTTTTAAAAAAATTCAAAACTAGTTAAATAAGATAATGATGGAGGGTCAGGTGATGTATTGTTCCTGCTTGATGTGGGAGCTGGTGGACCCCATTGTGGTTCCTAGTGACCACTTCTGTAGTAAATGCTGGTGGCTCAAGGAGCTCCTGCTCAGATTGATGAGCTGGATTCTGAGCTTTGGGTGTTGCGATACTTCAGGGAGGGGGAAGAGTTACTTGGACGTTGTGTTTCAGGAAACAGTCACACTCCTTAGACTAACTAACTTGAATTCGGTCAGTGGTCAGGGACAGGAGGGTGTGGCTGTGAGTGAGGCAGGTCTCTGGATCCAGGAGATAGAGGCGCAGGAACCTCAGCCCTCATCCTTGTCCAACAAGTTTGACAGTCTTGTTCCCTGTGTGGACAGGAATGGGGACTGCAGGGAGGATGTGCCAACTAACCGTAGCACCGAGGTGCGAGGAGCCATTCAAGTGGGGGAAGGAAGAGAAATGTAGTTGTAATTGCAGATGGTATAGCTAGGGGTATAGACACTGTTCTCTGTGACCAGGATCGAAAGTTCCAAAGGTTGTGTTGCCTACCTGGTACTTGGGTTCAGGTTATCTCATCTGGGCTGCGGAGGAACTTGGAATGGGAAGGTAAAGATCCAATTGTTGTGGTCCACATAGGTACCAAACACATAGATAAAACTAGGACAGAGGTTTTGCTAAGGGATTGTGAATAGCTAGGAGGTAAATTGAAAAGCAGAATCAAAAAGGCAATAACGTCTGAATTCCTACCTAAGCCATGAGCTAATTGGCACAGGGTCAAAAAGATTAAGCAGGTAAATGTGTGGTTTAAAGATTAGTGTGGGACAAACGAGTTTGAATTCATGGGACATTGCCACCAGTACATCTTCGAAATTGGTCCACTGTATCTGTTGCTCTCGATGTGGTTTCTTCTACATTGGAGGGACCAAGCGAAGACTTGGTGACCAATTCAGGGAACATCTGTGCTCTGTACGCTCCAATAAACACCAGCTTCCGGTTGCCAGTCATTTCAACACCTCCTCTCACTCCCTTGGCGACATGTCCATCCTGGACTTCCCCCATAACGAGGCTACATGTAAACTGGAGGAACAACACCTTATATTCAGTCTTGGGAGCTTACAGCCGAATGGCTCAACATAGAGTTCACCAGCTTCAAAACCTTCCCACACCCAGCCTCATCCCATGTCCAACCCTCCCTCTCATCTCTGCCTCCTTGACATGACATAACCTGTCTATCTCTACAACACCCTAGCTGCATCCACCTACCACCATCCTACCTACCATTCCCCTAGCCCCACACGCCTCCCTCCATTTATTTCAGAGCTCCCTTCCCCCTCCCCAGTCCTGATGAAGTGTCCAGACCCAAAACATCAACCCTCCTGCTCCACACTGTATTGACTCTGGCTTCCAGCATCAGCAGTCCTTACTATCTCCAAATTTGGAAGGTAGACCTGATTTATGGTAAAGTGCATGTTACGTTTAAGTAGCATCTTAATCAAATAGATTTGATTAAAATATCAGCAAAAAAAAAATGCTGGAAATATTCATCCATGCAGAAAGAAACAGCTTCAAGTTGATTATGACACTGGGACAGATATTGAATTAACTGCATCTTACTGTAATAATTAGACATGTACATACTGAAGTAAGATGAATAGTTACAAATGAGCAATATAAGTATCACAATGTTACAAGCAGGCTGCATTGACACTAAGTGTTAGACCATTAGACTTGAATATTACAGACTTGCAGGTAAGGTCAAAAAAATGATGGAGCAAAATGCAGTGAGATGTTGTCACCGTGCTTTTATTTTGACAGCTTGGAGAAATTGATGATGATGATGATGATGATGATGATTGCCACTAATCTCAAAACAGAAGCTTTCCACAAATGACCTACCAATTTCTGCAGCATGTATTTCCCTTTTGCAAATGTCAGTGTGAATTTGTCACCAAGTCAAAATTATCTGCAGGTGTCCAGCAATAATGATGTAAACAAGAAGGCTAAACGGCCAATTATATTGAAGTATTCTCAAAGACAGCAACCTTTGCAGCAAATTGATTTGAATGTTCTATTTTGTTTAAAATCTTATAGTGTGCAAAATAAATACTTGGGACTTACATATGGATTAAAGTAGGTGAATTATGATAAGTTTTAAAATGATTTTTAATGACCAATATTATGATGTGATATAGTAGGGGTGGAATGTATCTGTAATAGGTTTTAAATTTTAAAAGGCTGTATTTGTCAATTCAGTGTGTATTTCATCTCAATTCAACTAGAATCAAAGAAGATTGTTGGGGGGCATGTCAGAAACAACATCAGACATACTTAAAAATGGGACCTTTTTGAAGCTGCAACACAGGACTATCTGCATGTCAAACAGAAAAAGCGACATAATATGCAGAAGTTAATGATCCCACAACTAACAGATCAAAGTTCTGCTGTCCTGCCATAAAACCTGTGAACAATGATGACTAATTAATCAAGTAACTAGGAAGAGGCAGCACAAATGTGATATTATTGTATTAACAAGACCATCTTCAATGATTAGGGACCCCAGCACATTAGTAAAAATGGACAAGACAGAAGCATTTAAATCCTCAATGAGATCTGCCAAGTGGCTAATCACTCATCCACCTCCTCAGGTCCCCAGCATCACAGATGCCAGTCTTTGTTCAATTTGATTCATTCCACTTGGTATCAAGAAACAGCTGAAGGCACTGGATACAGAAAAGGCTACGGGCCCTAACAACATCCAGCAATCATGATGAATTCTTGTGCTCCAGAACCAGCCACACTCTAACCAACTATTCCCGCACAGCTACAACAACACCTACCCAGAAATGTGAAAAGTAGCCATATTTCTTGTCCATAAAAAGCAAGTTAAATTCAAACAGGCCAATTACTGCCCAGAGTCTCCTTGATCCTCAGTATTAAGGTGATGTAAGGTGTCATTGACAGTGCCATCAAATGATACTTACACAATTAATTATCTGTTCACTGGTGGTCAATTTAGACTCTGCCAGGACCAGTCATCTAATGAACTAATTTCAGCCTTGGTCTAACGTGAACAGAAGAACTGAACTAACAGTGGGGTTAGATTGAATGTCTTGACATCAGGTAGCTTCTGATCAAGTATGGCATCAAGGAGCTGTAGTAAAACGGAAGTCAATGGGATTCATGCAGAAGACTCTCACCACTGGTTTGACTCACACATAGGAGAAAGGAAGATGGTTGTGCTTGTTGGAAACCAATTGTCTGAGCCCCAGGACATCACTGCGCAAGGTTCTCCAGGTTAGTGTCTCGAACAGGCTGCCAGAGGTGGCGATGGAAGCAAATACAATTGTCATTTAAGAAAGATTTGGACAGATAAATGGATGGGATAGGTATGGAGGGATATTTTTATTTCTTTATTCGTTAACGGGATGAGGGCATCATTGGCTAGGCAGCATTTATTGTGCATCCCTAATTGCCCAGAGGGCAGCTGATAGTCAACCACATTGCTGTTTGGTCAGGAGTCACATGTAGACCAGGCCAGGTAAGGATGGCAGTTTCCCTCCCTAAAGGACATTAGTGAACCAGATGGGTTTTTCCAACAATCAACAATGGATTTGTAGTCATCGTTAGATTCTTAATATGGACTATACACAGGCAAATGGGACTTGATTAGTTGTGAATACTGGGTGGCATGGACAAGTTGAGCCAAAGGGCCCATTTCTATGCTGTAAACCTCTATGACTCAATGACTCATGTCCCCTGCCCAATTTTTTCAGCTACTTCACGAATGCATTTGCCTTCATCATAAGGTCAGAAGTGGGGATGTTGCTGACTATTGCATAATGTTCAGTAGCAATTGTGACCCTTCAATTAATGCAGCAAGATCTGACCAACATTTAGGTTTGGGCTGATAAATGACAAGCAACATTGATGCCCCAAGATGTCAGGTGAGGATTATCTATCAACCAAACAGAATCTAAATATCCCACCTTAATAGTAGATGACATTTCCGTCACAGAATTTCCTAGTATCCACATCCAGGTAGCTTCCATTGACTAGAAACTGAACTGGATCAGCCATTTAAATACCGCGGCTGCAAACCAGGCTAGAGACCAGAGATAAGTGTGGAGCTGGAGGAACGCAGCAGGCCAGGCAGCATCAGTGGAGCGGGAAAGCTGACGTTTTCGGGTCCGAAACGTCAGCTTTCCTACACTCCTGATGCTGCCTGACCTGCTGTGTTCCTCCATCTCCACACTGTGTTATCTCTGACTCTAGCATCGGCAGTTCTTACTATCTCAGAGATTAGGACTTATGTTGTGAAACCTCCTCACTGTCGAAAACCAGCCACCATCTCCAAAGGCGCAACTCAACAATGTGATGGGATACTCTCAACTTTCCTGAGTGGATGTGGCTGTAACAATATTCAATAAACTCAAGTCAACGATAAAACATTTGTTTAATTGGCACTCTCATGCACCAAATAAAACATTAAAAACATCCATCAGAGCTGCAACTGACAACATTTACTATGTCTCAAGATGTACATTTGCAACTCACCAATACTCCTTCGATAGCATCTTATAAACTCTTATCGGTTAGTTGGTACGGATCACTGTAGCTGCACTGCTATTGGATCAAAAGCGCAGAACTCTTTCTTTAACAGTACTGTGGGCAAGAAGGTTACTCGCTACCACCTTCTCCAGGGCAATTAGGGATGATTGACAAAAGACGGCCGAGCCAGGGACGTCTACATCCCACGCTATGGTTTTTGTAGCAGTGCAGACCGATAGCTGAGAACGGGCCCGCACAGAATTCAGCAAAACCGGCGCCAGCTGCAGACCCCGCCCCTTCGGTATGGACCCACCCCCTTCCGGACCCGCACCAGTCACCGCGAATGCTAATCGGTCGATACGCCTGTCAATCAGCGCCAGCTGGAGCCTGCGTCCTCTGATTGGATGGCCCTGCAGTTGGGCGGGTGGTTAGGAAGGGAGTGGGGTGAAAGATGTGAATGGGTACTGTGGCCGAGCCAGGCTTCGTGAGCTCTCCAGGTGCTGCTGCTGGACGGAGGGAGGGCATACATACACATACACAGGTACGGGGTGTATTAACTCTGAGCGAGCGCTGCTGTCGAAGGCTGGTGTCTATCGCCGAGGTGGCAATAATTCATTCTCATTAGCCCCTCCAGACTCACTGTCCGCTCCGTATCCCAAAGGTTCAAGATTTGCAACGGTGCTCACTGCACCGGCTCCAATAGGATGTGTGAATAACGGCACGGTGTCAGCCCATCAATCGGAAAGGGGGGGGTTCCAGCTCTTCAGTGATAAGAACTAGTTTCATAGTGTTTTTACGTTAAATTTCTTTTTCGGAGGATAAATGCGGAACAGTTGAGTGATATTTTAGGGTAAAAATCAATATTTAGGAAATAAATCAGGAATGAAATTTGCAACACCGTCACCAGTAAAACATTTCATTTGGTGCAAGTTTTTGTAATGTCTTTTTTTCTCATTATGGTCATTTTCTGTTTAGACATTTTGGAAATCTCGCTGTTTCGAAATTGGCAAATAGGAAACAGTGCACTAGTTCCTAGAATAACATAAGTGCGTGCCATTGGAGGTTGATCATTTGTTATCGCTCATATATAAGGCTCTGAGATGGTCATGTTTCCACTCAAGCGATGTCATTTCACGACTCGGTGCAAGACTGCACTTACTGTGTACTGTGTTTTCTAGGTTGAGAGGAGACGATCCGCTCGCTGGCATGAGGAACCTGAAACGGTTCAGTGACAGAGCTGCTGCCTGCAATTTTTTCCTGCTTGGGGCTGCGGACTTTCGCGATCCCAATGATCATATCCTCTCTCAGGAAGACTTTGACGAGATAACCGACTTCAACGATCTCCCGACCTCACTTTTTGCCTGCAACGTACATCAGTCTGTTTTTGAAGAAGAACAAGGAAGGGTATGTGTGACCATTGGTAATATGAATGCAGTTGGAACTGAAATCAAAGTGGACCAATGTGTTCCGGTGTTGTTTATATAATTGTTGCAAGTGCGTCAGATGATCTCAGACTAGACGTTCTGATTATTACCGACAGCGGAAATGATAAAGATTTTGTTGATAAATGCTATTGGAGCATTTCATTGGGAAGAGTCATGTAACACAGTAAAGATTTTATGAAATCAGGAGTTTTGATACGAGTTACCAATCTTCCAACAGGCCTTTGACATACTGTTAGTCGAGCGTTTATTTTGGTGTTAATTGCAACATGCAAGTGGTTGTTGATTTGATTACCCAACGAGAGGTTAAAATGATGAACCTGCTACCGCACGGACAAGTTGAAATGAATGGCTTGGGTGCATTTATTGGGAACGTAAACTCGTGCCTGTGGAAGAAAGAGAAAGGAGGATATGCGTATAGGGTCAGATGATGTAGGGAGGAACATGTTGTTCAGGATAAACATCAGCATTGTCCAGTTGGCTGATAGTACATCTTTCAGTGGTGTAAATTTTGCTAAGTATTTCCGTAATAAGACTGCTTACAATCAAGACTGATTTATAGCAAAAGTATGGAAACTGTTGAGTAATCCATCTCATCTATCAAGGCACTAGCTATCCCAATGTGCAATGCCATGCAACACCAAGTTCCATCTCAGTCACTTAGAATTGAAAGTCAAGTTTTGTTTTGTTTCAGCTCTACCCAAAAAACCAAAACACAGTGATTTCTGCTAAAATGTTTCCATTTGATGTTTGAAATCCTATGACTCACTGACTGTGATACTTTACAGTTTTGTTAATGGAAGCTTGAGCCTGCAGTTGCAACATGGTGATATGTTCCTCTAAATGACAAACTAAACTCATAACTCAATCAGACAAGGTACAATATAAAGAACATGTAAACAGTGTACTATTTATAGCACATTAAGAGAAAACTACTGACCCTGTGCTATTTTTGGATGTGGTGCAAAAACACTTCTATAGTGCTGCAAGGCTTACTGTCCAACAATCCAGCAGAAAGGACCTTTTGTTTAGAGTGTAATTGTTCACTTTGTTTCTGAAGTGTGACATATGATGCAACTTTAAAGATTGGAAAATCAATTTTAGCCCATCTTATTGCAAAAAATACAAACATACTGCAATGTATAAAAATCCACACATGCATTTATAGTTATTACTGTTATGTGAATATATAGTCTATTGTTTATATAAAACCATTTGAAATTCAATAACTAAGTGGAAAATTAGCTTTATTTTCATTTTCTCCTAAATTATTTGCCAAATTGAAATACATATCCAAATAAGGATTTAAGCTCTTAAATATAAGGCTATTACACTCCCAAAAATAAAGTAATCTATTTTTGTTCATGGGTTGAGTGACCATTTTTAGCTCCCAAGTGAACACTACATAAAATATGTAGAAAATTTTGATTCAAAATGAGTTCCAGATTTTGAGAGTTGCAGGCCCTGTGAACTCCAGGATGAGTAGTATTTACAGAGCTGTTTTTAGTAGAATTTACAAAAAAAGTCACAGTAATATTTTCATGTTGTTGAAATAGTCCTTGGGACATTGAGAGGTCGGCTGAATTTCCCATCGCAGTGAAGCAGTTTCAAGTTAACTGACCAACTCCTTGAAATTAACTCTGTTCAGACATGAAACCCTTTCACTCAATCCTTAGTTGACAATAAACTTTTTCAGCCTCTAACATATCTTTTAATGAACCCTTTAAAATAAAGTGAATCGTATCTTCAACATGTTAAGTATAGAGTGTTTCATTTAGAATAATTAGATAACAGGAAACACCTGAGTGATGAGTTCCATCAGTGTCCTACACTATATGAACGATGGTTGTTCAGTTTGCAAGTTTAACCTGAACTCCAAATGTTAGACGGTATATTCAAAATTACTTTCAATTATGCCTTCTTGAAATGCAATTTGATTGAGTATTGCTGCTTTTATGTTGAAGAGTTGTCCATGTCCTTGCTGCTGGGTGTTGCTCAAAAACAAAGACCAATGTTTGTTAGGTTTAGCAAGAAGTAATATTTGAACCTGTGATATAAATAGGAAACTGAGTAGACAATAATGCAGTATAATTGAGTACCATAATTTTCAAAATAAAACACTTACCCAAAATGATACAGTCTACACGCATTATGAATGAAGAATAAAATTTGCACAACTAAAATAGCTTTCATTGGAATCATTGGCACAGGCTAACTTGGGCAAGTAAGGTACATTTGGTAGACTTAGAAGGCATTCGTAGGTCTCCTGCCCAAGTACACTTGGAATTGGAGCCAATAGGTTTCTTTCCAGGAGCAGATGCAATAATGTGCAGAGTGTGGTACTTAACAAGCCAATCACCTTAGTGGCGTTGCTTCCTAAACTTGTAAGGCAGAATTTTTCACTGTATTGTTCTGAGTTTAAAAAGAAATTCACAGCTTTTGTCTTTTTCCTGGGTATGTGACTGGCCAGTTGCAAATGATGGATTTCAGCTGTAGCAGGTCTTTTAAACCAGAGATTTACCAAAAGTGCAACAAGTAACTCTACCTTGGAACCTATCTGTTGGGCATCAGGAAAAAACTAGCATTTTTGCTCATTGCCGAGTAGACCAAAGAAACCTAGGTGGAAACTGATGTGGCCTTGTCCAGAGTGCCTTTAAGAGGTATTGTATCACAAAAGCGACTGATAGTTCTCTGGTGCGACAGCACGGAGAATGAAAATGATGTCTGCAGTGATACCATTTAAGTTGACAATGAAGTGTTAGACCCATGTAAAGTGTTTGAAGTTCAACCACAGCTTTGCATATGAAGCATGGACATTTCCAAGTGTGAACCTATGCATAACTGTAAATAATTCTTGAGATTTAGCTTCTTGTTAATTTCATTCAAAAATTAAGTTTGTACGTAGAAACATAGAAAATCGGTGCTTGAGTGGGCATTCAGTCCTTCGAGTCTGTACCACCATTTAAAATGATCATGGCTGATCATGCAATTTCAGTATCCCACTCCCGCTTTCTCTCCATACTCCTTGATCCTTTTTGCTGCAAAAGTCAGGTCCAGCTCCCCCTTGAATATATCTAATGAACTGGCCCCAACCGCATACTGTGGGAGAGAATACTACAGGTTCACAACTTACTGAGTGAAGAAATTCTTCCATATCTCAGTCTTGAATGGGCTTATCCCTTATTCTTAGATTGCGACCCCTAGATGTGGACTTCCCCTGCATCAGGAACATTCTTCCTGCATCTAGCCTGTCCCGTCCCATCAGATTTTACATGTTTCTATGAGATTGCCCCTCATTCTTCTAAGAACCTGTTTAAAAACTAATGCAAACAATAGTAAATTCTCATTTATGGATTGGAAAAAAGGATAATTTAAAAGAAACATCATCAAACACAACACTTCTAGCAGAAATTCACAATCGTTCACAATGCATCCGGAAAAGATGTCCTGACCAGCTTCAAAATAACCATTTTGATTAATTTTAAAAATTCTTTCATAGGTTTTAGGTATCACTGACAAGGCCAGCACTTGTTTCCCATTACTAATCTTGCTTGCATTGAGTAGTGTGCTAGGTAGTTGAGAATTAACGATACTGTTGTGGGTCTGGAATCACATGTTGTCTAACCAGGCAAAGATGGCAAATTTCCTTTTCTGATTAGGGAACAAGATGGATTTTACGAATAACTGATGATAGTTTTGTGGTAACTATAACCTGAGCTAGCTTTACATTCCAAATTTAATCATGGAATTTAAATTCCACCATCTACTGTGATAAGAGTTGAATCCATTGCATCAGAGCATTAGTCTGGGCTTTTGGAATACCAGTTCAGTTACGTTACCATTGCACCACTCTGTTCCTGGTTTATTGCGATACTTATCCTATCTTTAGATAAATTGTTCAGGTAAAATTATGGTAGCTATTTTAGAACTCTTAACAAATCCATTTCAGAAGCATCATGGTTAAATTATTATCCCACACTTCAATAGATGCATATCGATCCCAGAGTGCCTGTGATTCTCTGAAAACGTGTCTCTTACTGAATTTGACAGTAAGAATTAAAAGATAATAAGACAACTAGAGCATTTTTACTAGCCTATTTATAAAAGCTTAAATTTGCATGGCACATGACACAATTTTGTAATTTGTGAAAATAAGCATGTGTTTTCTCTTGAGTGTGAAATTCAGCAGCTGTGATAAATTAAATCTAACCATTTGTTATGGTAACATAGGCATTCTAGTGTCTTAAACGTATATCTGACTGACTTCTGCAGTGGTTACGTATTAGAACCAGCACCAAAAATATGAAAAGGAAGTCCACTTCCATGCCAGAGTCACATAGATCATAAATCGCACTGAGCCATATCTGATGTGACAGGAACCATTCATAAAATATGTGTGCAATGGTAATTGTAATTTCATAGAATAAAGCGATACTTTTCATAGGGGCACAAACTCCTGTGCCTCTGTGTATCTGTATATGCAAACTTGTTATCATAGTACATTTTTGATAAAGTAGAAATAACTGTGGTAACTTAGATTTGTAGAATCATAGCGATGTAAGCACGGAAACAGACCCTTTAGTCCAACTTGTCCATTCAGACCAGATATCCTAAATTAATCCAGCCCCATTTGCCAGCATTTGGCTGATGTCCCTCTAAACCCTTCCTATTCATCTACCCATCCATATACCTATTAAATGTTGTAATTATTAAAACCCTTAAGAATTATGACTTGGCTTTCTTGCAACATTATAATTGCCCACTCTAAAATTAAATGTAAAACATTTTCTTTTAAAATGTTTTGACAAAAACTGCTACCTGTATGAACAGATTTGAATGATCCTGAGCCATGATTAAATGACAGATCTAAACCACAGTAATTATAGATATAGTAACATCACATCCTTACTTAGTGTATGTGCACAGTACTTGATTCTGAGTTTTTGGTTGGAAGAACAGAAATATGTTGCGCCCTCAGATTGCTCAATACCCAACCCGATGGCAAGGAAAGCACTAAGAAAGCCTGCTCCATAGCCATAATATGCTGGAGATGGGCTCGATTTGTAAACAGTGAGATTTCTGCTGCTCAGTGTGCACTGCCAGGAGTACAGGAAGAAGCTGTAGAGGATCATGCCTGACCTGATAAGGTAAGTCCTAGGATTTTAGCACACAGAAGGGACCCTGGGAAGCAAAGAGGGAGGCAGGGACCTGGGATCTGTCAGGTGTAGAAGGAAGGGTGGTGACATCTTTGCAGTGTGGATACCTCTGGCGTGTGCACAGCATCTCCCAAAGTGATGTGCTGTCCCTTCCTGCCTTTTCTCACAAAGGTATTTGGATATTCTGCGCCCGCCTTTGTCCAACATTTTATGCCAGCCATATTTTGGATTGGCCTGCATATTATTCAGGTTGATAGCTTACTAAATTGCCTGAATTACTCCTAATTACTTATCTAAATATGACAGACAGGCAGCCAATTTTGCATTCATCATACTAGCATATTATTAGAGTGAGCTTGGAGTTGTGTATAAAGATGATGAACTAGCTATCATAACTATTTTACATACCCTAATCATCAAAAAATGCGTGTGTAAAATCCACTTTACTGGGTTTCATAGAAGAATTAAGGAGTAGGAGGGAAGATTTCAATGCTGTCATTTCTTCTGCTCTGAAAAGACCAAATCTCTCACCAGATCTATTTCTAATTCAATTTCAATACCTATAAAAACTTTGGAAGTAATTTGTCTAACTCACCCAGCTGAAAACAGGATTTTTCAGCTGGCTGACCAATTTGCACTGCCGATGGAGAACTAAATCAAATGATAAAAAGAATTTGTACATGACTCACGCCCACCCATTTTGTTCCCACCAGGGAAGGTGACAATTTTGTTTTTGTCAAAATTAGAGTATTACTTTTACAAATGAAGGAAAATTGCTCCAATATTTGTAGCAAAGTCATATTAATCTTATGACACTTCATTTTAAAATAAATCATGCAATCAAGTTAAAGTTAAAATCTAAAGATGTGGCTCTTTGATGCTTTCTAAATCCTAATAAAAGAATGGAGTCAGAACGAGTTGTCAGATATGTTGTTACTTTTTAATAGACAAACCTGGGTCATAATTGAATAAGCCTTGGATACAGGTGTTGGCATGTTACAGGCCCTTGGCAAATGTCCAAGTACATTAATGGTTTAAGGGCAACAATGCTCCTGGTGCACATATTTTATAATGGAAAAAAAACCCACAGATCATAGCACGGATTGTAATGAACTCCTATGACATTGTGACCGATGCCCATTCCTATTAATGACTGAATGCAGTTCAGGTCATTTTATTCCAAACACAGTCAGATTTAGGTAATTGCAGAGTATTGTTCATGCTCACAGCACGTTTGTTGTGACATGTGTCAGACTGTCTCTGGTTTCAAGGTTGACGCATGATCCAATTCCAATTACATTGCATTGGGAGGTGGGAGATTTCACATTAAACTGGATCCTATTGGATACAGTTAATTTCACCAATATTGTACTTTTGAATTTTGATTCCAAAAGTACCATATTATGAGAATACACCGTCTTTTAATGGTCTTCTCCAGGGCAGAATTAATCCAATATGGACCATTCACTATTCAACAGCAAGTTATATTCAGGCAATACCCTTTTATTTTGTTTAAAAAAGAAGTGTTTGGTATACCTTCCTCATTTTCAACCAGAATGTAATCAATTCACTAAAAAAAGGTACATTTGCATTATTTCTGCATTGTCATAAAGTTCTTTTTGTTTTAAGTATTTTTCAAAACTTAGAAAAAGTCTATGTACCACATCTAATGAAATAGTGTTCTTTAAAGCAAGATTTTCAATGATAGTATAATTGCAAATAAGTAGGTTATACTCTTATGGCTGATCTAACACGGACAACTAGACTGTGGTACTGGATAGAACAGAGGTGTCAACCTATGGAAAGTATTTCCCCTGTACGGTAGGTGAATTCATAAATGCATTCTTGGTGGAAATATATTCTTCCTTAAACAAAGACTATTTTTTTCAGAATCAACCTGTTCAGAGATATTATTACACAGCTGGGACTTGAATCCAGGCCCTTCGGGCCAAGGGTAGGGACACTACCACTGCACGACAAGAGGACCTTCTCTTTTCTTAACCTATTTCTCTAATCAACCTGTTCAGAGTTGGTATGACACACCTATGGAGCCGGTGGAACTTGAACCTGCGTCTCTCGGTCCAGGAATAGGGACACTGCCACTGGGGATAATTTCACACTTTACCATGTTATACTCAATCTTCAATATTGGTAGCCACTCATTTAACCTATCTATATTAACCTATCTAACCTCTTCTAGTCCTTCTGATAGCCTGCATTCCCAGCTAACTGTATCTTCAGCAAATAGCAACATTACACATGGTCTCTTTGTCTAAGACATTAATCTGGTTTGTAAGTAGCACAGTGGGCTGAATGACTTCATGTTGCATTGTATCGTTCTATGATTTCGATTGCTGTACTTCTCCTGTCTTTAGTTTTGGTGTGTTGCATTGAGCAGACTAGGTATCTGCTCAAAGTTGGCGAGGTTCTTCTTTAAGTGGCATGCACAGGAAATGATTCTGGGGTCATTATTGTTTATTATTTATGTGAAATGATTTAAACTTGGGGAATTGCAGCAGTTTGCTAGACAGACACATTCTTCTTGGATCACCTGGTACAAAGGAGGAAAGAGGCCAAAATAAAGTAAAAACGGTTTTTGTGTAGCAATTTTTATGTTTAAAATTGATTATAGTAGCCTTTCCCAGCAGCAATATAAATATAAGTTCTTCATTCCTGATATATATTTCTTCCACAGTCTATTTCCAAAGCTACTGGTACAGCATATAAAAATAATATGTATTTCTTCTAGTTTCAATAAATGTTTAAATCAAACAATGTTATACTTTTCAGGGATGTTGCTATTTTTTTGTACACAGCTGAGATTCCAGAACTGTCAGCTGTTTGATCTTGGAAAAAAAACCCGAAAGAACTGTGGCGTTGGAAATCAGAAACAAAAATAGAAATTGGTGGAAAAGCTCAACAGGTCTGGCAGCATCTGTGGAGAGAAATCAGTTAACATTTCGAGTCAAGTAACCCTTCCTCAGAAGTTCTGTCAGATGCTGCCAGACCTGCTGGGCTTTTCCAACAATTTCTGTTTTTCAGCTGTTTGATCTTGTAGATCTTGTCTTGATTCAGCTGTTTGTAGCTGATTGGAGGAAAATTGTATTAATGTGTTTACAATCCTGAGGTGTGAATTGCTGTGTATTACTTATGAGCTTATCATATAATTGTGGAAAAAACAGTTTAGGATGTCCTAGTGCTGTTAAGTTAGTGCTTAAAAGATGTGCAATGTATTTTCACTTGAGTGCAGCCCTAATACAGATATTTTGAGCCAAACATTGTTCTGTTTTAACTTCTCCCTTCTTCTTCTTCTGTTCTTCTTCTCCCTTTAGGTTCTAGGACCACAAATTTATATTCCTGGCACTTAGAAATTTCTGTTGTGCTGTAGATTTGTTTTTTTCTTTCCACTTGTTTTGTTCTTCTCTCTGTGAGCCCCAAGTTATGACCTCTGATGCTAGGTGAGTTGCATTGAAATGAATTTGAATTAGAGAACAATTATTTTCTCCTAAAATAAGTGCAGCTTGTGTCTTGCGTTTAGTGAATCAGCCCTATTCTTTGTTAAATGTAGTGGGATAATGCAATTGAAGATGTTCCTGGTCTGCAATCATGAAGGTTTGAAGGACATACTTCTAAACTGTGATCTTATAATTATTCTTTAGAAGAGCTGACTCTATTTGTTTTTTTGAAATGTATTCATGGAAAGTAAGTACTACCGGTACTATTGTCCATCTCTAACGTCCTGGAGAAGGTGCTGGTGAGCTGCCTTCTTGAACTGATTCCATTCTTGGAGTGCAGAAACACCCACAATGCTGTTAGTAAGAGAGTTGTAGGATTTTGATTCAGTGACTATGAAGGAATGGAGCTATACTTCCAAGTCAGGATAGTGTGTGGCTCAGAGAGGAACTTGCAGGTTGCAGTGTTACCATGCATCTGCTGTCGTTGTCTTTCTAGTTGGTAGAGGTTGTAGGTTTGCAAGATCTTGCCTAAAAAGTTGCTTTGAGTTACTGCAATGCATTGTTTACAGACTGCTGCCATTGTGTCTCACTGTGCCAAACAAGAGGGCTTCTTTGCCCTGTATGGTATTGAGCTTCTTGAATGTTTTTTGGAGGTACGTCCACGCAAGCAAGTGGCAACTATTCATCGCATTCCTGACTTGTGCCTTGTAGATTGTGGACAGTCAATGGGGAGGTAAGTTACTTGCCACCGAATTCCTGGCCTCCGACCTAATCTTGTAGATACAGCATTTATATGACTGGTTCAGTTTAGTTTCTGGTCAATGGTAACCTTGACAGTGAGGGTTTCAGTGATGGTAATGCTATTGAATTTCAAAGGGCAATCTTTAGATTGTCTATTGTTTTGAGTTTGCCTGGCACCTGGTGTAATGCAAATTTTATTGGCACTTATCAGCCCAAATCTGGATGGTGTCCAGATCTAGCTGCACTTGGACAAGAATTTGCATCTGAGAAGTTGTGAATAATGCTGGACATGCTGCAATCATCAGCAAACCTCTTACTTCTGACCTTGTGATGGATGGAAAATCATTGATGAAGCAGTTGAGATCATTGGAACTACAGTGAAGAACTCCTGTGGAAATGTCTTGGAGCTGAAATGACTGACCTCCGACTATTGCAATCATCTTCCTTGGGCCAAGTATGACCCTGATCAGTGGAGAGCTTCCTTCCTGATTCCGTTGATTCAAGTTTTGCTAGGGACCAAAGGCAGTCACCCTCTTCTCACCACTTTTCAACTCTTGGACCATCGCTGTAATCAGGTTAGGAGCCTGGTGGCCCTGGTGGAAACCGAACTGAGTACCAGTGAGCAGGTTATTTCTTTGCAAGTGGCACTTGATAACACCTTTGACTTCTTCCATCTCTCTGCTGGACAGTAGATTGATGGGCAGTATTTGCCCAGGTTGGATTTGTTGTGCTTTATGTATACAGGACATAACTGGGCAGTTTTGCACATTATTTAGTAGATGCCTGTAAGAATGGTAGAGGCAGAAACCCTCATAATTTTTTAAGAAGTATTTAGATGAACACTAGTGAGCTACAAGAACCACTGCTGATTGATAGCATTGGCCTTGTCCAATATCAAGGACCTGCTGGTAGTGGAAGTAAACATTAACTTCAGATGTCTTCCAACAAATCTAAGGAAACTGACACTTCAAAACAACTATATTTCATAAACCTCAGAACAAACAGAAAGTGAATGCACATCTGGTTATGTATAGGTCCTTTCCAGCGTGTTTACCACTCTTTTGACCAGTTCAATCTCACCTTGCCTAATTAGATGCACCCATAAACTGAATAACTTACGCAGTAGTTATTTTATATTTCATCTTCAAAATGATGCAACCCGGATTTTCCTGCACCTGAATAGTAAGAACATTGGCTGCCAGCCCTTTATTTTTACACCTTGACCTAATTGAGTATAAATACACATAGCAAACATGAGCAAAATGCTGTGGGTGCTGAAAATCTGTAACAAACACATGGTGGAGAAATTCAGCAGGGCTGCTAGCATCTGCGGAGGAAAGCAGAGTTAATGTTTTGAGTCTGGTATGACTCTTCAGCTACAAATAGTAGTCTCTTTAAGAAAAGCAGACACTTCTCAGAGTAAATTTTAATATCTTGCAGCCATTCTGATTTTTTTTTATTACAGAAATTGGTATTTATTGTAGAAATTGACTGTTAGCTCTTTTCAAATCACATGTTGAACCAAGATCTTGTCTAGTCCACAAAATATTCAAAGACATTATCTTATAAGCACAGAGGAATTCTTCCTGGTGTTCTGACGAATATTTACCCCTTAACTAACATTACAAACTGATAATCTGATCATTACCACGTTGCTATTTATAGGATACTGCTGTGCTCCTGTTTGTCCTTCTATAGGGAGGATGTTGTTAAACTTGAGAGGGTGCAGAATAGATTTACAAGGATGTTGCTGGGACTGGATGATTTGAGTTATAGGGAGATAGTGAATAGCTGGAGCTATTTCCCCTGGAGTGTCAGAGGTTGAGGGGTAACTTTATAGAGGTTTATAAAATAATGAGCGCCATGGATAGGACAAATATCCAAGATCATTCTCCCAGGGTAGGGGAATCCAAAACTAGAGGGCATAGGTTTAAGGTGGGAGGGGACCGATTTAAACAGGACCTGTCATGCAGAGCTGTGTGTGTGTGTGTGTGTGTGTGTGGAATGAGCTGACAGATGAAGTGGTAGAGGCAGGTACAGTTTTAAGATTTAAAAGAATAAATGCACTTCAGAGGGTCGGTGCAGACTTGGTGGGCCAAATGACCTCTATCTGCACTGTAGGTGTTCTGTAATATGGTGAACTGCTAGGTCTAATTGTTAGAAACTAATACTGAATCTGAGTGATCAGATTCAGAACCTTAAATTACACCATTGATTAATAATTCACAACAGGTACACGTATTGACAACATCGGCAGGGAAAACATTACACATGTCTACTTCGTGAACATGTTCCAAGAGACACTGAACTGTACTTCAGTGTTGGTTGTGTTTCCAGTCTGTGAAATAAAATGTGAACAATACCTGCTTATATTTCTTCATATAATAGTATGTAACATGTTTGCAAGAAAATTTATTTAATATTTTCTATTCTGCAACCCCATCTATTCACCAGCCAATCACCTGTCATCTTCCCTGACTACCTCAAAAATGTTTTGGAGCTGTTTGAATGGAATTGTTTCCCAATGTTGCATGTCAGTGAAATGATGTAGAGATGGCCAAGTGAACCATCCAGCTTCTGTTGGAGTCCTAAAGCCAATTTCTGTCAAAAGACAGCCAAGGAGAGAATCAGAAGATGGCGTTTTAATATTACCGAAATTTTTTAATCTCCAATTTATCAAGAACCTTGTTAGCTCAGAATGCATTTTTCTCATTCATTACAGCACTGCATTTGTTGAGAAGAATTTGCAGTTAAGATGATTGCAAGGGTTAAGAGGAAAAGTACCAGCTAATAGAATCACAAATACTGTAAATGTAAAGCAAGTGATGCAAGAATCTAGCTTAGAATTTGGAGAAAATTGTTGACAAAATCTAATAAGGTAATGATGGAGAATTCCAGCAGTATTTCCTCACTTGTCATTGGCGTCAATTTTATACTGGGGGGATCCATAAATCAAATGGTGACAGTGATGATAATGAAAACTTTGACTGTAGTGTTAGCCTGGAACACTGCATGGAGTCATTAAAGTGATGGATTGGAGTAAGAATGGCGTAAACACATTTATCTATATCAGTATTTTTATTATTAAAAATAAATCAAAAATATTAGATATTTATTTTGAAATCTTTGTTAATGGCAATCCCACGTATTAATTTAAATTGTTATTTGTTCATTTCTGAATCTTTAGATTATTATTGGAACCCAATTACATATTTATATTGTTGCAGCACTTCAGGAACATTTGTAATATTGTGTCGGGGTCTCATTGTTGATTTTACTGCTCTCTCTCCTTCTTGGTTTAGTCAATAAATGGCTGCAATCCTACAGTAAGTGGTTAATTCTTAACTTTTTCGGAGCAACTAGGGTTGGGATATATTCATCGCTATGAGGTCTACATCGTAAGAATAATCTTTTTAAAAGCCAAAAATCCACGTGAAATTAGATAAAATGTGTGATAGAGACTTCATTTTTTTGAAGCACTTCAATTATGGACAAGTTCTCCTTTGAATTAAGTAAATCAATATCTTGATTTTTTGCTCAAAGCAATTTCTACTGCACAGAATTGAGAGATTCTGTGGTACTTCTAAACTGGTTCCTTATTAGATGATATGCCTTTGAGATTAATTCTAAGAAATACTTTACACAGGTAACATACAACACAAAAGGCAAATTTAAAAATCCTACCTTCACAAGTGATGCAGCTGGCTAGATCCTTTGTCACTGATACATGCTACTGTGCTAATTTTCTGAAGATCACACTGGGTGTGTGCCACTATTGTAGCATTACATGCGCAGTGTTATAAAGCGGAAGTCTAACTCTAACAGTGAACAAACCAACTAAACTATTAACAAACCGAATGAACCCCTACTAACTACTAACTATTCCTGGATAAAACAAGATTATAACAGTATGCTGTTCCAACAAATACAAGTCCCATGTTAATTTAGATGGCGCTTACACAAATGCTTAGAGAATTCTGTGAGAACCAGTGATCCTTTCTTTTAGAGCTGAGAGCTGTTCTCTTGGCAGAGTGACAATTGGCTCTTTCCCGTTTTCCAAATGCCCTCCTCTGTTACATCCTTCAGGACATATCAATTTCTTACAATAGGATTGGTCCTATTTCGTCAAAACTATCAGATTTAAATTTAATTGGTTTTTGGCATCTAAGGGCCTGGTTTAAATTAATTGGCTAAATTCGAAAACCTGTTGTCTTGGTAAAATGCTGCTTTGTGTGCTAACAGTGTAGCCTTTTGATACAAATGTTTCAATTTAGGTGATGTGTGCACCTGCAAACCCGCAGACCTCCTTTTTGAATCTCTAAACATTGAAAAACCACATCATTTTTTTAAAGGGACCACATAATGCTTTCCCCATAGCATTTTACAAATACCAACATTTTACAAACACCAAATTCTAACGTCCTGCCTTCCAATCCACAAGTACTTTGCCCAACTTCTCAACACCTCCCCGCTTAAGAAATAAAATGAACCATCATTATGAAAAGATGGTTTCTTGTTTTGCTTTTCTAAACCTTAATGCCATTACTACTAGATCCATATCTTATTAATCCAGCGTTACACATCTCATACTAATTCTACATGTATACAACATTGCGCACTACTGTTTCTATCTTGCGTAAACATTTTTATTTTATACCCACAATAAAGTATTTGCGATAATATTTTCACGACCCACAACATGTAGATTCTGTAAATTAAATGCTTGTAACATAAGACTTCAATGAAATAATATGGTGTTCTTGTCCTTAAATCTTTCTAGAAATGTCAAAGATTTGTGATCAGTATACACAACTGTCTCTGATGCATTGTATGCAACGTAAACATTAAAATGTTGTAAGGCCGTTACCAAACTCAGTAACTCTTTTTGTTTTTTCTAATGGTCGAATATTTTTTCCTAGTGGATATTGAATTTTTTTTTTTTTTGAAAAATAACCAATTGACCTTTTAATTCCACAGTCATCCTCCTGTAACAACACCGCTCCAACACCTACATCCTCTTGTAACAACACAGCTCCAACACCTACATCCTCTTGTAACAACACAGCTCCAACACCTTGTGTCTATGGTGACATTGAAGGGTTTCAAGAAATTTGGCGTGGCTAAAACTGGTGCGGTGGTTAACACTGCTTTTAAATTCTCAAATGCCTCCTGGCATTATTGTGTCCACTGATATTTCATGTTCTCCTTTAACAGGTCCATCAGCGATGCCACAGTGCCACTAAAGTTTGGCAAAAATTTCCCGTAGAATCTGCTGTATCCTAAAAAAAAGTAACACTTCCTTCTTCAAGGACGGTCTTGGAAATTCCTCGATGGCCTTCGTCTTCACATTTCTCGGTGTCATCTGCCCTTGTCTGATGTTGTGCCATAAGAACGTCACTTCAGCCTTCGAGAATTTGGTTTTTGCCAAGTTTATGACCAACTTTGCCTTCTGTAGTCTCTCAAAGAGCTCTGCCTAATGGTCCATGTGATCTTCTTGCGAATGGCTAAAGATCACTAAGTCATCTATATAGATGGAAAATTAGTCAATCCTGCCTCAACTCTGTTGATAAGTCTTTGAAAAGTGGCCGGTGCATTTATCATTCCAAAGGGCATGAGTTTAAATTGATATATCTCATTTGGGGTTACAAAAGCAGAAACTCCTTTTGTTCTGTCCGACAAAGATACTTACCAGTAACCGTGAAGTAAATCCAACTTTGTAATATAAGTGGCTTGTCCTACTTTTTCCACAAAATCCACTAGCCTTGGAATTGTGTGTGAGTCAGATTTTGTCATAGTGTGACCTTCTGATAATCTACGCAAAATCGTTAAGCATTATCAGGTTTGGGAACCAACACATTTGGTGAACTCCACTTGCGATGACACGGCTCAATGATGTCTTCTTGGAGCATTGCTTCCACTTCCTTCTGAACCTGCACTGCTTTGAGAGGATTAAGCCTGTAGGGGTGTCTTTTAATTGGAACTGTATTCCCGACAATAACCTCATGCGCTAGGGTATTAGACCTCCCCTTTCTATTTCTACATCTATCCTCATAGCACTGAAACAAGTCTTTCAATGCAATTCTCTGTCTCTGGGACAGGTAGCTTATTACCCGATCCCATTCTTTAAAGACGTCCTCATTATTCAATCTATTGTGAGGCCTGTCAAAATCCGAATCATCTGGATATAATTTCTCACTCTGAGGGGCAGTAACTAATACCTGTTTTTTTTCTGGTTCCCTTTCCCTGTCATAGCAAGGTTTCAGCACGTTCCCATTGGCATACCTAATAAATTTCTTCCTATCTGGCATCTTTACTAGATAATTCACCTGACTTAACTTCCTCTCAATCTGATGGGGACCGCTAAACCTTGCTTTGAAGGGGTCTCCTACCATTGGTAACAGCATCAATACTTTATCCCCATGGGCAAACATGTGAATTTTAGATTTCTCATCTGTTTCTTGCTTCATTATGTGCTGTGCCACCTTCAAATGTTGTATGGCTAATTCACCTACTCTGTTTTAATCTTTCTGTCACCTCAGATACTTAATCCAACTATGAGATCTCTGACTTTGGACCTATTAACTTTTTTTCTTTAATTAATTTTAAAGGCCCTCTTATTTCGTGTCTGAATATCAATTCAAATGGAGTAACCTGAGTTGATTCATTTGGAGCATTTCTAATGGCAAATAATATAAATGGGATACCTTTATCCCAATCATTTGAGTAATCCTGGCAATAAGCCCTCAGCATTGTCTTTAGGGTCTGATGCCACCTTTCCAATGCTCCCCTGGGATTCAGGATGGTACGCACTGGATTTAAAGTGTTTGTTGCCAAAATTATCCTTGACTTCCCGAAATAATTCGTCAGTAAAATTGGATCCTTGAACTGACTAAATCTCCTTGGGCAGTCCATAACCGGTAAAGAAAGCAAGTAACTCTTCCACAACCTTTTTTGCCTTGACATTTTGTAAAGGAATTGTTTCCGAAAACTGGTAGACACATCCATTATGGTTAGTAAATACTGGTTCCTACGTTTTGTTTTTAGGAAGGGGACCTACACAATTAATCATAACCCACATGAAAGGTTCTTCAAATGCAGGAATTGGCATCAAGGGATTGGCATCTGGATTTGTTACTGTTTTATTACTGCTTGTGACAGGTACGGCAAAATTCAAACTCATCTTTTATGTAATCCAGGCCAATAGAAATGCTTCTGTATCTTAGCCTGAGTCTTCCTCACTCCTAGATGACCTTCTACAGGTAATTTGTGTGCTACCCACAATACTTCCTGTCTGTATTCAACCGACAACACTATCGGGTGAACTTCCACCCATTTCTTACCTGCACTAACCTGCTGCAGTTTCCATTTCAGCCTTAAGATTTTATTCTTAAGGTAATAACATTCTGGAATACATTCTGATTCCTTTTCCGAGTAGACTTTATGATATAAATCCCTTATCATCTTTTCTTTTTGTTGTAGGTCCATTAATATTTCAGAACTAAACACCTCTGCCTGATTCTCTACCTGCTTAGGTGTTTCCTTTACCATTTCATCAAACAGAGTGTCTGCCATTTGGGCCTCAACTCCTTCATCTTTTTCTTTTGTTTTCCCTTCTTGTTTAAGCTTATGGCTGTGGGATCCTGTCACTACACAGTCTGGAAAAGTTCCAGGGTATTTACCTTTTAACTCCTCAATTCTCCAGTTTTCTTTCGGGTCTCTCTGCTACAATGGACATCAGTCCTGCCTTTGATCCAGCTATATTGTTTCCAAGAACAAACTATATTCCTGGAGTAGTCACTCTTTTAATCTGTCCCACTCTTACTTCCCCAGTCTTGATTGGACTTTCTAGCCGTATCTTACAGAGGGGAACACTAATTCTCTCTCCATTTATTTCACACATTATCACTCTCTTGGGCAGCATTTCAGAAGGAGTGCAAATATTTTTATCTCTTTCTATTAGAGACTGACCAACTCCCAAATCTCTAAATATGTTAACTTCTTTATTTAATCCCCCTGTTCTACCTGAGTAAACCTTACCCACACAGGTGAAATCTTTCAAAAGATCAGGCACTGTTATTATCCAGCCTGTGACTAGGCTGTGCACTCTCTTGCAGCTCCTTGATTTCTTTCACTACCTCAACTAATCCCACTGGCTTAGCTTCTTTTACCACATCCTTTTTCCAAGTGCCTGTCTTAAACCACCTGCACTGTGACTTTGTGTGTCCCACCTTTATTGCAATGAAAACCCCTGGGTCTTTAATCTCTTTTCCACCTTCTTGTGTTTCTTTTTTCACATGTGGTAAACTGTTCCCAGTGTGATCCACCCTTTGCTTTTCATTTAAGCATCCTTCTCTTTCGCAATTTCTATCCCTCATGGAATGAAATTGCTGTTGGAAGCTAGATTTCAATTTACGCACCAATGTGTATTGATCTGCCATCTCAGCAGCTGTTCTTGCTGTTTTGACTTTCTGTTCCTCAGCATGAGTTCATATCACTTATGGAAGTGAGTTTTTAAACTCCTCCAGCGGAATAACATCTCTAAGATCCTCACATGTCTCTTCCATCTTTAATGTTCTCGCCTATCTCTAGTTACTCTATTTAATTCTTTCAGTAATTCTTTTGATTATAAGTCTGACCTGTTCCTTTCTTATATTTCTGAACTATTGTCTATATGCTTCTGATACCAATCCGTAGGTAGTCAATATAGCCTGTTTTACTCCTTCATATTCTCTTGACACCACCTGGGATTGCACTGCAAACACTTCACTACCTGCGTCCCAACTTGGCCTGAATTAACATTACCCATACAGTCACTGGCTAGTTCGTCTGATTAGCCAATTTCTCAAATGAAATGAAAAAGGCTTCTACATCTTTTACATCAAATTTTAGTAAAGTTTTGAGATATTTTGTATTTATCCCTACCAGGCCTTTGGCTACCATGGGTCTATTCATTATCGCTTTCTTCCTCACTAAGCCTACCTTCTACCTTCATCCTTTTAAATTGGCTTTCCTGTCTAAGTGTCAACTTCCGAAGTTCGAACTTTTTTTTTAATGTACAAGCTGCTTCATCTTTTCCAGCTTGAACAATCTTTCCCTTTCTTTCTCTTCTGCCCTGGCTATCCTTTCTTTTTCTCTTTCCTTTTCTTTTTCACCTCCTTTCAACCGTAATTCAAACTGCTTCAGTTCCCGTTCTTTGTCTAATTCCAAACTTTTAAGATCACTTTCTAACTCCAATTGTCTTATTTGCAATTCAGATTTTTTTCTAACTTCACTGCACCTAACAGTTTCTCTGATATACCTAAATGCCTGACTTACACTATCACAAATTTAGATTTCTTCTTATTCCTAGTTAAACCCAATTCTAGCCTGTCTGATAATTCTGAAAGTTTCTCCTTTTTCTGTCTTTCTAAACTTTCTTGGCAAATTTGGGAAGCATCTTCAACCCCCACAACCTCTTTAGCCATGTTAAGAGCCATTTCCCCACTTTTGATTTAACCATCAACAAGCAACGGAAATTAAACAAATTTTCCACTTCTCACTTAAGTTTTCTTTAAAGATCTAGGACATTAATCCCCAAGTCTGGTTAAATCGGCTGGGACCTTTCATGCCTTAAATCTGTCCAAATCTGCCTAGATTGGTCCAAATCCATTCAGATTTGTCCAGATCCATTCAAAACCTGGATATAATCCTGCCCCAACCTGTCCAGATCCCGGACTTGAGCTCCTGATCTGTTATAATGGGGAGGATAAATAAAGAATAAACCCCAAACACAGTCTTTGTAATCTATTTATCTAGCTCTAACAGTGAGCAAACCAACTAAACTATTTTTAGATCTTAGAATCCCTACAGTGTGGAAACAGGCCCTTCGGCCCAACAAATCCACGCCAACCCTGACCACGATGGGCTGTTTAGCATGGCCAATCCACCTAACCTGTGCATCTTTGTGAGTGTGGGAGGAAACAAGAACACCAGACGAAACCCACACAGACATGGGGAGAATGTGCAAACTCCACACAGACAGTTGCCCAAGGGTGGAATTGAACCTGGGTCCCTAGTGCTGTGAGGCAGCAGTGCTAACCACCGAGCCACTATGCTGCCATTAGCAAACCAAATAAATCCCTTCTAACTACTAACTATTCCTGAATAAAACAAGATTATAATAGTATGCTGTTCCGATAAATACAATTCCCATGTTAATTGAGATGGAGCTCACTCTAAGGCTTAGAGAATTCTGAGAACCAGTGATCCTTTCATTTAGAACGGAGAGCTGTTCTCTTGGCAGATGACAATTGGCTCTTTCCTGATTTTCCAAATGCCCTCCTCTTTTATATCCTTGATGACATACCAATTTCCTACAATAGGATTGGTCCAATGTCAAAACCATCAGATTTAAATTTGATTGGTTTTTGTTATCTAAGGGCCTGGTTTAAATTAATTGGTCAAATTCAAAAACCTGTTGTCTTGGTAAAAATGCTGCTTTGTGTGCTAACAGTGTAGCTTTTTGATACAATTTTTTCAATTCAGGTGCGGTGTGCACCTGCAAACCCATAGACATCATTTTTGAATCTTTAAAAATAGAAAAAGCAAATCATTTTTTAAGGGACCACACACTGCTTCCCCATAGCATTTTACAAACAAACACCAACATTTTACAAACACCAAATTCTAATGTCCTGCCTTCAAATCCACATGTATTCTACCCAACTTCGCAACAGTAGGCATCCATCCCCATTATGTTAATGAAGTGTTTCCCCAGGATTTAACGTGCGATCATAGAGAGGCTGTGGAAAGTGTTGCTTAATGTTTCTGAATTAAATTTCTCTTCAGAAACAATAATGGAATGTAATAGATTGTGCTTATGAAAATGATTTGAAGAATAAGATTGAATTAGGGATTTTATAAGTATTAGTTTTCAAGCTTTCAATGTCTTTTATCAATCAGCACCAAACTTTTACATTTATTGTCTGGGTGCAATCTGTAGGGTCTAACGCCAAAAGCTGGAAATCTCATGGATCTAGAATCTACCCCAAATTCCTGCGCCTGTACTGACTGCAATGTTTGGGCCTCAACGTTTGAGTAATCTGTGCAAAACCATTCTAGGCCTTGAAGCTCTGGCCTGAATTTTGTCATAGCCTTAGCTTTTATGTATCATACAAGCTGCAATGGTTCTCACCAAGTAAAAGAAGGACAAAAGAAGTTAACACCAATCTGTAATAAATTCAAAGATATGGTCATGATCGTTGAACTAAGCAATTCTTTTGATAGTTGAACCAAATCTATGAATAATACCGTACATTTATCATAGTTCTTCCTTCAGCATTTTAAAAGGGGACACTCTGCAATGTTGGACAGGGCTGCTGCCTGCTGAGTGTCATTGGCAAGCACAACACTTAATGTGCTGGAATATATTGATAGACAAACAGAGAATTGATTTTTGCTTGGAAAATTCCTGAAGCTGATTAATTTGGCTCATTTGTATTGGAAATATCAGAGTTCCAGTTCTGCCTGTTACTATGTAATTTTCCTATTCCAGATTTCATAGTTTTGAAAATGTAAGACTGAGAGACTGGAATATAAGACTTGGGGATATAAGACCATAAGACATAGGAGCAGAAATTAGGCCATTCGGCCCACCGAGTCTGCTCTGCCATTCGATCATGGCTGATAAGTTTCTCAACCCCATTCTCCTGCTTTCTCCCTATAACCTTTGACCTCCTTGACAATCAAGAACCTATCTATCTCTGTCTTAAATATACAGGTAGTTCTTCTATAATGCAATAGTTGCACTCTTGTATGAAGAAAATCACGCTATAGGGAAATTGCTACAGAAAATCGCTATACCTGCACAGCAGAAAGTTTGCATTAACCACACAGCATCCACTATTGATCATTCCTGTTACAGCCAATTTGCATTAACAAAATGCATGTTGTAGCCGAAGTACCTGTACTCAATGACCTGGCCTCCACAGCTTTCTGTGGCAATGAGTTCCATGGATTCGCCACATTCGGGCTGAAGAAGTTTCTCTTGGATCCGTCCTAAAGGATCTTCCCTTTACTCTAAAGCTGTGCTCTCCGGCCCTAGTCTCACCCGTTAATGGAAACATATTTCCAACATCCACTCTGTCCAGGTCATTCAGTATGCTGTAAGTTTTTCAGTTAGATTCCCCTATCCTTCTAAATTCCATCAGATATAGACACGGAGTTCTCAAATGTTCCTCATATGTCAAGCCTTTCATTCCTGGGATCATTCCTGTGAACCTCCTCTGGACCTGTTCCAGAGTCAGTACATCCTTCCTGAGGTATGGGGCCCAAAATTGCTCACAAGACTCTAAATGTGGTCTGATAAGAGCCTTATAAAGCCTCAGAAGTACATTTCTGCTTTTATATTCTAGTCCTTTCAAAATAAATACCAAAATTGCATTTGCTTTCCTAACTACCAACTCAACCTGCACGTTAACCTTAAGAGAATCCTGGGCTAGGACTTCCAAGTTCTTTTGCACGTCAGATTTCTGAATTTTCTCCCCAGTTAGAAAATAGTCTATGCTTTTATTTCTCGAACCAAAGTGCATGACCTCACACTTTCCCACATTGTATTCCAGCTGCCACTTTGTTGCCCACTCTCCTGACCTGTCTAAATCCTTCTGCAACCTCCCTGCCTCCTCAATACTACCTGTCCTTCCACCTATTTTTGTATAATCTGCAAACTTAGCCAGAATGCCCTCCGTTCCTTCATCCAGATCATTAATGTATAAACTGAAAAGTTGTGGTCCCAACTCTGACCCCTGTGGAACACACTAATAGTCAACTGGCTGCCATCCTGAGATAACATCCAATGGCTCTCATTGGTCTAATGTGCTAGTTATCTCCTCAAAGAATTTTAACAGATTTGTCAGGCATGACCTTCCCTTGATGAAACCATGCTGGCTTTGCCTTATTTTACCATGCACTTCCAAGTATTCAGAAATCTCATTCTTTACAATGAACTCCATAATTTTACCAATGACCAAGGTCAAGCTAATTGGCCTGTAATTTCCCACATTTTATGTTACGCCCTTTTTAAACATTAGCGATTTTTCCAGTCCTCTGGGACCCTCCCTGACTCCAGAAATTCCTGGAAGACCACCACTAACGCCTCCAATATCTCTTCAGCTATCTCCTTCACAACTCTGGGGTGTAGTCCATCTGGTCCAGGTGATGTATCCACCTTCAGTTTCTATAGCATCTTCTCCTTAGTGATGATCACCATACTCACCTCTGCCCTCGAATCTCTTGAATTTTTGAGGTATTACTCATGTCTTCTACCATGAAGACCGACACAAAGTGCTTGTTCAGTTCCTCAGCCATTTCTTTGTTCCCAATTATGACTTCTCTCGCATCATTTTCCAGTGGTCCAATGTCCACTTTTGCCTCTCTGTTTTGCCCTTTTATATATCTAAAGAAACTCTTGAAATCTTCATTTATGTTACTGGCTAGATAAACCTCATATTTAATCTTTTTTTCATTTTCCTCTGTTGGTCTTTGTAGGCTTCCCAATCCTCTGCTTTCCCACTGCCCTTTGCTGCATTATATGCTTTTTCTTTTGCGTTAATGCTGTTCCTGACTTCCCTTGTTAACTATGGTTCCCTCATCCTTCCTTTAGTATGCCTCTTTTTCCTAGGGATGAATTTTTGCTGAGTCTCCCAAATTACTACCAGAAACTCCTGCCACTGTCTTTCCTGCTAGGCTCCTCTCCCAGTCAATTCTGGTCAGCTCCTCCCTCATGTCTCTGTGGTTACTTCTATTCAACTGTAATACCATTACATCTGATTCCACCTTCTCCTTCTCAAATTGCAAAGTAAATTCTATCATGATATGGTCACTGCCTCGTAAGGGTTCCTTCACCTTAAGATCCCTTATCAAGTCTGCCTCATTGCACAACACTAAATCCAGAAATACCTGTTCCCTAGTGGGATCCACCACAAGCTGCTCCAGAAAGCCATCTCGTAGACATTCCGCAAATTCCCTTTCTTGCGATCCACTACCAACCTGATTTTTCCCAGTCCACCTGCATATTGAAATCTCTCATGATCACTGTAACCTTGACTTTCTTACACCAGGAGATAGATAAAGGTGTATATCTTGTGCCCCACATCCTGACTACTGTTTGGAAGCCTACACAAAACTTCCATTTTTTTTTTCTACCTTTGCGGTTCCTCAACTCTACTCACACTTCATCTGACCCTACATCATTTCTTGATATTTATTTGATTTCATCTCTTACTAATGAGGCAAGTCCACCCCCTCTGCCCATCTGCCTGTCTTTTTGATGCATATCCTTGGGTATTTAGCTCCTAGTCCTGATCCTCTTGCAGCACGTCTCTGTGATTCCCATTACAGCATACCTGCCCATTTTAATCTGTGCCACAAGCTCATTTACCTTATTTCGCATACTGCTTGCATTCAGATACAACACCTTCAGTCTTGTATTGACCATCCCTCTTCTCATTGTCATTCATTTATCCCATGTGCTTGAAGTTCGATTCCTAATCCTTTCCTATTACTCTGTCCTATTGTGTGTTCTGGATACTTTAATAACTGTTCCTGAGTTCTCCTTTCTTTTCATTTTTTTCACCTCTAATTAATTACTTTTTCATATATGAAACTATAATACATATAAAGCTTTGTTTCCATGAATTTGTGTAATGACAAACAATTTCATTGACCACTGTGATTCAGCAAAATTGTTGGGACAATGGAAAGTGATGTTTCCTGAGATTATTTGGCACCTTGGCAGATAGAACAAATGAACAGGGAGATTTTGTCTGGCTGGAAATGATTCAACTTAATTTTAAATCTTCTAGGATAATTTTTGTAATTTATTCATTGGATGTTGATGTTGCTGACATTTATTTGGCATCCCTAACTGACTGCCTTGAAAAGGTGATGGTCAGGATGGTGTGTGCCTTGAAAGGTAGCTTGCAGCTGGTAGTGTTTCCATGCACCTGCTATTCTAGCCCTTTTGCGGTGGGATAGAAAGTGGGTTTGAAAGATACTGTCGAAGGAGTTCTGTTGAGTTGCTGCAGTGTATGGTGTAGATGCCACTTTGATGGAGGGAGTAAACGTTGAAGGTAGTAACCTTCAGGAGGCCATTATCGAGTGGCTGCTTTCTCATGGATGTTATCAAGCTTCTTGGGTATTGTTAGTGATGTACTCATCCAAGCATGTGGAGAGTATTCCATCGCATTCCTGACATCTGCGCTGTAGATGATGGACAGGTCATCGGGAGTTAGGAGTTGATTTGCTTGCAGCAGAATTCCTAACTTCTGACTTGGTGTTTTAGCAGCTGTCTTTATATGGCTAGTCTAGTCAGTTTCTAGTCATTGGTAACACTTAGGATATTGATAGTGGGGGATTCAGTAATGGTCCTCCAAGTCTGTATCGGTATTGGTGCCATAGATGGAATGCTTGCAGCCATTTTTGCCTGTGGAATATGTTTCTTGGCACCTGAAAATTGTGGCTTTTAAAAGGAATAGACTGCCTTTATGAGGCATTGATAATGCCCAATTCTCCACAATCTGTGCTCCACCTCCAAAAATAAATACATAACCAATAAGTAGTGTGATTGTTTGGCAATAATAACCTGTCAGCATGAAATTCACAGGGCCCCTTAGGTCATCTAGAAAGAAGCATGCGCAGCATAATTCGTCCCCTGTGTTTTTGGGCAGTCCTGATTTCTCGACTACATTTTGGTGGAAATGCTTTAGAAATATTCGGAATGTTAGGAGAACAATCACTATTATGTGATTTTTCTTTTTGCATTATTTCAATTCATAACAGATTGGTTATTTTCTCATTGTGAGGTTTTGTGAATGCTTTACTCTTCTTCAAATAGCAGGAGTTTTACTATTGAATAAAACTTTTTTTAACATTTTGAGGAATTTGTCAGCCCTCACACCTTTGGCCAGTTGCCTCACACAGCCGATCAACTTTCAGGCCTATGTCCAGTACTTGCTGTGAATGTTTAAAACAGTACTGTTAAATGCATGCCTGAAATTCTGGTATGTGCTGTAAACCAAGTATAGACATTCCTGATAATCAGAATGATAAAGTAGTAGATTGAGCATAGTCTGAGTAGATAAGATTATGTTTCCTGAGTACTTCAGAAAGGTGCGTTTCCATGCTATAATGAGCAACACGATGGAAAGTATTTGCTTTTCAGTTAACAATATACATGTATTTGAAAGCATCTGCTGAATGAGTGGCAGCTCCACTGCTTATCAGCAGTGATACTTTGGGGCCTAGTATTAACATGAACAAGTTGACAATATACATGGGAATGATGGTAATGAAAGAAAGCAGTGATGTTGTGCTTCAAGAATAAGTCACCCAGTAATTAAAACTTGCAAAAACTTTCGGCCATCCATTTACAGGCCGTTGTTAAAGGTGATGTCGTGGCAGGATAAACAGAGGATGGAGCAAGTTTAATATTATCTACCTGACATCTATTGCTGCTTTTTAGGATAAAACAAGACTTTTTTTGGTGTTGTGCAAAATGGAGCTGAATTTAAATGTTGTCAATTGTTTAGTCCCATAAAACATAAGAACTAGTGAAGTTTAAATTCTACATTTGAAATCAGTACAACATAACCATGTGAGGTAATACAGTATCATACTAGCTTGTGTGATTTGTTGTCTAAGGGACACTAAAGTTGAGAATTAATATATAAGTTGTTGTGGTGGAAGATTAATATGGAGGCTAATCACTTTGTGGCATTAAAGCCCATTATTTAGCTGTAGGTTTCAAATAAACAAAGAATGAATAATCTTGAAATTACAAATACTGTTGATTCATCAATAAGACTGATTTACTGGCACTTACATAGTCAGAATGCACATTCTGGTTTATAAATAGACAAGATATTTGGTAGTGTGCCCTGGAATGATGTAATGCTGCAAGAACTGATGTTGGAATGAGTGATGCATTTATGTTTAATATCTTCCAAGTACACGTGATATTGGTCTGTTTGGAAATTTGCTGATCATTGTTTTAAGGATGTTCTTTGTGATTGTGATATATTTAAATGTGGAATTCTTTAAGATACACATCTTATCACAGAACTGGAAAAATTTGGCTGAATGTTCCGCTTCTGGAAGTGGTGAGCTTGGAGGTGGGGAAAACATCTAATTACACGGGATGATGGTAGTAAGTTTTGGACAGGAACATTCAGAGATAACCTGTCTGCCCTGCCGCCAATAAAGTCAATTGGTGAACACTTAAAGGCCCCATCTCACACCCTCTGGTATTAATCCAGCTACAGGGTGAGCCTGTTAGCATGTGATATTCATAATATCCTGATGGCAGCTTGTCACCCAGGAATGGTGGTGGTGGTTGAGTGAGTGGGGGATTCGGGATTGAGATTGTGGGTCCATTGATCAAAGGAGACCAATGCCTCAACATTGATAGACTGAACATTGGGCACAGAGTGCCTGCTTGGAACCTATCCCCTACCCTTATTCTGACATGTGGTCTCCAATCTAAGAACCCCTTCCTTGCTTCCACATCACATGTTTGTGCTGGGATTAATGGAATTACAAGGACTTTCAGCTAAAGCTGGACCAGGTAAGTCCATGTGTGTAATACATGTACACATTACATATATACATACTATAAGTGTATGTATGTGTGTATCTATGACACTAAAGGTAAAGTCACCATAATCCTACTCCCTCATTAGAGAATGATGACTAATGGTGGTTTAACCTGAGGGTAACCAAGCCTCAGGCAACGAATGAGGTTAAGAAGGTAAGATCTTTATTGTGATCTCAGCCAGTAAAGGAATTGAACCCACATTGTTGGCATCACTCTGTATTGCAAACAGCTACCCAGCTGACTGTGCTCTGACACTAAGTGCTTGGGGATGACTTAATACTCAAAACACGTGAATTATGTGCAATTTCCACATAATATATGTAGTTCTAACACTGGAGTGGACCAATTAGCCCAAGTAGTTTGTCTTATTTCTTTAACTTTTAACTTGAAAAAGACATTGTGACAAGGCAAAATGCAGATTGGCCATTCACCGGTAATCAGTGTGTGCTATTTTAACACCGACGTTAAATTACAAAAAACACAAGGACAGGACTTTTGCAATTAATGGTAGGGCCCTCGGTAGTGTTGTGGAACATAGAGATCTAGGGGTTCAGGTACATAATTCCTTGAAATTTGCATCACAGACAGGGTGGTTAAGGAGGCAATTAGCATACTTGCCTTCATTGCTCAGAGTATAGGAGCATAGGAGTTGGGACGTCATGTTGAGGTTGTACAGGGTGTTGGCGGGGCCTCTTCTGGAGCACTGTGTACAGTTCTGGTCACCTTGTTATGAGCAGGATATTATTAAACTGGCGAGGGTTCAGAAAAGATTTACCTGAATGTTGTCGGGAATGGAGGGTTGAGATATAAAAATAGACAGGAAAAGACAGGGACCTTTTTCACCGGAGCATAGGCGGTTGAGGGGTAACCTTGCTGAGATTTATAAAATCATGCGGGGCCTAGATAAGGTGAGTGACGAGGGTCTTTTTCCTCGGGTGGGGGAGTTCAAAGCTAGGGGGCATGTTTTTATGGTGAAGGGAGAAAGATTTAAAAAGGACATGAGGGCAACTTTTTTACCCAGAGAGTGGTTCATGCAGGGAATGAACTGCCAGAGAAAGTAGTGGATGCAGGTATAGTTACAACATTTAAAAGAAATTTGGATAAGTTTATGAACAGAAAATGTTTGGAGGGATACGAACCAAGTGCAGGCAGATGGGACTAGTTTAGTTTGGGAACATGGTCAGCATTGAGTGGTTGGACCGAAGGGTCTGGTTCCGTGCTGTATGACTCTATGACTCTATCATATATCGATGAAAGATGAAGAAAAACTATGAAGAATGCTGAAGCACCCCACATCCAATATCTGAGCAAATTAGTTAACCAGGGATCCAGAAACTTCTGTGGTTGAGATTTGTTCTTGGGTGTGAGCTTCCATGCCTCCAGACTTGAAAGCAGCCACCAATATTCATGATGTTCTAGAGGCACAGATCCAGAGGCCTCCCTGCAGCAAGGCCAGCAGCAGAGTGATGTCATGAACTACAAGGTGAAGCTATAATGATGAACCTGTACCATCTAAAGTTCAACTAAAAATGTACAATGCCCAAGAGAATTGGGAAAACCAATTTCTGTTCACAACTGCGAAAGATAAGTTTTGCCTTGCGTGCCACCAAAGTACTATCAGTAAGTAAAATGGTGAATTTGGAATGACACCCCACGCAGCTGTGCACTGTAGAAGAATCCCTACAGTGTGGAAACGGGCCCTTCGGCCCAACAAGTCCACACCAACCCTCAGAGCATCTTGCTCAGACCTATCCTCCTGTAACCCACCTAATCTACACAGCCCTGACACTACATGGGCAATTTAGCATGGCCAATCCACCTAGCCTGCACATCTTTGGACTGTGGGAGGAAACCGGAGCACCCGGAAGAAACCCATGCAAACACTGGGAGAATGTGCAAATTCCACACAGACAGTCACCGGAGGGAATTGAAAGAAAGTCTTCCTTTGAGCATGCTTCAGACAAAGAACGTTGACAAGCTGAAGGCTATTTGAAAGCTCAACAATCATTCTTTTCTCTAAACCAGCAGCATTGTTTTGAATTTGCCATCTTCTGGCAAAATACAAGAAATCATTCACCGTTTGCTAAGTAATTAAAGAACCAATAACTGGCTTTCTGTTATTACTACTTCTTTGTTCTTAAAGTCTTTGAATAAACAGTAGTCTTCAGTAATACAAGCATGTCAATTGGAGTTCCTACAGTAGTGAAATGAGTGGAATCCTTGCCAAAGACATCTTTCAGCAACTATGGCAGGACCTGAAGGATGGTGAATGTGTCCCACTCATTTTGATGTATCCACCAACATGACTGATACAGCTCAGCTCTTTGTTTATGTGCATGTCTTTTAAGGACATAACCAATTTGAAACTTTAGGAGAGGACAAAGGTTGAGAACATCGACAACAATTTCAAAAGATGTGTGCTTGAGAAAAATTTTCCAATTAAGAAACTGGTTTCCATCACAACTGCTGGTACACCAGCCAAGGTTGGTGCAAATGCTGGCTTTATTGCATTTTGAAGAAATGATCCTGATCTCCCCTCTTGTCCAATCCACTAGTAAACATTAGTGAGTGAAGTCATGGACTTTTCTCATGTAGAAATTGTTGTTAAGATGGTAAACTAATGTGAACAAGAATCCTTCAGCACTGCTTGTTTGAATCTTTACCCAATGAACATGATACTGCCCACGGTTAACAAACCCTTTGTGCTGATGTGAGGTAGTTAGGTTGAGAGAAAGTCGGGCAAAGATTTTTCGATCTAATGCCTGAAATTGTCACTATTCTTAAATCAAGAAATGAAGTGAGCTGTCAGACAAAGTGCAGTTGCTCAACTTCAGGTTCCTTGTAGACTGAACGAGACAAACTGTGAACTTGCAGGGAAAGGTCAAAGACTTAGCATATATGATCAGTGCTGTGAAAGCATTCAAATTGAAATTAGATGTGTGGTCCTCCCAACTCAAAAATAAAATGTTGTGATAATTTTGGATTCTGGAACAATTAATAGAGAATTCACAAAAATGGTTTGACCCCAGAAAATATCTCTTCACACCTGAGGAAATTAGTAGATGAATTCACCAGTCAGTTTTAGGAATTCAATGTAATGGAGCATAATTGTCACAATTCCATTTCTTCAAGGAGACATTAGCTACAAAAGTCCATCAGGTTTTTGATTTACAAGAGCAGTAGGGTTTATATGGAGATAATTACTATACAAAATAATATTGGGCTGAAAGTCAAATCAAGGGGCAGCAATTATTTCATAAATAGAGAAAAATAGCCACTTCTATCATTCTGTGCTTTTAAAATGGAAAACTTACTTTGACTTCAACAACATTCTCTTAAGATAATGAAGATAATCAAGTCCAAATGTTGCAATTAATGTAATTACTTGCAATGTCATTTCCTTTAATTTATTTTTCATAGCCAATTGCTAGGGGCAGTGAGAAGTGTGAATCTTTACTCAGGAAGCCATAAATCCAGTCATATTGCCACATTTACTTTTGACGCAACGTTAGGTAGTGTTATCAAAAGTGTAGATAAAACTAGTGTAGATTGTCTATTAACGTCCCTTTGTAATTTAAAGCTAAATGAATGGGCAAAACTGTGGCAGATGGAGTTCAGTGTAAGTAAGTGTGAGATTATCCAGTTTGGACTGAGAAAGGATAGATCAAGATACTTTCCACATGGTACCCTGTTAAATAAATGGATGTCCAAAGAAACTTGTGGGTTCAGGTGCATAGATCTTTAAACTGTCACAAACAGGTGCGGAAAATAATCAAGAAAACCATTTGAATGCTGGCCTTTGGATATAAAGGACAAGAGTATAGGGATACAGAAATTATGCTGCAGTTATACAAAACCCTGGTTAGACCCCATTTGGAAAACTGCGAGCAGATCTGGGCACTACACTTTAGGAAGGGCATATTGGCCTTGGAGGGAGTATAACATAAAGTTATAAGAAAGATTAAACAAATTAGACCTGCCTTCTCTAGAACTTAGAAGGTTAGGGGATGATTGGATTGAAGTCTTGAAGACATTATAACAGGAAAAGACAGGGTAGATAAACATAAACTATTTCCACTGGTTGGGGATTCTAGAATTAGGAGGCATCGCCTGAAAATTAAGGCTAGACCGTTCAGGAGAGATGTTAGGAAGCACTTCTACAAAAAAGTGTGATAGATGTTTGAAACCCTCTACCATAAACAGCAGTGAATGCAGAATGAGTTGTTAATTTTAAATTTGAGATTGCTTAACGAAAAATTATCTAAGGTATTAAGGGCAGTGAGCCAAAGTGGGTTATATGGAGTTAGACCACAGATCAACGATTGAATGGTAGCTAAATGGCCTGCCCGGTTCCTATGTTCCAGCATAAGCCCTATTGTGGAAGAGTGCTTGGAAAAAAGGAAGAAATAATGAAGTAATGCAGCTATTATTAATAATTGGGAAAGAAGAAAAGCCTGTTCAGTCAACTTTGTCATAACTATTTTCACAGCTGTTTCCAAAAGTGCAATAGCATGCTCAGATTAAATTATTTAAAAAAGGATTTTAAAAACTGGTACAAGTGCATTTCCTTTTTTATTTCTAGGGTTAGGGTATTTTGCACATAAGCACATAAAACTTTATTATACACTGACTAGCTCAATTACAAATAGAGTTTAAATTTGTAAACAAAATCTCTAGTGCCCTCTTTCAGTCCACAATACCTGTAACTTAGTATCACTGGTGAATTTGACTGTTTTGTATTTAAAGCTTTTCTGGGTCAACTTGATGATGTGCATGTTCTGGAAAATGAAGGAGAGTCACCGCCCTTGACAATTTTTGAAAATGAATGCTCAAGAAATGTCTCTGTCGTTTTCATCAAGAATCCCAAAGGCTCAAATATTTTGTAACACGGAGCTTGGTTATCAATGGAATAAAATCCTGGGACAATGTAAAATCTTTCACCTGAAATTTCCTGAAAACTTGCGCGGAATCCTGCTAATTTCAGAGTAAAAAAAAAGTAAAATTTGGGGGCGAGCAATGCTGTGCAATTTTACCCAAATGGTTTGTTTTAAGAACAGAGTGGCTTCCACACATTGCCGGGTTGATAATCGTTTTCTTTGGGGCATGGGATCTCTATTCATGACCTGTCTACATTGATTGTTTTTGATATAGACGATGTGAAAATTTGGTGCTCCCACCTCACTGTTATAATTGTGGGAGGAGGTCAGTGGTTAAAGCTTTGTCCTACTGTTGACTCCTTTCTTACGCTGTTGGCTCCCTCAGTACTCAGCAGTGGGTGGGGAGCAATCAACATTGTGCTATTAGCAGCTCAGATACCATGTCTTAAATCTGCCATTTTTGAGAAGAAGGACAATTTAAAGTATGGAAAATGGAGCACCAAAGTGCAGAGAAGTTTTCAGAGTGACAAACGTAGTGTTAGAAGGTGTAGCGGTAGAGAGATGGTGATGGTGGTGGAGGCGGTGGCATGTTGTTCCATGAGGGCTTCAAGATTTACCCTCAGAAGGCAATGAGACAAGTGGTCTGGGATTCAATTCCTGCATCTGCTCCTAAGATCCTGCCAGTCGTTGCTGGAATTCCAGCCCACTGACTCCCGCAGCTACCTAGAATATACCTCCTCCCACCCACCTTCCTGCAAAAATGCCATCCCCTATTCCCAATTCGTTTGCCTCCGCCGCATCTGCGCCCAGGATGAGGCGTTCCACTCCCGTACATCTCAGATGTCCTCATTTTTCAAGGACCACAACTTCCCCCCCAGCAGTGGTTGAGAATGCCCTCAACCGTGTCTCCCACAAGTCATCCGTCGCACCCCCTCCCCGCAATAACAACCAAAACAGAACTCCCCTCGTCCTCACATACCACCCCACCAACCTTTGAATCCAACGCATCATCGTCCGACAATTCCGCCATCTGCAATCCAACCCAACCACCAAAGACATTTTTCCCTCCCCACCCTTATCTGCCTTCCGGAGGGACCAGTCCCTCCGCGACTCCCTTGTCCGCTCCACACTCCCCTCCAGCCCCACCACACCCGGCACTTTTCCCTGCAACCGCAGGAAGTGCTACACCTGCCCCCACACCTCCCCCATCCCAGGCTCCAAGAAGACTTTCCACATCAAGCAGATGTTCACCTGCACATCTGCTAATGTGGTATACTGTATCCGCTGTTCTCGTTGTGGCCTCCTCTACATCGGGGAAACCGAGCGGAGGCTTGGGGACCACTTTGCAGGACACCTACACTCGGTTCGCACTAAACAACTGCACCTCCCAGTCGCGAACCATTTCAACTCCCCCTCCCCTTCCTCAGACGACATGTTCATCCTGGGCCTCCTGCAGTGCCACAACAATGCTTACCTGAAGGTTGCAGGAACAGCAACTCCTATTCCGCTTGGGAACCCTGCAGCCCAATGGTATCAATGTGGACTTCACAAGCTTCAAAATCTCCTCTCCCCCTACCGCATCCCAAAACCAGCCCAGCTTGTCCCTGTCTCCCTAACCTGTCCTTCCTCCCACCCCAAGCCCCATCCCCATCTCCTACCTACTAACCTCATCCCGCCCCCTTGACCTGCCTGTCCTCCCTGGACTGACCTATCTCCTCCCTACTTCCCCACCTCTTTGACTTGTCCGTCTCCTCTCCACCTATCCTCTCCTCTATCCATCCTCTATCCGCCTCCCCCTCTCTCCCTATTTATTTCTGAACCCCCTTCCCCTCCCCCATTTCTGAAGAAGGGTCTAGGCCCAAAACGTCAGCCTTCCTGCTCCTCTGATGCTGCTTGGCCTGCTGTGTTCATTCAGCTCTACACCTTGTTATCTCAGATTCTCCAGCATCTGCAGTTCCTACTATCTCATGCATTGAAGATGTTTGGTTTTGTGTTTTAATTTTCATGAATGTGGAAAAACTTAAATAAGGAAAGCTCCAAATGTTTTGTCAGGCAATAATTTTTCATCCTGATTTCCACTTGTTTTATAATTTAATATATGCTATCGTGTTTCTCAGGGAATTTCAACATAACTGGTTGATTTTACTTGTAACACTATATAAGGAAATACCGGGAATTGTTTTGACATTGAATTGATTAGCAGTTACCATCAATAGACTAAGAGATAGTAGGAACTGCCGATCTTGGAGTCTGAGATAACAAGGTGTGGAGCTGGAGGAACGCGGCAGGCTAGACAGCATCGGAGGAGCAAGAAAGCTGACATTTTGCGTCAGGATCCTTCTTCAGAAAGGGTTCCAACCCAAAATGTCAGCTTTCCTGCTCCTCTGATGCTGCCTGGCCTGCTGTGTTCCTCCAGCTCCACGCCTTGTTATGGTCCAAAGACTATTGGATTAAGCACTGTTCATCTAACTGATACAGATATTTCTGCTATAACGCGTGTTTCATTAATGCAAATTGGTTGTAACATGATTGATGAACAGTGGACCCTGTTTAGATAACGTGAACTTTCTGCTGCATAGGTATGGCAACTTCTTTGGCAATTTTCTATAGTGTGAGGTCACATAAGAATGCAACTGTCGTGTTATAGAAGAAATACCTGTATTGTCAAATAGATATGCCTTTCGTTCTTCAAGGACCGCAGCTTCCTCCCTGCAGTGGTCGAGAACGCCCTCGAACGTGTCTCCCGCATTTCCCGCAACTCATCCCTCACACCCGTCCCCGCAATAACAACCAAAAAAGAATCCCCCTCGTCTTCACGTACCACCCCACCAACCTTCGGATCCAACGCATCATCCTCCGACACTTCCGCCATCTGCAATCCAACCCAACCACCAAAGACATTTTTCCCTCCACCCTTTATCTGCTTTCCGGAGGGACCACTCTCTCCGTGGCTCCCTTGTCCGCTCCACACTCCCCTTCAGCCCCACCACACCCAGCACTTTTCCCTGCAACTGCAGGAAGTGGTACACCTGCTCCCACACCTTCTCCCTCACCCCCATCCCAGGCCCCAAGAAGACTTTCCACATCAAGCAGATGTTCACCTGCACATCTGCTAATGTGGTATACTGCATCTGCTGCACCCGTTGTGGCCTCCTCTACATCGGGGAAACCAAGCGGAGGCTTGGGGACCGCTTTGCAGAACACCTACGCTCGGTTCGCACTAAACAACTGCACCTCCCAGTCGTGAACCATTTCAACTCCCCCTCCCATTCCTCAGACGACATGTTCATCCTGGGCCTCCTGCAGTGCCACAACGATGCTACCCAAAGGTTGCAGGAACAGCAACTCATATTCCGCTTGGGAACCTTGCAGCCTGATGGTATCAATTTGGATTTCACAAGCTTCAAAATCTCCCCTCCCCCTACCGCATCCCAAAACCAGCCCAGCTCATCCCCACCTCCCTAACCTGTTCTTCCTCTCTCCAAATCCGTCCTCCCACCTCAAGCCGCACCCCCATTTCCTACCTACTAACCTCATCCCACCCCCTTGACCTGTCCGTCCTCCCTGGACTGACCTATCTCCTCCCTACCTCCCCATCCACATTCACCCTTACTGGCTCATCCCCGCCTCTTTGACTTGTCTGTCTCCTCTCCACCTATCTTCTCCTCTATCCATCTTCTATCCGCCTCCCCCTCTCTCCCTATTTATTTCAGAACCCCCTTCCCCTCCCCCATTTCTGAAGAAGGGTGTAGGCCTGAAACGTCAGCCTTTCTGCTCCTATGATGCTGCTTGGCCTGCTGTGTTCATCCAGCTCTACACCTTGTTATTTTGAACATTGAGCATAGTTTTGGTCTGAAAGAGTGCATTTCATTAGTCTAAGAAAGGTCACGTGATGGTTTATAACAGACTCTTAAATTTGATTAGTTCACTGTTGACAATGAGTGCTGCTCCACCCACACCTGAGTAGCTCAACACCACGCACTGTAGCAGTTTGCTTGAGTGGAATGTTTGTTCCTTTTCCATGTTAAATTTAAGTGTTTCTTCTCATTTCGCCAATCTGCCTATGCCCTCCTGAAGTCTGAGTACTATTCTTCTGCAAGTTTTGAAATTATCTTCCGTGTCCCACTTTTATATTATTAATACATATTTTAAGGAACTGTTGTCTTAATTTAGACCTCTTTAGTCAACCACTGCGTTCATCCCTCCATTATGAAAAACGACTGTTTATCAGTACTCTTTGCTTTCTATCCCTTAGCCAAATTTTGTATCCTTGCTGCCACAGTCCCTTTCCATCTTGTTGCATACAAATCTGTTTTGTGGCACATTACATTGGATCTCTAACATTCTCTGACATTGCATTGGATCTTTAATTTTGCAACTGTGTTAGACAATATCTTTACTATGATGCCACAATCTTTCTTCTGAAATCAAAGTTCCAAATAATTTGAAATTAAAATAACCAATGGAAGAAAATTTACTAGCAAGAATATTTCACAGCAAGACAAGAAGGCAGGTTTCCTTCCCTGAAGGACATTACTGAACCAGATGGGTTTGCAGAAAAATAATAGTGGGATGTGGTTATCGTTAATCGAGCTTTAAATTCCAGATTTTTTAAAACTCAGATTTCACCTTCAGCCGTGGTGTGATTCAAACCCATTCCCTCAGTGGTTAGCACTGCTGCCTCACAGCACCAGGGACCCGGGTTCAATTCCACCCTATGGAAACTGTCAGTATGGAGTTTGCACATTCTCCCCATGTCTGCATGGGTTTCCTCCGGGGGCTCTGGTTTCCTCCTACAGTCCAAAGATGTGCAGGCCAGGTGGATTGACCATGCTAAATTGCGCATAGTGTTCAGGGATGTGTAGATTAGGTGGGTTATAGGGGGATGCTCTGTGGGTCGATGTGGACTTGTTGGGCCAAAGGGCCTGTTTCCACACTATAGGGATTCTATGATTCATTACCCTTTGGTTCTTGGTTACTGGTCCAATCACATTACCATTAATATATCAATAAATAATATTGTTTAATATTAATAAGTATTTGCTTGTTTAGTATTATTTTGAGTGAATGTTGGCACTCTTCGTTTCAGTAATAAGATTTGATTTATTCAGAGATTGTTATGAACTATGCAATATTTATTGGCTCCCTGAATAGCTGCTGTTCTGCTTCAGACTAAGGAGCATATCCCTTATGTATTTCTTTTATAGATATTAGCAGTGAAAGTGGATTTTTCAATAAAAACTTCACATTGTGCTCAGTATTCAGCGGATTAAGGATGCAGTTTTTCTTCTGTTTGGCAATGATAAGTTTCTCCATGGAGAAACACTGACAGGAAGAGAAATTACTTTTTGAATCAATAATCTGTTGAACTATGCAGTAGAAAATAAGTCTAATAAATGCCAGGCACTGCTGTTCATTATAAACTCTTATTCATTTCTCTTTAATGACACTTTATGTGATACTGTTTTGTTTGGCTAAATTCTTTAATTATATATTGCTAAAGCTAACAATGCAGTACATAAGAATGTAAGAATATTTAGGAATAGGTAAAGGTGTTTAGATATGAGCAAGCATATATTATTTTCAGGGATCAATTTCATCTAGTCACCATCTGATATATCCCTCCACTCTTCAAATTTGACTTCCGAAGACCTGTTTATTGTTTGCGTTTGGTGACCTTTTCTTTTAATTTATTCCACAATTCTATCGGGATTTGTGTGAAAATGTTCTGTCAAACTGTCCTTCTCAATCCTCACTTCCTCATTTTTAATCTGTGTCCCTTGATATTTGAGCTGTTTAGCATAATGAACAATGTGCCTAGATCAGTTTAGTCAATTTCCTTCTTAATCTTAACACGAAGTAGATTACCTTGAAGTCTCCTTCGTTCTAGAGAATACAAGCTTCGCTTTTTAAACCACCCTCATAAACTAAATTCTTGATAGTTGGTATCTTTTGTTTTGTTTCCTTCCGTAAGTCCAGAGCCCATATGTCTACATGTATTTCCTGTTTATTAACCTTCATTCCTGTTATCACTCTTTTTGTTTACATTTTTGCAATTTTTCTTTTCAACTTTACCATTACAAATTCCAATTGTCCTGTTTCCTGTTGAATTTTTCTAAAGCAGCATTCCACCATGTTTATGAATGAATTGGATCATTCAAAATGGATTACGTAATATTGCCAGCTTTTTTTCACTAACTGAAAAATGTGTCCAAAATAAGATTTTAAACAAAATTGCAACTTTTTTAAAGCAGTGGAATGGAGTGTTTCAATACTGTTTAAGTAAATTATTGAATGGTATCAGTTAACTTATCATTTATCATTTTAGTACTTTTTTCATTAAAGGCATTTTTTAATCCTAAAAGTTTTGGTTTATATTTGTTGGCTATTAATTAATTGTTGGAATGGTTGGATTACACGTCTAAGACAGGTCCCAAAGTGCCCAGTATGCTCGTGGCATGCATGCACATATTCTGCACTTGAAATATGCTGCTTGCTGAATTGGCAAAAGCTGAGAGACTGACAGTCAGGGCAAATGCCCAAAACATCTGTTTTTCAGGTAGTGTATTGCCTGTTGCAGGGCCGCTGTCCCAAACTTGGGTTACATCAAGCTGACTGCATCAGGATAACTGTTGTGATATTACTTCAACACACCACTGTATTCCCTGGCCAACATTTCTGTCTTGGGCCTGCTGCAGTGCTACAAAGGACAAAGAACAATACAGCACAGGAACAGGCCCTTCAGCCTTTCAGCCCTTCAAGCTCGTGCTGACACAGATTGCCTTTCCATACTAAATCTGACTTCACTTACAAGATCTGTATCCCTCTATTCCCTTACTATTCATGTATTCATCCAGGTGTTTCTTGAATGCTGTCTGCTTCCAACACCTCCTCTGGCAGCACTTTTCCGGCACTCACCACCCTTTGTGTGAATAACTTGCCTCACACACCTCTTTTAAACTTCTTGCCCCACCGCACCTTGAACCTGTATCCCCTGGTAATTGACCCCTCCATCCTGAGGAAAAAGCCTCATATTTTCCACTCTATCCATGCCATTCACAATCTTTTAAATTTCTATTAGGTCGCCCCTCAATCTCCTGCATCCCAGTGAAAACAAACTCAGTCTATCCAACCTTTCTTCATATCTTCCATACCGGGCAACATCCTGGTAAACCTTTTTCTGTACCCTCTCCAAAGCATCCACATCCTTCTGGTAGTGTGGTAAGCAGAATTGTATACAACATCCAAGTGTGGTCTGATTGAAGTTCAATAAAGTTGCAGCATAACTTGCCTATCCTTATACTCAATGCTTCTTCCAAGACAAGCATGCCATAGGCCTTTTTTTATTACCTTATCTACCTGCGCTGCTGCCTTCAGTGATCTGTGGTCCTGCACACCCAGATCTTCCGCATATTAATACTCCTAAGGGTTCTGCCATTTACCTGTACTTGACCTTTCAAAATGCATCGCCTCACATTTGTCTGGATTAAACTCTATCTGCCATTTTTTAGCCCATGTCTCCAACTGATCTGTATCCTGCTATATCCTCTGACAATCCTCTTCACTATCTGCAACTCCACCAATCTTTGTATTGTCTGCAAACTTACTAGTTAGACCAGCTATGTTTTCCTCCAAATCATTTATGCAGATTATGAACAGCAGAGGTCCCAGCACTGATCCCTGTGGAGCGCCACTAGCCACAACTGTCCATTCCAAAAAGCATCCTTCCACCACTACCCTCTGTCTCCTATGACTCACCCACTTCTGTATCCATCTTGCCAGCTCACCCAATACCATGTGACATAACCTTTTGTACCAGTCTGCCATGAGGAACCTGTCAAAGGCTTTACTGAAGTCCATGTAGACAACATCAACCGCTTTTCCCTCATCAATCATCATCTTGGTCACCTCCTCAAAAAAACTCTGTAATATTAGTGAGCCATGACCTCCCACGCACAAAACCATGCTGTCTATTGCTAATACATCCATTTGCTCCTAAATACGTATAGTTCTTATTCCTAAAAATCTTTTCCAATAATTTCCCTACTATCGACATGAGGCTCACAGGCCTGTAATTTCCTGGATTATCTCTGTTACCCTTCTTAAACAATGGGACAACATTGGCTATTCTCCAGTCCTCTGGGACCTCACCTGTGGCCAAAGAGGATACAAAGATGTCTGTCAATGTTTCAGCAATTTGCTCTCTTGCCTCCCTCAATATCCTGGGATAGATCCTATCAGGACCCGGGGATTTATCTACTTTAATATTTTTTAAGACATACAACACCTCTTCGTTTTTAATAGCGACTTGGCTTAGAAATTTGACACTCCCTTCCCTGAGATCATCCTCCACCAATTCCTTCTCTTCAGTGAATGCTGACACAAAGTATTCATTTAGGACCTCACCTACCTCTCCTTGCTCCACACATAGACTCCCCCCTTTGTCCTTGAGTGGTCCAACACTTTTTCTGGCAACCCTGTTGCTTTTTATATATGTATGAAAAGCCTTGGGATTCTCCATAATCTTGTTCGCTAACGACTTTTCATGACCCGTTTTAGCCATTCCAATTCCTTGTTTAAGTTCTTTCCTACCTTCTTTATATACTTCAAAGGACCTCATCCTTTTTTCACTAATGTGTACCACAACCATGGGCTGTTTGTCCTCCCCTTTCAGAATGTCCTGCAATTACTCCGTGACATCCAGAACCGTAGCACCAGGGAGGCAACGCACCATCCTGGACTCTTGTTTCTGGCCACATAAAGGCTTAGCTATTCTTCATCAGTTCCTATCCTCGTAGACCTTATGTATACTTCCTTCTTCTTTTTGACCAAGTTCATAACATCCCAGGTGATCCAAGGTTCATGTAACTTTCCATACTGATCCTTCATTCTTGTAGCAATGTGCCACTTGTGAACTTTCATCAACGGCCATTTGAAATACTCCCACATGTCCGATGTGGATTTCCTCTCAAGCAGCCGCCCCCAATCCAGTATAACCCCTTCCCTGGTTGGACTGTTTACATACTGTGTCGAGAAACCCTCCTAAATTGGCCTCACAAGTTCTGCCCCATCCAAGCCCCTAGCATGCGGTGAGTCCCAGTCAATATAGGGGAAGTTTGAATCACCCACCACAACAATAACCCTGCTGTTTTTACATCTTTCCAAAATCTGTCTACATATTATCTCATCTATCTCCCACTGGCTGTTGGGAGGCCTATAATATACCCCAACATTGTGATTTCACCTTTTCTATTCCTGAGTTCTATCCATACTGCCTCACTGCACAAGTCCTCTGATATATCCTCCGTCAGTACAGCTGTGAGATACTCCTATACCAGTAATCAACTCTCCCACCCCTTTTACATCCCTTTCTATCACGCCTGAAACATTGAAATTCTGGGACATTCAGCTGTGATTCCTGTCCCTCTTTCAGCCAAATCTCCATTTTTGCAATAATGTCATGGTTCCAAGTACTAATCAAAGCTTTAAGTTCATCTACCTTGCCTGTTATACTACTTGCATTGAAACACATGCACTTCAGACCACCTCCCCTGCTCTTTTCAGCAGAATTTCCCTGCCTGTTCTTGTTCTTAGTCATGCTTCCCTTGGTTTATACCTCTCCTCAGTTTCTGTACCTACTACCCTACTCCTCTGGTTGCCATCACCCGTACCAACTAGTTTAAACCCTCCCCAATCACTCTATCAAGTGTCCCCTCAAGGACATCAGTCCTGGTCCTGCCCAGGTGTAACCTGTCCAGTTTATACAGTCCCATCTCCACCAGAACCAGTCCCAATGCCCCACAAATCTGAAACCCTCCCCCTCACACCATCTTTTCAGCCTCGTGTTCATCCTATATATCCTGCCGTTTCTGCCCTGATTATCTCGTGGAACTGAGATAATTTATTTTGATGTCCTACATTTCAACTTTCTTTCTAGTTCTTATATTCTACTTTTAGGACCTCATCCTTTTTTTTAACCAATGTGTATCACAACCATGGGCTGTTTGTCCTCCCCTTTCAGAATGTCCTGCAATTACTCCGTGACATCCAGAACCAAAGCACCAGGAAGGCAACGCACCATCCTGGACTCTTGTTTCTGGCCACATAAAGGCTTATCTATTTTCCTTACCATTGAATCCACCTTAATTATAGCATTTCTATGCCTATTTCTCCCTCTCTCTGCAGCAGACCCAACCATGGTGCCATGAATTTGGCTGCTGCTGTTATCCCCTGAGAGACCATTCTGCTCAAAATGGTGTATCTGTTTTGCAGGGGAATAGCCACAGGAGATTCCTGCACTGCCTGCTTAGCCCTCCTGCTCTGCCTGGTGGTCACCAGTTCCCTTCCTGCGTGTGGAGTCTGAATCTGCAGTGTGACCACCTCTATACGAGCTATCCATAATACTCTGTCTTGTGAATGCTCCACAGTGCCCCTAGATGCCACGCCAACTCCAAAACTCGGGCGTCAGGAGCTGCAGCTGGAGACATTTCTTGGAAACATCCAGGTCTCGGGCATTGGAAATGTGCCCAGCTTCCCACATCGAGCAAGAGGAACACACTATGATTTGGAGCTCTCCTGCCATATCTTAGTCCTTAACTTAATTAATCCTTACAATGTCAAATATTTTTAAACTAAATTGAAGCTGCTGATCCTCTCTGCTCCAATAACAATTTCTCAAAACTTACCTGTTACTCACCAATAACAGTTTCCAGAAGCTGTTCAGGCTCATGCTCCTTTACTCGCTGGAACTCTTGCTGCTGACCTTCCTCTCACAATGTTCTGTCTCCTTTCCTCTGAACCTTGTGTCTCCTTTTCTCATTTTTAAGGCTCTGTGCAAGCTGGAAGAATAGTATCTCATTTTCAACTTGGGCACCCTGCAGCTTTCAGGGCTCAATATTGAGTTCAATAATTTTAGAGCCAGAGCACTTTCTCCAATGTCCTTTACCCACCCCCACACCCAGACCCTGTCATGACATGGACTGCTTTTAACACAGCTAAAGCATTTTCACTTACTTATGGTCCTCATTATCAGCTTTACTTTCTCCCTGGCATGCTATAATCCATCCCTTTATCTGCCTTACTGTCTTTCTTTCTTACCTTGTCTCCACTGATCTGCTCACTGCTTTCCTCACCCCATTGCCTGTCTTCAGCATGTATCCCACATTTTCCTAGCTACTATCAGTTCTAAAGAAAGGTCACTGGATTGAAACAGTTATCTCTGTTTTCTCTCCACAGATGCTGCGGAGTTTCTCCAGCAATTTATGTTTTTGTGTGTGATATTACTGGCTCCTTAACGAAACTGCTAAAGGCTGGCACCAGAAAGATAGATTTTGTAAACTCCTGGCTGCACAGTAGCCCCTATGATGGTGAGAATATTGTTCAGTCTCTTGAGCTTTGCCATACCACATGTCCTTTACCTTTTGAATTTGTATTTGTGCATCAGGCTTGAACTGTTGGAATGCTGCCATCTTGACTTGTGACCTTGTGTTGTTCTGCCAAGCAATGAATGTTTCTGACTTTTATTCTAGGAGGTCACAGATTTCAGCATTATTTTCACTGAACCAAAAACTTGCAAAGGTTTTTATTTAAAGCCACCAGAACCACATAAGAGATTTCAAGATCAGGCAATAAATTTCAGATGAAGACATATGAAATGTGCATTCAATGAGGTATCAGGACCATTTATTAAGCAACAAAAGTAATAGATAACAAACAAAGGTAAACAATATCCTGGAAAAGCTCAGCAGGTTATGGCAGCATATGTGAAGGAATTAACAGAGTTAACGTTTCGGGTCCAGTGACCCTTCCTCAGAACTCTGGTTCCTGATTTACAGCATTTGCAGTTCTTTCGGTTTTTAAACAATATCCTGGTTTGAATGGTTCTTATTTTCCACTGTTCTGGGGCCTGAATGGTTTTTGATCCTTTTTCCACGTTCTTCTCCCTGTTTCAGATTGAAATCCATGCAATCAATCTCTTAAGTGAATTCTTTTACCCTGTAACACCATGTATTTTCCCGTATTCTGATGTTGCCATTGCACTTTGATTTTGTTATATTGTTTGTCACACACCCAATGTTATAACCTGAACTATTCTTACACCTAGGCAGCCCACCATTAACCTTTTCCTATATAATCGTTCTTTGAACTTTCGTGCCCTCATGTAAGTTATAGCTCCAAAGTTGTTTAATCTGTATATTTCAAACCATATCTTTGATCACAACTGATAACATAGATTGGACAGCTGTCCCTATTTTCCTTTCACTGTTCACAGTATCAGTTCACGTCGTCAATCCTTATTTCATTGTGATCCTGATTTAACTCAAGTCACACAGCGAAAATATGACCTCATCTACTAGGAGTTCATATGAAATGCAACATATACCGAACACAAAAGACTTAAAAAAAAGGTAAATATTTCTCAAAACCATTCAAAGACTAAGGTTAAATGGACACGTTCCTCTTTGCTGTCAGGTTGTCATCAAAGCAGAAAGAATACTTTGAACAACTCCTTTACCATGAATCCACATTGACAGCCGATGTTCTCCAGCCTATCTCATAGTACCCATGATAGAATCCGTGGGTGAATCACAATTGATGGGAGAGCTGTAAAGGCTGTAGCACTGACAGTACTCCATCGTTAAAGCTTTTGCACACATCAGTGCTCTAGCTTCATACACACTCATCCTATGTATTTAGGGGGGCAAAAAAACACCCATTGTCCCATAGATAATAGGTACTGCAGAT
>JAHRHZ010000073.1:21281135-21301605 GCA_024137785.1 Ginglymostoma cirratum
CTCTATCCATCCTCTATCCGCCTCCCCCTCTCTCCCTATTTATTTCAGAACCCTCTTCCCCTCCCCCATTTCTGATGGAGGGTCTAGGCCCGAAACGTCAAGTTTTCCTGCTCCTATGATGCTGCTTGACCTGCTGTGTTCATCCAGCCCCATGCTTGTTATCGCAGGATTACAGGTATAGGTTGGGTGTGGGTCTACATGGGATGCTCTTCGAAGGACCAGTGCAGACTCGATGGGCCTATGCATTGTAGAGATTCTATGATTTTTTTATACTCTGAAATTTTAGAAGGTGCTGTTCGCTTTGTGTAGTGATACAGTTAAAGCTGGCACAAACATAGCATTAAGGAAAGAAGATTTTGTCCAGAAAGCTATGGTTACCAGTGTTTTGGACTACATATTCTAGAGCTTGTGTTTTGTTTATGGACAATTCTACAAATATAAACCAAGTTTTAGGATTTTACAATTCACATTTTAGTTTTGAAATTGGTAATCAGTGGTGCATATAGGCATCAAAAAAATCAATAATCCAACCTGTGATACAATAATACAACTCACCGCAGATAGTACTACGGTAATACACATATATGGTCAACCACATCTGGATCAATAATGTCTGCATATTATCATAAGCCTAAATTTAAACAGGGTTATGCTTGTATGCTTAAAAAATTGACACAGACACAGACCCAGAAGTGTCAACATTACTGGGTAATATTGTAATTTTAACACCTGACCTGTTATATATACAGCTTAAGTGTGATATCAAATAAGGTATTGGTATTCTGGTCTTACAAATACTGGCCATACCATTACTGGAGAATTACTAAGCAAGATGAAACACTAGCAATAGGAGGAAAGAATGAAAAAGAAATAATTGCATTAGGAAAGACATTGGATACTTTTTGATGATGTTTATTGTGAAATGATGGAATGGCACCTAATTCTGAGGGGCCTGTATCCCTGAGATCTTCTTATCTGCAACATCAACATAGTTTTGCACATTGCCAACAGCCTAAAATTAAACAGGGTTAGCTACAGCCAATGTGGTAAATATATTGCATCTAATCAGAGAATAAGATAGGATATTGCATACTTATACAGAATTACAAATAGTGAGCACAGTTCCAAGTGAAGATTCATGTGAGGAAGAACTGCAATTTTACAAATTTCAACTTTGACTTCCCTCCCTGAGTTAGCTGTGCATAGTAAGGGGAGGATAGGGAGTTCAAAGTTAGGTGTGACATAAATATGAATTAGGTGCAGCAGTTGTCCCATTAAGCCTGCTCCAGCATTTGATAGGATCATGGTTGATATTATCATGGTTGATCTGATTATGGTTGGTCTGGTCGTGGTCTTAACTCCATTTCCTGTCTGCCCCGATACTCTCTGACGTAATTATTAGTCAAGAAGCTATCCATCTCTGCCTTAATGTTCAGTTTCCTTTCCCCCATCACTCTCACGAAGAAGAGACTCTACCAACAAGTGATCCTCTGAGACAAAGGGTTTATCCAAATTTCCATCTCAAATTGGAGATCCCTTACTTTAAAACAGTGTCCCCTAGTTTTAATCTCCTCCTACATAAGGGGAAACATCAGTTAGCATCCACTTTCATCAAGTCCCCTCAAGCTTTTATATCTTTCAATAAGAATATTTCTCTTAAGTTGCAATGGATCCAGGCCCAATCTGCCAAAATTTTCCTCCCAAGATAACTCCTTCACCCCAGGAATCAGCCCAGTGAACCTTCTCTGAACTGCTTCCAACTGCAATTACAATAAACTCCCAGTTATTTGGCATGTATGGGGAAAGTTGGAGGGGTGGGGTGCAGTTACATGAATCTGCACTAGATTGGCTGACTTAAGAGGCATAGGATCATCGACAACCAAGCTATAAAACATAGATAACAAGGTGTGGAGCTGGATGAACACAGCAGGCCAAGCAGCATCATAGGAGCAGGAAAGCTTGACGTTTCGGGCCTAGACCCTTCATCAGAAATGGGGGAGGGGAAGAGGGTTCTGAAATAAACAGGGAGAGAGGGGGAGGCGGATAGAAGATGGATAGAGGAGAGGATAGTTGGAGAGGAGGCAGACAAGTCGAAGAAGCGGGGACGGAGCCAGTAAAGGTGAGTGTAGGTCGGGGGGTAGGGAGGATGGACAGGTCAAGGGGGTGGGATGAGGTTAGTAGATAGGAGATGGGGGTGTGGCTTGAGGTGGGAGGAGGGGATAGGTGAGAGGAAGGACAGGTTAGGGAGGCGGAGATGAGCTGGGCTGGTTTTGGGATGCGGTTGGGGGAAGGGAGATTTTGAAGCTTGTGAAATCCACATTGATACCATTGGGCTGCAGGGTTCCCAGGCTGAATATGATTTGCTGTTCCTGCAGCCTTCGGGTGGCATCACTGTGGCATTGCAGGAGGCCCAGGATGGGCATGTCGTCTGAGGAATGGGAGGGGGAGTTGAAATGGGTCGCGACTGGGAGGTGCAGTTGTTTGTTGCGAACTGAGCGCAGGTGTTCTGCAAAGCAGTCCCCAAGTCTCCGCTTGGTTTCCCCGATGTAGAGGAAGCCACAACGGGTACAGCGGATACAGTATGCCACATTGGCAGATGTGCAGGTGAACATCTGCCTGATGTGGAAAGTCGTCTTGGGGCCTGGGATTGGGGTGAGGGAGGAGGTGTGGGGGCAGGTGTAGCACTTCCTGCGGTTGCAGGGAAAAGTGCCGGGTGTGGTGGGGCTGGAGGGGCGTGTGGAGCTGACAAGGGAGTCGCGGAGGGAGTGGTCCCTCCGGAAAGAAGATAAGGGTGGGGAGGGGAAAATGTCTTTGGTGGTGGGGTCTGATTGCAGATGGCGGAAGTGTCGGAGGACGATGCGTTGGATCCGGAGGTTGGTGGGGTGGTACGTGAGGACGAGGGGGATTCTTTTTTGGTTGTTATTGTGGGGACGGGGTGTGAGGGATGAGTTGCGGGGAATGTGGGTGATACAGTCAAGGGCGTTATCGACCACTGTGGGGGGGAAGTTGCAGTCCTTGAAGAATGAGGACAGCTGAGATGTACAGGAGTGGAATGCCTCATCCTGGGAGCAGATGCAGCGGAGGTAAAGGAATTGGGAATAGGGGATGGCATTTTTGCAGGAAGGTGGGTGGGAGGAGGTGTATTCCAGGTAGCTGTGGGAGTCAGCGAGCTTGAAACGGACATCGGTTTCTAGGTGGTTACCCGAGATGGAGACAGAGAGGTCCAGGAAGGAGAGAGAAGTGTTAGAGATGGTCCAGGTGAACTTCAGGTTGGGGTGGAAGGTGTTGGTGAAGTGGATGAACTGTTCGAGCTCCTCGTGGGAGCACGAGGCGGCGCCGATACAGTCATCAATGTAATGGAGGAAGAGGTGGGGTTTAGGGCCAGTGTAGGTACGGAAGAGGGATTGTTCCACGTAACCTACAAAGAGGCAGGCATAGCTTGGGCCCATGCGGGTACGCATGGCCAGCCCCTTTGTCTGTAGGAAGTGGGAGGAATTGAAAGACAAGTTGAGGGTGAGGACGAGTTCGGATAAGCAGATGAGGGTGTCCGTGGTGGAGGATTGTTCAGTTCTGCGGGACAGGAAGAAGCGGAGGGCCTTTAGGCCATCTGATTGGGGAATGCAGGTGTATAGGGACTGGACGTCCATAGTAAAAATGAGGTGTTGGGGACCGGGGAATTGGAAGTTCTGGAGGAGGTGGAGGGCGTGGGTGGTGTCACGGACGTAGAAAACATGTTTTGCACCAGAGGCAAAAGGGGAAAATCTGTCTAAAAATAAATCGTGCAAGGAAAAGTAAGGTGGATACAGGGAAGTCAATAACATTAGACAGATATGCGAAAAGAATCTCATGGGGTCAGAGCAATAGGGGAATATATTTAAGAATCATTAAAAGGAAAAATGCAATTTTGGAAAATAAAACAATACCGTGCCAAAGATGAATAAGCTGTGGAGAATGTTTGTTTGTTTTTTTTCACAAAGATAAGTTTGCTGTGTCAACATGGACGTAGGTGTCAGAGGAATGTCTAGCACTTATTGCCCTTGAGATGAAAGAGTTGAACTGTCTTCTTCATGCTGTTCGGTTGTGTTTTGGGATTTTCACACAGCAATGATTAAAGAATTAATATTTGCAAACCGGGGAATGATATGCAAATTTAAGGGGAAATTAGAGTGCGGTTCCACTTATTAAGCATGAACCAACAGTTCCTGACCTATACCTGTGGCAGAAACAAAGCCAAGCACATGTCATTAAAGTCATGGAAATATGATTAGAAAATCTTGAGGTTCAAATCATGCCTCAATTAAAATCTAGATTGTTGTGCACTCATTAGGTGAATTTCATGCATTCTTGTCCATGAAGTTAATCAGTTTATTCTGTGACATTCATTGAAAATATCATTTAGAACTTGATCTATGTGATCATAACTTTCAATATTGCTTTCACTCAATCACGCACAATATCATTAATGCTTCTACATGGCTTTGGATCAATTCCCACCTGCACATCATTAGCTTGTTTTACAATCAACACTATTGAAGAAATACAATCAGTCAGGCCGCTGACCAGTACAGACAAGGTCATTAGTGTTCTTCTGGCCTAGTTCATTTAAAGTCAGGAATAAATTTCGATCTGACAACCTGGTCATTTGCATTATGTGATCAGTTTGAGGACCCACACGTCCTTCCAGCTTCTTTCCTTTTGATAACTTTCTTTGATTTGGCCACTGCTTTTTGTTTAGTGAGCTTTGAAAAACATTCCATGGTCACAATGTTCCCATGATTTGTCTTCATCACTTGCATATGTTGAATCACTCTGGTCCCTACAACAGATTGAAATCCACTTTCATTCTTTGAAGTTCATTGCTATATTTCTTATCTTCTCATTCGTGAGGTAAAACGTTATAGTATCACACTTTTTTTTAATTAACCCTTTTTTTTTTCTCTAATCAACCTGTTCAGAGACATTATTATACACCTCTGAAGCAGGGGAAACTTGAACCTGTGCCTCCCAGTTCAGGGGTAGGGGTAGGACACTACCACTGTGCCACAAGAGGGCCCTTTCACTACTGCCTTTATATGAATATATGGATTAGGAGCTGGAGTAGGCCATTTGGCTCGTCAAGCCTACTCAGTGATCTAATGAGTTCATCGCTGATTTGCTTGCTCCATGTTCTCGATTATCCTCAGTAACCTTTCACCCTGTTCTTTATCAAGAATATATCCACCTCTGCTTTAACAATGTTCAAACATTCTTCTGTCTTCCTCTAAAGATAGTGAGAGGCCCAAAATCTTACAGACCTTTGTCAGAAAAAATTCCTGTGCATCTCTATTTAAATGAGCCTTATTTTGAAACAGTGACTCCTAGTTTTAGATACTCCCACAATTGGAAACATCATTTCCACGCTCTTGCGATCTCTATCCAATCTTTTCCAATCACGTCCTTGGAACTATTCTTGTGAATCTTTTCAGCACCCTCTTCAATGCCTTCACATACTCCTTGATGTGTGACACCCAGATTGGATGCAAAGCTACAGGTGAGACCAAACTGGTGTCCTATATAAATTCAACATGAGCTACTTGCACTTGTTTTCAATAATTACTCTTAATAAAGCCTAGTTTACTCATGCTTTATTAACTGTTCGCCTACATCAATGATTCACGCACAGGTTTCTCTGTGGTTGCACCGCCCTTTAAATTTGAGTCCTTTTTTTGTATTGTCACTCTGTGCTCTTCCTACCAAAATAAATAGCTTCACGTTTCTTCACATTGATGTTCATGTTTCAACAATCTGCCCTTTCCACCAACTAGTCTGTCTTTTTTCCACATTATTCTTCTCATCGTTCATAATGCTTCTAAGTTTTTTATATTATACATAAACTTTGAAATGCACCTGGTACATTTCAGGAAAAGGAAGTGCTCCAATACTGACACTTGGGAACCTCAACTGCAACCTTTCTCCAGCCCAAAAACAAATTCCTCCTTAACATTAACTATTACTCTGTTTCACATCCATTAATCACTGCTGGGGGAGGGGAAGGGGATTCTGAAATAAATAGGGAGCGAGGGGGAGGCGGATAGAAGATGGATAAAGGAGAAGATAGGTTGAGAGGAGACAGACAGGTCAAAGAGGTGGGGTTAGAACCAGTGAAGGTGAATGTAAGTGGGGATTCAGGTGGGGGATAGGTCAGTCCAGGGAGGACTCCCTTGTCCGCTCCACACTCCCCTCCAGCCCTACAACCCCTGGCACTTTTCCCTGCAACAGAAGCAAGTGCTACACCTGCCCCTACACCTCACCCCCATCCCAGGCTCCAAGAAGACCTTCCACATCAAACAGATGTTCACCTGTACATCTGCTAATGTGGTACACTGTATCCGCTGTTCCCGATGTAGAGGAGGCCACAACAGGAAAACTAAGCGGAGGCTTGGGGACCGCTTTGCAGAACACCTACACTCAGTTCGCAACAAACAATTACACCTCCCAATCACAAACCATTTTAACTCGCACCCCCACCCCCAACTCCTCAGATGACATGTCCATCCTGGGCGTCCTGCATTGCCACAATGATGCCACCTGAAAGCTGCAGGAACAGCATCTCATATTTCGCTTGGGAACTCTGCAGCCCAAGGGTATCAATGTGGACTTCACAAACTTCAAAATCTCCCCTCCCCCGACGACATCCCAAAACCAGCCCAGCTAGTCCCCACCTCCCTAACCATTCCTCCTACCTCAAGCCCCACCCCCATCTCCTACACACTAACCTCATCCCGCCTCCTTGACCTGTCCGTCCTCCCTGGACTGACCTATCCTCCACCTAAATCCCCACCTACATTCACCTTCACTGGTTCTAACCCTGCTTCTTTGACCTGTCTGTCTCCTCTCAACCTACCTTCTCCTTTATCCATCTTCTATCCGCCTCCCCCTCTTTCCCTATTTATTTTAGAATCCCCTTCCCCTCCCCCATATCTGAAGAAGGGTCTCGACCCGAAACATCAGCTTTCCTGCTCCTCTGATGCTGTTCGGCCTGCTGATTTCATCCAGCCCCACAATGTTTTATCTCAGATTCTCCAGCATCGGCAGTTCCTACTGTCTCATTAATCACTGCTGTCTGTTTTACAGATCACTTCACTTGGTCACTTCACTTGTCAAAACAGATTTCTTGGTGTGCTTTTTTTTATTAGGCTGATCCCTCAGCCTATCATACAGAATGAGGATGGGTAGCAATCTACATGTCTGTTCCCCCATTTCATACTGATTGATGAAAATCACTGCTGCAGGGAATGGGATGAGAATCATGGAATTGGGTGCTAGCCCACCATCGTTATATTCCTCCAGAGTTGTCCCAATTCTGCAAAAACCTGCCTGTGACTCTTCTGTTACTTGTTGGCTTTGATTCCATTTTGTTGAACACAGACAATGAATTATTCTAACCCGGAGGTTTAAATCTACCTGGTTCATCAAAGTAGATTCTTTATTCATTCTGCAGTAGAACATTAACAGTGGCGCTACTTTCAAAGTGGAATTCAGTTTTATTGTTATTGCTTATTGAAACCAAAAACTTCATCTGAGTCACAATTTGTTTATTCTAAATGAAGTTTGCCTTTTGTTGTATGTAGGACTGGAAGGATATGAAAAAGTTAATACATGATTGATTGCAATAAGCACTACCCAATATGGTGATGCCATGAAGACTTGGTGGGACAGTAAAACAAGATGCTGTGGGAGGTGGACTGAAGCTTTAGGTCCTCCCAACAGTCTTTGTAGTAATGCAGAGTTTATTCTTATAACTTTATAAGCTTTTAAACTGCAAATGTTCTTTTAATTTTGAACTTCTTTTAAGTTATTCAAAATGGCACTAGAGAGCTGCATTGGTGGAAGCTTTTCACTGTATTTTCCTTTTAAATACAAGTGACAATAAATCATTCAATCAATGAGTTTAAAAAAAACTACATGTTCATTTCTCCAACAAAATAGTCCCTTCTCACCATAATCATTCAAGTGCGCAATCAACTATAAAAAAAGCTTTTGGAGTTCTACTTCCAAGAGTCTATAACCATTTGTAGCTGTCAATGAAATAGCACAGTGAAAATGGATGACTCTGAAATTTATCATACAGCATTAATCCAGCCATGGAAACCCATGGCCTTATGTCAACAGTGTGTGAAATAGCAAGCAACAATATATAATTTAACACTCCAGACATTGTGTTTTTCAAAGTTTTAAAGGACAGGATTTTTAAATGTCTTGACATCTCTCTTACATACGTGGTCTATACAGTTAGTCTTAAAGTTTTGCTTTACATTTCTAATAACTCCCTGGCTTTCCTGATGTTTACTTTGGACAATTGCAATGAGGTTTACAGTTCCATGCCTACTTTTCACTCCCCAAAGAGATCTAACTTTCCCCAAGGTTGTCTCAAGACCAAGAGTTCTTACCTTTCCAAAAGGTTATCCAAACCAATCTAAATTGTTCCGACATCCTACTACGAGGGCCGATGTATAAAATTCATGTTTCAGACTGACCGATCACAGCAACACCGCTCACAAGTGAAGGCAGCTATTGTTATCTATTGCAGCTGTCTCTACAAAATGCACAAGCATGAAATGTGACTTGCTCCTGTTCCCACCCCTGTGAAAATAGTAGATGCCTTGTTTGGTGGTGGGACATGCAGTTTTCAGTCACGTCAACCATTTTGACCATGATGGGAAGCTTTCCGTCATGACAAAATTTCGGGCCCTAGTTTTTCTTAGATATATGGAATCAAATAATTAAAACATTTAACATTTTTATTTTAAATTAAATTTTAATAATATGTCCAATGCAAAATTCCAGCTTCATATTAGGGACAACCTCACTGTCTCCAACTGAGGACCATTGAGCATTTTCAATGCTTCTGTCTTGATGTAGGTTATTTGTGGAACATTTCTAACTCCTTTATGAAGTGTGTTAGAAAGTTATAAATTACATGTTCTTTTAAACATTTCTAATTACTGCGCTGATAATCTGTTCTCACTTGGGGGGAAAGGACAAAGTCTGTGCAGGTTTGTAAAATAACTCCACAGAGGCCAGTAATCCGTCTCCAAGTTACCCCTTATTTACACACGGAGAGCCCTTGATCCTGATGAAGCTCCCTCAGAGCCAGGTATCAGACAGAACAGAACCCTTGACACTCCTGTTTATATAAGAACATAAGAACTAGGAGCAGGAGTAGGCCATCGGGCCCCTCGAGCCTGCCCGACCACTTAATAAGATCATGGCTGATCTTTTTGAGACTCAGCTCCACTTACCCGCCCACTCTCCATCACCCTTAATTCCTTTACTGTTCAAAAATTTATCTAGCCTTGCCTTAAAAACATTCAGTGAAGTAGCTTCAACCGCTTCACTGGGCAGGGAATTCCACAGATTCACAACCCTTTGGGTGAAGAGGTTCTTCCTGATCTCAGTCCTACATCTGCAATTTGAGAAATTATTTCCCAGTGCTGAATTCCTACTGCTTAGCTTTCTATTTTTCTTTATTGTAAAATAATGTATGATTATCAACCAAACAAGTTACTGCCAATTAAAATAGCATTGGCTTCAGTATAGTATTAGTTCAAGTACCTTGCTGAAAGATTGAGCTCGATTGTAAGTTTCTCATGGAGCAGAATGATAGCAGTGTGCTTTGAAACTAGTTTTGCTGGATGTCACAAAGCCTCCTGATGCGTCCAGAATTCAGTACTTTCAAAGCAAGGTAGGGGGCCACCTGCTGACCTCCAAATAACTCCTTGCTCTGTTCCTTGAGGAACTAGGCTGGAGAGGGCAAAAGGCTATTTTTTAAATCTCAGATTCTCAAACCCAAACAGACTGGTGCACGTTAGTGCACGGCTCTCAGGATCAATGCAGGAGCCATCAAGTGCTACATCTTTGATCAAAGATTTGGAATGGAAATCATTACAAAAGAGGTAGAAAAATCAATTGACCATGTTCAATAAAATATGGAATGGACTTGTATTATCTGGCAGTAACAATCCTGAGGTGGCTATCCACACAAACTACAGAGACTAGTTGTTAGCAAGATGGTTTGACAAGATAAGTTTCCAAGGACAATCTCACAATGGAAATAAACTGCCAAAATAAAATTCATCACCTTATCTTTGAAATATTTATACCCGTCTTCAGATTATTCCCTTTTAAAAGTTTTCGGTATCAATTTCAGCAGATCATATCTAGTTAAACTAGCATTACCCCTATTAACATTGGCAAAATACAGATATTAGTCTGTAATGGTAACACAACTAAAGCAGGATAATTTTTTGTGAATAATTTTTGAAAATAAACATAATCTGCTCAAAGTGGGTGCATATGTTGGACATTTGCCCACCTCTCTGCAACATAGGTTTGTTGGTCCATTGATTCCCTGCCTCTTCTCTTCAAGCTGCTAGCAGCAAGCTTGTCATGACTGCCGTAGAATCGTAGAATCCCTACAGTGTGGAAACAGGCCACTTGGCCCAACAGGTCCACACTGCCACTCTGAAGAGCATTCCCCTACCTCTGCATTACCCAATGTCGAACCCAAACATCCCACATCCCTGTACACTACGGGTAGTTTTAGCATGGTCAATCCACCTAGCCTGCACATTTTTGGACTGTGGGAGGAAACCGGAGCACCTGGAGGAAACCCATGCAGACATGGGGGTTGAATTGAACCCGGGTCCCAGGTGCTGTGAGTCAGCAGTGCTAACCAGTGAGCTCCCTGATGGTCCAGTTAAAAAAATCTGCATGTCAAGGTAACACAGAGTGAATGACACAAATATTGTGCAAGGTCAAAACCCGGAAATTAACCAAGTGTCAGATTCCTGACCCTAGATTTACAATCTCAGTCTATGTTGCTGTAGAATGTTGTTATTCTGGAGTTGACTTTTCCTTTTTTCTGTATTTCTTTTTTTAAAACATTCTGGCTGATTCAGTGAGATATTTCCAGCTATAAGGCATATAACATTCATTATCAAGTTCCATTAATAGGAAAAGATTGCAGAATTCTAACAGATTACTGTGTTTATTTTCGGTATATTGCCAATTGTGTGAACAGTTCCAGGTCAAACATAAATGGACAACTTTCTGTCTTTTAAAATGGATACAAAGTTGCAATGTTGCCAGCTTCTCTTTGAGCGAGGCAGGAGAAAAGATCGAGTAACCACTCTATGAAAGCATTCCTTCTGGCTTATAGTGGACATAAAAGTTCATGCCAACTCATTCTCCTGCCTGAAGCAAGAGCAAAGCTTTGTAGCTGTAGTATGGAATAAAACCTATATTTAGATAGTACCTTTCATGTTTTCAAGGTGACTCAGTGCTATCCAGGCACTAAAGTACTTTCGAAGCGTCATCACTGTAAAGTAAAAATGACACAAAGTGAGGAAATATTAATATAATTTGTCACACTCATGGGTAAATAACAAAATATTAAAATATTCACATTGGAGTGATCTTCATTTTCTCTGTTATAAAAGTTCTGGACAATTTTGTAGGCGTTGTGGAAAGGTGTAAGGGTTGGGGACAATAAAAATGCTGTTGCTCTGAAGTAAAATTTCTACTGGGCATTTTCCAGGCACATAATGCCTGTTGAAACTATGCTTTCAATTGTCATGATACTGCCTCCATTAATTTTAATGGATGGAAAATTGTGGAAAGTGGACGCCCGGATGGCTGGTATGTGCTCCCAGATCATGAAACTTTGCACTTAGAACACTGAAAAAGAATGTTTACCGATGAGAGACTTAGGATACTGAGAGGATGAACATTGCTGGGGCAAATTAACTTTTGTTATTTTTGTTGTTGTCTATTAATAATCTTCTCAAATTTTATTGCAATTTTCAATATAGGCTTATCCATTTTGACCTCTTTTTATAGTTTTGTATCACAGTTTTTTTAAAAAATAAATCTGGTGTTTTTCTTTTTCCATTATTATCCTCTTTTCCAGGCTGTCACTTAGTTTGATTGTTTTGCTTCTGCATCTGTGAAAAGACATTCTTCGTCTAAGTATATTTATAGCAACAAAAGGCATTTTAAAATATATTTTAAATTATATTAATAATAGAAAGGCAAATAACTATTAGTGAAATCATGATAAAAATATAAACGTGTGCAATTTGCCTTCTTTGCTCTGAAATAATGGTATTTCTATTCAAATTCTGCTTGTTGCTACAATATGACTCCGTGTACAGAAGAATCAAGTGAAGTAGAAATGACTCATCTGTCCAGCTGTACTAAGATAATAATGAACACATTAAGCACAATATTGTAGGGGTTCGAGAAAATACTAAAGGTCTTAATCTGTGGTTGCAAAATATCGCCAGTTTTGTCTGATGGGCCAAATAAGTGATCTCAAAGATATTAAAACCATTCAAGTTAATAAAGATTAATATAAAAACTATCAGTATCAATAAACTACACGTGCAAAGAAATCTTTATTAAGCCACCTACTGAAATAGTGAGGGAAAAGTTAGTTCAAATGCACATTTGTGATAAATTTGAGATCATTAATATTATTCACGTTGTCATAACTATAAATTATGGCAGTGTTGAGATTTATGATCGTTCTTTTGTGTGTGTTGGAGGCTCATAACTCTGTCGCTGCAGGTATAAATGAGCTAAAGTTTCTCACAAGACTATGGGAATGTTGACACTCCTGTCTGCATGGGATCTGCTGATTAATGTGCTTAGTTCAAGTAGTAAAACAAAGCTGGTGGAAATGTGATATGAAAACAGATAATGATGGAAACAGTTAACAGATCCAGCAGCATCTGTAGAGAGAGGTAGAGTTCTTTTTAAATGTTATTGACCTGATATATTAACCCAACTACCTTTCTCCACAGATGCGAAGTGTTTTCAACATTTTCTGTTTGTTGTAGTGAACAATGTTTGTCTTCATTTTCACCATATATTTTCTTTTCAAATATTGTTTTATTTTCTTTCTCACTTCCCCCTCTTACGTAAGCAGTGACTCAGACTGAAATGCAGCTTCATCAGCCTGCAACTCTTCTATGTCTATTCCATTTTCTAGTACTTTCCATAAATGGATCTTGTTTCCAGAAGCTTTACCTTTTACTCCTTAATGATCTGCATTTTAAAGTTATGTGACTTGAGCATTAATGAATGTCTGTTCTTGCAGTAATCTTCTTACTGGATTAAATGTGGTCTTGTGCATATTCACATCATATTGGCAGAGATCAGCACAGATTGGAGTTTTCACAGACTATTGTGACTATTCTGTTTAAAAACGAAATATTGCAAGGTAAAATACAAAGTATGGGAACACTAGAAATATGTAAAAATTCATGATGAATTACTCACCCTTTGTAAGAAATGTCTTCAGTCAAAACAAAGGGTAGCATTAATTTTCTGATCGAGTTATTTTAATGCTATTTACAATGTTTTTGAAATACTGTACATTAATATAATGGAAACAGGAAAATCTAAGCTGGTATCTTTAGTTTTAGAAGTAAAGCTCTGGTTGCTGGCAAAGTGATTTGAATCAGTTCTTTGTCTCATACTTTTCTCAAACTGGGTATGGTCACTTAGCACAAGTTGCAAGAATTTTAGCCCTTTTTTGATTTAAACCATATAATTTATTTCAGGTTGCTTCAGCAGACTCATTTCACAATATAATATAATGCTACTAATACAAAGTTATTTGTTTTACAATATGAGCTAAACAAACACAATCAAAAAGCAAACCAGAAGCAACATTTGAGTTAGCATAAAGCCATGTATTTGTAGGAATTTCAAATCAATCAATTGTTGAATTCAATTACTTGGACTATTATTAACACCTTTCGAAGTTTGAACCACTTAATTCAAATAGCATGAGACCAATCCTAACGAAATATCTTAACAAAATGGCTTGTAGAATTTGAATGCTACAGTAACAAGGAACCTTTCTGGTCCTTTGAGGGCAAATTCCTAATCTGGAGTGCTTCTAATGTCTCTATAATTGTAATTCGACACTGTATAATTATTGTAAGCAATGTTGGAGTTAACAGTGCTTATATTAGGCATGCACAAATCATATACTATCTTGTATCTTGTGAAACTTCTGCCAAATCGAAATATAGGCTATTGGCTCATTTTTTGATTATAAAGGAACACGGAGAAAATTGACTTTTGCTTCTCATCTATCATTTGCTAAGATGTCATCAGAGAAGATGCAATATATCATAGTAACAACAGACAAATTGCTTAAAAAAATTCTCAATTTATTTATGAATATACTATACTTAATACGAGTATGTTGCTTCACCTATATTTGGCATGTTTGTTCTGATTACTGCGCACACCTCATGCATTCTTTGTATTCCTTCACAGGATGTGTTAATTTGGTTCACCTTGTCACTTCTGAATGTTAGCTGGTGGTGCATGATGCAGACATGTCCAAAACTACGCTTACTGACTGAAGGGGCTGCATAACTATTATTGTTGCTTCAAGTAGAGTGGGGTCGATACTATCAGAGACAAGTTATAGAGAACAAGCCATTTTGCTTCCCTCAGAATTGGGACTGATTCAGGGGAAGGTGGGTTCTATACAAGCTGAATGGGTTGCGCACCAGCAGGACTGGGCCCAATATCCTTGCAGGCCATTTGTTAGCACTGTGGCGAGGATTTAAGCTAGAGTAACAGGGGGATAAGATCCTGAGTGAGGAGATGAGCAGGTGAAATAAAATGGAAACGAGGGATAGAAAAGTAGAAGGCAATAGTGGAAAGCAGAGGGAACAAGGGCTGGCAGTAAATAAGGCTGTTAGTACAAAAAGATTGTAACCTGTCAAAAAGACAAGTTTAAATGTAATATATTTGAATATGTGTAGCATTCACAATAATGGAGACAAACTAATAGAACATATAGTTGATTGCAATTACAGAGAGGTGGCTGCAGGGTGACCTGGGGGAGATGATGGTTATGATTATCAATAGACTATTAATCCAGAGTCAAAAATTGAAATTGCTGGAAAATCTCAGCAGTTCTGGCAGATCTGTGGAGAGAAATCAGAGTTAATATTTCAGGTCCAGCTATTCTTCAGGGTTCTGAAGATGCTGCAGACTCTCAGCAGGTCTGGCAGCATCTTCAGAACTCTGAAGAAGAGTAACTGGACCTGAAACGTTAACTCTGATTTCTCTCCACGGATCTGCCAGAACTGCTGAGATTTTCCAGCAATTTCTGTTCTTGTTTCAGATTTCCAGCATCCACAGTTCTTTTTAATTTTTTTTTTGTTTGTCTAGTATTAATCAGGAGATCCAGCCTAATGTTCTGAGTTTGAATCCTGCCAAAGCAGATGGTGGAATTTGATCTCAATAAAAATCAAGAGTTAAGAGCCCAGTGATGATGACAAAACTATTGTTAATTGTCAGGAAAATACTCATCTGGCTCACTAATGTTCTTTAGGGAAGGAACTGCCAACTTACCTGGTCTGGCCTACATGTGACTCCATGTAGTTGACTCCTAAATGGGCTTAAAAGTGAAGTCTCTGAAAAGTGAATTCATCCAATCTGAAACTAGTGCCCTAAATCTAATCTAAGGAAATTATTAACGTATGAGGGGTGAGTTGGCTGCAGTACACTGGGTAGCTTCATTAAAAGGCGTGACAACTAACTGGCAATAACTCGTATGTCAGGAACGAATACCTGTATTGCAACAGTTATACATTCTATTCAGAGAAACACAACAGGAAAAGTGACCTGACGATGGCTAACGAAGGAAATTAAGGATAGTATTAGATCCAAAGAGGAGCCATATAAAGATGCTCAAAAAGATAACACTGAAAATAAAGTACTGGAGAATCTCAGCAGTCTGGCAGAATCTATAGAGAGAGAAATAGATTAACATTGAGTTTGTTATGATTCCTGTTCAAAGCACAGGAGGAATAAATAGCCATTTAAGTACCTCATTTACTCTCCCTCTCATCTGTGCTATTGGACTCTGGTGGTGCAGTGGTACTGACCCTACCTCTAGGTTAGACTGTCTGGCATACGAATCTCAGCTACCCTGGGAGTTTGTCATAACATGCACAAACAGATTATTTGAAAAATATTTTTCTAGGAGAGGCCTTAGCCATGCAAGAAGTTTGTTGCTGTAGCTGTTCAGGCTGCTGTCAGGAAGGGACGAACCTCCTTATTGAGCCTCTGGAGGCAGTGGAAGTGTCCCCTAAGTTCATCACGCTTGATTGGTCAACAGCTCTCTAAAGCAGAGATTTCACTCCTGAGATAGAGGAAAAGTCTTGCCTTAAGTCTATTCTGCTTCTCTCGGCAAATGCAAGGAGAAAGGTTTGAGCAACATGTTCTAGCATACAAAAGCTAGAAATTTGGAACTGAGACTGAAAATTCTGGTAAAGCACAACAGTTCAGTCAACTTCTAAAAAAGCAAAAAGAAAAATTTTGCACATTGGCTGTAATTCTTCACCCATAGAGCATTTTGATGACCTGTCTTTCTCTTTCAGACTATCTAATCCCTTGTCTATTTCCAGCATCTTTGTTATTGATTAGTATCCACTTTACACCAGCCTTAAATTTGTATTCCAGGGTGTTCTGAAGAAAGAGACCACACATGAATTGTTCCTTTTGCTAGTAATCTTTCCTTTGTGCATTGACTCTATTTCTTTTACTTATGCATTTAAAGTGGCAAGCAAAAAGAAGTTAAATACACAGGTGTGAGAAAACTATGTGCATATGTGGCTTTGTTACCAGAAGCAAAAGGATTCAAGGTTAATAGTTGAGGGTGGAAGGTTAACAGGGGCCAGACGGTAAGGGAAAACATATTGACTGCTTGGTCAAACTGATAATAAGAGAAGGAATATCAAGAATACTGCAGCTAAGTCTACTTACAAATGTGCCTTATCTGAATGCTGCAGACATCAGAATGAGTCCAATGATAAAATCTATTGTAGAGAAGAGTTGTATTAACCAAGGTAGCAATATTAATGCAAGCATTTAGGTTGGTTTATAATTGTAATGGAAACATAGACTGTCAATATAAAAACAGAACATTCTAGCTCTGCAAAGTCAGGAATGGAAGACAGAAGATAAGTTAATATTTCCAGTGCAGACATCTTTTCTGAATTTATGCTTCCAACACCCAAAGAGTAGTGAGCCAGTGGATTTCATTTCCACCGGAAGTATTTGATGGCAAAACATTGAATGTATTCAAGAAGTGGTTAGATACAGCACTTCGGGTGAATAGGATCAAAGGTTATGGGGAGAAAGCAGAATTAGGCAATTTAGTTGGACGATCAGCCATGATCATGAAGAATGGTAGAGCAGGTTTGAAGGGCCGAATGGCCGCCTCCTGCTCCTATCTTCTATGCTTCTATCTAGTGCGGGGATATTTCAACTCTGCAATCCCAAATCTGGAATAAGTGCTCCAAACGATAAGACCTTCTTTCTTTGGAGTGGGCACTAATTAGAACTGGGCTCACTGACCGTGGAAATGTTGCAGAGGTACCCTCAGGGCTGCCAGTGTGGAGGCAGGATATGGAAAATGTGGCCTCAGTACTCTGGGACTTAAAAAAAAGAAGTAAAATAAAAACACAGCCCTTGAACCCTCCCTTCCTCCTTCTACCAACACGTCCATGCCCCATGGCATCTCATGCCATCTCAAGTTTTCTACCCATTAATAGCTCAGCGTATCTCCTATGCCAATTTTTGCCCTTCTACTCAGCCCTTATAACCCAATGCTAGCATTGTACAAACTCATGCCAAGTCATGTCCATTACATACCATCCTTTGCTCTTACACCCTTCATCCCAACTCATCCAATATTTACCATGGGCAGACCTCAATGGTCATGCTGAGATGAAATAAATTAAAATTCTATGTGCCTATTAATGACTTTAACATTTTGATTGACTTCTATGACTGCTATTGACCAGTTTTTAAACAAAATAGTCATTGATGAAAACAAAAACACTTCCACTGCATTTAATTTCCTTCAAATAATTATTCTTTTTTAAAGCAAATATTTCATTCAAGTACATCATTCTTTATAAAAACTAACTTTTATATACATTGCCACATATCAAAGATTTGAGCCATCATTCAAAGCATGAACTGGCACTGCATTAATATGTTGTGAATTCAGTTATACAGCATTATTCTTATAATGATAGCCCTCAAGTTCATGCCAACGATGAAATAGCAAGCATTTGATTTCTTTTGAGAACTCCAGACCATTTGGTTCTAAGAACCTAACAGGTAGGAGGTTTAAATGCCTTGGCAGCTTGACAGTGTTAATGAAATTGTCCACATTTTGACATATTCATGTTTACTTTTAACATTGCTAAAGGGCATTTGACCTCTCCAAAACATACCCCTTCAAAAGCTCTGGTAAGTTAAGACCTTCCCACTCCGTGAAAAATGTAAAGCCCAAATATCATGATTTGGACGTCCCACTATTGAAAACTGGAACTCGTTGAAGGCAACTGCACTATTACACATGTAAATGCCCCCAGGAACCATTGACATGCATTTCACAGCTTGGTACATTCCATACACTAGCACCCCGCGCCCCCCCCCCCCCGCGCCCCACCCGCTCGGGGGGTGGAAAAAGTGAGGCGGTTGACTGAACTAGATCTATCAGTTATATTAAAGTTAATTCATCTACTCCCTTTTTGGAAGTTAAATTAATCATGCATGTTTCCAACATTATGTTAATTTACACTTTCAGACTTCGTAGATTTATGTGTATCAGAGCTCCATTACATCATCTGGCAGGTGAAATACCAAGTAGCCTAAAAGTGCAAGGTTGTCCATAGATGGATTTTTTTTGGCTTGTTCATGAGCAAGCTAGTATTCAGTTTGTAATAAACCTGTCTAGCACAACTAGAGAACTTTCAAACTCATGTAAGGTGAGTAACACGTTGGAGTGTTTATTATCCCATTATCTCATGTCGCAGGCATGAAGGCGTTTGACAGTCTGAAGTCTGGGCTTTACAAGCAGTTGAGCCCCCACTGATTTATGTCTGCCGTCACACTTCCCTATATCTGTCATCTTACAATTTTGTTGTATGTCCAGGATTGTAAACGTTAAAGAGCACAAGAGAACTAATCACACATTTTAATTTAATAGCCAATCCACCAATCAACCTAAAAGGTACTGCATCTTCCAGTCTCAGCTAATCTGATTGTAGGCACTGATAATCCCCAAACCCCAAATAAAAACTAGAGAATTTCAGACAAGACATTATGTGAGTTGAACTGCAGGATTATCCATCTTACAGTGTTGACCATTCTCATTTACTGAATGTATTCCTGAATATTTTATTACTTTATAGAAGTGTTATGGTACAGGAGAGGCCATTTGGTCCATCATGCCAATAAATGTCATTAGTGGGTGGCAATATCCACCTTTCCCCCCCGGCCCACACCGCACCCCCCCCCACGTCCTTGTGCATTATTTTAGCCCAAGTAACTATCCGACGCCCTCTTGAATGCCTCAATTGAATCTGCCTTCACAATTCCTCCAGGCAGTACATTCCATACCTAAACTACTTGCTGAGTTAAGAAGTTTTCCTTGCTACTTTTGTAAATCTTTTGCTCTGTTCTTCTTGTTTCTTCCATGTGTGGGAGCAGTTTCTCAGTATCTTCTCTAACCACCTGCCTATGATTTTGAAAGCCTCTATCAAATCTTCTCTTAGCATTTTTCTTTCCAATGAGAACAGTCTCCACTTCCTCAATCTATCCTCCTAACAGAAGATTCTTAATCCTGGAATGATTCTTGTAAATCATTTCTGCAGTGTCTCCAAAGCGTTCACATTCTTTTATCCCATCAACTATAACTGACCCTTTTATCCCATGAACTATGACTTTTCTCACAAATCCATTGTATGGCACTGCAGCAAAGGCTTTCTGAAAGTCCGTGTGCACAGCATCAACAGTGTTACCCTCATTAAACTTTTCTGTTGCCTCTTCCAGAAATTGCAGCAAGTTAGTTAAACATGATTTCCCCTTCAGAAATCCATGCTGACTCTTCCTGATCGACTTACTTTTCTCACTTAACTACTAACTCTATTCTGAATAATTGTCTCTAGAAGCTTCCCACCATTGAAATTAAACTGACTCAAATTAAGATATTAGATCAATACTATGAGAGTGTTCATTGCACTTAACTTTCATGCCACAAACCCCGGCCAGCCTCCCAAGACTGTTTTCATGAAGTGTAATTTAGTCAGAAAACAATAAATCTGTTTTAAAGTACATAAGATTTGAAATCTTGAATACTTGCTAAGAGAATAAAGTAACAGATTTTCCATGGTCTTAAACAAATTGAATTTCGCATTTTATGCTCAAACACCCAAATTTAATATAAGGTAAATATAAACTAACAAACAAACTTTAATCAAGCTAAACTGGCTTCTTCTCCTGGAGATAACAAGGTGTGGGGCTGGATGAACACAGCAGTCAAGCAGCATCATAGGAGCAGGAAAACTTGACGTTTCGGGCCTAGACCCTTCATCAG
>JAHRHZ010000073.1:21302005-21324953 GCA_024137785.1 Ginglymostoma cirratum
CTGCTGTGTTCATCCAGCCCCACACCTTGTTATCTTGGATTCTCCAGCATCTGCAGTACCTTTTATCTCTTCTCCTGGAGATTTGTTATGTACTTCAAGGTACAAAATGAAACCAATTTGTGCCTTTGAGTGAAAGTACTTCACTTCAAATATATTACATTTGTCAGTTTAACTTTACATTAACTTGGGTCATATAAAGAAGCATAAAACTATAAACCCATGATCTTAATTTTGACCTAGGCCATATGGCTAAACTTCTTTAAAAACTTATTTCACAACTAATCCCTATTAAACAAAATTCAGTTTAATTCCATAGTTGCTTTATCAAGTCAAAATTATAAATTATAAGCCAATCCTGCACAAGTAAGGGGTTAGTTATATTTTCCTAAACTCTTGTTGCTGCAGCTGCAGCAACATATAGGTACTCCTCCTGGTGATCCGCTGTCATGGTATGCCATGCTTATCTGTTTCACCCATCCTTACACATTCACTGCAGCTCATCTGTAACGAATCTGTCATATCCAACTATGACTAGGTCAACCCTCCTTTATGCTGCACTCCACTTCTAGAAGAGGTCAGCAATCACACAACAACAGGTTTATTTGTAAACACAAGCTTTCAGAGTCTTAGTCCTTCTTCAGGTGTTAATGAGAGAGGCAGCATCAGACACAATATTTATAAGTAAAAGATCAAAGTATCACACCACTGATGAGGATGTACTAAACAAACCTAAGATGCTGTTAAATCTTTAATTGGTTAGAAGGTTTTAATTGTTTTAATATATATATGTAAATCCCCAAATTCCTTTCAAGTCACTGTCCTGAGAGAACAGTAGTTTTATCAGTGCAAAGAAGAGGTGACGTTTTAGGTCAGACATTGCATGTTAGGTGTGAGACTTTGTTTGGAATCTGTTTGTGTTTTGGTTTGGAGTCAAACTGGTTTTATTTCTGAAGTAGGAATTTATAAAATGCCATATTGACTGACTGTCTATAAATTGTGTGCTTTTTGAACAACATACAATGTATCCGCAAATACAAATTCATACCAAAGATGTGTGTGTGTGCACGTGTGTGCGTGTAGCATCTTAGGTTTGTTCAGTACATCCTCAGAAGTGGAGTGACCCTTTGGTCTTTTACATATAGATTCTGTGTCTAATAAAATCTCTCTCACTAATGCCTGAAGAAGGAGTAAGACTGTGAAAGCTTGGGTTTTCAAATTAAAACCTGTTGGACTATAACCCAGTGTTGTGTGATTTCTGACCTCGACAACCCAGTCCAACACCAGCACCTCCACATCCTCTAAAAGAAATCACTTTCGCTTTTCAGCACTGATCAAATAGTTGAAATACTAATACTCGCCCAGTAAAAGATATTAAATATTTAAAAACATGTCATGACTTTCATTACTAGCATGAAAATGCACACATAATTCAAGCATCCAAAAGTACAAGTTACAGAGCAAAGGAAATTAACTTTGGTCAAGTTAAGATTCTAAATGAAAAGGAAGATACATAATAGTTCATTGGTTGTAGATCTGTGGAAGCTTAGGTATTCAGTTGAGGCAGTTGCTTTTAAAAGTCACTAATAGTATATCCTCTTTAAGAAATGCTGCTGTGGAGATAGAAGTATTTAAAAGTTTTTTTGAATGCTTGCAGGAACGTTGACCGAATTCAGCAAACAGGGTGAAGGTCAAGAGAGAGCAGCAGCTTTCTGTCACAGCTGCTGGTGGTCTTCTGCTAAGACATGTCCTCGGTGAAGGAACTCAAAACTTAGTTACATAACTTCCATTGGAAGTTCAAAAATCTAATGCCGTTTTCAAAAGGTAACTTTGATTAGCTTATATTTGCACATCATCTTGAGAAAGTCAAGGTATTTTGTCCAAAATATTTTGTAGGCAATTAATCTCTGAATAATTTTATAAAGATTGCCATTTCAGGAAGGAAATGAGAAAGCAGTTTACATCTCTTCGGGGTTTTATCTCTGATGCATTTTTCACAGAATCTATGTCTCCATGAAGTGGAATGTTCCTAAATTGTTTTAGAAATTGGCAAGTTTCAGTCAAAATCCCTGTTTTGGTTGAGAACTGTTGTTTCAGAAAATCCAATGTCAATCTTCAGCTGATGAACTAACATTAATATGTGACATGAACAGGTCTTTAGCACACACTTCATTTGAAATGAAGCAATAGATTCATGAAAGAACCTCAACTAATTAGAAAATTTGAATAATATTTTTGGCCTTGTAAAAGCTGCTGGCTATGCAAGCAAGTTGTTGAATGTGGGTGGTTCTGCTAAAATTGATTGAGATTTTTAAAGTAAGGAATTGATAGCATATATGTGGAACAACTCTGCACTCTAGTCGTTTAACTTAGAGCATTGAAATCTACTCTCAAAATTGAAACCAAGCCTGTTATAAAATTAAGTTGAAAAAATTTTCTTGACATCCTGAGAAATTGGAATGCATTGCCACCCATTGAAGAAGAGTTTAAAGTTAATTAACTTTCCTTACTTCCTGTTACTATAGATTATTGTACAAAATAATCTCAGCAGTCTCGAGTCCAGGTTATGATGTTTTTTTTTAAACCGTGGAGTGATCCACCTCAAAGTAATTCTGAAACAAAACTCTGCCCTCAGGAAAAAAGCCTTTGATATTTATACATTGTAGATCACGTAGGTAGAGCATCACTCAAATTTCAAAATAGCCTGCTTTGGATAAATACCTTGTTTTCCACACATTCCAAAATGGCAGGTGCACCTAACATTCCTATATTCCCAGATGCTGCTGTTTCTCCTTTCTAGAGCCTGTACTATTCTCACAGCCTTGAGATCCCTATAACATTGTCTGGTGTTACCTTACTTGGCTTGGTATGGGGCCATCGACTTTCCAGCTTCAGAAAAAACTCAGATTGTTGCTAATTCAGCTATAATGCACTTTTGCAGGGTTAGCTGTGCCTGCCAGTTCAGTACTCCAAAATGCAAACTGTGGAGCATGAATCCTGAAACAAGAAGTTACAGGCCTGGAATTTGGGCTTCATTTGGAATCAAAGTAAATAATCTGCTTAACTGTAATTGACTTCTTTACACTTGAATATCTATGATCTAATACAGTAGTTCAGCAGTCTTTTCACCCCTTCTGGCTATGATCCCAGTTTGAAAACTGGAGTTTCTGATGATTGCTCATATTTGAAATGGCTCATCACGTTGCTGTCATATCCTCATACATACAGGTACTTGTGGTCACATTGATTCAGTGTTAATGACCTGGCAAATGGTGAATTGAAACCAATTAAGGAGTAAGACAAAAACATTGAATGATTCAACCCTCAGCAGAAACTCCATTCGTTGGTGCTAAAAATCTAATTACTTAGTACAATTTCATTTCATTCAAGAGTTATTTTGCTCATTGCTGGTGGAAATTTGCCAACATCTGGGGAAAAAGTGTGTTTTTGACTGATTAATTCAGTGAATTAGTCTCAGTTTTGCTAATCAGAATTTGTTTGGATTCAGAATATACTATGGCACAAAATTTTGTGGTTTTTGAATAATTATTCTGGCAATTTGTTCTTATAGTATCTTCAGCATTTGGAAAATTGAATCTACTTTTCTTCATTAATAATTAATTAATTTATATAACAAAATTCTGACTTTCCTACAGCTGTTCTCATGAATCACTTAGTAGCTTTTAAAAGCATTTATGAGTCTATTTAAACAATTATCAATTATTAATAATAATTAAACAACTATTTAAACAAAACCACAAATAAAAGCATTTCAGAAACAATACACATAGTTTAACAACAGTAAAGCAATCTGCAGATAGCATATCTTAAACAGAAACAATTGTGTTGTGATTCTTAAGCTAACATGGTAATTTGAGATCAAAAACAGACTGTGCTGGGAAACTTAGCAGGTATGGCAGCATCTGAGGAGAGAGAAGCAGAGTTAATGTTTAGCATTCAATATGATTCTGAGGCAGAATCTGAGTTCCTGGAAATCTGAAACAAAAAGAGATAATGCCTAAAGTGTTCAGCAAGTCAGCCAGGTCCATAAAGGTAGGAATAACAATTGATGCCCTAGACATAGCTCTTCAGACCACGTTCCTGATTGTGCCTGGAAAATGTCGATTCTCAGCTTTTTATTGGTATGTTTTCCTGCATTTTCAATTCTGCTGGTGCTGGATAAAGGACGCAGGAACAGTAGAATCAATAGGGCCCACTTCTGACATTTTATGCATTCTGGAAGAGTTTTTTTTTTAACCAGTGTTAATCATTTATTTGAAATGTGTTAACACCAATGTACCAGCTACTCCAGAGGTGTGTTATGTCTGAACAAGTTGATTAAAAATATTCAAACATAATGTTAATCAGAAAATGTAAACATATTAATCTATTATAAGACAATGCTAGAGTTATAAGGACTGTTTTCTAATCAAGCATGTACACTGTAGTAGCTTCCTGTTTAATTCAAAACAGTTTTTATTGCAATTGAGTGAATGTAGGCAAACATCTAGAAAAGTAATTTTCAAAGGATTACTGAGCAATTCTCTAGGGATGTTTGGATAATTTGATTTGACAAATGGAATCTGCAAAGCCTTTCCAGCACAGATGTATTTTCAAGTGTTGGTGCTATATATAAAAATATATCTGTAAAGAAATGGGAATGGAGTGATGTGAAGTGGGCCTATTTTTAAAGCACTTGTACCATCCTGGCTCAGGTGACTTCTTTTAAAAATTAGTCTTATAATGGAAGTTTGTTTTAAATGAAAAAAAGTCTTTATATGAAAAGAAACTAATTTAAATTTCTCATCAATTCCCTGCAACAGCTGATTGGAGTTTTGAAGGTAATCTTCTCAAGCACTTTTGAATATGAGACTTGGCATTTTACTGTATCTAATTAGTTGGGTAAGTGACAGGAATTGAGGAATGGTTGTTTTTTGGACTAGAGGAAGGCATAGTAAGGTTCCCAGGTGCTTTTAGGGTCAGTGCTTTTCTTAATCTATATTAATGGCCTACTCTGGGTTGTTCAGAGCACAGTTTCAAAATTTGAAAATGATTTGAAGCTTGGAAGTTGTAGTGAAGTCTGAGCAGCATAATGATAGGCATTACAAAGAGATAGACCAATTGGTGGAATGAGCAAACAGGTTGCAAATTAAAATTAATGATGCTAAATGGAAACGTAAGAACATATAAAATAAGGGCAGCAGTGTGTCATTTGGGCTTTTGAACCTGCTCAGCCATGCAAGATCTTGGCTCACCTTCTTCTTCAATGCTATTTTCTTGCACTGCCAGCATAACCCTTGCTATCTATAATATTTAGGAACCTATTAATCTTTGCCTTAAACATACCCAATGATTGAGCAACCGTAGCCCTCTAAGATAGAGAATTTCAATGATTCATTAACTTCAATGCAAAGAAATTTCTTTTAATTATTGTACGAATAATCCTCAGCATAGACTATTGTACGAAGCTGTCACTCTGCACTGAAGGGAGCAGGTTTGCTGCCACCATTGTAAGAGTCTACAGGGCCTACTTAGTCTGGTGTGGTAGGGACAAACAACTTACTAATCTAACAAGAAGAGGTTCTTCTCAAACTTGCTGTTGCATCTTAGTACCTTAATTGCATGTTAGTAACTAAATACAAGTTACATGGATATGATTGATATACACATTGTTCAAGATACTTTAAAGAGCATCCAAGGTTAGGTCTTTTTCTTAGAATTGCTGCGATGCGAAAAGAGGCCATTTGGCCCACCGAGACCACGCCAGTCTTCTGAGGAGCTTCGCACCCAGACCCCATAACCCTCCATTTACCATGGCTATTCCACCTAGCCTACACATCCCTGACATTACAGAGAATTTAGCATGGCCAAACTACCTAACCTACGTGTGTGGGGAAACCAGCACAAACCCACACAAACAGAGAATGTGCAAACTCGACACAGACAGTTGCCTGAGGCTGGAATCGAATCCAAGTGTGTGGCAGTGCTTGCCACTGTGCCACGATACCACCACCTGCGATTCTAAACTGTTGTCCCACCAAGTCCGTGTGACATTATCATAGTGAGTGGTGCTTTAGGGAATCCTCAGTTTAACACTTCCAGACCCTTATACAATTATAGACTCTCTCACCCAAGCTTTTTCTCCATTATTATAAATATTACATACTTGTGTGTATATATTTTCATCTACTAGTACCCCATCTCCATCAAATCTTTGACTTCACAATTTCAGATGATCTGGAGGTTTCATGATTATCCCTGAGAATGTTCCCTTTGAACTTGAAAGACTGGTAGTTTGCTGTGTTGAAACCTGTTGACTTTGGTTCTATTCCTGACAGTGTGAGGGCAGAAAGCCCTTTTTGTGTTTTGAGAAGAGAATGCTCAAGACTAGACAATGGGAAAAATCCTTCTTACATCTACCCAGTCAAGTCCTGTAAGAAAGGCTTTTCCATCAATAAACTGACGTCTTTTTTTTAAAACTCTGGAGAATATTGGCCCAATCTCCTCACTTCTCCTCATTGGCCAATTGTACAATCCCAGGGATCAGTCTGATGAACCTTCATTGAGCACCCTCTATGGCATATATATGCTCGGGTAGTGTCCCTACCTCTGAGCCAAGAGGTCCTGTTTCAAGGCCCCTGCACCGGTGGTGTGTAATAACATCTCTGATTAGAAACTCTCTCTTTGTGTTTTGGTATGCTGACCAAAGTCAAACACAATGTTCCAGATGCGTTCTCAGCAATATTCTCTACAATTACAGAAAGGCCTTTTTGCTCCTCCACTCAAATCTTCTTACAATTAAGGTGAATATAGTTTCTGCCTTTTGAATTTCTTACTGCAGTTGCATTTTAGCTGTAAATGATTAAGACGCAAGGGTAACCTTCAAACATTTCCCAATCTTTTACCATTTATGAAGCACACTGCATTTCTGATTTTCCTACCAACATGGACAACTTCACAATTCTCTACATTATGTTGCACTTGTCATGTTCTTGTCTATTCATTTAGCCCCTTTCTTCACACCCCCTTGAAACTTCCTTGTATCCTCCTCACAATATACGCTCCCACCTAGATTTATGTCATCAGCAAACTTGGAAACATTATACTTGGTTTCCACATACAAATCATTGATATAAATTGTGAACAGCACAGCGCCCAGCACTTATCCTTGCGATACTCTAATAGTCACAGTCGGACATCTTGGAAATGGCCTGTTTATTCCTATTCTCTGCCTTCTGTCCATTAACCAATTTTCAGTGCATGCTGATATATTACTTGGATGCATGCACTCTTATTTTCCTTACTAACCTGTGTGAAACCTTATCAAAATCAGCTGAATATCAGAGGACACCACATCCATATTTACTCCTTATATATGTTGCTAATTACATCCTTTTACAAACTTCAACAGATTTGACTAAATGCATTTTCCCATCGACTGTAAGTGTCCTGCCACCAATCTTTAGTAATAGATTCTAACATTTTCTCAATTACTCACTTAAAACGAACAGATCTATTGATCTCCATTTTCTCTTTACCACCTTTCTTAAATAGTGAGATTAGATTAGATACTTGGCAATCTGCAGGAATTCTTCCAACGTCTACAGAATTTTGAAAGATGGCCACCAATGCATCCATTTCTATAGCCACCTTTTTCAACACGCTGGGAGGCGGTTTATGAAGATCAGGGAAATTATCAACTTGCATTCACATTGATTTCTCAAGTACTACCCTTTTACTGACACTAACTTCTTATAGTTCTTCATACTCACCAACCCATGGTTCTCGAATATGTGTGTGGTTTTTCTTATCTTTCTTCCTGAAGACAAACAGAAAGGACCGAATCTTAAGAGTTAACAAGCATGGGGCTGGATGAACACAGCAGGTCAAGCAGCATCATAGGAGCAGGAAAACTTGACGTTTCGGGCCTAAACCCTTCATCAGAAATGGGGGAGGGGAAGAGGGTTCTGAAATAAATAGGGAGAGAGGGGGAGGCGGATAGAGGAGAGGATAGGTGGAGAGGAGGCAGACAAGTCGAAGAGGCGGGGATGGAGCCAGTAAAGGTGAGAGTAGGTGGGGGGGTAGGGAGGAGATATGGTCAGTCCAGGGAGGACGGACAGGTCAAGGGGGCGGGATGATGTTAGTAGATAGGAGATGGGGGTGTGGCTTGAGGTGAGAGGAAAAACAGGTTAGGGAGGTGGAGATGAGCTGGGCTGGTTTTGGGATGCGGTTGGGGGAGGGGAGATTTTGAAGCTTGTGAAATCCACATTGATGCCATTGGGCTGCAGGGTTCCCAGGCTGAATATGATTTGCTGTTCCTGCAGCCTTTGGGTGGCATCACTGTGGCATTGCAGGAGGTCCAGGATGGACATGTCGTCTGAGGAATGGGAGGGGGAGTTGAAATGGGTCGCGACTGGGAGGTGCAGTTGTTTGTTGCGAACTGAGAGCAGGTGTTCTGCAAAGCGGTCCCCAAGCCTCCACTTGGTTTCCCCGATGTAGAGGAAGCCATGACGGGTACAGCGGATGTAGTATACCACATTGGCAGATGTGCAGGTGAACATCTGCCTGATGTGGAAAGTCTTCTTGGGGCCTGGGATTGGGGTGAGGGAGGAGGTGTGGGGGCAGGTGTAGCACTTCCTGCGGTTACAAGGAAAAGTGCCAGGTGTGGTGGGGCTGGAGGGGAGTGTGGAGCGGACAAGGGAGTCATGGAGGGAGTGGTCCCTCCGGAAGGCAGATAAGGGTGGGGAGGGATAAATGTCTTTGGTGGTGGGGTCTGATTGCAGATGGCGGAAGTGTCGGAGGATGATGCGTTGGATCCGGAGGTTGGTGGGGTGGTATGTGAGGACGAGGGGGATTCTTTTTTGGTTATTATTGCGGGGACGGGGCGTGAGGGATGTGTTCCGGGAAATGCGGGAGACACGGTCGAGGGCATTCTCGACCACTGTAGGGGGGAAGTTGCGGTCCTTGAAGAATGAGGACATTTGAGATGTACGGGAGTGGAATGTCTCATCCTGGGAGCAGATGCGGTGGAGGCGAAGGAATTGGGAATAGGGGATGGCATTTTTGCAGGAGGGTGGGTGGGAGGAGGTGTATTCCAGGTAGCTGTGGGAGTCGGTGGGCGTGAAATGGACATCGGTTTCTAGGTGGTTGCCCGAGATGGAGACAGAGAGGTCCAGGAAGGAGAGAGAAGTGTTGGAGATGGTCCAGGTGAACTTCAGGTTGGGGTGGAAGGTGTTGGTGAAGTGGATGAACTGTTCGAGCTCCTCGTGGGAGCACGAGGCGGCGCCGATGCAGTCATCAATGTAACGGAGGAAGAGGTGGGGTTTAGGGCCATTATCTCTGATAGAATCTTAAGAGTTTTCTGGTTACATGTCAAGTTTTTTTAGAGGGTTTTTGGCCTCAGCGTGTTTTTTCACCTTACAAAATGCACCTCATTAATTACATAACATGCCCCGGCAAATTTCTTGCGTCCAATTCCTGTTTTATCCTACTACGTGCCATTCCTGAATAACTTGCCACTCTATGAACAGCTGTGACTTTGCAACAATTGATATTTCATGATGTGATTTTTGAAATTTGCCTTTTGTGTCCATTCACCTCCCAAAATGAGCTTCCTGAAAGTCTGAACTGATGTCACTTTCTATTGCATCATTCACTAAAGTGGTTAGTTCAATAAAGCCAATTACCTTAAGATTTAAGCTGTTATTACAGTTTATTTAGGTTGGATGTGTTAGCTAGCACCTGTTGTTTATGCTGCATAAATTTGAGGCCCTATCTAAGTGATAGAATTATAAACATTTAATCAACTGAGTCAACTATTCTGCTTTGGGAATTAAGGGAGCCTTGTATATTAATGTAAATGCTGAGAGTTGGTTCATGGATGCAGTTCTCCCAGACTCCAGCCTAAATCACTATCAATGTGGAAAGCAGCTTTAATGACAGCGAATTGATAGAATTTGAGCTTCACCTTGTGGGCTACTGCCATGACTCTTAAGTTTATTTAATATACAGTGTAGATTTTCAATTTAATGCCTCACAGTCTCCCAAAATTCACAATTGAAGCTGGGGTTGCTTCCCCAAAATACATGAACGTCAATAATCTGCCTATTGAATGCAGACTACTTAAATGTAGCTCAGCCAGCTCACTCTGAGAGGTTTCGATTTGCAGGAGAATGAATGACTCATTCAAAGGTACACAGTCTTTGGAGGTTTTTTCAGTGTGCAGACTTGATAACCTGACATTCTGAGAGGTGACATCAGAGATGGGAAGTGACTACTCCCAAAATTACTTGTTACAAATATCAAAGGGACTGTGCATGGCTTAGGAACAGAGGGACCACTCATTAAAGAAGCATTACGTGACTGAGTCCCTAAAAAGGGTGCATTTCACATGCTCTTTGAATGGAAAGCAGAAGGAGCTGCACAATGGAAATCATTCACCCTTCATCCTCAAACACTGGAGGGCATTAGAACTACACAGGAAAAAGTGAAAGAAGCTCAGCAGCAGCAGTGATGGGAAGGAGCATTAGAGGAGACAGATAGCAAGGCAGGTGCAGGCCCCCAGTACAGTTGAGAGTTTGCAGGACCAGGACTTTGCATGTAAAAATGTTAGTGTCCATGGAAACTACATCTGTCCAGGAGACTGTCACAGAATTATATGTCTTAATGCAGGCCTTCACAGGGGTATGATAGGCACCTTATGCCAGTGAGATTGAAGATTAGTGCATCTTTTAACTTCTGGCAGCTGGTCCCTTTCAAGGATTTCCAGGTGAGATTTGCAGCATCAATTAAATAGCCATTTAGCACGGAGTTAATGTTGTGACAAATACACTGCAGAAGAGGGCTGGAGAATTCATGAGATTCTGAATAAAGGCAGCCAGGTGGAGATGACAAGGAAGCTCAGAGATATTACCAGTTTTCTGTCTGTTCAAGGTGTAGTAGGTACATATCACCATCAAGTCAGCCGGCCATGCTTATGAACTGAAAGTTCATCTTTGGCCACAAGAAGCAATTCGTGTAGGTGTGCTCACTATCCAACAGTAGCACCGTGCCAAAGTGCTTCAAGGTAAGTTCTGCCTGGTTGGTCAAGGCCGTGAGTGAAGAGATGGATCCTAGATGGCAAAAGCTACCCTCTTTGCGCCCGGCGGATGGAGCCAATCAGAAACCCTCCCAGTGAGCTAGAAGAGAGTTTCAGTGTGAGTCAGTGAACAAGGAACATCTTAGAGTAAACCTTTGGTCTGTTGAATGCATTCCCATTGTCTCAATTGTTCTGCTAATGGTCTCAAAAATGACCTCGTAAATGTGTCACCACACAGAGGAATGACAATATTAGCTGAGAGAAAGAAGAGGAGGCAAAAGATTCATTTAATAGGAAAGGCAGAGCAACTGCAAGTCAATCTTCTGCAGGAGTGTGAAGAGCTAAGGAAATGGGCCATATTGTACCAATGACATAGGCTGGAAGAGATGTGAGGTGTTGAAAACAGGTTTTAGGGAGCTAGTAAAAAAGATTAAAATAGCAATAGTAGTAATCTCAGGTTTACTCCCAGTGCCACGTACTGGTTAACATGGGGATAGGAAGATTGGGGAATTGAACACGTGACTGAAGAATTGATTTATGAAGGCATCAGATTTCTGAAACAATAGAACCAGTCTGGGTATGTAAAACTTGTACAAGCTGGCCAACTTGGCTTATGTCTGGGCAGAACTGGGACCATAAAAACATAGGAGCAGAAGTATACTGTTCAGTCCACTGAGTCTGTTCTGCCATTCAATGAAATAACGGCTGATCTAGTAATCCTCAACTCCACTTGCCTGCCTTTTCCCCATAACCTTTGATTTCCTTACTGATTGAAACCGTTATTTATACACAGCCAATCACACAGAGATCAGCCACTCTCTGTTGGGTAATTGGACCTGGGTCTCCCATGTGACAGGCAGTGATACTAACTATTATAACAAAACATCCTCACAGGGAGATTTGCTTAGTCATATTGGGGAGGATTTATCTACATGGGTAGGCAGACAGGTACTTGAGAGGGAGCTCAGATCGAAGGAAACAAAAATTGGCGAACAGCAAGTAGAAAAGTAGTACGCGAAATTAGAAATAGACAAAGCAAAGTTGAGCATCAAATAGGATTGGAACGTGAGCTGGTGTTAAAAATACAAGGTTAAGGGCATTTGATCTGAATGCACACAGCATTTACCTCATTTAGATGATTTAAAGGTATGATATAATTCAGGATATTAGAGATGTATGTAACACTAATAGAGTAATAATGGGTGATTTCAATAGGCAAACTTAATCAGTGCTAAGATGAATTCCTGGAGTGTGTATGAGCTGGATTTCTGGAGCAGTATTTGAAAAATTGTCTAGGGATCAAATTATTTTTGATTGAATATTATGTAATGAGCATGGGTTGATTAATAAACTTGCTGTAAAGTACCCTTTGGGAAACTGATCATAATATGATAGAATTTTACATTGTTTTAATGTGATATCTTTTATTCTGAAAGTATGGTTTTAAATTTGAACAGAGAAAATTATGAAAGTATGAAGGGCAAGTCAACTATAGTGGATTGAGTAAATACGCTCAAAGACTTGATGGTAGACCAAATGGACTGCAGTGTTTCAAGAAGGCAGCTCACCATCTTATCAAGGGCAATAAGTGCCAGCCCATCCAGTGATCCTCACATCCTGTGAATGTATAAAAAAGTGCTAATATTTTAACATATTGCATCGTCTACAATGAATTTACATTCCTCTGAGGCACAAAAACCCTTTGACTCATCCTTTCCAATGAAGACTAACAAAATAATTTAAAGATTGCATTAGATCAAAGAAGTGACTTATAAGGTTGCTAGAAAAAGTGTAAGCCTGAGGATTGGAAGCAATTTAGAACCCAACAAAGGAGGAATGAAAATTTGAAAGCACACTAGCAAGAAATTCAAAGGTGGACTGTAAAAGCTTCTTTGGATGTGTGAAAAGGAAAAGATTAGAAAGAGTAAATGTGATTCCATTTGAAGTTGAGACAGGAGATGGTATAATGAAGAATAGGGGAAAGGTGGAGAAGTATAACAGTTACTTTCACATCTGTCTATATGGAGGGCGTTATAGAAAAATTTCCCAAAATACTAGGGAACCAAGGATCTTGTGAAAATGAGGAGTTGAAAGAAATTAGTATGATAAAGACATTTGTGTTTAAAAAAATGAATTGGAATGTAAGTTGAAAATCCACTGAACCAAATGACCTTCTTTCCAGATTTTTGAAGGAGGTAACAAGGATAATAGAAATATTGGTGATTATCTTTCAAAATTCTATAGTTTCTGGAAAAGTTTCTGCAGACTGGAAAATAGGAAATACAACACTATGAATTAAAGAAAGGATAGAAAGGAAAAAAATGGGAACCTGTAGACCTGTTAGTTTGACCTCAGTGGTAGAGAAAATGTTCAAAATGTTCAAAGGAGATGATAATTGAATTCTTAGAAAATAACCACATGATAACGCAGAGCCAACACGGATTAATGAAAAGAGTGTCATTTTTAACAAATCTGTTTTGAGGATGTTACTTGTAGTTAACCTCCCAAAGGCCTGTGGAAACTCAATTGCTGAGCATGCTTAAGTCAAAAATTGATGGATTACTGGATACCATGACATCAAGGGATATGGGGATAGTGCAAGAAAATGGCATTGAGGTAGATGATCAGCCATGATCTAATTGGGTGGTCGAGCAGGGTCCAACAGGCAGAAGAGGCTGTTCCTACTGCTGTGTTCATACATAAGACCCCTGCTGGTGGAGGAATTTGGGTCACCAGCAGAAAGACAGGGGAATTTTAACAGCACTTGGTGTGCCATGAGAAGAGCCATCAAGTGTGTCAAGCTGTATTTCTGGGCTTGTCAGTGCAATGTGCCACCACCAATGTGCCTTCCATTGACTGAGGGATGTCAGGCTCACCACTGCATTGAGCACTAGTGATGGTCTGCAGGTCATGCTGACACCATGCAACCAATGTATGGTCTCCTGGGTCCATGCAGGTTGTCATCCTTTCCTTAGAGCAAGCAACAAACTTAATTCTGAGGTCATATTGTGAAAGGACTCATTCAATACCTTTAAATATCTATGCACAGCCTCAGGTAGTGCCGCCAGATTCTTCCATTTGTATTTTGGAATTCTCTTCCCCGTCGAACAGTGGATTCTGGGTCATTGAGTGTATACAAGGCTGACCTTACATTTGTTTGTTCAACCAAGTGGGTTGACGATTATTGGAGTGAGGGTTGTCAGGCATGCAAGTAGAGTTAATACTTTGATTTCATTGAATGACAGAACTAGTTTGAGGGATTAAGTAGTCTAGTCTTACTCCTATTCTCATGTTCTCATTTTTAGCATTCATTGGCTTTGTTTTGACAGAACATTGCCACTGGGTGGCATTATTTAAATGCATGTTAACCTGCTTTGGACTAGGTACATATGTATGTTCAAGCATGTATTCTATAAGGTTTTCTGAAAGAAATTAAACTGTCAGTACTGTGATCTCTCATGACTATTTCATTCATCAATACTTGAATATCAATAAAGGAAAGATCTGGCTTCAAAAAGGTGGTTAATAGTAACAAACCTGACTAAACAGTGACGTACTCAGAGATTGTAAGAACTGCTGATGCTGGAGTCAGAGATAACAGTGTGGAGCTGGAGGAACACAGAAATGAAGGGTCCCGACCTGAAACGTCAACTTTCCTACTCCTCTGATGCTGCCTGGCCTGCTGTGTGCATCCAGCTCCACACCTTGTTATCTCAGACTCTAGCATCGGCAGTTCCTACTATCTCTTCCTCTAAACCCTTTCTTTTCATTTACCCATTTACATGTCTTTTAAATATTGTAATTATATCAGCCTCCACCACTTCCTCAGGCAGCTTCTTCCATACAAGCACCACCCTTTGTGTGAAAATGTTGCCCGTTAGGTCCAATTTAAATCTTTCACCTCTCACCTTAAACCTATGCCCTCTAGTTTTGGACTCCCACACCCTGGGGAAAAGATCTTGGCTATTCACCCTATCCATACCCCTCATGATTTTATAAACTTCTATAACGTCACCCCTCAGCCTCCAACTCTTCAGGGAAAATAGCCCCAGCCTTTTCAGCACCTCCCTATAGTTCAAACCCTCCAACCTTGGCAACATCCGTAGTAAAACTTTCAAGTTTCACAACATCCTTCCTATAGCAGGGAGAACAGAATTGAACACAGTATTTCAAAAGTAGCCTAACCAATGTTCTGTACAGCTGCAACATGACCTCTCAACTCTTAGACCCAATGCACTGACCAATAAAGGTAAGCACACCAAACACCTTCTTCACTATTCTGTCTACCTGTGACTCCTTTTTCAAGAACTATGAACCTGCACTCCAAAATCTCTTCGTTCAGCAACACTCCTCAGGACTGTACCATTCAGTGTGTTAGTCCTGCCCTGAATTGCCTTTCCAAAATGCAGCACCTCACAATAATCTAAACTAAACTCCATCTGCAACTCCCTGGCCCATTGGCCAATCTGATCAAGTTCACATTGTGCTCTGAGGTAACCTTCATCGCTGTCCTCTACACCACCAATTTTGGTATCATCTGCAAACTTACTAACCATCCTATGTTCACATCCAAATCATTTATATAAATGATGAAAAGCAGTGGACTCAGCATCGATCCTTGCGGCACACCGCTCGTCACAGGTCTCCAATCTGAAAAGCCACCCTCCATCACCACCCTCTGCCTCCTACCTTCGAGCCAGTTCTGCATCTAAGTGGCTAGTTCTCCCTGTATTCCATTTGATCTAACCTTGCTCACCAGTCCACCATGGGGAACCTTATTGAACACCTTGCTGAAGTCCGTATAGATCACATCCAGCACTCTACGTTCTTCAATCCACTTCATTACTTCTTCAAAAAACACTATTAACTTAGTGAGACACAATTTCCCATGCACAATGCCAAGTTGACTGTCCTTAATCATTTCTCGCCTTTCCAAATACGTGTAAACCCTGTCCCTGAGGACCCCCTCCAACAACTTGCCCACCACTGATGTCAGGCTTACCAGTTTATAGTTCCCTGGATTTTTACTTACCACCTTTCTTAAATAGTGGCAGCGCATTAGCCAACCTCCAGTCTTCCTGCACCTCACCTGTGGCTATCAATGATGCAAATATCTCAGCAAGGAGCCCAGCAATCACTTCCCTAGCTTCCCACAAAGTTCTAGGATACACCTGATCAGGTCCCAGGGATTTATCTACCTTTTATGCATTTTAACACGTCCAGCACTCCCTCTTCTGTAAAATGAACATTTTTTAAGATGTCACTGATTGTTTCTCCAAGTCCTGTATCTTCCATATTGCTCTCCACAGTAAACACTGATGCAAAATACTCACCTAGTATCTCTCCTCATCTCCTGCAGTTTCATACATAGGTGGCCTTACTAATCTTTATGGGGCCCTATTCTCTCCCTAGTTACTCTTTTGTCTTTAATGTATTTGAACTACTCCTTTGGATTCTCCTTAACCATTTTTGCCAAGCTATCTCATGTCCCCTTTTTGCCCTCCTGATTTCCCTCTTAAGTATACTTCTACTGCCTTTATACTGTTCTAGGGATTCACTCGATCCCTGCTGTTTATACCTGACCTGTGCTTCCTTCTTATTCTTGACGAAAACCTCAATTTCTCTAGACTTCCAGCACTTTTAAAGTGTTGTTACATTTCAAAGTATGCTACATGCTGTGGTTGGAAACTTGCCTGAATGGTGAGGACTATGATGAGAAATTTGGAAGAATCATGTGAGAAGTCAAGCAAGGTCTTTCTCAAAGTTGGGAGCAACAATTTGCATTTTCTCGCTAAGTTCAGACAGGACTCTGACTAGTGGGCAACAAGAGGACTATTAATATGAATTATCGCTGATTATCACCCTCATTATTACATATTCCTGCCTTATTAATATGCACTCTCCTGTTCTACTACCTGCTGGATAGAAACTAAGTACCGAGAATTCAGGATGTGATAGTCAGACCAGGTACCTGGTGACTCCAGCTTATTGGATGTTCCTCAAGTTCCGCATCTGGGATGCCCAGAACAAATGAATCAGGCATACTCCAACGAACCAGTGTTGCCAGCGTTAAAATTTTATCACTTCTCTGAAAATGTACGTCAAATATGCTGAAAAGTACAAATGCCCATATTATTTGCCAACAGCAGTAACAGTGGAAGAGATCCAGGAGATAATAACTGCCTCCTTTTCTGATTTAGAATTGCTTATTTTTCAGGAACAGTTCACACAGTTTCATAATGTGCTGTAAAGGAGCATGCACAATAATAGATATAACGCTAGTTTTGTCTAACACTGAAATTGAGAGACAGTATTGAACCGACATATTTGTGTTAATAGGGGTTTAATGGCTAGTCAGTTAGTCCTATACTGTCTTCAGTGTTAAAGTCTCTGCATGTCTGTACAATTTTTAATTACAGAGACTTTAACACTGATTGGGACTGCGCTGTTTCATGCTTCTCGTACTTTCTCCAAACCTGTCAATTATAACAATCACCCCAATGGTTACTTTTAACAGTTATCTGAGTCCCATTGGCTAGAAGCTTTATATGCCTACTTACAAAATTCAGGAAAGCTGGTGCTAGGAAAACAGGACCAGAGAAGACATTGCTAATCCAAGATTCCATTAGAACATGAAGATGATATGAAATTGGTGCAAAAGCTGAATCTATTGTTTAGAATTAATAATGTGGAGACATCAAATCTGTTGGCAGAGTAGATTCTAAACAAAGAGGAAGAAGTATGTGAGATAAATTTGAGAAAGATGTAGGCACAAAGGGCTGCAGTTTGGTTGACTTTAATTAATTAACAATGAGTATTGTAAGTTGCAGTTTGCTGATGATACCTCACTTGCATTCCAAACTGAGGTTCACTGGCACAGTTTGTAGGTGAGTTCTCCAAGACCCACAATGGGTTTGAACTGAAATCAGCATCAGAATGACCAAAGTTAGGGGCTAGGACATATAGACACTACCTGCCATCAACACTGGCAACCTCATTCTGGAGATTGTTGACAACCTCACGTACCTTGGATCAAAAATTACTGACAACTTGTCCCTTGATGCAGAAATCAACAGCAGGGTTGTCAAGGCTGCAGTGCCATGTCAAAGCTGAGAATTTGCATGTGGACCAACAACAAACTAGCCAAAATTGTGTGTACCAGTCTTGTGTTTCTCAGGAATCACCTTTACAACATTGAAGCATGGACAAGCTATGTGGCTTGAAGAAGCACTGAAATTTAATAGCTACCACCTCTGCTGCCTCAAAATTGTACTGGGCATCTTCTGGTAAGACAGGGTGCCAAATGTGGAAGTATACCAGGATGCAGGGATCCTGAAAGTGCATTTGCTTTTGTGAATCAGTGGCAATTTGGTTGGGACCTGGTAGCTGAGTGGCAATGTCCACATACCCAAAAAAGTGCTGTGTGTTGAGCTTGCTATCAGCACAACACGTCACCCACATCTGCTCTACAAAGGGTATCAGTAAGCATGACATTGAACTCACTGGGATCAGAATTAATGCATGGGAAGCCTAGGGACAAACAGTCAGGAATGGTGTGGAAAAAACAGAGGATAAAATTGATTGCACAATTGATTGCTGGAAGGAAGTCAACATCAGTCAACCTCCGACCAATGCCATTCATCTATGGCAGCAATGAAAGGAACTGCCCACTCATAAATCAACCTCCATATTCAATCCAAAAGTGATCCATAGCCTGGCAGGTGTCCATTGTCTTCAGAGGAAAATTGTATCAAAGCAGTTAATGTTAAGGAAATAAAAGCATTACGAAAGGATTTCTACAATGCATCCAACACTGCTTTCTAGAATAGTGTTTCAACTCCCAAAGCTGGGGCTTGAGATTTCCAGCGCCCCCAAGAGCTCTCACTGTCAGCTGTGCCCCAGGCAGTAGTAGACCCCAACCAGGAACCTATGCCTTCATTCCGAAACAAAGATTGGATTTTAAAAAATCATTTAAATACAACCCCAAATCAAAGATTCACAGTTTTTTCCAGGGTGGATTTAGTGTTAAAACAGAGTGATAGAGAAAAAATGGTCGCGTCATGTAAACATAGTTTTAAGGTGATGCCTATCCAAGTTTAAAATAATTGCTCTCAATGGGAAAGTTAAGTGACCTTGAAATAAACACTTTATAATGTTCAAACAGATTGTATTTCACTGGAAATGTAATTACAATGTCATCAATTCAAAATAATGAGACACAGTAGAATGTTCTGGAAAGTCTCAGGAGAAAATAACATTCTGAGCATTCAAAAACACAGTCTTCATTTACTCTATTGATTTGTTACAATTTCACACTTCCATAGCTTATTAAAAATTTTCGATGATTTATTGAATGAAACTTGTATATAGGGTGTTCTCAACAGTGACCTGAACAATACAAACTAAATTAGGGGCTGCTTTTAAAATTTATTTGTGGAAATCTCTCATGGTGTCGGGTTTTTATCATTTAAAGGTGAGCTCCATATGTGGCAGTTTATTGCTTTACTTACTGCAGTACAGCATCCTATTTATCGCAATATTGTGTGGAATGGTAATTTCCACCTAAGAAACAAATTGTCAAACCATGAAAACACTTCCCATGACAGATGCAAGCTGGAATCATATGATTGACCAAAATGCCATCAAGTGTTTGAACCTTCTTTTGAATTGCCTGATATTCACACCACATTCTGTTCACTAATCAAGCCTGAGGTTGCTGAACTGCATTGGCTCCTCATTCAGCAGCAGTTCAATATAAAAGAAAATCATCCTGTATTCAGATCCTTCAATAGATCCAACTGTCCCTGTCTCTGTGACTCTCCAACCCTACAGCTAGGCTCAGTGGTTAGCACTGCTGCCTCACAGCGCCAGGGACCCGGGTTCGATTCCAGCCTCGGGCGTCTGTCTGTGTGGAGTTTGCACATTCTCCCCGTGTCTGCGTGGGTTTCCTCCGGGTGCTCTGGTTTCCTCCCACTGTCCAAAAGATGTGCAGGTTAGGTGGATTGGCCATGATAAGTTGCCCGTAGTGTTCAGGGAGGTGTAGGTTAGGTGGGTCTGGGTGGGATTCTCTGAGGTTTGGTGTGGACTTGTTTGGCCGAAGGGCCTGTTTCCACACTGTATGGATTCTATGAAAAGAAGATCAGGGTTCAAGTCCGACTTGCCCTGGGTGTGTGTCATAACATGTCCAAACAGGATGATTAAAATAAAGAGGTAACAAGGTGTAGAGCTGGATGAACACAGCAGGCCAAGCAGCATCAGAGGAGCAGGAAGGCTGATGTTTCGGGCCGAGACCCTTCTTCAGAAATCTTCAGAAATTTCTGAAGAAACGCCTAGGCCTGAAATGTCAGCCTTCCTGCTCCTCTGATGCTGCTTGGCCTGCTGTGTTCATCCAGCTCTACACCTGGTTATCTCAGATTCTCCAGCATCTGCAGTTCCTACTATCTCTGATTAAAATAATGACATTAGTTTGTTAGACATTGATGATGAGACTATGAGGAGATCTGTGCATATAGGTCTGCACTTTCAGAGATCCTAAGATGTTATGCCTTATCCTGACTCAAGCCTTTATGATATCAACAGATTTCGTGGAGCTTAATGCTGTATCCAACTTCAAACCTTTCAAAATCTTTGTGATACAACATTCTGCATTTTTCTAATTCTGGCCTCTTCAGCATTTGCAAATGAATCTTATGCCATTGGCAACTGTGAATTCAGCTCCCTAGACCCTAAGTACTAGAATTTCCTGCCTAAATCCAGTAGCTCAGTTGATAACACACTAACCTTTGTTTTAATGCCAACATTGGAAAGGATGTAAAGCTTAACTACCGTCTCCCACCCCCAATGCCCAACCCCCAACCAATTTACCTGTTGGGACAAACGTAAAGGATTTCTTTTTGAAGAAGAGTAATTCTTTAGGATCTGGCCAATACCTATCCATTGATCAATATTTTTGTCTTTGATAGTTTACTATGAGTGGATTAACTGTTGCATTTTCTACCTCTCCTGAACAATGACTATACTTCTAATTAACTTTATTGGCTATAAAACACTTTGAAAGGTTTGGTGGTCATGGAAAGTTCTCTCTAAATGCAAGTTTTTCTTTTCTTTTTAAATCTTTCTGCTTTCTTTTTCTTAAGAACAATCCTTTAAACCTACTACAAACACAAAATACTTTAGGTGATGAAACATTAGATGATTTAGCACAAGAACATCATAGAGCCAGTGAATAAAGTCTTAGTCATATAACCATTGAGTAACAGAGAACTTTCCTGCATACAGGCACCATTTTCTTTCATCCAAGTGTATTACATTTCCACTTCAGTAGCACATGACCACATTTCCAAATAGACAGGGTGCAGGATGTGGAAATTTGCAGTTGAACATCATTATGCATCATTATAAGGCCTTCTGCATAGCTGTACATTTAACTGAATAATTATTTGACAAAAAGTTTCAAACCTATATCCATTGTGACTGGTGCCTCAGATTCTTCCTGTAAAATAACGGTAAAGTTGCCATTGTCCCAGAGGACCATAAGATTGTTCTTTCAGAGAGAGATGAATGGAGGCTGTTTAACCCAAGGGTCAGCATGCCTCAGCCAGGGGAGAGGTTGAGAAGGAGAGTCCTTCATGGTGATGTGAAGAAGTATGGGAATTGAAATCACGCTGTTTGCTGTGTATCCAGAAGATTGATAGAAAAATATTACCATTTGAATCCCTGGTTCATGCAGTGAGATGCCATGCTAAGTACTTTCAACATTTTGTTTGCCTCATTTAATACTTCATTTTAATTATCCTCATACATTTAAATTTCACTCTGAATCAGCTTTCTGTTCCCACTACTGGTCTAGTATAATAGAATCCCTACAGCATGGAAGCAGGCCATTTGACCCATTTTGTTCACACTGATCCTCCAAACAGCATCCCATCCAGACCCACCCCATCCATGTAACCCATGGCTAATCCATCTAGTCTACACATCACTGGACATAATGGGCAACATACCTTGGCCAATCCACCTAACATTCACACCTTTGAACTGTGGGTGGAAACCAGAGCACCCAGAGGAAACCCATCAGACACATGCAGAATGTGCAAACTCAACACAGACAGTCACACAAGGGTGGAATCAAACCTGGGTCCCTGGCACTGTGAGGCAGCAGTGCTAAACACTGAGCCACTGTGATACAGTGAACCAATTCGTAAAGTTTGAATGCTCTTAATGTATTAGCATTCAGGTTGGTTTAGTACCAATTATTTTTTTTTTATAAGGACGGGGAAAAGTGACCTCATTGTCATTAGAACTTGGACATCACTGGATAAAAAAAAACATGCCACACGTTTCTGCTCCTTAGCTTACCATTAGAAAGATAGTATTAAAGTATCTTTCATGTGTTCATCCATTAACAATATCAAACTACTTTCTAGGCTTTGTTTTTCTTGTAAGCCTTGACTGCAGAACCATGAGACAGATACCTTGACAATTTATTCACTTGATTGATATAAGTTTCTAAGGAACAAAAACGAATGGACTGACATCTTATCCACATAGCTATCCGTTTTCCAGTTACTATGACAGTTATACCTCATACCATTGTAATAAAAGCGCTAAAGACCTACAAACATGCATATTCGTTAGAAAATACACAAATACACAAAATATACAAGATACCTAAAAAGAAAGCAAACCATTCCACTGTATCAGAGATAAAAGGTACTGCAGATGCTGGAGAATCCAAGATAACAAGCATGGGGCTGGATGAACACAGCAGGTCAAGCAGCACCATAGGAGCAGGAAAACTTGACGTTTCGGGCCTAAACCCTTCATCAGAAATGGGGGAGGGGAAGAGGGTTCTGAAATAAATAGGGAGAGAGG
>JAHRHZ010000073.1:21337847-21361381 GCA_024137785.1 Ginglymostoma cirratum
GGAGGCAGACAAGTCGAAGAGGCGGGGATGGAGCCAGTAAAGGTGAGAGTAGGTAGGGGGGTAGGGAGGAGATAGGTCAGTCCAGGGAGGACGGACAGGTCAAGGGGGCGGGATGATGTTAGTAGATAGGAGATGGGGGTGTGGCTTGAGGTGAGAGGAAAAACAGGTTAGGGAGGTGGAGATGAGCTGGGCTGGTTTTGGGATGCGGTTGGGGGAGGGGAGATTTTGAAGCTTGTGATATCCACATTGATGCCATTGGGCTGCAGGGTTCCCAGGCTGAATATGATTTGCTGTTCCTGCAGCCTTCGGGTGGCATCACTGTGGCATTGTAGCAGGCCCAGGATGGACATGTCATCTGAGGAATGGGAGGGGGAGTTGAAATGGTTCGCGACTGGGAGGTGCAGTTGTTTGTTGCGAACTGAGCGCAGGTGTTCTGCAAAGCGGTCCCCAAGCCTCCGCTTGGTTTCCCCGATGTAGAGGAAGCCTTTTAGTCTTATTAGTTTGTCACATACTTTGTCCTTCATGATAGAAGCTAGCAAGACCTTTGTCCCATTATTGCCTTGACTATCTACTATCTTTGGGATATCTATAGGATCATTCCCCCCCGCCCCATGAAGGCCAGTAGAAAATATTAATTTATACTATCTGCCATTTTCTATTCCACATTATTAAATTCCATCTGCCACTGCACTGCCAATTTACCAGCTGATCAATAATAGACTGTAGCCTGAGAACATCCTTCTCAGTATCAACAACACCATCAATTTTTGTGTCATCTGCAAACTTACTAATTTCTACCTTTTTACAGTCACACTCAAGTTGTTAATATAAACAACAAATGAAAGGGTCCCTGGATTGATTCCTGTGGTACACCGATGGTCACAGGCTTCCAATATAGAAACAACCCTCCTCCATTATTCTTTGGCTCCTATCTGTAAGCCAATTTTGAACCCAGTTTGCCAACTTGTCTTGGATCCCATGGATTCTTACCTATTGGACCAGGCTTCCATGTGGGACCTTGCAAAGGCCTTACTGAAGTCCATATAAACCACATCAAATGCACTACTGTCAGCAATATATTTTGTCACCTTTTCAAAAAACTTAACTAAATTAGTCAGCAGGATTTCCTTCCAACAGTCCTTCCCAACAGCACGAGCAAACCTCCCAGCAAGGATATTAGATCCATCCTGGTTCAGGTGCAACGCATCCAGCTTGTATAGGTCTCATTTATCCAAGAAATAGTCCTTATGACCCAAAAATCTAAAGCCCTCCTTCCTCCACCATTCCTTTACCCACACGTTCATCTGACCTGTCTTCCTATTCCTATACTCAGTAGCATGTGGCTCTGGCAGTAATCTGAAGATTACAACTTTAGTAGTCTGCCTGTTTAATCCACTACCGAACTCTGTAAATTCATGCTGCAGGACCTCATCTCAGTGTCTACCCATGTCATTGGTACCCTCATATGCCATAGAAAGTCACAGAGATGTAAAGCACAGAAACAGACCCTTTGGTCCAACTTGTCCATGCCGACCCGATATCCTAAATAAATCTAGTCCCATTTGCCAGCATTTGGCCCATATCCCTCTAAACCCTTCCTTTTCATGTACCCATCCAAATGCCTTTTAAATGTTGTAATTTTACCAGTCTCCACCACATCCTCTGGCAGCTCATTCCATAAATGCACCACCATCTGCTCCTGAGACATCCCTGACCCTGGCATTAGGAAGACAGCACAATATATGAGATAACAAGCATGGGGCTGGATGAACACAGCAGGTCAAGCAGCATCACAGGAGCAGGAAAGTCTTGTTTATAGCCGCAGCATCACCTGTCAATTCCTCTTACAATCAAGTCCCCTCTCTCTTTAAAGATTTCCCAGTTGTTTTTCTCCCCTGTGGTGCAGCTGAGCCAACCAACTTGTCAGTAGACCCTTAGAATTTCTGTCTTTATAACACGAGTTGAAGTTTGTTAGTCCTGAAGTTAATTCTTGCCTTTAGCTGGTTTTCAAATAGTCACCAGATCTTTTCTAGATCTGTCTAATCAATCACGGAAGGACCAGATGTATTAATGCTGTGACACCCATTCTTGCCAATGACAAGCAATATTTTCTGAGACATCTTTTGACATTGTATTGTTTCTACTTTAAAGAAACTTTGCATTAGTTGCCTGGATCATTATAATTCAGTAATAATATCAATGGCTGCCCAATCCATAATTAAATTTTTTCCTTCATTTCTTGTTGAAGCATTTTGTTTGTTTTTAGAAGTAGAGTATACTATTTGCTTGTTTATTTATTTTACTTGATTTCTTTTTCTCTCCTCTTTAGTGTTCCCTTTTCTGCTTCCCTTTCACTTTAGGACTTTTTTTTGTGTAGACCTCCATGATTCCATGACACAATGGTTCAAATAGTTATGCAGGGGTCTGAGACCTTTACACCCTCAGGTTACATACATTGATAAAGTAATGATGTCATGAGCACATTTCTGAAAGGTAAACTGCTTATTAATGGTGAGATATAACAGTCTCCAATTCTTATAGATTAAATTAATGGACATTTTAGAATATAAGCAGATCAGAAGTCTGATCAGACCTCCTGTTGCCTTACAATAGAGCCCTCCTCCCTGAACATTTAATCAGAATTGAAGGAGTAGAATAAATCAGAGGAGGACTTGCCTCCTTTTGGTTGTCAAACCAGGTCACTTCCCCCACCCTGTCAATCAGAGGAGAGCATCCTCTCCACCTCCAGAGTTGGGGATCAGACTAGCACCAAGGCCTGTAATTTCTCTTCCAGACACTGCAAATCACCCACAGCATGAAAGTGGAAATATTAAAAAAAAAATAAATTAATGATTCAAACTTCACTGTTGTTATGCATGTTAATTTAAAAAAGCTGTAATAAACTGAGTATAATCCGCGCTGCTAAATTGTGAGGTCTCTGCTTATTATTTTGATCAAATTTCCGTGACTCTAGTTTTGAAGAAAAACACAAAGGTACAGCATACTTATCAATATTATTGTAAAATAAAAACATGAAATGAAAATGTCATCAATTAATAAAATTTTGGTTGTACAGAAAATATTTCTGATGATAGGAAAAAAGGTAAATGTAAAAAATGGAAACAAAATATGTAAACGCCCAAAAGTCACACCACCACTGTAAGCAGAAAGGTACATCAACATTCAGGAAAATCCATTAATCTGAAAAGGGTTGCAGGAAACCTTTTGGTACTGGTACTTTTAGTCTTGATTGCTATGATTACATCCTATGTTATGTTATTGAATAATAATTAATTGACAGGTATGGGAGTGTGAATTCGACGACAGTATGGCTTCTGTAGTACTGTGCAGGAGAAATGCCGTCATGTAAATCGATCCATTGATTGGTCCAATTCTAGCACATTTACAGCTATGTACTGCAAGGGCTTTTGGATGAAAGAACACAAAGTCTGCAAAGAAGAAGCAGCATTAACCATCAAGACTAATTATTTTATACAAAGTGAAATGTCAGAGCGAAAGAAAGGAGCGAAATCAAAGGTAGTTGTGATGTGACGTAGAAACCACAGAGATCCTTTCTTTCTGTATTTGTTCAAACCACCTTACATTTCTAGTCCTTTGAATGTTCTCCATCAGTAGATTGAATATGGGTTGTAATTTAAAACTATATATGGTACCATGAACCCTCTGGCAACAGGAGAACAATTTTATTCTAATTGTTTTGACAAATTCTTAAATTATAAGGGAAGTGGGAGACACAATCCTTATGGCAATGACATAAAAGTGACACACTGGGTTATCATTTTGATGTGATATGTAAGTGACACTATAGAGCTGAAATTGGGAAAGCCATCCCACAGATTTGTCAAGCAATAACCTGACATTGTCATACTCAACGAATCATACCTTACAGAAAACATCCCAGATACAACTATCACTATCCATCAGTGTGTCCTATCCATGGAAACAAAGCAACAGGAATGAAAAACCCACTTGACTTCATCTTTACCTATCTACATCCACCTGTCCCTTATGCATATCTGTAATAGGAGTGACCGTTACCTGTATCTGTGGAGACAAAGTCCTGTCTTCGCATTATTCTGTATGATACTGCCACATTTAAAATGGAATCGACTCAGAACAGATCTAGCAACTCATTCATGGGTATTCGTGAGGTGTTTTTGTTTATCAACGGAGGTAAGGTTATATTCAATAACAATCTGAAACCACATAGCCTGGTACTTCACTCTACCATTACCATTAAGCTGGGGAGAGTACTCCTGATTCAGTGAAGAGAGCATGCCAGGTATGGTACAGACACATTTAAAAATGAGATTAAAAATGGTAAAGCTACCTAATAGATGTGTACAAAATCATAAAGGGCATAAAGAGTGTAGCTAGGAAATTACTTTTGTTCTTTTAGTAGAGGTTCAATAACCAGGGGCCATAGATTTAAATGGGAGCATGTTAAGTGGGGGTGGGGAGATCACTATGATGAGAGCCCAAGTTGCAAACTTTGTTGAGGTTGCTTGTGCATTTCCCGGGAGGAAGATGAGCGGGCTGGTCCATGACCCTCAGTTCCTGCTGAAAGCCCACCCCTCCCACCACCACTGTTGTTGAAGGCAAGCCTGCAACCCTTATGCCACCATCACTCATTTACGGTTTGATTTGATTTGATTTATTATTGTCATGTGTACCAAGATAAATTATTGTTTTGCATACTGACCAGACAAATCATACTTTACATAAGTACATCAGATTAATAGAACAGAATGCTGAATATAGTGTTACAGCTACAGAGAAGCTACCGAGAAAGATGAATTCTAATATATGAGAGATCCAATCAAAATTCTGATCACAGTGGGGAAGAAGCTATTATTAAATCTGTTGTTAGTCTTGAGTAGTCTGTCACTGTCAACAGTGACTGTCCGCATTGAGCAATACACATCCGCTGGTTTTAAACTGAGCAAGAACTTCTGAAGAAGGGTCTAGGCCTGAAACATCAAGCTCTCCTGCTCCTATGATGCTGCTTGGCCTGCTGTGTTCATCCAGCGCTACACCTTGTTATCGAAGAACTTCCAGCATGTGTGATATCTGACTCCAGTATCCTGAATCCTGGGATTTTGCCACCACCACTTGCATTGCCATGCCCATTGCCACTGTCTGGCAGACCTGCCTGGAATTAAGTGAACAGGAGCCACACCAGCTTCCCAGTCAGTGGAAAGACCCCTATCTGTCAATTAAATACTACCTCCTAAGTCTATTGTTGAAGTAAGTTATGTTCATAATATATTTATCACAGCCTAGCAGAAGGAATTCTTTCTACCATTCGCTCTTCTGTACAAATCCAAGAGCCATTGCTGGCAGCATGAAATTCAAAGAATTAATTTGTGCAGTAAAGAATTTGGGTGCTGCTTTTATTTGCTACTCATCATCATTCTCATCAAAATATCCTTATTGTAGAGATTCTCACTCCAGCTCACCTTTTAGCACATCACCATCACCACAATCGCTCTTGAATGTTCAGACTCTCTGATCCTGAATAACTGGGGGGAACAGCATTGATTAGCAGCCCTATTCTGTCTTCACCCAACATATGCACTCCTCACTTGAAAATATTTGAAGAATGTTGGGGGCAGCACAGTGGCTCAGTAGTTAGCCTTGCTGCCTCACAGCACCAGCGACCCTGGTTCGATCTCAAGGCTTGTGTCACTGTTTGCGTGGAGTTTGAATGTTCTCCTTGTGCTTGTGTGGGTTTCCTCCAGGTGTTACAGTTTCCTCCCACAGTCCAAAGATACGCAAGTTAGGTGGAATGGCCATGTTAAATTGCCCCAAGGTGTTTGGAGATGTGCAGGCTAGGTGAGTTAGCTATGGTACATGTGGGGTTTCGGGAATATTGTAGGATTGTGTGTAATATAGGATGCTCTCCACAGAGTTAGTGCAGACTTGATGGGGCAAATGGCCTCTTTCTGCACTGTAGGGATTCTATGAATGTTCTAGTTTAGTTTCATTTCTTTAATAATTATTAATCGATTAAACAGAAGGATATAAATGAAAATTGATTATGAATGAATTACAAGTGTCCTGAATAAGAATACTCTCACCCTACTTGACCCCAAGATGAGCTTTAAACGTCATGTACTCTCAGTCCTGTTTTCAAATACTATACAGGCATTTCCACCACTGTCTCAGCCAATCTGTTCATAGTTTGCATCAAATCCCACTCACCCACCTCATTCTTTCTGTTAAAAAATGAAAGAATTGCGGATGGTGTAAATCAGGAACAAAAACAAAGTTGCTGGAAAAGCTCGGTAGGTCTGGCAGCATCTGTGAAGGAAAAAAACAGAGTTGATGTTTTGGGTCTGGTTGTCCTTCCTCAGAACTGAGGAAGCTCTGTTTTTTCCTTCACAGATGCTGCCAGACCTGCTGAGCTTTTCCAGCAACTTTGTTTTTGTTTATTCTTTCTGTTCCCTCTGGACTAAATTGTCTCCCGGTCCCTCAACACCTCCAACTTAAAATTCTCATAATTGGATTTGAAATACTTTTGTGGGCTTTCTCCTTCCTATTGCTGTAATCTCTAGTGCTACAACCTTCCCATTGCAAAATGTTCTGTTCCTCTTACTCTGGTCATTTTGTGTTAGTTCTCTCTCCTTTTGATCTCTTGGCCCCACACTCAGGGATTCCCTCCCTAAACTTCCCTACTCTCAAGTTCTCTTGTCATTTAAGAACTTTTTCATAAGCTTTTAAGAGCCTAGACCTCTTCTTTTGGCACCCATTTTGTGTAATTATGACTCTTAAAATATTTTCTGACATTAATGTTGCTTTACAAATGCAAATGTTTGTTTTCAAATTCATGTGATTTTGATGTAGATTTTCTGAGATTAAACTTTGCTCTGATCAAATAGAAGCAGCCAGCTTAATCACATTGTGACTCAAGATTCATAAACTGAAATGATCTAATTCTGCCCTCACATTTCCTACTCTCAAGCTGACTAAACAAAACTGTGAAACGAGTGCCTACAGTGAAGTTCATACAAATGTAAAATCTCTCATGAGATAACAAAGTGTGGAGCTGGATGAACACAGCAGGCCAAGCAGCATCATAGGAGCAGGAAAGCTTGACGTTTCGGGCCTAGACTCTTCTCTTATCTCTGTAAAATCTCTCTGTTTGGTATTCGTACATCTGAGACATAGTGTGTTGTTGCTGCTGTGTATGTAATTATGATCTGGGATTTGGGTAGCACAGTGGTTTAGCAGCCTGTCCTTTCAGTACGTTCTATGTTCTGACATATTCCAGGTTGTAGGGATGGAAGTTCCTCTTCTCTTTCTGGATGAAAGGTTTTGTCCTTCTCAATCTAGTTACTACTGGGTGTCAGCTCATTGCACACATTGCCTTTAATTTCACACTGGTTGTTGTCCAACTTTTCTCATCACTTTGCTAACTACCGAGTGTGTGGCAGTGGATTCTGTAACAGATATGTGATCCACTCACCCAGATTGTCACTGAGGTGCTGAAGACTAAGGTTATTCCCAATCTTTTTCAGTACAACGAGAACTTCCGCCAATATTTTTCTAATAGGTGAATTATTTAAAGAATGGTTTAAAGATTTTTTTCGAAATACCTTTTCTTGTGTATCAAACTAAGATAAAAAATGAACAATTAAAGGAGAAAATGAAGTTTGGATTGTAAGATTTGGCTTTCACAGCTTGCATTTTAACCAATGAAAGGACAAACTTCCAAATTTTGTATGCACGTGGAATTTAAACTTGTACAATCAATGGTGATATTGCTCATTATAAACTTGACAAAGGCAGTTGCAACTATTTTAATTCCATGAGACTGCCATAGGTTATTTCATTACAGTAATGTTTAGAATGAATTGCCAGCTGCCATAGTCTTGTAAACCAAAAAGAAAAATGCTAAATACCTCAATAAATGTCCTGAGAGTGTAAAAATAACATTATTAGGTATAAAGTAACCTTATTTATTATAATAGAACAGGGAAAGAAAACTCTCCCCTCCTTCTACCACAGGACCTCACATCGCCAAGCAATAGGGTCAAGGTGTTTATCACTTTAGATCACATTGAAATTCTAGCAAAAGGCTCTAAACTCTGACTAGAATACTGGGTGAGCTAAAATGACATTGCATGGCCTTTCTTCCCTACCCAATTCAGCTGTTTGTTTCTAAATATGCTGTGAAACTGCTGCTAAAGGTTACACGGAGCACTAAAGATCTCTGGTCTGTTCTGCTTAATGTCATGTTCTGCATGCATTCTTTGATTACCGAGGTGACAGTGTCCTTGCCCGGAAATGGACGTTGACATCAAATGTCAGGAGTAGCACGACTAAATCTACCATCAGCAATACATTTCCAGCCTCTGAAGTGCACACCTTACTGCATTGGAATGAGATTATTGAATCCATGTATTGCAGCTGTCCTTATTTTAGTGAAATAGCAAGTGGCTTATACAATCTATAACTTGGTCAGTAATGGTCAAACTGAGTTCTGCTAAGGCCACTGAGCTGCAGAGTGTCAATTGTATATTAATTGTATGGGCATTAGCTAGTGATTCACTGCCCCCGCCCATCCACAACTTGTTAGGGCAAAGAATTTCTCATTTTCACAACCCTTCAACTGAAGTAATATCTCCTTATCGCAGACCCAAGTCATTGACCTCTTATCCCGAGAGTGTGCCCCATGTTTCAGATTCCTGACCAGTGAAAAAAAATCTATCAGTTACTACTGTATCAAGCTCTTTCAGAATATTTGTTTCAAAAGATCAACTCTCATTCTTTAAACTCCAGGGAATAGAGGCCCAATTTACTCAGCCGCTCATCATAAGACAACCTCCTCATTCCAAGTACCAATTTGGTGAACCTTTACATACCACTTACAATACAATTATATCCTTCTTAAAATATACTGAACAAAACTTCTTACATGATACCAGATATAATCTCCACAAAGGCCTGTCACTTTGTAACAGGACTTTATGACTGACTCCAATCCCCTTGCAATAAAGGACAATATGCTATGGTCTTTCTAATCTCTTAAAGAGACTACATACTAATTTTCAGCATTCCTTGAATGAGAGCACACTGACATCTCTTTGCTCAGTAACATTTACAAGTTTCACAGTTTTAAATAAAAATTTCTGCTTTTCGATTCTTATGACCAAAGGGAATAATCTCACACTTTCCTACGTTATACTTCATTGGCCATGTTATTGGGCACTCACTTAACCTATTTATACCTATTTTGTGAAGGGTAGGTCGTGCCTCACAAACCTTATTGAGTTCTTTGAGAAGGTGACTAAACAGGTGGATGAGGGTAAAGCGGTTGATGTGGTGTATATGGATTTCAGTAAAGCGTTTGATAAGGTTCCCCACGGTAGGCTGTTGCAGAAAATTCAGAGGCATGGGATCGAGGGTGATTTAGCAGTTTGGATCAGAAATTGGCTAGCTGTAAGAAGACAGAGGGTGGTGGTTGATGGGAAATGTTCATCCTGGAGTTCAGTTACTAGTGGTGTACCGCAAGGATCTGTTTTGGGGCCACTGCTGTTTGTTATTTTTATAAATGACCTGGATGAGGGCGTAGAACGATGGATTAGTAAATTTGCGGATGACACTAAAGTCGGTGGAGTTGTGGATAGTGCGGAAGGATGTTGCAGGTTACAGAGGGACATAGATAAGCTGCAGAGCTGGGCTGAGAGGTGACAAATGGAGTTTAATGTGGAAAAGTGTGAGGTGATTCACTTTGGAAGGAGTAACAGGAATACAGAGTACAGGGCTAATGGTAAGATTCTTGGTAGTGTGGACGAGCAGAGAGATCTCGGTGTCCATGTGCATAGATCCCTGAAAGTTGCCACCCAGGTTGATAGGGTTGTTAAGAAGGCGTACGGTGTGTTAGGTTTTATTGGTAGAGGGATTGAGTTTCGGAGCCGTGAGGTCATGTTGTAGCTGTACAAAACTCTGGTGCGGCCGCTCTTGGAGTGTTGCATGCAGTTCTGGTCACCGCATTATAAGAAGGATGTGGGAAGCATTAGAAAGGGTGCAGAGGAGATTTACCAGGATGTTGCCTGGTATGGAGGGAAGGTCTTATGAGGGAAGGCTGAGGGACTTGAGACTGTTTTCGTTAGAGAGAAGAAGGTTAAGAGGTGACTGAATAGAGACATACAAGATGATCAGAGGATTAGATAGAGTGGACAGTGAGAGCCTTTTTCCTTGGATGGCGACGGCTAGCACAAGGGGACATAGCTTTAAATTGAGGGGTGCTAGATATAGGACAGATGTCAGAGGTAGATTCTTTGCTCAGAGAGTAGTCAGGACATGGAATGCCTTGCCTGCAGCAGTTGCAGACTCGCCAACTTTAAGGGCATTTAAATGGTCATTGGATAAACATATGGATGATAATGGAATAGTGTAGGTTAGATGGGCTTCAGATTGGTTTCACAGATCGGCGCAACATTGGGGGCCGAAGGGCCTGTACTGCATTGAATTGTTCTATGTTCTATTATACCTCTTTCTAGACTCTGTCTGTCTTCCCCACAACTTAATGTTCCTTGATGTGTCTGGACCTGTCAGTGGTTGCAAGTCTGTTTGTATGCTTCAGATGTTGTGCCGTGGAATTTGATCTGTACACTCATGGAATCATCTATGCTGACTGCCATTTTTTGTTGCAAGATCCGAAGTACATGTTCAGTGTTTCCTACGGTCTTCCTTATTCTGAAACAATATCTCCAAATTTCAACCGTTAAGTGAATGACCCCCTATCCTGAGGGTGTGCCCTGTTTTTAGATTCCTATCAGTGAAAAGAACAAAAACAGAAGTTGCTGGAAAAGCTGAGCAGGTGTAGCAGCATCTATGAAGAAAAATCAGAGTTAACATTTCGGGTCTAGTGACCCTTCCTCAGAACTGATGGTAGCTAGGAAAATGTTGGTTTATATGCAGAAGAGAGGGTGAGGGGAGAGGGTAAGAGGTAAACGATAGGTGGGGATAGAGCCCAAAGAGAGAGAACAGTAGGACAGACAAAGGAGCTGATAATGATCTAGTTAGGAGAGTGAATAGCTGTTAATTGAGACTGTTAGCCTGCCATTACACACTACCTATCGTTAGCCACTTGTGATAACAAGGCCTGATTGTGTCAGGTAGGAGTCTAGGACATGGGAGAGTTTGGGCCCTAAAATTATTGAATTCAATATTGAGTCTGGAGGGTTGCAGGGTCCCCAAGTGGAAAATGAGGTGTTGTTCTTCTAGCTTGCGTTGAGCTTCGCTGGAACACTGCAACAAGCCAGAGACAGAGATGTTGCAGGGAACAGTGTGGTGCGTTAAAGCGGCAGGCAATAGGGAGCTCAGGGTCTTTTTTGTAAGCAGAACGTAGATGTCTGCAAAGTGGTCAACCAGTCTACATTTCATTTCCCCAGTGTAGAGGAGACCACATTGTGAGCAGCGAATGCAGTAGACTAGATTCGGGGAAGGGCAGGTAAAGTTTTGTTTCACCTAGAAGGTATGTTTGGGCCTTTGGATACTGGGGAGGAAGGCGGTAAATGGGCAGGTGTTACACCTTTGGCAGTTGCAGGGGAAGGTGCCTTGGGGCTGTGGGGGGAATGTTGGGAGTAAAGGAAGAGTGAACCAGGGTGTCCTGGAGGGAATGGTCCCTGCGGAAGGTGTACAAAGGAAGGGAAAGGAATATGTGTCTGGTGTTGGCATCTCACTGGAGGTGGTGGAAGTGGTGTCTGATGATCTTCTGGATGTGGATGCTGGTGGGATGGTAGGTGAGGACAAGGGGGACCCTATCGTTGTTGCGGGAGGGAAGAGAGGGGGTGAGGGTGGAAGTGCGGGAGATGGGTTGAACCTGGTTGAGGGCCCTGTCAACAATGGTGCCAGGGAATCCTCCATTGAGGAAGAAGTTGAACATTTTGCAGCTCCCCTGTTGAAGCTGGCCTCATCTGAACATATATGACGGAGACACAGGAACTGAGAGAATAGGGTGGAGTTTTTACAGGAAGCAGGTGGGAGGATGTATAGTCCAAGTAGCTGTGGGAGTCAGTTGGCTCATAGTGGATATTAGTGGCCAGTCTATCCCCAGAAATGGAAACAGAAATTTTGAGGAAGGGAAGAGAAGGGGAGGGGAGGAGTCAGGGATAGACCAGGTGAAAGTGAGGGCATGGTGGAAATTGGAAGCAAAATGGATGAACTTATCCAATTCAGGACGAGAGAGGGAAGCAGTACCAATGATATCATCAATATATTGGAGAAAGAATTGTGGGTGGGGGCTGAAATAGGACTGCAAAAAGGAATGTCCCACATACCCCATGAAGAGACATAACTGGGGCCCATGCAGGTGCCTGTGGCCACCCCTTTGACCTGAAAGAAATGAAAAGAGTTAAAAGAGAAGTTGTTCAGAGTGAGGACGAGCTCGGCCAAGCAGAGAGGGTGATGATGGGAGTTTCAGGGCCTTTGCTCCAGGAAGAAGCAGAGAGCCCTAAGACCCTCCTAGTGGTGGATGGATATGTAAAGGGATTGCATGTCCATGATAAAGAGGAGGCAGCTGGAGCCTGCAAACTGGAAATACTGAAACTGGAATAAAGTGTCAGAGAAATCACTGATGTACATGGGCAGGGGCAGGACCAGGGGAGAAAAGACTGAGTTAAAGTAGGAAGAGTTGAATTCTGTGGGGCAGGAGCAGACTGAGACAGTGGGTCTGCCAGGACAGTCCTGTTTGTGGATTTTCCGAAGGAGGTAGAAGAGAGCTGTGCAGGGCTGGGGGAGCTATCAGCTACAAGGCAGTTGCGGGGGAGGTCACCAGATGAAATGAGATCAGTTACCATAGTAGATACAATGGCCTCATGTGTATTGGTGGTGCCATAGTCCAGGGGAAGCTAGGATCAGGTATCCGAGAGCTGGCGCTCAGTCTCTGAACATAGAGTTAGTGCGCCAGACTACAGCAGCACCACCCTGATCGGCAGGCTTAATAACAAAGTCAGGGTTGGATCTAAGTGCCCAGAGTGCAGTCGGTTCACAGGGAGATAGGTTGGATTGGGTGAGGGGGGCAGAGAAATTGAGGCAACAGTTCTCAACAAACAGATCAAGTGCAGGTAAAAGTCCAGAGGGAGGGGTCCAGGTGGAGGGAGAGTGTTGGAATTGGGTGAAGGGTCTGTGGGTCGGGGAGAGGACCCTTGTCCAAAGAAATGGGGATAGAAGTGAAGACGGTGGAAGAAGAGTTTGATGTCAGGTCGTGCCTGAAATTCATTAAGGTGGGGATGCAGAGGAATAAAGCTGAGGCCTTTGCTAAGTACAGAACGTTCAGCATTGGAGTGCGGAAGGTTAGGTGGGATAGTGAATACCCGACAGGAGGTGGGATCAGGGGAGGGGATGGAGTCAGAGAGAAGAAGAGGGGAGGAAGGGCCAGGGGTATCTTTGCGTTGTTGCATCTTGTGTGCCTTGATGTGGAAAGGTAGAGAAAAGTATCTGGTTAGCCTGGCAAATGAGGCAAAGAATGAAGTGGAACTGCAGAGTAGTGCAGCCCTGAGCCAGCATGTGTGATGCAATTGGAGAGAAAGAGGTGGAGTGTGTGCATGTGACGTCGCATGGCGGTGAGTGTGGATCTCAGGATGCGGAGAGGGCAGCTATCTGTAGAGTGTTGAACATCACGGAGGTACCTGTGATCATGGGTGGATTCAAAGCATGAGGGATGAAATTTCAGTTGGAATCCACATGAGATGAGTTTGAGCCAGAGACAGTCACTGAGGAATGTAATGTGGCTGTGGAAATGAGTTTTAGCAAATACCTGGTCAAACACCAGGAGAGACAATGAAATTAATGTCGGTGGATTAGCAAAAAGATTCAAACAGAAATCCTGTTGAAGAGAGGAGCAGAACTTCTTCAAGCTGGTCATGCCTGGAAGAGATGTGGCAGTGCGTTAAATACTAAATAGAAACCTAAAGAACTGTGGATGCTGTAAATCAGGAATAAAAACAGAAGTTGCTGGAAAAGCTCAACAGGTCCGGCAGCATCTGTGAGGAAAAATCCGAGTTAATGTTTTGGGTCCAATGACCCTTGGTCAGAACTGATGATAGCTAAGAAAATGTTGGTTTATATGCAGAAGATAGGGTTGGCGGAGGGGTTAGGGAGTAAATGACAGCTGGGGATAGAGCCGAAAGAGCAAGAAGTAAAGTTGGATAGACAAAGGAGTTGATAACGATCTGGCTGGGAGGGTGAATTGCTATTAATGGAGAATGTTAGTGGCTAATAATAGGTAGTGTGTAATGGCAAGGATATCAAGGCCTGGTGTGGGGGGTACGAGGCTAAGACATGAGAGAGTTCAGGCCCTAAAATTATTGAACTTGATATTGAGTCTGGAGGGCTGCAGGGCCCCCAAGCAGAAAATGAGGGTTTGTTCTTCCAGCTTGCATTGAGCTTCACTGGAACACTGCGGCAAGCCTGAGACAGAGATGTTGGCCAGGGAGCAGGGTGCTGAGCTAAAGTGGCAGGTAACTGAGAGCTCAGGTTCTTTTTTGATGGTAGAACGTAGGTGTTCTGCGAAGTGGTCACCCAGTCTATGCTTCATTTCCTCAATGTAGAGGAGACCACATTGTGAGCAGCAAATGCAATAGACTAGATTGTGGGAAGTGCAGGTGAAGTGTTATTTCACCCAGAAGGTGTAATTGGGCCCTTGGATACTAGGGAGGGAGGAAGTAAATGGGCAGGTGTTGCACATTTGGCGGTTGCAGGGGAAGGTGCTGTGAGGCTGTGGGGGGAATGGTGGGAGTAAAGAAAGAGTGGACCGGGGTGTCCTGGGTAGAATGGTCCCTGCAGGGGAGGGGAAATATGTGTCTGGTGGTGGCATCTCACCGGAGGTGGCGGAAATGGCATCTGATGATATCTGGATGTGGATGCTGGTTGGATGGTAGGTAAGGACGAGGGGGAACCCTATCGTTGTTACAGGAGAGAAGAGACGGGGTGAGGGTGGAAGTGCGGGAGATGGGTCAGACCCGGTTGCGGGCCTTGTCGACAATGGTGCTGGTCCATTGATGAAGAAGATGGACCTTGTGCAAAGAACCTACCCATTACTATTCTATCAAGCCGTTATTGGAGACCCAGTGTGGGTTGGTATTGGAAATCATGGAGGTCATATTGGCAACCAATACCTCTGAGTCATTTCTGAGTTATGGCTGGACCAATAGTGGGAAGGAGTGAGAATGTTGTTCACCTCGAAAAGAACAGGCACTTGAGTTCTTTTAGGAGCTTTTTTAAGGTCTAGCCAGAATGGAATTGTATTTTCAAAACTCTTCTTGGTAAGCATAGACAATCTCCTGCATGTCAGTGCACAGCCATTGTGTTCACCATGGAGCCCAAATATATTTCTTTGGAGATGCCTTTGAGAATAATTTGTGGGGCCTATTAGCACCAGCCTGGGTATAGGCCCTTGCCTTGATCTCCTAGCCTCCTGTGGAGTTACCTACTGAAATGAGCATTGCAATGAAAAGTCACCAGCATGGATATCACCTGCTTTTGTTTCTGATACCAAACAGAGAGCTGCCACTTTCTGAAGGCAGTTGGTGTCTCTCGTTGGGCGCTGAGCTTGTTTCCTGGTCAGTTAGACCATTTGAGTTTGAAGATTCTGTTGCAAGAACAATGCAGCTTGGGTGCAAGGTCGGGACCCCACATTCATCTGGATGTTGGGTTCTTGATCTCACATTGAAAATCCAGCCCCAGGATTTCTGCATTCCTCAGCAAGTTTCTTCTTTCTGCTGCTGGCCTACCTCCATCCATGCTGCTAAACCGTTGCTGTGTAGATTATAAGTCTCCCCAGACAACTAAATCCCTGGGGTGATAGATTGATGCGGTATAGAGTCAGGTTGAATAATAGGGCAGCAGGTGAAATGCATGAAGAACCCAGGTGTGTTGGCTCTCAGGAAGCTTCTTCTGCCATTCCAGAAAAGATGAAGAAAAATTACTAAAGGGCCAACCTTGTAGCAACTTACAGATGGTAGATCACTACCTATTATGAAAGTGGTGTTATATGTAATCCTGCTTTCCAGTAATTGTGAGATTTATAATGGAACTTTTAAGGTAGGGTAAATGATATGCAGACCATGGGCTAGGGATATGTCTTTTCTTCATCTTCTGTTTCTTCCTGCAAACCCAGCCCATGGATTTGGAAGGCTCACCCCTTGAAAGGACCAGATAGTACAAGGAGATGCAACCCTGCAGTGAAAGTCATGTTAAGCTGTAGAAGCATAATGTTAAATAGGTCAAAATACCCCAGTCATTCTATGACAAAGCCAACTGCATTATTAATCACATTGTTCCAGCACAATTCACCTCTGTTAGCAGAACGCAACCCAAGATAACCTACTGCATGTAAAGTGCAAAAATGACAGAAAATAATAACAATAAAAGCAAAAATCACTGTATTTACTCAGTAGGTATGGAAGCATCAATAGACAGAAACAGTTAACATTGTGAGTCAAACACCACTCTTCTGTAGTTCTGCAGAACTACAGCCTATTGAGTATGTCCAGAATATTCTGTTTTCCTTTCAGATTTTCTGCATTTGCAGTATTTTTGTTGTAGTATACAAAGTGAAGCCTCTCCGAGGCACTAGAGGACTGAGCGAGGTGGTTTTAGACTGCTGCTCTGGCATGTAACCATTGATCATCCTGAAGTTTACCATTGACTACAGACTGACTTGGACTAACCACTTCCATACCATGGCTACAAGAGCAGGGCAGAGACTAGGAATCCCGTGGCTATTAACTCACATCCTCACTCCTTATGTCAAGGCACAAATCAGGAGTGTGATTAGTACTTTCCACTTGTCTGCAGTAGGTCAGCTACATCAAAATGTTTTGTACCATCCAGGATTTACAGCCCGCTTGATTGATACCCATTTAACATCTTCATCATTCACACCCTTCATCACTGATACACAGTGCAACAGTGTGTACCATGTACAAGATGCATTACAACAATTCACAAAGTTGCTTTGATGACATCTTCGCAACTGGCGACCTTTACCACTGAGAAGAACAAGGGCAGCAGGTATGCAGGAACACCACGACCTGCCAATTTCACTCTAAGCTATCCCAATCTTGACTTTGGAACCATATCTCCATTTTTTTCAAGTGTTGCTGAACTCCCTTTTGGACAACATTGCTGTGCACCTCGAAGACCGCAGCAGTTCAAGAAGGCGGCTCACTACTGTCTACTCAAGGACAACATGGAATAGCCAATAAATGATCACCCCGCCAGCAATGCCCACATCCCATGAATTAATAGTTTAATGTGCATATTACAAATAGAAATGAATTTTCCTACCGTTTGAAAATCCCCTATGCAAACTCCAGGAATATAAAGCAGTGCGAACACTACCCAATGACCATCTGGAGACATATCCAAATGACACTAGGTTGAAGTAATTAGTAATTCTTTGAAACACTACTCTGATGTGTTCATATCTGAAAGAAAATGCAAGGCCTGTAAATTGTTGTAAATATAGCTACATGATTCTTTCTACACAAATTATAAATGGCTTACATTTTGAACAGAACAGTAAAATGCCGCTTGCATAAGTGTATGATTATCATTCTTTTTAACTGCATATATATTCTTTTATTTCCATTCAAATAGGAGAGAATGACAGGAGTGGTTAATACATAATGGATGGGAGCTAGTTTTTGGAACAATAGTAGTATGAAGAGAATTTGAAATAGCAATCTATCACGTTTTACCCGACTAACCTATTTGACGTCATTCAGGCAGTTGCAGGAGGGATAGTAAGCTGAAGTATTCACTGAAAGTAGATTGTAAAAAAAATGAAATTTGAACTACTTGTATAAAATGCTGAATTAATACTGTTACTTGTTTATGGGTATGAAAGTTTGATTATACACATAATTATGTGTTGTTTCTGGTGCTTGTGAACAGGGCAGATATTGCCAGTTGGCAGGATTTCAGGCTCTCTTGGCTCAGTGCCAGTACCTCTGTGCAAGAGCTTTTGAATGTTGCGGGGAAATGGTGTGGACAATATTGTGCTGCAATGTGTTGCACAGCACAATTATTATAGATGCCACTTTCAGTCCCTTGTAGCTTATTTCTGGAGGCTTGAATTTGAATCCAGTCCCAAATCAAAGCCGGATGGAAGTTTTATTCCAGCACTAGTTCTGTTTATTTTGGCAGAGAGAATGATTTTGGACATTGTACTGGGCCCCCACTAATACAGGATAAACAGCCTGTTCCAACTAAAAGTGCCTGCAGTTCATGTTTAATAACAATTCTAATGTCATTCAATGTGGCAGGTGATGAAGTAGCTATTGATTGCAGGAAACTTTCAGCAAACTGTTGCAAATTGCATGTTTGTGTTTCACGGGTATCTGGCCATGCACTATGGATTTGAGTATCAGCAAGCAGCCAGAGCGATTCTTACTGGTGATCGTATAAGTACTGGACCTGATCAGCAGTGGAGAGTAAATGTTTCAGTCCGGATAAATGCGCGGTTCAGAGAAAAGTTTTTTTTAAAAAAAATGTACACAAGCCACCTGCAGATGGCAGTGTATCAAGAAACTTTTGGCTCGTGTCATTTTTTCAGCCCATTTTCTAGGTTGGAAAATTGTTTTCTTTTGAGAGGCTCATTTCCAAGGATTGGGAGATGCAGAGTTTGCACAGGATCTGAGAAAGTAATGTTCAAAAGGGGAAACTGCAAATTCCAGAAGACATTCTTGACCTGGCATTCTTATGGAGGTGGGGCTTCATAAGTACAAAAACTTTCCATGACATTGGTACACATGAGAAGAGAATATGTTGAGCATGTGGCGAGTAAATGGGAGTGAGGTAATATCCATTGGCGTCCTTTTTGAAAATCTATTTTCTGAATTGTTGTTTGCCTTCAACATACACGAACATGATGATTTGCTCAGCTCGTTTTCCGTAATTGATGCATGAGTGCTTGCTAACAAATGTAGGCTCATTCTCACTCTCATGTGTTCTGATTGGAAGAAATAAATGTTCTTGTCTTAAGGGACAGAAGTAAATAAGGAAAGACTTTTCCCCCCATTCTGAACTGAAACTTAGATAAATAGTAAGATAATACCTTATGAATGTTTTATTTGATTAGGCATTTTTTACCTTCCAGTACTCTGAGCTTACAAAATGTCAATGTTCATTGGTATTCTGTAAATGTAATATAGTTTAATTGTTGACTGCTGGGCCTTGCTTTTGCATCACAACAGAAATTGGTGTCTAAGACTTGGTGTGAACCAACAAGATTCTAAGAAATAGAAGCAAAAGTAGGTCTTTCATTGAATCTGCTCTGACATTCAATAAGATCATGACTGATCTGATTGTGACCTTAATTCCACTTACCTGCCTACATCTCCATAAACCTTGACTTCCTTGTAATCAAACATATTTCTTACTCAACCTTGAATATATTCAAAAGCCCAACATTCATTTCTCTCTAGGGAAGAGCAATCCAAAGATTATTAGAAAAAAAACAGAAATTGCTGCAAAGGCTCAGCAGCTCTGGCAGCATCTTAGAGGGAAATCAGAGTTAACACATTGGGTCCAGTGACATTTCTTCAGAACAAAGATTATTAGACTTCAGAGAGAATAATTTCCTCTTCATCTCTATCTTAAATTGGAGACCTCTTATTTTAGACTGTGCTTCCTATTCCAGATTCCCCCATTAAGGGTAACCTCCTCTTACCATCAACCCTATTAAGTCCCCTCAGAGGTTTATATGTTTCAACAAGATCACCTCTCATTCTAGAGATAAGTCAAGGCTGAACCTTCTCATTAAGCAAGCCCTTCATCCTAGGAATCAGTGCAGTGAATCTTCTCTGAACTGTTCGCAATGCAGTATGGCCTATGTTAAATAAGGTAGTCAAAACAGCGCGCAGTAAATTACCCCGCCTCCCTAACCATTCCTCCCACCTCAAGACCCACCCCCATCTCCTACCCACTAACCTCATCCCGCCTCCTTGACCTGTCCGTCCTCCCTGGACCGACCTATCCCCTCCCTAACTCCCCACCTACATTCACCTTTACTGGCTCCAACCCCGCCTCTTTGAGCTGTCTGTCTCCTGTCCACCTATCTTCTCCTTTATCCATTTTCTATCCGCTTCCCTCTCTCTCCCTATTTATTTCAGAATGCCCTTCCCCACTCCATTTCTAAAGAAGGGTCTCGACCCGAAACGTCAGCTTTTCTGCTCCTCTGATGCTGCTTGGCCTGCTGTGTTCATCCAGCTGTACACCTTGTTATTGCAGTAAATTAGATGTGGTCTCGCCAATGCCTTGTTTAGTTTTAGAAGACTCCCTACTTTTATACTTTATCCTCCTTGCCTTCCTAATTACTTACTGTACTTGCGTGCTGACATTTTGTGATTCATGTATAAGGACGCCTTTAACCCTCTGTAACACAGCATGCTGCAGTCTCTTTTACACTCAAGTCATATTCTTCTTTTCCATTCTTTGTTCCATGGATTAAAACTGATGATTTTTCACATCCACTGGATTTCCTTTTGACAGAACTGAATATCAGACAGCTCTATATTGATTATAGACAACCATCTTGGATTGCAATTGACATTGATTTGAGAGTCTGGGGAGCCAATATCCATCTCTCCAGGTGTTCCCAGGAAGAAAGAAATACTTGCATTTGAAAACTTTGTCAGGTTCCAGGAACTTCTACTGGGAAACAAGATTTCGGGAGAAGGACTTGCAATTTCAGGGGTATCTTCTTTGTATTGATCCCTGCTTTACAATAGAATTCTAAGACCAGAAAGGGTTGCTAAGCGACCATCGGCAGAGAGGCCCTCACTCTTTCAAATCCATGTTTTCTAGTAATGAAGGTAATAAACCCATCTCTTATTTCCTTGAAAGCTTTGCTTGGCTGTTTCTATAAAGTCACTCAGTTTCCAGTAAACAACAGGTAAACTGCAGCATGACATTAAGCTGCTGGTTTCATTTCCAATGATTCACATGGTTAAAAATCCTGTCAATCAGAGTATGTCCAAGTAGTTCAAAATTGTCCAGTGTTTTCCAGATAGTCTTTAATATACATATATGTTCATCTTTAATATGCATATATATCATAGAACAGAGTAGCATTTATTGTCATTTATACTTAAAGTATTGCGAAAAGTTTATACCTCACCAATTACAGCACCGACGTAGATGCAAAAGTACATAGGCACAGCTTCTTTAGTTACAATATTTAGACAATACAGAAATAAAATGTCCAACATTACAGAAAAGAGTTCAGTACAGTAGACCTCTCTGGCACCTAGCATCCAGTCTGCACCAGGCCCTGACTCCACACAGTGCCGGTGACATGCCATGCTGGGAGGCTGCTGCAACATGCCGAGAGGCCCCTATGGGAGGAGGCCACTGCGCCAGGCTGGGAGGTTGCCACACCAAAGTTGGCATCATCAGAATAAACGTGACGGAGACAGAGGAACTGGGAGAATGGAATGGTGTCCTTACAGGAAGCAGGATGTGAGGACGTATAATCAAGGTAACTGTGGGAGTTGGTCGGTTTGTAGTGGCTATTGGTAGCCAGCCTTTCCCCAGAAATAGAAACAAAGATGTCAAGGAAGCAAAGGGAGAAGTCAGAGGTGGACTGGATGGAAATTGGAAGTGAAATGAATAAACAGTTCCAATTCCGGACGAGAGCGGGAAGCTGCATTGATGGTATAATCAATATACCAGAGAAAGAATTGCAGGTAGGGTCCAGAATAGGACTGGAACAAGGAATGTTTGTACCGCACAAATAGACAGGCATAACTGGAGTCCATAACTGTACCCATAGCCAACCCTCGACGTAATGGAAGACGGTGGTGGCAGATGGGATGGTTCAGGCCTTCGTTCCAGGATGAAGCAGCAAGCCCTGAGACTATCCTGATGGAGGATGGATGTGTAAAGGGATTACACGTCCATTGTAACATGGGGGTGGCAAGAACCTGAAAATTGGAAATTCTGAAACTGACGTAAAGCATTAGAAGAATCGCAGATGTAAGTGCAATTAAGGCAATTAGGTCTATGTTGTCTGTACCTTTCTGCATGTGGATGCCTGTTTAGTGTGGCAACTCTCCCATATGATCACCAGTATTGTGTGGATCTCCTTTCAACTTCTCAGTACTTTGGGGAAGATTCAATCTATGCCCTGGATTTATTACTTTTGAGTCCAGTTTCATACTATGCAATCCAAAGCTATGGGCAGTTTTTTAGAACATCTAAAATTGGGTGAACCTCTCCCACAGGATTTAACTTTGGGACCACCTCCATTTATTGTATGTCTCTACGATTAGACCATAAGACTAAAAGGAATAGGAACAGGAGTAGGTCTTTCGGCCCCTCAAGCCTGTTCTCTTATTCAATTGGATCAGAGCTAAATCATATGTCCACTTTCCCGTGTTTGCCCCTCAACCATTGATTCCCCTACTAATCAAGAACTTGTCTATCAGCCTTAAATATACACAAGGTCTCAGCCTCCACAACTCTCTGTGGCAAGGAGTTTCAAAGACTCAACCCTCTGAGAGAAGAAATTCTCCCTCATCTCAACCTTACACTGATACCTCCTATTCTGACACCATGTCCTCTGTTCCTATACTCTGTCATGAAAGGAAACATTCTCTCAGCATTTACCCTGTCAAGCCTCTTAAGAATCCTAGAGTTTTGATCTAAACACAGTGAAGGAACAGTGGTATAGTTCTAAATCAGGATGGAGTGTGACTTGGAGGGAACTTGGTGGTGGTGTGCCTATGTAGCTGTATCACCATGTATCTAGCTGGTAAAAGGATGCAGGTTTGGAAGGTGCTGTCAGAGGAGCTTTGATGAGTTGTTGTAATGCATCTCGTGGATGCAGGCGTATTTACACACTCCTGCCACTGTGCATCAGTAATGGAGGGAATGAATTTGAGGGTGTTGGGTGGGCTTCTTTGTCCTGCATGATGAGAGCTCTTGAGTATTGTTGGACCTGCGCTCATCCAGGTAACTGGTGAAATTCAATCAAAGTCCAAACTTGTGCCTTGAAGATGGTGGACAGGCTTTGGCTTTGAGGAGTCAGGAGGTTAAGCAACACGTCCCAGAATTCTCAGCCTCAGACCTAACTCTTGGAGCCACAGTATTTATATGCCTGAACAAAAATCACTAGGATGTTGATAGTTGGGGTTTCAGTAATGGTAATGCCATTGAATGTCAAGCAACAATGAGTGAATTCTATCTGTTGGAAATGGTTATTGCCTGGCACTTGTGTAAATATTACATGTCACTCATCAGCCCAAGTCAAAATGTTGTCGAGGTCTTGCTGCATTTGAGCATGGACTACTTTAGTATCTAAGGAGTCAAGAATTTCGTCGACCATTGTACAATTATCAGCAAACATCTCCACCTTTGATCTTATGTTGGAGGGAAAGTCATTGATGAAGCAGCTAAAAAAATTGTTAGGCCTAGGACAAAGGTCTTGGAGCTGAGACAAAAAACCTTAATCATCTGAGATAAAAGGTACTGCAGATGCTGGAGAATCCAAGATA
>JAHRHZ010000073.1:21361781-21398137 GCA_024137785.1 Ginglymostoma cirratum
CTGGAGAATCCGAGATAACAAGGTGTGAGGCTGGATGAACACAGCAGCATGATTTTTTCTGATGAAGGGTCTAGGCCCGAAACGTCAAGCTTTCCTGCTCCTATGATGCTGCTTGGCCTGCTGTGTTCATCCAGCCCCACACCTTGTAACCTTAATCATCTTCTTTTTTTAACAGGTATGACTCTAATGAGTGGAGAGTTTCCCCAAAGATCCAAATTGACTCTAGTTTTGCCAGAGATCTTTCACGCCACAGCTGGTCAGACACTGTCTTGATGCCAAAGGCCATCACCCTCACCTACTGTCCCTCCCCTCCTTCCCTGAGTTCAGCACGTATGTTCATGCTTAAAACTGTAATTAGGTCAGGAGCCGAGGTCAGGCACTAGGCTATAAAATGCCTCAAAGCAGGGGTGTGTTGGGGGGCTGGTAGGGAATTGTAGAAAGAACCTTTCTGTCAGAGAAGATGTAAAAACATTAACAAGTAAGAACAAGGATGTAGTGCTGGATAACTGTGTGGGTAATTATAATCCAATATGATAGGAGGGGATAGAGTGTACAATCATGAATGTAGATGAGTTCATTATTTGGATAATGCATGATCCTGCCAGGTCTGTTTTGAGCAGGGAGGCATTCATCGAGGACGGCTGTCAAACAGCATGTCCTGTCTGCTGTTCACAACAGGCAAGATACGGACCACATCCAATCAGCCTGTGCTTGTTAATCTCAATACGCACTGTGCAACGTTAGAGGTGATTGTATTATAGGACAATGTTTGCTAAATAATCCTGAATATGGAAGGAATTATGCTGATAACCAATTTAAAATTATCAGTTGGGCTCACAACAAGGTACACTTGTGTACATTGAAAGCTATATATGTTGATAATACTCTCAGTGTTGACACACAGAGCCCTGTTCTTTGCAGACAGAAAGAATATTTCCACATATTGTTCCAGTCCTGTTCCAGCCTCTACCCACAACTCTTTCTCCAGTATATCAATGATATCATCGGTGCTGCTTCCCTCACTCATCCAGACTTGGAAAAGTTTCTCAATTTTTTTTTGCTTCCAATTTCCACCTGCCCTCACTTACACCCTGTCTATGTCTGACTCATACCTTTCCTTCCTCAATATTTCTGTTTTTAACTTCTGAGGATAGACTGGCCACTAATATCCATTAACAACCCACCCGGTCCCATTGTTACCTGGACCATACGTCCTTGCACCCTGCTTTTTGTAAAGACTCCATCCCATTCTCTCAGTTCCTCCATCTCTGTCACATTCAGGGCAGCATGGTGGCACAGTGGTTAGCACTGCTGCCTCACAGCACCAGAGACCCGGGTTCGATTCCAGCCTTGGGCGACTGTCTGTATGGAGTTTGCACATTCTCCCTTATTTCCTCTGGGTGCTCTGGCTTCCCCCACAGTCCAAAGATGTGCAGGTTAGGTTGATTGGCCATGCTAAATTGCCCGTAGTGTTCAGGAAGGTGTAGATTAGGTGGGTTGTAGGGGGATGTGTCTGGGTGGGATGCTGTGAGGTTTGGTGTGGACTTGTTGGGCTGAAGGGCCTGTTTCCACACTGTAGGGATTCTATATATATGCTCTGATGAGGCCAACTTCAACAAAGGAGCCTCCAAAATGTCCACTTTCTTCCTCAACTGAGGATTCCAAAGTCCTTTGTCGACAGGGCCCTCAATCAGGTCTGACACATCTCCTGCATGTTGGCTCTCTTCCCTCCTGCAACAGCGATAAGGTTCTCTTTGTCCTTACCTAGTATCCACATCCAGAAGATCATCAGCAGCCATTTCCACCACCTCCAGCGAGATGCCGCCATCCGACACATATTGCCTTGTCCGCCTCCAGGACACTCTAGTCCACTCCTCCTTCACCCCCAACACCGCCCCCCCCCAGCTGTTCCACGGCACCTTCCCCTGCAATTACTGAAAGTGTAACTCGCCCATTAACCTTCCCCCTCCTCAGTATCCAAGGGCCCAAACATACCTTCCAGGTGAAACAGCACTTTAACTGCGCCTCCCAGAATCTAATCTACTGCAGTCGCTGCTCACAATGTGGTCTCCTGCATACTGGGGAAACAAAGCTTAGACTGGGTGACCGCTTCACAGAACATCTATGTTCTACCTGCAGTCATGACCCTGGGCTCCCAGTTGCCTGCCACTTCAACACATCACCCTGTTCCCTGGCCTATATCTCTGTCTCAGTCTTGCTGCAGTGTTCCAACAAAGCTCAGTGTATGCTGGAAGAACAGCACCTCATTTTCCGCTTGGGGACCCTTCAGCCTTCAGGGCTCAATATCGCATTCAATAGCTTTAGGGTTTGAACTCCCCTATGTCCCAGCCCCCACCGCCACACACCAGGCCTTGTGATCATATAGTCTGCTATTACACATAACCCATTGTCAACCACTAACAGTCTCCATTAACAGCTATGTATCCTTCTAGCCAGATCATTATCCACTCCTTTGTCTGTCCAATCGTTCTTCTCTCTCTTTATCCCCACCTATCATTTACTCCTCACCCCCTCCCCCACCCTATCTTCTGCATAAAAACCAACATTTTCCTAGCTATCATGAGTTCTGACGAAGGGTCACTGGACCTGAAAAGTTAACTCTGATTTCTCTCCACAAGTGCTGCCAGACCTGCTGTGCTTTTCCAGCAATTTCTGTTTTTGCTTATTCCAACTTAGCAAAATATGGGACAGCTATTCTCTGGTTCAACCCTCAAAAACGATGCCTTAATCAATCAGAGCCAACATGTGTAATTTAACTTTAAACTGAGCTTTGCAAATAAGTGACAATCATCATCTGGGGATTCCCCTCAGAGGACCTCTACCAATCAGAATCCATTTAACAACTAAGCAGTGCTTTCTCATACAAATAAAATGCTGTTTGCTGTTACATTGGTGGTCTTGTGGATGCCATGATGATTGCAAATAAAGCTTTGACAAATTGTGTGTTTTTTTTTCCAACATTACTCAAGTTCTGTACAATCAAACTAATACTTTTACTGTAGCAAAATGCTCAAGGTCATATTGAATGAACACTTTTTTTCATGAACTTAAACTGCAAACGCAACATTAACCTTTTTACTTTCATGCAACCAAGAACACATTTCATGGATGCGATTTAAACTGTCCTTTAAGTAGATATTCAGTTCTCCTGGATGCAGTCTAATGTGATTCTTAGGCACCAAGGGTTATTTTAAGCTCCTCTCCATTGCCTGGATTTGGCAAACTTACCTTGTCTGTGAGTTTTTGTGGATATGTTCAGACCTTCTGCTTTCAAAGCCCACCTTCATGGCAACAAGGATCACATAGGCCTTGTATCCAGGTAGAAATGCTGATTAGCTATTCTTGAGAATCCTTACTCTCTTATTTTGTAAGTAAATAGATAGTTCAAAGCACAGCACTTACACTCTGATAATTCTCAAGACTTGTCTGGGCCCTCGATGATTCACACTCTCTATACAAATAGTCAGGATGGTTATAAATGCATTTGGCATGCTTGCCTTCATTGCTCAGTCTTTTGATTTGGGAAGTGATGTTGAAGTTGTACAGGACATTGGTAAGACCTGTTCTAGAATATTGTGTCTGGTCCGGTCGCCCAGTTATAGGAAGGATATTATCAAGCCGGAGAGGGTTCGGAAGAGATTTGCTAGGCTCTTGCCAGGTATGGGAGGTTTCAGTTATAAGGAAAGGCTGGATAAGCTGGGACCTTTTTTCACTGGAACATGGGAAGTTGAGAGGCGACCTGGTAGAAATTTATAAAATAATGAGAGGTATAGATAGAGTTAATGATAGTTGTCTTTTCCCTAGGGTAGGGGATTTCAAGACTAGGAATCACATTTTTAAGACAAGAGGAGAGAGATTTGAAATAGACACTAGAGGCAAATTTTCTACACAGAGGTGAGTCAAGTAGGGAATGAACTGCCAGAGGAAGTGGTGCATGTGGGTACAATTACAACATTTAAAAGACATTTGGATAAGTACATGAACAGGAAAGGTTTGGAGGGATTTAGGCCAGGACCAGGCAGGGGGGACTAGTTTAGTTTAGGATTATGTCCGGCATGCACTGGTTGGACCACAGGGTCTGTCTTTGTGCTGTATGACTCTAAAGGCTACTCCCATTGTCCCCAGCTGTAAAGTCCTTACCCCTTCTTCCTAATAACACTATGAAGGTCCTCTTTAATCTTTAATAATCAAACCATTCTGTGATAGGCTTTCTATCAGACAGCCTTCAGAACAGGTGAGGTGATTCTGTTTAGTTTATCTTAAATTAAAGGCACATTCCCAAAACCTAATAATCTTTAAAACCCATAGTTGTAAAATTGCATTTTATCTCTTAGTCAGCTAAATGGAGCTAAAAAGAATCAGGAATATTTATTCAATATTGGTAACTGAGTATGCCATTGAGGTGATTTCTGAATAATAGTAATAATATTCCATTCTAATTTAATTTATTTTAAATTATAAATTAGCTGTTAATCATTAGCTGTCTGGTGATCTGAATCTGTAGGTTATTTACTGGAAGGAAATTAGGTCAACCTTTAAAAAGAGGTCAGCAACTATTAATACTGTTGTTTTCCATTTTAGTTTGATTCAGAATTCTTGAATGCAGCATCCGTTTAAATAACCCAGTTTACCAAGAGATGTAAAGCTCACCAGTACCAATAGCTTCAGTCTTTGTACCATCTGTGCACTATTGCTGCACCCATTCCATTTCAAATATGTAAATACTTCTCAGATTTAAAACTCGTCTCCAGAAACAATCCAAAAATACAAACTGTCATTGTCGAGCCCTTTACCATTCTAAATCTCTCATCACTTTAATAAGAGAAATTCAGTTGATGGTTCTGTCAGCGTGTATTATTCTTTATTAGTTTGGAGCGTCAGGGAGAATTTTCGCACAAGTTCCCTTAAAGAGATCATAGAAATTGGGTATGCACGACCTGTAGAAAGAATGAGCTTAGCAGCAGAATAGTCTATTTTGCTCCCAGTGTTTCTTGGTATATTATAATATTCTGTTTGATTAGATCAGCTTATACGTGGTCAGCTTCTCTTGGAGGATAGCAAAAAGAGAAACTTAATCAAAGTAAACAGTCAAAATGTTCATGCTACCCACAATTGGAATTCCTTCTACAGACCAGGTACATGTTGCCCCATCTTAGTCACTATCCAACACATTTACTGTCTATAGATACAAAGGGGAAGATGTTGATTTTGTGAATGCTATCATGTTAAATGGGTGATAAGAACTTGGCGGCTTGTTTTACAATCTCTCCTTTTTATTTCTATTGAAGTCAATGAAAATATAACTTGGAGGGAATGCAAAATGGAATACAGGCTTACGACCACACATTTTAAACCACCTTTAACTGTAGCACGAAGTCAAAATTGTCCTGAAGTATACAACGTGTAGAGGAAAGGCCACTTCACCGATCAAACAAAATCCTTCCTTATTGTGAAGTTGTACAAGTTAATTTACAACAATCAATACTTAAACTAATAATTTAGTGAGATGCTCAGAGTCACTTAGTTTTATGCTATAGTTCTGTGAGGATGACTAAGAAGTACCAGTAACACTTTCATGTGAATAGGCAGAAAATTGCTCTGAACAATAATATGAAACATTTACAATGCATATGTCAAATTTCGCCTTGACTATCTTAGCAAGGTTAGGCTATTTACCTTAAATTTATTAAAACTTTATTAAATTGATATAATTTATACAAACAAATTAATTATTTATATATGAATATTGTGTGTGGTCATTTGTATCAATAAATATATCATACATTTGTAAATTCAAATTTTGTATGACATTTAAGGGCAATTGCTGTACCTGGTAATTAGGGTTGGTGCACGTGAAGGTTCATATCCAAAACATATGCTGTTCTGTCAAGAATGCTGGCAGACAGCTGTCTATTTTCAGCATTTTCAGTTTTTCCCACACATTTTCATTTCCATACAAATTTAATTATTCTAATTTAAGTATCAGTGAAACCCAAACAAATTTTGTCGAAGCTTTCCATCTTGCACTTATCAAGACATTTGTAGAAGTACCAATGTAACGAGGGACAATGCTTCATGCTGTTTGAGAAGAATGTGCTGATTGACAAACGGACTCTGATTGGTAGGTAAGTGTCATGGTGAATACACCGGTTAGATGAGGGGATGACGGGTACTATAAAGAGATTTAATAACATAATAAATAATAAAAGCATATCTCCTTTGTCTGTCTTCAATGGACAGTTTATTCATTTATGAATAACTACGCTGTATTATGGCTGTCCTGCATCCAAGTGAGCAGATATTTCAAATTAGCCAAGTCAATTATCAATTGCTGATTTTAGACACAAGGCCAATCATCAGGGGTCTTTAGTCACAACTTTTGTGTGTCCTTTTCTTCAGCAGGGCTTTAATTAACTGGAAAGAAAAAAGTGATGCTGGAAATCTGAAATAAAAACAGAAAGCACTGGAAATGCTTAGCACGTCTGGCAGCATCTGTGGAATAAGAAATAGTGTTAACGTTCCTTGTCCGATATGACTCTTCTTCGGACCTCTTCTCATTAACAGTTCATGTCTGTCATAAGCATTTAAGAAGACAAGGAATAGGAGCTGGAGTAGACCATTAGCCCCATTGAGCTTCCTCCAGCAGTCAGAAGGCCGATGGGTGATCTATCTCTGCTCTACTTTCCCATACAGTCCCCATTTCCCTTAATTCATGTTGTATGCAAAAATCAATTGACTCACTTTGAACACAGACAATGACTGGGCATCTGCAACTCTCTGGGGCAGAGAAATCCAAAGATCCATAAGTTTGTGAATAAAGCAATGCCTGCACAGCTAAATGGCTGACCTCTTATTCAAAAACTGTGATCCCACATTCTAGGAACCCCAGCCTGGGATAAACATTGATTTCATTATCAAAACCAGTCATGCGTTTAAGAATTGGATATGTGTCAATTAGCTCTCATTTTTCCAAATTCTGGGCAATATGCACTGAGTTTATTTAATCTCTCCTTTACATTCCACAATCACCTCATCCAGCAATAGGCTGTGAGCTTTCATTCTAGGTTTCCTTAGGGAAAGAAACCAAAATGGAACACAGTATTCCAGGTGTGACCTCCAAAGGCCCTGCATAAATATTTTCAAGACTATGTTTACCCTTACACTCAAATCCTTTTGAACCAAAGTGTAACATATTGTTTGTCACTTTAATTGCTTGTTGTTGTTCATTTAATTTCACTGTATTCTTAATGGGGCAAGTAACATCATTTTCCTGCTTCTTTGGCTTTTTCCAAGCCTCCCTCATGACTCTGTGTTATTAATCCATCTAAGTCTTCTTCTTCCTCTTCTGTTTTTAACAATGAATTTATCCAGTCAGTTGTTTTCACTACAATTCTGTCAGGTCTTAATTTCCAATGTCCACATTTCCTATCATATTCACTAGCTCTTCATTTGTTCTGGTTGTGTGTTTAATGTGGTCTGCATACCTGAGATTCCAAATGCTATAACCTCCTATGATGCAGCCACATCTTTCTGCTAACTCTTCCTGGACCTTCATCGTTATTTCTCCCACAGTACCAGTCAGCACAGGTGATGGAAGACAACCTTGCATTCTATTATGGGTGCCAACTCTGATGACTCCTGAAGCATTTTTGTCTATCTTTTGCATTATCTACACAAGATGTTAGTTGTTACTTGCTGCACCTGCATGTTAACCTTCTGTGATTCACCTGCACGGACGTCTGCATCATTCTAGATGAGAACACTTTGAACTATCTTGGCATTCAAAAAACTTTTATTTTCATGTTGTATTCTATTCCATCTGCTATGCCCTTAACAATTCACTCAACCTGTCTCTATCCAACTGCAGCCTCTTTGTTTTCTCTTCACTACGTACATTCCCACCTAACATTTTACGGTCAGCAACCTTAGATACGTTACACTCTTTCCCCATATCTAGGTCATAAATAGTAGATTGTAATTAGCTGAGTCTGAAGTATGAATTCTTATAGCATCTGTTAGGTACAGGCCTGAGACCTGAAAATATTTTGCTTATTCCTGTAATATCCTCAATCCCACAAGTGCTGATTTTGTGTAATAACCTTTGTGTGGCACCTTAATGAATGTCTTTTGATAATGGGCCTTCTTCTGGTCGACAGTATGCAATAATGGTGTGCCACAGAGATCAGTGCTGGGCACTCAACTATTTATAATTTATATAAATAGTTTAGATGAAGGGATGGGTAGAATAATTGCCAAATTTGCTAATGACACAAAGATAGATAGGAAAGTAAACTATGAAGAAGTGGCATGGTGGCTTAGTGGTTAACACTGCTGCCTTACAGCTCCAGGGTCCTGGGTTCAATTCCACCCTTGGGTGACTGTCTGTATGGAGTTTGCATGTTCTCCCCATTACTGCATGGGTTTTCTCCGGGTGCTCTGGTTTCCTCCACAGTCCAAAGATGTGCAGGCTAGGTGGATTAGCCATGCTAAATTGCCCATAGTGTTCAGGGATGTGTAGATTAGGTGGGTTATAGGGGAATGGGTCTGGGTGGATGCTCTGAGGGCCAGTGTGGACTTGTTAGGCTGAAGGGCCTGTTTCCACACTGTATGAAATAATGAGATTACAGAAAATAATAATGAGATAATCCAAGAACAGTACATTGATTACGGTTACATTGTATTCATCCAACTTAAAATTCTATTAGATTTCCCTTTCACAAATCTGTATTGATTCTGCTTAGGTAAATTATGATTTTCTAAGTGCCTTGTAACCATGTTTCTAATAACAGGCTTGAACATTTTGCTACTATTGATGTTAGGCTAATTGTCCTAAAGCTGCCAGTTTTGTCTGTTCCTTCTTTCTTAAGTAGCAGGGTTATAATCACAAATCATAGAATCCCTACAGTGTAAAATAGGCTATTTGGCCCAACAAGTCCATGCCGACCCTCCAAACAGCATTCCACCCTATCCCTGCAACTCTGCACCTCTCGTGGCTAAGCCGTCTAGCCTACACGTCCCTGGACACTAAGGGCAATTTAGCATGGGCAATCTACCTAGCCTGCACATCTTTGGACTGTGGGAGAAAACTGGAGCACCCAGAGGAAAGCCACACAAATGGGGAGAAATGTGCAAACTCTGCCTGAGACTGGAATCAAGCCCGGGTACCTGGGTGCTGTGAGGCAGCAATGCTAACCACTGAACCACCATGCCATCCCTGGAAGATGGAAAGCAAATATAGCCACTATCTGTATGGACCACCTTTTAAACCCTAGGATGCAGATTGTAAGATCCAGGGGATTTGGTACCACTTGGTTCCATTATATTCTCCAGTGCTACTTACTTATTTTTTCTGTATAGATTTCTTTAAGTTAGTCACTGTCACTGAATCTTTGATTCTACAATCATCTATTGTGAAGACAGTTATGAAGTGTTTAATTTTTCTGTTATAATTTCACATGATTTTGCCTTCAATGTATCATGCCTGCATTCACGAATCTCTTTCTAGGTAGAGAATGGCGTTTGTAGTGGGCTTCGGATTTTCCAATGTTTGTTGTGTCAATAGAACATAGGACTTAGAAGCAGGAGTAGGCCATTTTGCCCTTCATGCCTTCCCAGATCATGCCTCCACTTACCTCTCTCTACCCATAACCCCTCACTCATCTTTCTATTGAAAATCTATCTAACTCAGCTTTGAATAATGTTAAAGATCTAACCTCCACTAAGTATGGAGCAAGATAATTCCACATACTGATGAGCATCTGAGAGAGAAAAAATCATGTCCTTCTCTGTCTTAAAAGGGAAACCTCTTACTCTAAAACTATGCCCCCTGGAGATAGTCTGTACACAATGGAAACATCCTTCATATATTCACCTTATCTAGGTACATTTAGATGTTAAATGTTTCAATAAAATTATGTCTCATTCTCTAAACATCAATATGTATAGACCAAACCTGTTCAACCTTCCTGTATATGATAGCCCTTTCATCCCAGGACTTATTCATATGAACTTTCCTTGAATTGCTTCTAAAGCGATTGTGTCCTTTTTTCAAACAGAGACCGAATACTCTGCACACTGTATATGCACTGTACTCCAGATGAGGTCTCACCAACACCCTGCACAACTGCCGGAAAGCTTCCCAATTTTTATACTCCATTTTCCTTGTAATAAACAACAACATTCCCTTTGTTTTCCTAATCACTTGCTGTACTTGGATGCTAACTTTATATGATTCATATATCAGGAAACCCAAATCCCTCTGTACCACTAGTTTCTGTAATCGCTTTCCACTCTCTGAGTGGGCCTGTGTACCAATATGTGTTATCATTGTTTTACCAAATTGAATACTGGTTTTGGCACACTCATAGGAGTTGTTCATGTAAATTATGATTTGCACCAAATTCAAATCTACAGCCGCCACAGGAGAATGTGATCGCACGATGACAACTACCCAAATGTCAGTTTAACTTAAGTTTCTTTTCACTGATGCTCTGTTTTCTTGCTTTTGGAGGCCAGTTGCCTCTACACATCTGTTATGGAGCAGGACAGATTGGGGTCATGTCCATTTCTACGACCACAGATGCCAATTCAGGTTTGTGTACTGAAGCTACTCTTTTCATGCGGAAAGTTGAATTATGGCCTAAGGTGAAATGATCTATTTATGCGTATTGGCAGGCTGAGAACTGTTGCAAAGGCGCAGCTGTGGCTGGATGAACTGAAATATCAGCTAGCATTGGGACATAGCCCTGTGACCCTGTGGGTTCACAGAGTAAAATGCTCAAGATCAGTTTTCTTCATATGCAGAATGTTGGTCAGGCAGCTGAGCAGTATTTATGCTAGCTCTAATATATGTAACACTTGATTCTGTGATTATGGTGTATTTTGTTGGAAATAGTTATTACTTAAATATGACTTTGCCTGGACCTCACATTTGGAGCTAGTTACTGGGAAAATATTTACAAAACTTACTTTGGGTGGGATCTTAAAGGAGCCAGAACAACATGAGATAGGCAGAATCACACGAGCAGTGTGGCGAGCCTTAACTTAAATTCGGGAGCAACTCACCACATCTTCTATGCATCTTCCAAGCTTGTTAAATGCCGCAACTCGCCTCATTGATATTCAGCACCCTATTTTGTCGAAGACACCAAACAAAGTGGATATTGAGAATTCTCAATGTCAAAGTCAGGCCAGGTACCTGGCGACTTCAGCTTGCCGCTTGCTGCGCAGGAACTCTATGTTGTTCACAGGGCACCATGTCTGACAGCACACTCCATGGGCACTGACCACCTCCCCCCCCCGCCAAACACACACACACATTTATACATATTGGCAACCACCTCTATGAATGCTCATGACACATCTCCAATCCACTAACAGTGCAGCTCTGCACTTCAGGCAGCACTGGCAACTATCATTCTAATGCTGCTGCAAGGACACAGTGCATTCAGGGACATGCCCAGCTCATTATCTGGACCAGGCTGCATCCCCAGGCTGTTTGCTTGCTGTCATAGCTCTCATTCGCTCTTAGGCCACTTGGATGCTCACAGCATCCCTACCCTGCCTTGCCTTGCCTTGAGTTTTTGTTTTGCCCCCTTAGCCAGAGGTACTAGGCTCAGAGTACTGCTGTATTGCCTTACAGTTTAGCATAGGCACAAAGCCAGGAAACTTGTCATGGTTGCCAGCACGCCTCAGTCGGGTCAAAGGATACAGCCTTTGGTCAGGGGATTCCTGCACAATAAATTAGAAAATGTCAAGGACAGCCTTTGATATTAATCCTGGAGCTGGACAGAGTCAGTCAACCTCTCTGGACAGTCAAGATGCTCACCTTATAAGGGGTGAAATGCTGAATGTTGGGAAGCACACCACCGACTCTTTCTAGCCTACTGTAGACTGTTTCTCTCCTGAGAGGGAGGCAGGTATTAAGAGAGATGGAAGTGGGAGGCACAGCATGTGGTAAGTGCTAGTGCAGGTGGCGAGGGTCCTAAGCAAGTGAGTAGGCACTGTAGAGGGCATGCAGTGTTAGTGGCATCAGGGGTTGGGGTGGGTGACAGTGAGTTGCGGAAGTTGCAGGCAATAGTGAGAGTCATAGAGTGAAAAAAGGCACTGACCAACTTCCTACAATGCTGTGTATTCCTCTAGATGGCTGAGACTGCACTGACTCAGGTGGTGACCTTGAACTGGGCTGGTATGGTCAGGTAATTTGGCCTCATGTGTTGGTCCTGGGCCAGAGGCTTTCCTGCCGCTGTGCCACCCCATCCAGCAGGTCCTCCAGGTCCCTGTCTGCACAGCAGGGCACTCATTTCCTCCTGTCTATATGTCTGAGGCATATGTCAAGAAACAGGCTGGGCAGCTCCAGATTGATAGTGTTTGCGTGGATGCACAATAGTCTTTTAAAGATTGTGGACACAGGAATATGGTCCATTCTGGGATATGCTAGCAGTTATGAGTTGTTCCAGGAATGGTGCATAGCAAGATTGAGCTAGAATTGGTCAAGAGGGATGCCATAGGGGTGACGTAGGTAGTTCATGAGGTTATTTGGGTAAGATACAGTGAGAAAACAAAGTTAAGACTCATGGCAAAAAACCCTCCAAGAAACCCAACACAATTGGCGCAAGACCTAACATAAAATACATTTTGTTTGTAGAGAGAAATGTTTGTAGAAAAATGTGTGAAAGGCAAAGCATTGGGCGTGCGGTGGTGTAACCATGTATTTTAATTAACAGTTATGTTGTGCTTGCAGACAGATGACAGTGAATTTGCTTAAACACTGTTCTGAAAGATATTGTCCTTTTAGTGATGAATTAATTGTGCTTTTTTAGATCAGGTTTACAATTTCACAAAAAGGTGAAGGCCTAAGGAAGCACTGATTCACAATCCTGGCTCCGACTAAGAACAGTTCCAGAAGGTGCTCCTGGCTGTGGATGAGTTTGGCCCTTGATTAAACTCTTTAGGTGGGTGCATCTCTAACCTGGAAAGCAGGCCTTTCTCCCTTATTGCTGCCATATTCCACCCATTTGCATTTACGGTAGGGCTATTGGTTAATGGGGAAATAAGTGGGAACGTTATTATGCAAAGCATAACATGCATGTATGACGTTAACAGGATTACAATCCTGTTTTCATGTGAGTGGAGTACATATTCCACTCAAGGAATGAAATTTGATATGTCTTATGTCTAACCCTCCTCCGAATTTCCTTCCCTTCTCTTTAACGGTATTGTCTGATTCTGCAGTAAAACAGCTAGATTTCTCTGGCTACACTCTGTGTCCACCTTGTGTTGATTGTTAGTGCTCAAGTGCAACTTCCTGTGAAAACTAAATTACAATACAAAATTACTATGAAAATAGTTCAAGTCTCTCAATGTACTATCTCGTAGTCATCCAGATTGCTGCAGTCAATATGCACAAATGGTATCACTAACCACTGCCAATGACAACTCCTGCTGTTTCTCAGTAGAGTTGCATTGCACAAGATTGGCGATTCACTGCGTACTTGATGGATGTTGCACTGCTGGAGGTGTTGTCACCTTTATTGAGATATTAAACTGAGGTCCTATGTGCTGTTCAGCTGAAAGGAAAGACCACATAGCAGTATTGGCAACAGAGCAGATAGCTCCATCAGAACAATGCTAAGAAAGCAGATTAACTGGTTAGTGAGCTGCTGTTTGCGGGATCCTTCTATTTCATTTGCCCAAATAGCACCCAGTCACTACAATTCAAAGAAGATAATTCATTGTCAATTAAATGCTTGAGATATGAATATGTATTAGGGCAAGTTCTTTCTCTTACAGGTGAATTCATGTTTAGATTTTCTATGATTACCCATCTGTTTCAACATGCTGTGCAACGATATCATGCTACAATCTTTCCAACATGGTTGAAAGATATTGTGCAATGCACCAGGCTGTTTGAAGTAACAGAACTCTATTTGAGGTAAAGCTGTTTCATGCTTCATGGGGCATTCTTTGCTGTAGTGTGAGTTTCATTGCATTAGTTCTGCACCTTGATAGAGGCTTAGTGATGGTAGCATTGCAGAATTTCTATCATCCAAATGCCATCCTTCTATCTTAACTGATAGGAAAGAGCATGCTAGATTAAATGAACAAAGGATTTAAGTATAAAAATGGGTTTAAATTGGTTTTCTTAAAATCTGCTCCCTCCACATCCTATAAAAGATGAAATCAAAAGTAATTCAATCACAGTGAGTGAGGTGAATAAATTGTTGAAATAAACAACCGTCTGAGAGTGATGAATTTATCATGTAACAAACCTTTTAACCAAGCTCAAATCAGGAGATAGACAAAATTAGCCCAATTTCCAATGACTTGTGTATCCCTGTTTAGATACATACAGCATCTGTCACATCTGAAAAAAAAACTAATACTAGACAACATCAAATAAGCCACTAAGCGTTTTCAGTAAATGTTTAGGTTACAATTTATTGAGAATCCATTCAGGTAAAAGTAGTGTTGTGCTCAATGCCTTCTTCCAAAATGTTTTTTTTAAGTTGCAGAGAAATAGTACCCAAATTGGTATTGCTGTGATGTGACAGCTAAATTTGTGTTAGGCTCGTGACCATTATACTCCTCTTGCTGTTGCTACTTGCATTCTAAGATCCATTTTGAAGAAACAAATTGTGATGTTTAAATCCTATTCTAAAATATCTTTCAGTCAGATGAATTCATTTCAGATTACTTAAATATTTTTAATTTACAGACGCTATTTGAATTTTTAAGTCAACTAATGTACACAAGATTACCCTTTCTAACAAGATTTCACTTGACTTAACAATCCTGTGAGTCCAGCAACTGAACAGACCATCACAAAAGCCATCCATGGACTCCATTTACACTTCTCATTGCCGCGGAAAGGCTGCCACTGTCATCAAAGACCATTCCCACCCCAATAATACTCTCTTTCAACCTCTTCCGTCAGGCAGAAGGTAACAGAAGCTTGAATGCATGTACCAACGGGTTCAAGAACAGCTTCTTCCCTGCTGTTATTAGACTGACTCTCTAATTCCAAATCTAATATTGATCTTGCTTTTGTGCACTTCATGAACAGCCATAACCCTGTATGGCTCATTCTGTCAAAACACCCTATGAACGGTATGTCCTTGTATGTTATGATCTGCCTGTACTGCTTGCAAAACAAAACTTTTCACTGTACTCAGCTGCATGTAACAACAACAATTCAAATGAAATTTTACGAACCAATAGCCCTGGGACTGGTCATAAAAAGAATATCTGCTTATTTATGCCAAAAAATATAAGCATTGGCAAGTGGACACTTTCCCCAAATGTCAGAAAGTTGCAGAATCAAATTCACGTTGGTCGGCTACAGAATAGCCAGAAATTTAAAAAGCCTTTTAACTTTAACCTGCAAAAAAACACCAAAAATGCACAATGTATTCAAACAAGCTGCCCTTCTATCTTCTTCAAGTGTGGTCCCAAGGTCTAGCCCAAAGAATTGGTACTTTTTTTCCATAAGCCTAAATCAGTGTGCATTGGAAGCTTCTACCCAGCAGAGAAATAAGATTTCATTTGATCAGTTTGACTGGATCCAAATGCCAATTCCTGAGGTGAAGAGATTCAATAGTTTGCAAATAAAGTAACTTGCAAACAGATTCGATTTCAAGATTGAAAGATCAGGAAATGACAAGAATGTTTATTTAGTTCATGTGCCAAATTCCAACTAATTTATTCTGTGTGATGTGTGAGGAAAGTCCTCAGTAATGATTGAATAGTTTTGTTCACAAGAGGACTGTATATCATAAATATGGTGAAGGTAACTTTTGCAGGAAAGCATCATTTTTTTGTTGCTGCATTGTTTTACTGTTCCAAATATGTATAAGCTACAATAAGTACTAACAAGTGTAAAGGGAAATGTCACTATTAACCTACGGCTCATTACTTCATGAGACAAAAAAATGTAGGTGGCAGTCTTGGCTCAATTGTAGGATGCCGTCCTGAAACAGAATGTTGATAGTTCAAACTCCATCTTGATCTGAGACTTTAGGATAGGACTGAAAGAATGCTTCACTGAAAGAGTTGGAGTTGCCGTCAATTGGATGGAAGATTAAACCAAGGCTTTGTTTTAAACATAAAAGCTCGCATGGCACTATTCAAAGAGGAACAGAAAAGCTCTCACAGTGTTGTTTATTCCTCAACCACATCAGTCGAACTGATTATTTCTCCCATTGTTGTTTCTACTACCACATTATCTATGAATTGGCTGCCACAGTCTTCTACATTGCAGTAGTGACCGTGTGACAGAATCAGAAAATAGAACAATAGGCTGCCAGGTGATAAAGGGGAAAAAGACCTGTCTCCATTTCTGTCTCCAACTACTTTCAATGCAGCAGGCGGATCGATGCTTGTCAGGTTCCCTCTGCCATTGTTGCTATGCCTTGAGTCCTGAGGACAAATGGTTGGGGCGATGGAGTGTAGGTATGTGTCTCTCCAGCAGACCTTGAGGGTGCTGGACCAGTCACGCTTCTACCTATGTATGAAGGTAGCCAGACATTGCTTAAATTGCTGTGCTGCTGTAGCCTCTGGGCAATGAGGGCCATTGCTTCCTAAATACCTGTCTACCACTTCCGCTCCTCCCTGTACAGGTGGATGAAGATTGCTGAAACTGTGGGATATCCTGCTGCCTAGGGCAGAGCGGGATCTGGCAGTCTTCTGAGTGCCAGCGTCCTGGGGCATTCCTTTCTTGACCGGTTATGGAGCTGTTGCAATGAGGTGCTCGCCAGATTATATTCCCAAACTTACTAATGCTAACGTTCCCACTGAGGAGTTTATATCTGAGCTGGTGGGGGTACAGGAGGCAGACTTACCGATGCTTCCTCTGAGACCTCAGTGCACAAGCTTTTTCTCTGCTGTGGTGGTGGACGTTCTACTGGCACCTGCAAGCCCCAGGGAAAGAAGGCATCACAGCCCATTGGTTAGAAAGCGTGTGCAGTGAATGACACTGACAGTGCGGTTCATGTGAGAGTCACAGTAGAATGCAGAATGGTGTTTATTTGGTTCAAAAAACATGAATGTCTCTGCAGCCCTGCAGGACCAGAATTGTCCTGATGTTCGGCACCACTGCAAATATTGCAAGAGCTAGTGGTAAAATGATAGCCTAAAAGCATCAAGGACACACCTGTAGATTTAGCTGCATATTGGGTATACAGAGAGGAATTGGTGGCCTGAGATAGCATATTGTATAAAAGACATACTGTCATTCTCCAATATGAACGAAACTGCATCCCTTGCAAGCCACCAAGGAATTGCACCAAGTCTGAGGAAGGCAAGAGAAGTGCTTAACTGGCTAAATATGAGCAATAAAATCAGGCATCACATCAGCTAGTTTAGTGTTTGGAATGTATGTAATACATCAAGCTGAGCAAGTTAGAGTCATTGAAGACTCACTAGATCCCAGATAGACCATGAATGAAGCTGGGACGAAAGCTCTTCACTCTTGCATGAATTGATATTTTGTCACCAAAGACTATTATTGTGATGGCTAGCAGGTGGATAAGGTCACCTCATTGCCTACCATTGAGATTGCTGAATGCCTGAAAGTACACATCAGCAGTTTCGACATTCCCAACATTGAACAGAGGGTGATTTTTGCTTATTACAGAGTGAGAATTCACTGCCTCATAAAGATAAGAAGTTCAACACTATACGTCATCTACACATTATCCTTAGTCAAATGGAAACTTTAAGGCAGCTGTAAATACCTCAAATGATTTAGAAAGAGATGAAGCAAATCCAGTACTTGAGTGGACATTTGAAGGAATGGAGAGTGGTCCAGCAAAAGACTGATGTTATGCCACACTCAGAATATTCATCAAGGGCGCGTTGGCTTTGTTGACAGGGCCAGTAGTTATTGCCCATCCATAGTAGGGATGGCAAAAAATCTACTGAAGTTAGACGTAGTAACGGGCAAGAGTACCAAAATTATGTGTGCGTTATTCTGCATGTAAGGAGGGATGTTTGGACTAGAAATACAATGTGTACCTTTGTTTCTACTGGCTTGCAGTAATGATGCGACATCTAACTGGGGGCTAGCATGTTGCAACCAGTTTTAATAAAGTCACAGTCCGGGTCAGACCGTTGCTTTGGAGCTCAAAATTCTGAAATACTCATTAAGAAATCAGTAGCCTCAGTCCTTTGATTTTGTTTTTATTGTTCTTCATTCATCAAATTCTCACTAATTCACTGATGTTTCCAACTTTGTTTGCAATTATCTTAGTTTCACTTAATGAACATTTGCTGTTTTTAAAAATGTTATTCAAGTTGTGTGGGCTTTGATGGCTGGGCCTGTGTTTATATCCCATCCCCAACAGCCTTTGAAAATTGAGGTTGGTTGGCTCGCTGAGCTGATTTGTTGTTTTGCAGACGTTTCGTTACCGTGCTTGGTAACATCCTCAGTGCAGCCTCCGATGAAGTGTTGGTGTGTTTTCCCGCCTGGTTTTTAAACTCTGGGGTCTGTTGAGATGGATTGCCTCACTTCCGGTTTTCCTTCGTAGTGGAATGTATGTGGGGTTGAGTTCAATGTATTTATTAATAGTATGCTTCCTACATTAGGAACACGTTGGAACTCACCACAAGACTCTTACGACCGCTGGGCATCAGAGTGGCACACAAGCCCACATCAACCCTTATGACAACTACTCACCCAAACTAAAGACCCACTCCCCGCCATGGACAGGACCAATGTCATCTACAAAATCCCCTGCAAAAACTGCGAGAAACACTGAAAAGAAACAGGAAGGAAACTAACAACAAGGGTACATGAACACCAACTGGCTACAAAAAGACACGACCAATACACACTCATCTCAATCCACATGGATAAGGAGAACCATGACTTCGACTGGGACATCACCAAGATCCTGGGACAAGCTAGGCAGAGACAAGCACAAGAATTCCTGGAAGCATGGCACTCCACGAAGCATGCTATTAATAAACATGTTGAACTCGACCCCATATACCTTCCACTACGAAGGAAAACCTGAAGTGAGGCAATCCAGCTCAACGGACTCCAGAGTTTATAAACCAGGCGGGAAAACACACCGATGCTTCATCGAAGGCTGCGCTGAGGATGTTACCCAGCATGGTAACGAAGCGTCTGCAAAACAGCAAACCAGCTTAGTGAGCCAACCAACCTCAACACCCACAACCCGAGCTATAGATCTACTCCAAAATCTTAGAGCCTTTGAGAAGGTACTGTTGAGCTGCCTTCTTGAACTGGGGCAGTCCATTTGGTTTAGGTACACCCCCAAAACTGTGAGGAAGTAAGTTCCTGAATTTTGATCAGCGACAGTAATAGAATACTGATTTAATTGCAGGTCAGTGGCGTGATTGGCTTATTGATTAACTTGTTGATGGTGGTGTTCCCATGGATCAGCTCCCCTTGTCCTCCTAGCTGGTGGTGACCACTGCTTTGGAAGGTGCTGCCTAAGGAGCCTTGGTGAATTTTTGTAGTCCATCTTGTAGATAGTGCACACCGCTGCTAATGTGCCTTGGTGGTGGAGGGGGTAAATATTTGTGAATGTGGTGCCAATCAAGGGGCTGCTTTGTCCTGGATGCTGCCAAGAGTTGAGTTACTTTCTGCATGATTCTTAACCTCTGACCCATCTGTCCACAGCATTTATATGGTTAGTCCATGTAAGTTTCTGGTTAATGGTAAACCCCAGGATATTGATAATAGGGGATTCAGTGATGGCAATGCTATTGAATGTCAAGTGGTGATTGTTAGATTCTCTGCTGTCGGAGTTCCTTATTGCCTGGCACTTGGGTGACGTGAATGTTAATTGCAACATTATCATTCCAAAACTGGATATTGTCCAGGTTTTGCTGCATTTGAAAGTGGATTGCTGCAGCATCTGAGGAGTCATGAATAGTGCTGGACATTGTGCAATCATCAGCAAATATCTCCTCTTTTGACCTTATGATAGAGGGAGGATCATTGATGAAGGAGCTGAAGATAGTTGGACATAGGACACTACCCTGAGGAACTCCTGCAGAGATGTCCTGGAGCTGAGATGGCTGACCTTTAGCATCCACAACCATCTTCCTTTGTGCTTAGTATGATGCCAGCCATCAGAGAATTTCCTTTCCAGTTCCCGCTGACTCTTGCTGGGTGTTCTCAGTGCCATGCTTTGTCAAGGGTAGTCACGGTCACCTCACCACTGGAATTCAACATTTTTAACCAAGTTTAAACCAAGACTGCAATAACATAAGGAGCTGAGTCACTCTGGCAGAACCCAAACTGGGTTTTAGCGAACAGGTTATTGCTGAGCAGATACTGCTTGATAGCACTAATGACGGTGGTAATTGGCCAGGTTAGATTTGTCCTGCCTTTGCGGACAGGATATTCCTGGACAATGTTCCACATTGTTGAGTAGATGCTAGTGTTGTGACCACATTGGAACAACTTGGCTAGGTGCAGGCCAAGTTCTGAAGCACAAAACTTTAATACTGTTGCTGGAGTGTTGTCAGGACCCAAAGCCTTTGCTAAATCCAGAATCTAGAGCCATTTCTTAATATCCCATGGAGTGAATTGAATTGACTGGTGACTGGCATCTACAATGCTGGAGACTACAGGAGGAGGATGAGATGGATCATCCACTTGGCACTTCTGGTTGAAGATTTCTGCGAATGCTTCAGCTATGTCTTTTTCATTGATATGCTGGGCTCCCCGAAGTTAGGGATATTTGTGCACCCTCTCCCTTCAGTGAGTTGTTTAATTGTCCACCACCGTTTTTTACTGGAGGTCACATGACTGTAGAGGTTTGATCTCATTTGGTTGTGGAATCACTTAAATCTGTCTGTCACTTGTTGCTTGCGCTGTTTGGCATACAAGTGGCCCTGCGTTGTAACTTCACCAGGTTGAAGTCTCATTTTTAGGTATAGCTGATGTTATCCCTGACACATCTTCTTACAATCTTCATTCAACCACAGCTAATCCCCTCACTTCATGATAATGACGGAGTAGGAGATATGCTGGGCCACGAGGTTGCAGAGTGTGTTGGAGTAAAATTCTGTCGCTGTTGATGGCCCACAGCAGCTCATCAATGCTAGATCTGTTTGAAGTCTATCCCATTTAGCACAATGGTAGTGCCACAGAACATGATGGAGAATATCCTCAATGTAATAGTGAGCCTTTGGTTTCACATGGCCTGTGAATGGTCATTCTTACTGTAACTGTCATAGGCAGACACATATACTGCATGCAGATTGGTGAGGATGAGATCAAGTATGTTTTTGCTTCTTGTTGGTTCCTTCAGCACCTACCACAGACCCAGTCTAGCAGCACAGTCTGTATTGGTGCGATTGGACCAACCTTGGTGGTGAATATTGATAGGTACCCATCCTTGCTGCCCTCAGTGCTTCACCCAAATGGTGTTTAACATGGCAGAGTCCTGATTCAAGAATTGAGGTGGACGTGGTACTTGGTATTCAGCAGGAGGTTTTCATGCCCACAATGGACTGGATGCCATGAGGTCTGGAGTTAATATTGAGGACATCGAGGGAAACTCCCTGTCCACTGTTTATGACAATACCTCCATCTCTGCTGGGTCTCTCCAGCAGTATGCTGAGTCATACCCAGGGCTGGTGATAGTATGTCTGAAAAATTGTCTGTAAGGCATGATTCTATGAGTATGACTATGTCAGATTATTGCTTGACTGGTCTGTGAGACAGCTCTCCCAATTTTGGCACTAGCCCCCCAGATATTAGGGAGGACTTTGCAAGATTGACAGGGCTGATATTGCAGTTGTCATTTCCAGTGCCTGCGTCAGTGCCAGTGGTCTGTCTGCTTTTATTCCTTTGTGATATTTTAGCAGTTTGATACAGGAGAGTGGCTTGTTAAGCTATTTCAGAGGGCACTTAAGAATCAACTATATTGATGTGGCTTTGGTGTCAAATGTATGCCAGACCAGGTAAGCACAGTAGATTTCCTTGCCTAAAGGACATTCATAAACCAGATGGTAATTTTATGACTATTGGTAATGTTTTCATGATTATTTTAGATTTTTAATTCCAGATTATTTTAATTCAAATTCCATCCTCTGCTATGTAGGGATTTGAGCCTGTAGAGCATTACTGGGTTATATTCACCAGTTGCTGGAAAAGCTCAGCTGGTCTGGCAGCATCTGTGAAGGAAAAAACAGAATTAACGTTTCAGGTCCGGTGACCTTTCCTCAGAACATGCTTTGTTTTTGCTTCTGATTTACAGCAAACGCAGTTTTTTCGTTTTTTTATATTCATCAGTATTCTCTGTTATTATGATAAATATCTTTTGACTTCGTTGCAAAAGCTAACAGATTAAAAAAACTTAACAGCATAAGCTAGTTTACATTGCAATATTTGCATTCATCCTATTCTTTTAACGATATGTCATCTTCATTTGGAAGACATAAGACCATAAGTCATAGGAACAGGAGTAGGCTGTTCGGCCCCTCGAATCTGCTCTGCTAGTCAATAGGCTGATCTGACTTTTCTCACGTCCACTTTGCTGCCCTTTCCCTTTACCACGATTCCCCTACTGATCAAGAATCCATCCATCTCAGTCTTAAATATACTCAAAGACTCTGCCCCATAGCTCTCTGTGACAAGGGATTCCAAAGACTCTCAACCTTCTGATGGAAAAATTTCCTCTTTGTCTTGATCTTAAATTGGCACCTCTTTATTCTGAAACAATGCCCTCTAGTGCTAGACTCTCCTGTGAGGGGAAATGTCCTCTCTGCACTTACCCTGTCAAGCCTATGCTTCATTGAGATCACCTCCCATTCATCAGAACTCCAGTGAGTAGAGTCCCAACCTGTTTAGCCTTAGCACATAAGACAGTCTCTCCACACCACGGATCATCCTAATGGAACTTCTGTGAACTATCTCCAATGAAAGAAATTAAAGAATATATTTAACTGATGTTTTCAACATTATTTTTGTCCAATATCCTACATATGACTTAAATTAATGATAAGTACATTGCAATAGTAGAATGTATGCCTATGTAACTTTGAATGGAATGTAATAAAGGGAGCTTGCCTCTGGCTTAACTTCCTGAACCATCAATATCAATAAATGACTAACCCTGAAGCTCTGTTAAAGTTTACGTGCTGAATGGTAACTTTTGTCAAGCTGCTGCTATGCCTTGGTGACTTTATTTTATCATAAATAATTCATAGTGCATTCAGAAAAGCAAGCAATTTTCCCTCTGCTTCAGAAAATGACGTCAGGAGCAGGGCAGTTGATCAGTGCTGCAGACGGAAAAATGGTGCTCAGCTATGATTGCTGTATTAAACTGCTACTCAGAAGGCTGCTGATGAATTCATCATCATTGCACCCTTCATATGGATAGCACATTTCAATGACACTAGATCTGTTTAAAACATTAAAATGATAAACAAGAAAATATACAGCTGTGATAAATAGTTGTTTCTGGTAATTTATAATTTGAGATGATTTTCCTTCTGTTCCATTTCAGGCCTCAAGGTTAAAGTCAAGCCTCAACTTCTATTGATTAATTCAGATGATTAAAAACATTACCAATGAGTAGCTTTACCTACCAGAAAATGACAAGGGCAGTTTTAATGAGGCCTTGAGCTTTCAGAATCATCTTGAATTTATGCTGTAAGCTCTGAATTGCTTGATGCTTGAAGGTGCAGTTTGACGTAGTTTATGAATAGAAAAAAGCTTCAGTGTCCAAATTGAAGCACTTTTTAAAATGCTACAGTTTTCCCTCAAAACTATTGTATAGATATGGCAAAAATATGAACATATACAGGCTGATTAAATGAACTTTCTATTTGTTGGAGAACATTTGTTAGCCGCGACCTTTGAAAGAAGTAAATTATCCTAGCAATATACGATAATGTTACAACATCCTAGCTTGTTGTCATGACAGCAGTGTTATTCTTAAATATTATCATAAGACTGATACCATTTTTAATTTAAAAAATTAATCACAGGTTCATCAAATGAACAAGGCTAGCCAACAATATAGTCAGCACCTTCCAAACCTACGACCACTTCCATCTAGAGGGACAAGGGCAGCAGATATGTGGGAAGACCATCATTATCAAGTTCCCCTCCAAGTCACCAACCATCCTGACTTGGAAATATGTCGCTTTTCCTTCACGGTCACTGGGTGAAAATTACCTCCCTAATGGCATTCTGCGTCAACCCACAGCAAGTGGGCTGCAGCGGTTCAGGAAGGCAGCTCAGCACCACCTTCTCAAGGGCAACTAGGGACGGGAAATACATGATGGCCAGCCAGAGACGCCCACATCCCACAAATGAACAGAAAAAAAAAATGCAGCCTTTGTAAAATATATTAACATTTTAGATATATCTAAGGCTCTCTATTACTGACTTGTAGGTAAATTGTAAATTTTAAAGCCCTGTTAACACATTTCAAGTTACAAATTTCATTTAAATGGAGGGCTGACTTTCTTGGCTTGGATTTTTTCCTCTGTTATCCTGTCACAAATTACATGGGAAAGGCACAAAAAAGGAGGAAATCAGGCATTTAGGCCTTTATCAAGCTCCCCTTTTAATGTCCCTTTGTCTCTTCTTCACCCCCTGCTGCAAATACAGGAGATGGGGCATATGTTTATGCTTACTCCAATTCCCAGGACTGACTGAGTGAAGTTGGCAGCAGACACTGGAATCATGGTGAAAAATCTTGATGGAGTAGCAATTGAAGGTCTTATAGCCTGTTGTTTTACCTGCCCTAGGTCTCAGTCTCCGGTAAGGCCTTGAAGAGAACATTAGTCCCTAAAAATGACCCTGGAGAGATTTGATTGGAGAGGATAGATGAAGTTGTACAGTATCTACTGATGCTGTTTCACCACAGAGTGTGTTGAATGAGTCAATTTAGAGGGAGGTCTACTCTGTTTCTAACTGATGCTGTGTGTGTCCAGGATATATTAGATAGAACAATGTAGAAGGAGCTTTGTTCCATCTTGTGGTTTGCTTGCCCGGAGAGGGTCTGAAGGCGCACAACACCAGGTTAGGGTCCAACAGATTTATTTGAAATCACAAGCTTTCACAATGCTGTTCCTTCGTCAAGTGAAATGAAAAGATGCACACAGGAACAGAATTTATAGGCAGAGAAATCAAAAGATTGTACAAATGATGTGAGTGGAGTGTCTCTTGGCTGAATAACAAGTCTCAGTAGGTGATCAAAAATATAAGATGGTATGAGTAAAGTATCAACAACTGAATAGCAAGTGAAGGGATGACCTATGATCTGTTTAATTGAGGCAAAGAGATAATAATAAAAAATTAAAAATAAGATAGTGCTGGAGACAAACAAAATGTCGAGAATAACATGGTACGTATAAGAGTCGTCTGCTGAGGGTCTAACCAACGGAACAAGTAATCCAAATCTGTACAAACTAATTAAAGTAGAGAGATCATGATGAGTTATCAAGGCGATGGTGCTTTTACGAGAAGATTTTACAGACACTGAACGATGGTCAGTTTAAGGTTTGGTGGTTGTTTGAAGGCGAGAAGTGGAGGCATAGGAATGATGTTGGTGAGATGTTTGTTGTCATCGATGATATGTTAAAGGCTGCGAAGAATATGGCATAGGTTCTCCGCTCTGGGGAAGTACCGGATGACTAAGGGTGCTCTATCAGTCGTGTCCTGTGTCTGTCTTCTGAGCAGATCATTGCGGTTTATCGCAGTGGCACGAGGGAACTGGCAATCGATGAATTGAGCATTGTATCCTGTTCTTTTGAAGGTGTCTTTCAGCATTTTTAGGTGTCCATCATGTTCCTCCTCACCTGCGCAGATTCTTTGTAGATGCAGGGCTTGTCTGTAGGGGTCTTCTTTAACATGTTTAGGGTGAAACCTAGAGAAGTGCAGCATCGTTAGGTTATCTGTCGGCTTGCAGTAGAGTGAGTACTGAAGTGTCTATCCTTGATGGAGGTGCATGTGTCCAAGAATGATACTGATTCTGAAGAGTACAACATGGTAAGTCTGATGGTAGGATGAAACTTGTCGATATTTCTATGCAGTAATTCCAGTGATTCCTCGCCGTGGGTCCAAAAGAAGAAAATAACATCGATATGTCTGGTAAATAGTGTTGATTGGAGGTCCTTATGAGATGCTCTCATCCTTTGTTGTTCAGTACTTCCTTGGAGCAGAGAAACTACGCCATGATCTTTGCAGCCTTCAACATGTCATCAATGACGATGAACATCTTGCCAAGATCATCCCTACGCTTCCACTTTTTGCTTTCAAACAACCGCCACACCTCAAACAGACCATTGTTTGCACCAACCTACTCAGTTTTCCGGACAACATCGACCACAACACCACACAACCCTGCCACGGCAAACTCTGCAAGACATGTCAGATCATTGATGTGGATACTACCATCACGTGGGAACACCACCCACTGCGTTCCGCCTCCAATCTGTGGATAAGCATCCTCCAAGGCAGCCTTCAAGATGCACAACAATGCAGAATCGCCAAGGAGAAACTGTTAATCAGCTGTTGACACTTTACATACACCGTCTGACACTTTTGATCACCTGCAGAGACTTGTTATTCAGCCTATAGACACTCCACTCACACCATTTGTACAATCTTTTGATCTCTCTGCCTACAAATTCTGTGCGTGTGTGCTTCTCTTTATTTACTTCTGACCTTGTCCACCCCAGGTCAACACTAACACCTCCATGTCATGTCCTGAGAGGTTTCTATGCAGTGTTCAGTCTACATAGGAATGCAAGAATTAGGAGCAGAATTAGATCACTAGGCCTCTTGACCTACTTTGTAACATCCTTTAATAACATCTTAGCTGATCTGGTTGCTGAAAATTCTTGCCAAACCCTTTTAACCTTTCACCACTTTGCTTACGAGAATCTGTCAATATCGACCTTAAAAATATTCAAAAGCTCTGTTTCCACCTCCTTCTGAGGAAGAGAATTTCAAAGACTTACAAGCCTCAATGAGAACAAAATGAATGTTTTAAATTGGTGATCCCTTATTTTGAAACAATTATTTCTAGATGAAGAGGATACTGAAATGTGGAAAAGAAGCCTTAGCCAAATGGAAACCAAAAGAACTGCGGATGCTGTAAATCAGGAACAAAAACAAAGTTGCTGGAAAAGCTCAGCAGGTGTGGCAGCGTCTGTGGAGGAGAAAACAGAATTAACGTTTCGGATCTGGTGACCCTTCCTCAGAACCTTAGCCAAATGGTGTGGTTAGTAAAATCTCGTTCCGGATTTTGATGTCAACCCTTTTTCAAGTGTGAAATTATGGAGTACTTGTCAGTGCCTTCTACTGTTTATTTATTCATCAATGGGATGTAAGCATTGCTGGCAGTGTCAGCATTTAATGCCCATACCCTTTTACAACAATTAAAAGTCAACCACATCATTGTGGATCTGGAGTCACATATAGGTCAGACCAGGTAATGGTAGATTTTGTGAAATCTTCTTTCATGAACTAGACTCTTGTTTAAACAACAACTACGATGATTTCACAGTCAGCATTACTGAGAACAGAATATAATTCCAGATTTTAAAAAATTAACTAACTGAATTTGAATCCCACTGGCTACTGTGGTGAGTTTTGAACCGGTGTCTGTGCATTAGCTGAAATACTGGCCAAGTGACATTCCCACTATGGAATTTCCTTAGCTAATTCTCCCATTGTGACAGTTTTTCTGCACAGACTATCCGTAACCTTCCTGAGTATACTTGGTAATTTTGCCTTAGAGTCAGTTTTGTGTCCAGAATCACTAGTAACAGGGTCAAGATTGCCCTATCTATTTCAACCTGCCACCCACTCCCTACCAACTTGCCAAACTTCACAGCTACCAATGTACCCAGGTGCCAGCCTACCCTAATGCCTCCTTACTCCCTCTACACACTCACTTCATTCTGTCATATCTGTTCACTGAGAATGATTAAATTACATCGAGTAGTAAGCACAAAAAAACTAATTACACTTGGAAGTATTAAATAACAATACAATTAAATGTTTACAAGAGATAAAACAATTTCATTTCCTATTAGGCAATAATAACAATAACATGAAACATTTCAAAGAAACGTTAAAAAAAAGTTCTGTAATACCGGAAGGAAACTATAGAAGTTTCATTGAAATTACCTTGCAGTTGAAATCCTTATACTGTCCTTGACTGTTCACAAGGGATGTTCCATGCCCTCTAGCATCTTGGAGATTTGTAGCTTCACTTCCTCTGTGCTGGTTTAAGGCCTACCCACTTTCTTATTACAGAGGCCTCCGGGAATGGCCAGTATTGGGGGACTGGCTGGGAAATGGGTAATATTTCCCACAATTGGCAACTGTTAGACTGTTCCAATGCCACTTGAAAGTTCTGGGTCAAGGTGGATTGGGTATTTCTTCATATGTACTGTGGTTGGGAGAACCACAGATTCTTGTCATATGAAAACTGTCAATGTGCCAAAGCCATCAAGCACCAGATGACCCCAGCTTGATCTGAAAGAGGAGCATAAGAACATAAGGAGCGCATTGGAAAGTACTGTACAGCTGCGTGATGTACATCTCTTAAAGTGTAGGAGAATGAACTGGTCCCTGCTCATTGATGATAACTTGAGTCCATTCTAAATATGATCTCAAGTTAGAACATTTCAGGGCCTCTTCCACACTATATGGTAGGAAATTTTCATGACATCAAATAAGACTACAGCTGTTGAAAGGTCTTGATATTCCCCTGCACATACTAATATTAATTGCAAAATTATTTGTAAAAATGTTTGTTAGGAAGAACTGTGACTTGTCCAAATGCCAGATGCTAAAATTCTTCCTTCATATCACTGGATCTCAGCTTTCAAGTTCTTTGTTCATAATTCTGGAATGCCATAGTTCCAATCACTTGTCTCCTTATTGGTTTTATTCTTTGGATTTGGATGGGTTATAACTTTTTAAAAACAGGATGAAGCACATTAATAATTTTCTACAATTTAAATATTTTTACTTTTAAATTGAAGTGAGATTAGAAGATGGCAATCATGCTTCAAGTTCTATTCTTGATTGCCATCAATGAACAAGTTTCATAAACTCTTTGCTTAAAAGATGCAGTATCATGACAATGAAGAAGTTTATTTCACAGCTCTAGTGGAACCAGTGAGACTCATTTTACCCTATAGCAAAGCTCCTCCAATACTGATTCTCCATTTATGAACCACAATGGAGTTATTTGTAATTCTACCAGTTTGAAACAATGGAAACCTACCAAATTTTTTTGTATATTGCTAAAAAATGCAATTGGCTAGCAAAAAAGTGCAGTAATACTTCTTAAAGATTACGGCATACCATTTCCATATAGATGACAGTATAATGGTAACACTTTAGGTAGCTGAAGATCATTTTGTCCATCCCCTCAAATTACCATAATTATCCTGAAAATATATCTGCATATCGTCTTTCCAAAATCCACTGTGTTACCTTGGTTGGAATGTTCTCATTTTGAGTTGAAAAGTTGTGGCCGTGCCTGGTCCACCACGATTAAGAGCAACTTTACTTTCACAATCTTCTGTACTTCACCTTATTAATTTTGCAACCAGGCTCTTGGGCACCTTTCTTGTTGAATCATGCAGCTGCAGAGGTGGAAGGGCTCAACACTTCCAGGATCTTCTGCTGTTCACACCACTGGCACGGCATTTAAAGCCCAGCTGCATACCACTTCAGACGCTGCAAGGCAGGAGCTGTCCCTTACACTGTGATGTTCAACCATTTATCACTGAGGACACAGCCCAGTGCAAAGGAAAGCTCTTTTCCCAATTCACAGACAGGTAACTGGAGGTGTTGCTGCAAGACACCATACCACCATCCTGGACAGGTAGCTGCCTAGTTATAAGAAATGCCCAGCAGTGCAGGATGAATTTTGATGATCTTTGTACTCTGTAAAGGTAAGTGCCACCATCTTCGATCGGCTACCTCACATTCACAGGACCATTGCTCACTCTAACTCTGCCACTGCACACAGCAGAGCTCCTGGATTACAATTCTCACTCTTGCATACATAATTTCCACTTCAGCCTCCCAAACTATTAACCTTTTCTGCCGTCAGTGCTTCTTACTCACCTCATTGACTCTCCTGCTCATGCAATGACACTAACTGCTCTTGCATTCACTCCCATACTCAGGGCAACTATACCCTTTGTCTCATTGCAGGAGAAATTGGCCAGTAAACCGCAGACTTATGTTACTACAGCACCCTAAATGATCTCCTTGTAACTGCTGGATTGGATGCACTTGACCTGCAAGATCGACCATGTCCACCCTCCAGACTGCAATCAAATGAACCCCTTGGCTGACCCTGATGTTACCCCCCTGACCAACCATAATTCCCCATCACCTTCCTAAAGGCTTCCCCCTATGACTTTCAAGCCTGACCATTTGATCCTGGACCTCTGATGGGTGCATGCCAGCGGCTGCCTGCAGTGAAAACCTGACAGCCTCTCATGGGTCAACAGCAATTGGACTGTTGGATGTCCACTTCTTGGGTCCTTGATCAGAGTAAAGTTGCCCGCTCAAGTACTTGACTGCATTTATATGGCTGTCTTTTCCAATGGTAAGAGTGTGGCTCTTTCACTTGTTGTCTGGCCTGTGGCAAGGCCCCCTGCCATCTGGATTAAATACACTTCAAATACTGACATTCTGAACAGCTATATATCATTACGTAAATTAAGCTTTCTTTTTTGTTCCCTCAGCTGCTAAATTAAACCACAAGACTTTTATGTGGTTGTCATATTTCTGGTACTTATATGTAATGGTGCAACTGTATCAGGCAGCAACAAAGTCTAGAAGCAATCTATAATAAATAGGCACCATGCTACTTAGTCTACAATGTTAAAAGCTTGTTCCATTTGCATGATTCCAATGTGGAAAACTAATGAAAGTCAATGGTCTCAAATTCCCTGAGTTCTCAAGAATGCGAAGACAGTAGCATAGAACTGTTTCTTCAGTGTATGGTTCTCTCTTGTTAGTGCAGAGAAATTGAAATGCATAAATCCTTTTATAGTATTTCCCACTTTAGTTGCCAATTAATTTGCTTTTGCAAAATGATCAAATGTTACTTGGGACATGAGATGATGAGTATTATAATCTGGGCATTTATACTGATTTATTGATCACCAGCCCTTCCACACTGACCCTGTTGAAGTAGCTGGAATCGAAGAAAGGGAAAGTGATCAGTCTGAGGCCAATGGGAGTGTGCCTGCTCTGCAAGGACTCACAGTACAGCATTGCTGGCTCAATGCAGGAGGGAAGGGAGGTGAGTATTTGGGCTCTGATTGTTCCCACAGCTGGAAGCAAGAAATTGCACCAAAGGACTTTCACTATAAGAAAAGTATTTTTGTACGTTTACAGGATTATGCAGACACATGTGATCTTTATAGCCATTCTGCCCCTCACGAGCTCATAGAGTGTGAGGCGCAGACCAATGTCCAGGAAACTTTGAGGATCTGTTTCTACTCCTCAGCTATAACTTGCCCAAAGGTGCAGCAGGTACTTAAGCAGGGCCTAAATTGAGCAGCTCCAGGGAAGCTACTAGCCACTGTTTCAGTGCTTTATCGAAGTACCAATGAAAAAATATCAGCAGCTAACCTTGTAGCAGTAAACAACAAGTTCTTCATTACAGCAACAAAAACAAAATAACATTGACTTCAGAGTCATGGAATGATATCCCTCCTGCCACAGGAAACTGGTTCTCTTTATTTACTCCATCAAAACCTTTTCAAAATTATTTTGAATAACTATGAATGATATTATCATTCTTAAAATGTGGCAACCAGTGTTGAATTCAATACCCCAGCAGGGGTTTTGAAAAGCTCAGCATAATTTCCTTGCTTTGTATTCTGTGCCTCTGTTTATAAAATAATTATTGTGATTGACAAGTATTTCCAATTTATAGTGCTGCCTTCTTGGCTCTGTGAACTCAGACCCCCTGGTCTTTCCATCACGCACCCATTTTAACACTAGCTATGTAAAATTTGATAGGTAACTTGTCCACCACCTTCCCACCCATTCCCAGCTAGGCCCTTATTATATCTGTGGTGTGGAGGAGTAAGGCAGCCCTAAACTTATTTACCCTTGGACATATTGAGGTCCTTAAATGGCCAAGTAATGGCCATTGAAGACCTCAGTCTGCCTCACTGCATTTATGGCCTGAGCAATGGAAAATGGGCGAGAACAGAAAGGCCTTTTTCTCAACAAAGTTGATGAAAGAGCGGGAATAAGGTTGAGTAAAACCTTCAGGTCAGACCCTGTGCATATCAGGGAGTCTTTCCCCAAGATTCTACCACCTTTTCTCTGCCTCCTTGAACACCCACCCTTTTTATAGGTTGCCTAATCCCATGCCATTCAGAAGGACCTGACTGACTTATCTCTTGATTCCATGTTGTTTTCTTTATGGGCCTCCTGGAACTCCTAGCAGCATTCATCACTCTGTTTAAGCATTCGGGGCTTTGAGAGCTGCCAACTAATTGGATGGGCCAGCAGCTCTTAAAGGCAGGACTTTCTTCCACTGAGCGAAGGAACTCCTCCCTCCCGCTTGTTAAGACCACACATAGTACAATGTCACTGCAGGGCAGCTTTTTAAAAACTTTAGCCAATTTGTAGTTGACTTTCTCAATCTGGTTGGGAGAGTGCAACATACCCATTCTCCCATAAAATTCAGACCATTGTCTCTCCTCACTTTTCCTAGATGCATTGTTTCATATTTTTCTGCACTAAATTTTAGCTGTCTTATATTCATTTATTTTGCCTGTCCATGTCCTCTTGAAGTGTGTTACCATCATCCTCACAGTTTACAATATTTCCAAGTTTTTTGTTATCTGCAAATTTTGAAATTATGGCCTGTATACCCAAGTCTTGGTTATTAATATACATGTATCAAAAAGAGCAGTGGTCCTGATACCAACTCCCCAGAGACTGCGTATAGCTAATCTCTCAAAAACAGTCTCCTTTCACATTCTATAGTAAACAGCCTCCTCCTACATTTGCTTCAATATCTAAAAACTAGTTTGCTTTCAATGTGCTTTTAGTATCGAAAAGCTATTTTGCCTCAGTACATACTATTTTACACGATTAGCTTTCAGTTTAACAGTAGAAATCTTGAAATTCTCAACAGTACAGGACTGCAGCAGTTCAAGGAGAACACATCATCAGAACAACAGGGATGTTCATTTGCCATTGCAAGATTTTAAGATCAAAATTGTTTAAATAAATTAGATATACCCAGCTGGTTCTCGTTATGCTGAAATTTGGTACTTAGTTGAGACTTAACGACAACATTTATTAGTCTCTATCTTATTTCTTAGATTTGAAATGCAATGGATTTATTTAACACATTGCGGTAAATTTTGGTTTCACTGTTATGGTGATGAAAAATCATGTCTGTGCACCCCAATTCCAAATCCCATCTAAGTTCATCTTAAAATCTGCCTGATTTTTATTCCACTGATCAGCTGCGTTTAGTAATTCCAGAATCTTGTATTTTGTTTAAAGCAATTTGTAATAAAAACAGGTCTGCACTCTGGTTAGTAAACGTAACAGTCTTTATTAAACATTATTCTGTAAAATATAGAGGTGGAAAAGCACATGTCGGAGAACTATACATTTAGGTCCAGGTTACATACTGTCTGCCGTCTGACGGGTTGTCTTTTTATCATAGTATCCCACACATACACAGCTGGGGCAAATTCCCAATTTAATTACTGAACTGAAAAGGCCCTGATAACAGTCAGTATACATACTACAGTATACACTACTCTTAAAACTGACTATCTGGAAACTGGACATCTTTGGAATGTGCCATACATCAATAATAATCTCTGGAATACTACCTGAGCCGCATGCAATTTGGCTTGGACAGATAAAATTAGAGACATGAATTTGTGGCTGAAAGTCTGGTGTGGGAGAAGTAGGTCCCGGTTCATGAGCCCTGGCACTGGATGAAGTGTAGTCTGTTTGCAATGAGTATGGGAGGAAGATTTATTCCTTTTATATTCCCAACATTATTTTTTTCTAGTAATAGCGATAACATTGTGTGCAGTGTTTCTGTGAGATAAGGGAGAGATGTCCAGTTTTGAACTGCTTGAAGAATTTTGCTGGACAGTCTTTCAGATCAAATGAAGATGGCTAAAAGAAACAGCAGCGCCTGTCCAAAAGGAGGATTGAGCATAATTATTTATGTTTAACACATGTCACCAAGACTCATAGATGATAGCTTTCACAATCGAGAGAGGTGCTTCATGACCACTCAACAGCTATCACCCACATCATCCTCTCAAAGTATTAATATCCCTTCCCTCTGCACTTTCTTCTTGTTCACTGGGCACATCTAACTACCCTTTTTGTTCCTGCATCACCACTAACTGCTCTTTCATCCACTTCCATTCTACTCTTTGTCTCAGTGCCACCCTTTGTCTCAGTGCAGGAAATCTAGCTCACAAGCAAGCCAAGAAGTCCAAGGCCAACTGGGAAGGGGTAATTTTGATCTAGCTCTTAATTCCCTATGAGAGGAAAATTCTGGATTTGTCTGGAGGAGAGCATGACCACTAACGTGGAACAGAGAGCCCTCAATAGGGAACCAACCCAATAAGCTTCACTGAGCTGTCCAACACTCCCATTAGCACTGTTGTTTGTGCATCTTTATCTCCACAAGCTTTCATTCCTCTTAGACCACTAACTCTCTCTCTTCTCCTGCAGGCATGAGTGGTACCCAGTGAACATCCATAAAGCATCCAGCGCTGAAAGCCTTCAGTTCCACCTCCTCTTCTAAGGAGGAAGTCACTGAGCCCTCATGAAGGTGCACCAGCAAGGTTTTCACCTGCACCCTCCACCGTCTCAGAGACTTTCACTTCAGTGCATACATGATTAGACTTTGGAGTGCAATCTAGTGAGCACATCAGTGACACGTGTTCGCAGCATGTTGAAGGAGAAACACCCCAGGTCTCTGACACTCAGAGGACTGTTGGAGGTCAGACGCCCACTGTGCCTAATGCAAAAGACAAGGCCCCTGTTCTTGGCCATTAATGACTGTGTCAGAATTGCAGAGAGAGGCACAGGAACAGCAAGCAGGTTCGTCAAAGGTACTCTGCAAGCTCAATTAAAGGATGGAGGAGTCCAGCAACATTATCAGTACTGTGCTCCTACATGCATGCGCCTCTATGGAGAGGTTGGTGCCTAACAAAGAAAGCCAGGACCAGCACACTCCCTGTCTGCCAGATATATGCACCCTGTTGCTTTCGCCATAGGTGATCAGCATCAATGGCAAGGCCAGAAGGGAATGAGGCAACTTAATCTCGCTTCCAGGTACCCCTTTCTCTCAGATGACAGGGTGTTGTTAGCAGGCACTCAGAGGGAGGAGGAGCCAAACGAAGGATCCCCAGAAGCATCTTATTAGGACACTCCACAATGCTTGGCCCCTGTCCCTTCCCCATCTCTGATTACAAAAGCCTGCTGCAGTTCAAGCTGAGGAGGGTGAGTCTGCATCTGTTCGGAAGACTCTTACCAGGCCTGGCCCCAACAAGCCAAAAGATACAACTGCCAAAGTTTTCTAAGCAAACAGGGCCAATCACAGACCAGGATTTGTCCACCCCATCTAGTCATGGGGGACAAACAGATAATAAACAGAAATACTTGGAAATGTATGTACTGGTTATCCATTTTGACGTATACAAGACGAGTTGGACCAGAGTCTAACTCTCAAATTTTACAGTATTTTCCTTCTGAGTACGTAAGCTGAGACTGCATGGAGACATAATGTATGGTGGAGGAAGCAGAAAACTTACTGACAGCACAAAGGTGGCATGGGTGAAATATCATTATAAATAACCCTCTGCTCTTGTAAATATATACTCATTCGCACAGTTAAAATCTCTGCCGTAGTATAAATTTTGCTGTCAGACCTGGTCAAGTAATACCCATGTGAGAGATGACAGTCTCTTCAGATATTTCAAGAATGAAAGAAATAGTAACTGTCAGTCGTTTATCTCTTGCAAGCAGCTGATTCTTGACTGCAGATAGCCTCAGATGTTCTTGAACCATGATGTTGGGGATTGCAGCCAAAGCATTTTACTTTGGTGTGGACAACACTGAAGCCAAACACGGTGTGCAGGAATTGTGTTAGGCTCTGGCCTGCACACATCATTCCACATTTAGCTTGTGATTGAGAATACAAAATCAGTGATGATTCTACACATCTCTGCGAGGAAAGGTTCACTCAATAGATATAAAAGGTACTGCAGATGCTGGAGAATCCGAGATAACAAGCATGCTGCTTGACCTGCTGTGTTCATCCAGCCCCATGCTTGTTATCTCG
>JAHRHZ010000073.1:21398537-21446229 GCA_024137785.1 Ginglymostoma cirratum
AAAATCATCAGATTTCTGATGAAGGGTTTAGGCCCGAAACGTCAAGTTTTCCTGCTCCTATGATGCTGCTTGACCTGCTGTGTTCATCCAGCCCCATGCTTGTTATCTAAGGTTCACTCAATATATCAGTTTTTCATGGAGGTGCAGTGCCATTTAAGGCTGGGAGAAGGACAATGGACAGCTCATACAGCTACTCTGCCTCATAGCATATTGGTCTGTTGAGAAAATCTGAACACAGCGTTGCCTCTCAAAGATTCAACATTGTCATAATAGATGCCCAAGCATTTCAGGGCTACTTAGCAGTCTACATGCAGTCTGAAATATTTAAGGGTTATTGATGATGGAAAGGTCAAATAGAGATTCTACAGGATTTCTGTCTACTTGCTGCCTTCATGGCAGACTTCACTGCACAGTACTTGCATATGATATGCTTAAGAGCTTTAAGAGCCACCTAACCTTAGCACTACATAAAGTTAGCGCACTGCCTCACTGCTGCTTTTTTGCCTAATGGCTATTAGGACATGTAATGTGCAGATCCTTGAAATTATGATCATCCAAAGATATCAAACATATCAGATGAGATATATATTCAGCAACACAAAAGATCAAGATGTAGAAGTGCCGGTGTTGGATTATAACGTGTTGGACTATAATATGGTACTGTGTGACAAAAGGTCAAGACAGAAGCAGAGAGTGCAGGAGAAACAATCAGGCCTGGTAGTATCTGTTGTGAGAAAAGCAGAGTTAACATTTTGGTGCCAGTGACTCATCGTCAGAATGGTCAAAAGGTCAAAGACTGCAAAACAACAAAGGCCTTATGTCTTTGTACTAAGCAGGGTCTGTTTTGCAGATTAACAACGGAATGTAAAACAATTAAATGAAGCCCAAAGCCAGCTCATTTGTCCTGGAAACTGGTGTCTTACAACATCAATTCCAAACTTGACAGACCTATTTACTTAAGGTATCATGACATGTGAAGTTCCGATATAAAGGTACCTGCTTCACCTTCAGTCATTCTCATTGTGTAATGGGGTCAATGCAGTCATCAGTCAAGTGTGTGTAATGTACAATACACGAAGAAACACAGAACCCAGACTGTGATATTGTTGCCTAATAAGTAGTTAGTGTTGTAAATAAACTCCAAGTTATTTGACTCAATAAGAACCCAACTAACATAAAGAAAACTGCATCAGAAGCAGGTTTAATTAGATTATCTCAGGCCTCTCAAGCTCGCCAATGCATTGTTGTGTTGTGTTTTCTTGTACAACGTCCCTGGTAAATGTTCTGATCTTCATTCTCAGAATATTGTTGTTCTTTCATTTTGTCAGCTCCAGTCGTGATGGGCACTGTGTGCCCGTTCTGGGTTATATTCTAAGAGGCATCAAAACCTCATCATAAGGATTCCCATGACTAGTTCCATGATGGAACCATGAGTACGTTGTATCTTCATTCTGTGTCATTCTAAAGGCTTTCATCAGTGGTTTTTTAAGAGTGTAGCCATTGCTTCACAGCTACCATTCCTGTTTGGCCTGAAGACTTTGAAAGAAGGCAGGGCATGTGCTACAGACAATGTACTGTATGTAACAGTCATTGCGGCTCTAAGCATATATGGCATAGATCTCCAAAATTTAACATCTTTGTTCACATATAATTTGAACATTGATGAAGTGGAAGCGTTTTCTGCAGATTGCTTTGAGAGTGCCATATCATCAATCTGGATACAGTCAATAACACCCTGCAACCAATGATGATGAAGATTCCCCCTGTCTGTGCTGCTTGACTCACCTTGTCATGGGGTTAGAAATTGAATAGCTGTGCTTGGGGAAAAAATGACGTCAGTAACGTCCTGGATATCTTTATGTGTCAAGGATGGGAGATACTGCACAAGAACCCTTTCAAGGAGCCACTGGGATAAAAAAGTCAGTGCATAATTTGACCATGATGGCCACTGGGCTGGGATTGCCACCTAGTCCTCTAAACACAAGTCCTCTGTAGCTGGCGCAATTTGGGGATGATGCTCCAGCGGATCCTTATTCAGTGTATGCACCGTCTTTCAGACTGTTGAAGAAAATAGTGAGGCCTGTAGATGATGGGGTCTTAATAAATACTTCAGCCTCCTTTTCTGGAACTCCACCTGCCCGTTCTGTCTCTGGAGGCTGTGTGACTGCTGTTGGAGTTTGCTGTCTTTAATGTGTTTGTTGACAAAGTAACAATTGCTGTATCCTTCTATGTTTCCTTCATTGTTACATCAAGACCACAATGGCTCCAGCCTAGGCAATCTCCAAATGATATTTATGAACAGAGCATTCTGTGGGGAATGTCAGAAAGATATTGCAATATTTTTCAGGGAACTCTTGAGCTCTGACATCCATCACAATAAAGCCTGATTTTATGTCCTCACACAGTGTGACATGGAGATTTCCTAAGTAGGTCATTGCCATGCCTACGGAAGGAACTCTGAGGTATGCTACATCATGCATTGTACCACCAAGGTCTTCATGCTACATTAGGAGTAGATTTCTGCCACTAAGCCACCATTATAGCTCCTTCACCAACACTTCAAATAAAGGCTTCCTTCCATATCACAGACCTTACATACTTATAGTTCAATATGTGAATCTGGCAGCTGCAAAGCAGTGTTTCGATGCTAACTATGGAATGTGTTTGTGAAATGGGAACTTCAGATACCACTTTTAAGTAATGTTCTCATTACATTTGCTTTGCTGATATAAGAATGAAGCAATTTGTATTGCAACCATCGTGATTGTTTTAGATAATCATTTTTAACATGTATTCTCAGACATTTCTGCAAATGGGTGGCATTACTGAATCAATTGAGGCATTACTACTGCAACTGCTCTTAGCAGGACCTCAAATCCCACTTTGCATTTGGTTTCAACCATTTTCAATATATAATGTACGATTGACTTTTGATCCAACATGGCAAGGTTTCAACTTGGTTTCATTGTGAATGACTTGCAGGCACCACTGGTGATGCACAGATGTCCCTCATTCTTCATTTTCCCTTTGTGTTACCGTCCTGCCTTTATGACCTTTCAACCTCCCCCAGTTTCTGCAGGCTCCGTTATAGAATTGTTAAGCAACTTTACCCCAGAACCCATACGGTAGAAATTCCCATGCACTTGTTGGCCCTGTACCCTCCCCATTTAGAGGCCATGACTTGTATGAAAACACCATTCTTTCAGAACTTTCAGTCACATCCTATTCGATACAATTGATACATTATCCTGTTGCTAATTGTCGCCTAATACTTTTGTCAATCCCTTAGTAAACCATTACAAGGAATTTGAATTGCCCACTTTTACCAGAATTCCATGGACTGCTGTGATAAGCCTCTGACCAATATTGACCAAATCTCTAAACTGAGTGTGGCCCAATCTCTGGAATTGGCTGGTCAGCCCCAACTGACCATGGTCCCATGGACTGATATCCCCACAGCACCCCAAGTGACCAACTGTAATCCCTGGACTGGTTGCACTTAACTTACAAGACTGACTGTGGTCCAGTTCCCATACTGCAAAGTCGTGCACCCCTGGACTCTCGCAGGATTAACCAAGGCATACTCTGAACAAGCCCCTTTCCTGACTGAGGTGGTAACTCCTGTAAGCTCCCTTTACTCCACTAGGTCTGCTCCCATTTGACTTTCACACATCGCCATTTGCTTAAAGCACATACGTGTATTTGCTGTGTAAGCTGCTGGTACATGTTGCAGGTATGATATTAATGTAACACACTGCCAAGTAATGACACATCCTCCTTAAGTAAAAACCGAAAGAACTGCAGATGCTGTAAATCAGGAACAAAAACAGAAGTTGCTGGAAAAGCTCAGCAGGTCTGGCAGCATCTGTGAAGAAAAGATCAGAGTTAACGTTTCGGGGCCGAATACCCTTCCTCAGAACTGAGTGTTCAGAGCTCACCACCGTGACAATCTCCCTGATGATCCATATGTGCTAAAAAGCAATGCTAGACACTGAGGTTGGCAGCCTTTGTCTAAGTACGAAAAACCCCTTAAAATAAGAAAGCAATAAGAAGTATATAGAGACCTGTGCTGCCACATGAGATGAATGCAAAGTAACCTGGTAAAAATATTCAAGTTTTAGGTGTCCCCACACTCCAAAGTAAAGTGTTGAGAAGCTGAAGTGATTTCTGAGTTGGTCTGAGAGCTGTCATGATGATACGATGATGTTAGTAATTTGCCAGAGTTGACTTGTGTGGATGAAGGGTCAAGGCAAAATGGTGGTCATGAAGCATGCACCGAAGAAGCAGATGCATGATGACCAGGATAAGTATTTGGCAAGCTGCAGTTGGCTGGTCCCTGCTTTGAGTTACAAGTTGGGAGTTTGCGCCATCTACTTTCTCAGCGGTGGAGAGGAGAATTGGAAGGGATGTGTAAATGAGGTGAGTTGGACCTTTAATGGGGTGTAAACAAATGAACGTAAGGTACTCATCGCTCTATGGTGAGATTCTGAAGTTATTTGCAAGGCTAGAGGGGAGAATCAGAACATATTTTCTCAATATTGAGAATCTGATTTTTTTCAAGTTCACCTTTCTTTCCCACCTTTCTCTTCATCGCTTATGCCACAATGGAGGGGGGAAAAAAATTGCCCCAAATGTGACTTTTACAACCTTCTCTGGGGGAGTCTTGACCCACAATTTGGGATTCTCTGGCCAGGATCACATCTGGCAACAGCCCAAATGCAGCAGGCCTTTATGTTCTGTCCTCACTCCTCCCAATACACTCATCCTAGTCCCACCAGTCCCTTTCTCATTCACAGATGGATTGTTTTGCAGAGATAATCAAAGCATCTTTCTGGTCAGTAACGTAGCATGACAGTGGGCTTAATTCATTAGCAGTAAGAGCATAGACCATGTTTCACTTGAGTAAATGCGAGTTCAGGAATAAACTACTGGATAGATTATCAATAAACTGTAATATAATAACTTGGATTGAATCAACATAAATTATTCCAAGTGAACAATATATTTGAGAATATTGCATTAAAGTTCTTCATCAAACCAACCTCTAGTACCAGTCACCAGTTCTAATACCTTTGTATTTGGTATGGAGTCAAGCTTTATTTGATGATGCTCCTGAGAATAGCCTGTGAAGTATTTTACTTTACTAAAAGTGGCATGTAAATATCAAATTGTGGTTATTGATGATTTCAGTTTGGTGGATATTAGATGTACTGGAGTTGACCACCCAGAGGTTCAAATGCCAGAAACGTTTATGACAGAAATGGAGAATCGATGGTTCCCAGATGAAATGAGTTTGCTGTACCTGTGTGCCTTTATTACAACACTGATACGCAAAGTAAACTGATCTCTTTCCACCTGTGCATTGAAGATCCTGCCATTTCGTAGCTCACTCTAACCACAGATTTTTTTATGTTTTTGGTCATATCTAACAAGAAATGGAACTGTATAATGGAATGAAAACTTGTTAAGATGATGTAATTGGTTGCATTATCCCTTAAAAGCACCAAAGTAGTTTACTTCTGGCAATTGTTATCAAAGTATTATTCATTAAGGGGTTTTGGCATCACCGCACTAACTTGTTTGAGACATTGGGAGATTAGGACTGGAGTGGACTATAAATTCAATTAGGCCTGCTGTCTTCAAAAATGTGTTTTGATTGTGTGCACGTTAATTCAGACAAGATTGCACCATATATTATTGATGCAAATTAATTTAATTTAATATAATAGATGCTAGACTTGCATGGAACTGTACTTTGGTCTTTACAAATTAAGGTTTTTGGTTAGTATCTACACAGGATTTAATATAATTTAATCTGACTAATTTATGGTGATAATTTGTTGGCTCAGTAAAACAGTTCAAAACATAATTTGCACCATTAACACAGAACAATTCAAAAATGGTTCTTAAAACACATATCTTAACAGAGTGACACTGTAGCATTTGAGACCCCATTGAAAACAGTTGTCAATACAAATACAACTGTTCATCATCAGAATATGCTTTCAAAAATGCAGATTCAGTGTACCAAGAAGAGATTATTACCTTAATTTTTAGCCATTTTTGTACACACAATTGATTCATTTTGTAAAGCTTCCCCAAATATGGCTCTCTATAAATATCGTGACACGGTGAATCCATAAAGTAATTTAATAATAATGTGAATGAACCAGTGATCATAAGTGAGCATTCTAATTGCACTGCTACCTTCAATGTTACTCCACTAATAAATCATTGTGAATGAAAATAAGGAAAATAGCAATTCCTTGGTTTTTTAATGCTATGTTTAATTTTACAAATTATACAAGATCTATAATTAGTCTATCTCCCACACAGGCAGTTAATTCAAAGAACGCCTATCTATATTCAGAATGACAGATTGAAAGAAAAAAGTACTGTGCAGAACCCTCAATTTTGTGGACTATCCTCATCTATAAATTTTGGCACTCCATATAACGCATGTGGAATTACTCATTTGTTCAAAGTTATCAATCTTTGTAAATTGACATTAAAGTATAATCTACGAGGGTAAGTATAGAGTCATTTCCTAATTTCTTAATTGGACAAAAGTAACTCTTTTTTTTAATGTTTTCATATGGTGTTGCTGGTTATGCCAACATATTGTTCATCCCTAATTGTCCTTCAGAAAGTGGTGGTGAGCCATATGCTTGAAGCTCTGCAACCCATGTAAGGATATCCACAGCGTTGTTATAGAAGGAGTTCCTGGCTTTTGACGCGGTGACAGTGAAGAAACAATGATATAGTTCCAAGTCAGATGTGAGACTTGGAGGAGAACCTTCAGGCAGCAATGCTTTCATGCATTTTCTGCCTTTTTACCCCTTCAAGGTGGTAGAGGTTACAGGTCTGGAAGGTTCTGTTGAAAGAATCTTTGTGAGTTGCTACATTGCATCTTGTACATGGTATGGAGTGCTGCTACTTTGAATTGGAGATGTAGTGATTGAATGTTTAAGGTGCTGGATATGGTGTTGATCAATCAAGTAGTTTTGGATTACATCACACTTTGTGTGTGTTTTTGCACTCATTTAAGCAATTGGAGAATATTTTAATAAACTTTTTTTTGAGCCTTATACATGGTTTACAGTTTTTGAGCAGTTTAGAGGTGAATTACTCTCCACAGAATTACTACCCTGTCATCTGCTCATGCAGCCAGAGTGTTCCTTCAGTTGCCCCACTTAAAATTTCTAGACTGTTGTGACCTCAGGATGTTAATGGTGGAAATTCAGTGATGGCAAAGCATCAAGGGTAGATGGTTAGATTTTCTTTGTTGGAAATGGTTATTGCCTGCCTTCTGTGTGGCATGAATTTTACTTGCAATTTATCAGCCCAAGCCTGAATGATGTCCAGATCTTACTATGTACAGACAAGGACTGCTTCAGTATCTGCAGCATTGCTCAATCGACTCTGACCTTATGTTAGAGGGCAGGTCATCCATGACGTATCTGAATGGCTTAGTACATGATCCTAAGGAACTCGTGTGGTGATGTTTATGTATAAAAATGGCAGCTAACAAATTCTTGATACAGATTCAGAACAAGTAATGTAGAATTCAGACAATTGCTAACGCACTAAGATAAACTATAGATACTGTTTGACAAGAAAATGTTGGGAAGAATTGCAATTTACTGTACATTGAACAATAAACTGCACACTTATTGTGTAGAGGTGTTGCTAATTATAGTTAGATTAGTGTTTGAGACAATTAAGATATTCATGGTGGTCTTGTCTTGTGTTCAATGACACTTGAAAGATGTCCTTTGTGGAGAATGGGAAGTATTAGCATATAATAGTGCAAGACTTTTAATGGGAAGCTAGAGCAGCATAGGGCAGGTAAGCAATGCAGCAGATTGCAATTTCTTTCTTTTCTAGCGAGTGTAACTAAATGAAAACAGATTACTGATCCTCTGTACCTCTAATGTGATGATCCAGTGAGCTGCACTGTAACACATGGAGCTTTCTTCATGCAAAAATGTGCAGAAGAGACACAATTTTGTATTCAACAATATTGAAGTAGTTTAAAACAATAACAGTTCTTTAGGTTTTGGTTTAAACTGGAAATTACTGAAATTGTCATAATCTATTGATAGAATTACTGAACTTGTAATCTGTTGAGATGGAATAGATATGTTGGTTAGATGCATTTGACATCCGTCATTTGTTTTGATGTTTTAAACTTAGAAATTTCAGTAACATTTTCAGAAACCCCTTTTCTCGTGTTACATTAATTTTGCACCCATAATTCTTGAATGTATATAATCATAAATCAAAAGATTGATTATGTAATTAACATTTACTTTGTAAATCACCTTTTTACTGGAAACTACAGAACCACTGTTTCAACTTCTGTTTTCTCTCTAAAGTCCTTTATTTGTTATTGTTACCCAAATTCTTTTCTTTCTCACTGGTAACTCTTTCCCCTTCAACTGTTACCACTAAGAAGGACAAGGGTAGCAGTTTTGTGGTAGGCAGCCTGCTGTTATAGTATTATTTCAAAATCGTTTGGACCCATGTTGCCATCCATAGATGTATATGTATAGTTAGAATGTCACACTACTCGGGACTGCAATTAATCAGCATACTAAGGTAATGATGTTTACCATCCCACAGCACGTGGTGAGATCTTGAAAAACAATGTGTAAGCTCCAATATTTATGTCTGAGGACATAAGTTCTGAGGAAGGGTCACTGGACCCGAAACGTTAACTGTGTTTTCTCCTTCACAGATGCTGCCAGACCTGCTGAGCTTTTCCAGCAACTTTGTTTTTGTTCCCGATTTACAGCATCCACAGTTCTTTTCATTTTTATTTAATATTTATGTCTGTATGTATGTATGATTATATTAAACTTCTGGGAACCAAAGGGCATAACATGGTGGTACAAGATGTTTGTGAATAAAAGAAAAGCATTATAAATGCTGAAAAAGATGTCAAAAGAATGCACACCAGACAGAGAGAAAGATGCTCAAGAGTTGTGAACAGCTACATGTGTTTATTTAGAGAGGGAAATCTACCACATAAGATCAAAATGGCAGAGCTTGTGAAAAGCTTAATTGTCAAGATACTAAAGGAGTTATCAGAGCTAGGCCAAATGAGAAAAGAAAGAAACAAAGGCAGGTTAGAAGATTACTTTTAGCTTGAAGACACAGTAAATGTAACAGTGTGAAATGTCAAGTTGCGAAAGTATCTGGAGAAACAAAATTAATATGACCTTGCAGGTCAGGAAGAGAGTGATAATTAAGTCCAAAACCATAAACGTGAAGCTGTGGATAAGATATGTGGTCTCAGTTACACTTCCTTATCTGTCTTCCATAATTCTTGAGTCTTTTGTCTGTCAAAAATCCATCCAACTCAGCCTTAAATAAATTAAGTGACTCAGCTCAACGGTTTTCTAGGGAAGAGAAATTCAGATTTAATTCCCTGATTCATAAAGCTCTATTCTTAAATTATGTTGCCTAGTTCTATCCTCTCTCTAACGAGAGAAACACCCTCTCAAATTCACCCTGTAAGTCCCCTCAGAATCTTCTTTGTTTGAATAAGATCACCTCTCTTTCTTCTCAACACCATAGGTTAAAGGTTCACCCAACACAATTGTATTTTGTTTCAAATAAGGAGACCAAGTGTACACAGTTCTCCCTGGGCTTACCAAAGTCAGTAAATTTTCCCTATTCTTATATTTCATTCTCCTTGCAGTAAATATCAACATTCAATTTGCCTTCCTAATCAATGCCTGCAAGACAACTTTTTGTGATTCTTATATCCAGATCCCTTTGTACCTCAGAGTTCAGCATCTCTTCATTTAAATGTTATACTTCTCTTCCATTCTTCTTACTGAAGAGAATAAATTCAGACACCACATATTCCACCTGCCAAATCTGTGGCTGCTCATTTTACCTATATATATATAATATCACTTTGCAGACAGACTACCTCACCTTGCCAGTTTACTTTCTGACCTATATTTGTATGATTGGCAAATTTAGCTATTGCACATTTGGTCCCTGCATCCCAGTCAGTGTAGTTCAAAAATATTTTAGGGTTCATCATTGACCCCCTTGAAACTTCGATAGCTACAGCTTTCCAACCCAAAAAAATCCCACTTATCCCCACTTTCTGTTTCCTGATAACTATTCAATCCTTTCTTGATGCTGTCACATGAAATAGGTTGCTTTCAGCACAGCCTATCATTCTCTACTATTCTTGGGTCTCATCATCACTTATCTAGCTTCTTTTCTGCCCTAGTTTACAATCAACAATCCCCTTTCATATCTCTGTCGCTCTCGGCTCCGTCTCGACTTATCCACTCAATATCTCCCCAACATAACAAATATAAATATAAGGATAAATGCAAGGTATTTCGTTTTGGTACAACAAACAAGGGTAGGGCTTCTACAATTAATGGTAGGGCCTTGGGTAGTGCTCTAGAAGAGGGGAACCGAGGGGTGCAGGTACATAATTCTTTGACATTTGCCTCACATAAAGACAGGGTGGTTAAAAAGGAGTTTGGCTTGCTTGCCTTCATTGCACAGTCCTTTGAGTATGGGAGTTGGGAAGTCATACTGAGGTTGTACAGGACATTGGTGAGGCTCCTTCTGTAATGTTGTGTCCAGTTCTGGTCGTCCAGTTAAAGAAAGGATATTATTAAGCTGGAGAGGGTTCAGATGAGATTTACCAGGATGTTGCTGGGTATGGAAGTTTTGAGTTATAAGGAAAAGCTAGATAGGTTGCGACTTCTTTCACTGAGGCTTAGGACATTGGGAGGCGACCTGATAGAAATTTATAAAATAATCAGAGGTATAGATAGATTTAATGATAGTCGTCTTTTCCCTAAGGATGGAGGATTCCAAGATTAGGGGCCACGTTTTTAAGGTGAGAGGAGAGAGATGTAAAGGAGACATGAGAGGCAAACTTTTAACACAAAAGGTGGTTCACATGTGGAATGAACTTCCTGAGGAAGTGGTGGATGTGAGTACAATTACAACGTTTAAAAAATGTTTGGATAAGTACATGAATAGGAAAGATTTAGAGGGATATGGGCCAGGACTGGGCAGGTAGGATTAGTTCAGTTTGGAATTATGTTCGGCATGGACTGGTTGGACTGAAAGGTCTGGTTCCGTGCTGTATGACTATGACTCTATGACTCTGACTCTATCTTACCCCCTGCCCCTGTCCCCTTCCCTACCCCAGCCCACATTCCTGACTTTACCATAAATACCACCTTTTCCTAGCTGCTATAAGTTCAGATGAAGAGTCAATGGACTGGAAACGTGAACTCTGTTTTCTCACTACACAGACCTGCTAAGTTTCTCCAGCAACTTCTGTATTTGGTCCTTTATCTATGCTAAAGATAGAATAAGCACTTATTTTGTGCAGTAACCTTTGATGTGCCACCCTATAAAATGCCTTTTGGAAATTTTAATACGCCAAATCTATAAGTTCGTTTTAACCTAACATGCTAATTATTTTGTCAATAGACTCTAATAAGTTAGTTAAATATGATTTCTCTCTCCATAAACCATGTTGACATTGCAGGATCACATTTTGCTTTTCAACGTATCCTATTATAACCTCCTTAATAATAAATTCTGGCTATTTCCCTATGACAGATGGCATTGTCAAGTTATTGATTTTGCTTTCAAATATTACAGTTGAAAAAAAAGTTTGCATGGAGATAGCTCTGACACACTACAACAGCAAGAAGCCTGTCAATCTGTAAGGAGGGTAACCGGCCTATAGATTTCTGCTTGATACTGAAAAACATGGTACCATCATCCCACTTGATCAGAATATACCCAATGATTCCGGAAAGTGTGAAAATAAGTGGTTTCAGGCATCTTTTCTGAGCTAACCAAACAACATCATTCTGATGACATTTGGTAGAACTGAAGGCCAACAGCTAGGAATGATTCATATTAGAAAGGGACTCAAGAAAAAGACGTTAACTGTATTTTCTACGTTACTGAAACAGATAGTCCTTCTATCCTGGGGTTGATCATTTGGGAAGGGCTGCAGATGATCTCAGTAAACCATGAGATGAAAAAAGGGCATTCCTGAAGGTCAAGGGTTTCAAAGCTTCCTCCAGTCAGAAGTACACAATATCTGATCTAAATTTATCGAGAGTGTTTTGGTGAAAATGTTGTACAATTTGAAAATTTTGGGTATCACATTACCATTGATCCAGAGATGAAAGCAGAGATTTATCCCTTACATAAGTTTTGATAGAGCTAAAAGAAAATCTTGGAAATGAGCTCCTAAGAGAGAGGGAAGGAAATCATGTGATGGTCAGTGTCACACAATCTACACAGTGGGTAAATTCCATCATTGTGGAAGAGTCCATAAATTGGGACGGCAACAAATTTACCTGGATACCAAAAATCATCTCCAAGAAGAATCACTATCCAACTCTACACTTGGAATAGTTATGCTGGCATTGGATGATTTCAGCAGGCCTGATGCCAGAAATGGCTCCTGGAACATGAAGCTTGACAAGGGATTTATTTCTGTTGACAACTTTCAACAACACACATTTCAAATCCATGTTATGGCCTCAAAGTGAGTCACCATAGGTTGTAGCAGGAAATAAATGTGGCAGGCAAAGAAGCATTTGACATAGCTGACTTCATACAGGTATGTGACGTGGATGACAATGACCATGACTACCATCTAAATAAAACCTTGGAGAGAATCAGGAAGGCTGGGATCTAGTTAAACACAGACAAATGCCTTATGAAAGTGACCGAGTGCCAGATCTTTAGAATGAATAACAGAATTAAGCTGAGTGCTGAAAGTCACAGCCTTCACTGAGATGGAAGCACCAAGAAGCACAAAAGAGCTGAGAAGATTCCTTGGTTTGATTCAGTATTTAAGTCCTTTCATACCTCACACGTCAGAACACACAGAAAATCTATGAGAAGAAGCTGAATATCAGTACTCAGAGTCACACAACAGGAGTTTCAAGACACTCAATGTAATAGTAGAATTGGTCTTAAATTACAGAGATTACAGAACCAAATGTAAATACTTCCCATCAGAATGTAATGTCAGACATCAATACCTTCATCAAGTTATTGATTTGATTTAAAATGATACATTTGAGAAAAAGGTTGCAAGGAGATAATTTTGCCATACAATAACAGTGGTAGGTTACCCTGCAAGTGGATCATTCTACGAAGGATTGAGAGTGATAATGAGTGTCAAATCTATTGCACTAGTGGTAATTTTGATTTGTTGTACAAAAGGGAATTTGGTCAAATAGTCAGTAACTAGAATGTAATTATGTCCTTTGACGTAGAAAATATCAGTGACAATCTTGTTGCACCATGACTCAAAAAAATATTGTGTGGAAGGAGATGTTCTCCTAATTGTAAGAATTGACATGTTTCGAAGACTAGATTAGTTGATCAATGTCAAGCTTAATACCAGATCAATAAATGGATTTGTGTTTCAATTTCCTGCACCATGTGACCTAGATGTAGATAGTCTAGCCTGTATTGAAGTCAAACGTGTGGAATTAACATTTGTTTGTCCTTGAAGAGCACATTCTTGGAGAGTTGTTTTTCTCTTACTGGTCATTGTACTTAGAAAAGAATGTCAATGAGTTGAAAGCAATTCAGGGAAGGTTTAGTTGACTAATACCTGGAATGAATGGATTGCCCTTTGAGGAAAGGCTGGACGGGCTAGGCTTGTATCCTCTGGAATTTAGAAGAGTCAGAGGTGACTTAATTGAAGCATATAAGATCCTGAGGGGAATTGACTGGGTAGATGGTGAAACGAAGCTTTCTCTTGTGGGAGAATCTAGAACAAGGGGGTCGTAGTTTAAAAATAAGGGGGCAACCATTGAAACAGATGAGGAAACTTTTTTTTCTTTCAGACGTTTGAGAGTCTTTGGAATTTCTTTCTTCAAAAGATAGTGGATGCAAAATCTTTAAATATTTTTAAGGCAGAGGTACGTGGATTCTTGATTACAAAGAGTTTGAAACATTGTCGGGGATTTGCAGGAATATACAGTTGAGATTAAAGCCAGATGAGCCATGGTCGTATTGAATGGTAAAGCAGGCTTGAAGGCCCAAATGGCCTACTCTTATTCCTTGCTTATATGTTCATATCTCTGAATGTCCAAAAATGGCATACTAACACAGGGACCAATCTTTCACGCTAACTGCTAATGATGATCTTTTTGAATTGATACAGCTAGTTATCATTTAACGTAGATGGCAGGATTTGCTCTGCTCATCTATAATCAAAATATATGGGATCAATAAGGTTTTGGAGTAGATTTGTAGCTCGGGTTGTGGGTGTTGAGGCTGGTTATCTCGCCGAGCTGGTTTGTTGTTCTGCAGACGTTTCGTTACCGTGCTTGGTAACATCCTTAGTGCAGCCTCTGATGAAGCGTCGGTGTGTTTTCCTGCCTGGCTTTTAAACTCTGGGGTCCATTGCGATGGGCTGCCTCACTTCCGGGTTTCCTGTGTAGTGGAATATATATGGGGTCGAGTTCAATGTGTTTATTAATAGCCTGCTTCGTGGAGTGCCATGCTTCCAGGAATTCCCGTGTTTGTCTCTGCCTAGTCTGTCCCAGGATCTTGGTGTTGTCCCAGTCGAAGTCGTGGTTCTCCTTGTGCATGTGGATGGAGATGAGTGAATATTGGTCGTGTCTTTTTGTAGCCAGCTGGTGTTCATGTACTCTTGTTGTTAGTTTCCTTCCTGTTTGTCCGATGTAGTGTTTCTCGCAGTCTCTGCAGGGGATCTGGTAGATGACATTGGTCCTGTCCATGTCGGGGAGTGGGTCTTGAGTTCGGGTGAGCACTTGTCATAGGCTTGATGTGGGTTTGTGTGCCACTCTGATGCCCAGCAGTCGTAGAAGTCTTGTGGTGAGTTCTGACGTGTTCCTGATGTAGGGTAATGTGATGAGTATGTTGGGGCATGTAGAATCTTTCTAATGCTGTTCCTGTAGGCATCTCCTGACCCAGTTCTTTGGCTATCCATTATCCTTGAACACTTGGAAGAGGTATTCCTCCTCCTCTTGGCATAGTTCGATATTGCTGCAGTGTATTGTTGCCCTTTTAAATAGTGTTCACAAGCAGCTTTGTTTGTGTGTGCTGGGATGGTTACTGTTGAAGTTCAATACCTGGTCTGTGTGTGTGGCATTTCGGTGTACTTTCATTTGCAGTTCCCCATTTGGCTTGCACTCTACCATGACGTCCAGGAATGGGAGTTGTTTGTTCTTCTCCTCCTCTCTGGTGAATTTTATTCCGGTGAGGGTGTTGTTTATGAGTTTGCGTGTCTCTTCTAATTTGGTCTGTTTAATGATGACAAAGGTGTTGTCTACGTAGCGTATCGATAGTTTAGGTAGGATTTGCGGAAGGGCAGTCCTTTCCAGGCTTTGCATCACTGCTTCTGCTATGAGTCCGGAGATAGGCGATCCCATGGGTGTCCCGTTGATTTGCTCGTATGTTTGGCCGTTGAAGGTGAAGTGGGTGGTGAGGCATAGGTTCAGTAGTTTAAGCGTGTTGTCCTTGGAGATGGTTTCACTGGGGTCGTGTTCTTGTTCAAGTAGTGTTGTCATTATTTCCCTTGCTAGTGGAATGTCAATTGACGTGAAAAGGACGGTGACATCAAATGATATCATGGTCTCTTCGTCCTCTATCTTTATGTCTTTGATGGAGCTGAGGAATTTTTGGGCTGAGTGGATGGAGTGGGGTGATTTGTTGACTAGGTGCTTGAGCCTTCTTGGTAGTTCTCTGGCTAATCTGTGCGATGGAGTGCCTGGTAGGGAGACTATGGGTCTGAGGGGGGCTACCGGTTTGTGCACTTTAGGGAGGCCGTAGAATCAGGGTGTGTTGTTTCCTTCAGGTTTCATTCTTAAGAAGTCCTTAAAAAGGGCAATAACACACTGCAGCAACATCGAACTACGCCAAGAGGAGAAGGAATACCTCTTCCAAGTGTTCAAGGATAATGGATATCCAAAGAACTGGGTCAGGAGATGCCTACAGGAACAGCATCAGAAAGATTCTACATGCCCCGACACACTCATCACACTACCCTACATCAGGAACACGTCAGAACTCACCACAAGACTTCTACGACTGCTGGGCATCAGAGTGGCACACAAACCCACATCAACCCTACGACAAGTGCTCACCTGAAGTAAAGACCCACTCCCCGACATGGACAGGACCAATGTCATCTGCAAGATCCCCTGCAGAGACTGCGAGAAACACTACATCGGACAAACAGGAAGGAAACTAACAACAAGAGTACATGAACACCAGCTGGCTACAAAAAGACACGACCAATATTCACTCATCTCCATCCACATGCACAAGGAGAACCACGACTTCGACTGGGACAACACCAAGATCCTGGGACAGACTAGGCAGAGACAAGCACGAGAATTTGTGGAAGCATGGCACTCCACGAAGCAGGCTATTAATAAACACATTGAACTCGACCCCATATATATTCCACTACGCAGGAAACCCGGAAGTGAGGCAGCCCATCGCAACGGACCCCAGAGTTTAAAAGCCAGGCAGGAAAACACACCAACGCTTCATCAGAGGCTGCACTGAGGATATTACCAAGCACAGTAATGAAACGTCTGCGGAACAACAAACCAGCTTGGCGAACCAACCAACCTCAATATGGGGTCAATGTTAAGACTATCTTCCAGTTCAGATTTAATAATATCCTCTTGTTGATCAAAAGGGATTTCTTTTGTTTTCAGCAGGCCTTAGGCTTCAGCTAAAAGCAAGGGAGATTGTGATTTGTGAACCTAGATAGGTTGTATTTCCAAATCTTATCCATAGATTTTTACATTGTAATCATGAAAGTGCAACTGTATGAGGTTCTTGACAGATCATGTGTAACAGTTTGTAGTCAGTCTTAACAATAAACTTCATGCTGAACAGGAACATTCAAAACTGTGTAATTCTGGAAATCAGAGCAAAAGTGTCTTTTTCAGCATTTGATTAGTTTTCCTGAGCTGTCACAAGGACCTTTTGTTCCAAATACAATAGGTTTATTATTCTGTAGTCGACAAGTTGCTGGCCTTTCTGGGATGCATCTACTTCCATCACGGTGAACTTGGCAGGATTATCGCATTGAAATAAATACTTACTGAAAGATAGGGCATTTTGAGTGATCGTAAATTATGCTGATGACCTTCCTGCCATATATATGGTGTACTTTTGCAATGAAGAACTCACAGAAGAGATACTTTGTTGCAAAGTTCAGATGTGGAGATAAGAAGTTAAAGTAACCGAGACACCTTTGTAAGTCATCTTTGTCTTGCAGCACAGGTATCTTCTGAGCGTTTTCTATTTTGGTAGGAACAGGCCTAAAGCTAGTTGATGAGTGGATTGAATCAAAGAAGTAAATTCATCTTGTGTTGACTGTTTAGTTACTGTTACATTTCCTTGCCAATGTCTTGAGCTGATAGAGCTTTGTGCCGTCCTAATGTTTAGTTGTTCTCATGACTGCAATGCCACCTTTAATACAGAGACAATCTGATTGATTCACCATGATACAATCAATCTGTTGTTGAAGTATGTCCCAATTTACTGATAATCCAAATGCTAATCTGAAAAAAAAAATACCTACATAAACTGTCAGTTCCTCTGAATCTTGGTACCAGTATACATTCTTGGCAACATACTTGAAAAAATGCTTCATATCTGTAGTACAGGATTAAGCTTTTACAGGGTAAGAATCTTGCATGGCCATACAATTATTGCATTGTTCATTCACCTTGGATTTAAGCATTCACATACAGTGCCATCTTTTTTCACCACAATATACAGTGGACCTGTACCAATTTGCATGACACCTGTTTGTTTGGATGATGTTATTTCATGCTATAGAATCTAATTGGGTTAGGTGTTGTCTCCTAGATGTAACACTGCATTACCTTTAATGTTTCTAATAACATCAAACCAGAGTGGGTACGTTAACTAGGTCATTGATGTTGGATCCAGAACCTTTGGTGTCACGACAGAGGGTTTGCTAGCTTGTGAATTGTAAGAGTACACAGATCCATGCAAATTCAAATCAATAATTGGTGCTATGTCTGCTTCAACGGTGTAAAACCATTCAGATGTCCATCTCAATGATCTTATATTGGCATTTAAGATGGATAATGCAGACTGTACTACACTCTGCCAGTTTAATGAGTGCATCTTGTGTAAGATGTATAAATGAGCGTTATTTGCATTTGCACCAGTGTCAATCTTGGCATATTGTACATTCCTTTTGGGATACATCAATTGGATGGAGGATAAAAGCTTCAGCTTTCCTGTTAGTGTCCGTTGGTATGTCAAATTGATCACACATGCTGTATACTGTCTGACTGGGGTTAGCAATTTGTAACATTTGTTATGAACCAGATCAAAACCCCACTCAAATATATCAAAGAGGTAGCTAGACTCTAACTTTTATCTTATTTAAAGGCAAGTGTAAGGTGCTGCATTCCAGATGTGATTCAATTGGGCACACTACAAGGCTTTAAGCAAAACACATTTTATTCTTACCCTACAGTTAAAATACAAACAAAAGAAAGAAGAATTGGTATAACTTTAACTCAATTGGAATAATTAACAGAATGCTAGATTATTTAACTAATAAACAGCAACAGTTCCAATATAGTAACATCACACAAACACATCCTTGTCAAAGGCAAATTCAGTATAACAGATTGTCTCATGTGTGATTCTGGCAGCAGACATAGAGAACTTTGATTTTTTGCTGTGGCTAAGAGAGGTGAATAACAGCTTCCACAGACAACAACTACTGAAAGCTAAACTAAAACCCTATTTCTGTGGGAGCCTGATTCCACCTATTTGTACGGCTTCTATTGCTCCAAAGTCATAAAAGAACCACAAGGCCCCACAAACTGTTAATTTTACTAGCTTGGACCACACAGCTCGGGACCTATGGTTCAAAACCTCTCTTCAAAAGAAAACAAGACAAAATGCACCTCTTGAAGCCATAGCATCACCACACATTGTCTATGTTTCTTGGAATTTATTGACATGGTTGCATGGATGGAACTTCAGAGGCTCCTTTTGGCATTTTAACTCGGTTATCTCTTCACATTCTGCTGTGGTGCGTATTGTTGTACTTTGGGATTCTCTGGTTGACTGGGTTTCCTACACACTTCATCCCAGTGTTTTTATGTAGAACTCAACTTGCACATATCACAAAATGCTGAATATTGTCTTAGTGGGAGAGATAAGCTACATCTCATACAAGATTTGGATGTTTCACTGAACCTGTTGATGGCTGCAATAGTTTTTCCAACAGTCAAGCATTTTTACATACTGCTGGCTTGCGACAATTGCCTTCAATTGCTTGCATCCTTCTTCTAGAAGAGTATCAATGGTAAATTTCTTAGCTTTATCCAGAAGTGTCTAGGGGGTTTGCATAAGCCTGTCAGCTAAGTTTGCTTCAGTAAAATCACGTACCTTTTGCAATGACATCTGCCTACCAGTCGATTGATTGATTGTTTCACCTGTTTGTTGATGGTATGACTGAAATTCACTCAATTTTTATTTTGATCTTTTAAATTCATAAAATTTTTGGCAGGATCTTTGTAATCATGGCTAGAAATGTTGGGGTTAAAACATGGTCGTATGTATGAAGTGCTACACCTGCCCCTACACCTGCCCCCTCACCGCCATCCCAGGCCCTAAGAAGACTTTCCACATCAAGCAGATGTTCACCTGCACATCTGCCAATGTGGTATACTGTATCCGCTGTTCCCGTTGTGGCCTCCTCTACATTGGGGAAACCAAGTGGAGGCTTGGGGACCGCTCTGCACACACAGTTCGCACTAAACAACTGCACCTCCCAGTCGCAAACCATTTCAACTCCCCCTCCCCTTCCTCAGATGACATGTCCATCCTGGGTCTCCTACAGTGCCACAACGATGCCACCCGAAGGTTGAAGGAACAGCACCTCATATTTCGCTTGGGAACCCTGCAGCCCAATGGTATCAATGTGGACTTCACAAGCTTCAAAATCTCCCCTCCCCCCATCACATCCCCAAACCAGCCCAGCTCGACCAGCCTCCCTAACCCATCCTTCCTCCCACCTATCCCCTCCTCCCATCTCAAGCCCCACCCCCATCTCCTATCTACTAACCTCATCCCGCCCCCTTGACCTGTCTATCCTCGCTAGATTGACCTATCCCCTCCCTAACACCCCACCTACACTCACCTTTACTGGCTCCATCCCCGCCTCTTTGACTTGTCTGTCTCCTCTCCACCCATCTTCTCCTCTATCCATCTTCTATCCGCCTCCCCCTCTCTCCCTATTTATTTAAGAACCCCCTTCCCCTCCCCCATTTCTGAAGAAGGGTGTAGGCCCGAAACATCAACTTTCCTGCTCCTATGATGCTGCTTGGCCTGCTGTGTTCATCCAGCTCCACACCTTGTTATCTCAGAAATATTGGGGGTGTTTATTCTTCCTGATGCTTCGGTGCCAAAGCAAGAAGTCATTTGACTGCTTGTCATTCTTTGTTAGTTACTTGCTGATCTGTAAAGATGGATTCCTTCTTTAAACAACCAGAGTTCTGGTGGAATTTCAGAAGTGTACCAATCCACATTCAAATGTTTGCTTTCTTTCTTTTGCACCTTTCTGCTCTTTAAAAGTGTTACTATACAAATCTGTATTTCAGTGTAGTACTTTTCGTATTTTTATTCTTGTTATTGTTGTAATTGTTTTAAAAGTAGCAGTTGGCTTATGTCTCTCTTGCTGTACCTTTAAAAGTTACAGGTTTGAGCCTGTAGGTGACGTTCACATCTAAAAAGAGTAAGTTGTGACATCATTTTGTTTTCATATCTTTTCTGCAAGATGGCAGAACCAACCAATGACAATGAACAAGCAAACATTCTCAGTTGAGAAGTTGCTTTCTTCCTGTTTATTATTCAAGGACCACTTTCTTATAGGTAGCAACTGTCCTATTAGCACTTTCTAAAATGCCATTTTTGTTTTAATTCAGATCTGTCCTAGAGCTCTCATAAACTACCTTGCTTTTTAAAGAGAGAGGTGGAGTACTCAGTGTTTCAGGTTTACAACTTTGCGTTTTGGTTGCAACACTCTGGTCTTGATTGTCATTGTAACTTCGGCTCTGAATGCAAGTGATGAGGATTGAAGTCTGTTAGGAAATAGATGTTTCCTAACTGATACACTGCCATCGGCTTTTTAACCTTTGGTGACACCTACTGCCACTAAATAGCTATCAGTAATTAGCTGCCATTACTAATCTTTAGTTCCCACTTTCTGCCACCATTAGGTGCATTGTGGGTTCCTATATGTTAACCCATGTAACTTATGCCACGATGAGTTGGGTTCTTGTGAGCCAAACGTCTGGAAGTTCATTTGCAACGCTAAGAAATTCACCAAAGGTCCTTAGACAGCACCTTCCAAACCCATGACCACTTCCATTTAGAAGGACAAGGGCAGCAGATATATGGAAACACCACATCTATAAGTTCCTCTCCAAGCAACTGAGTGTCCTGAATTGGAAATAGATCACAATTTCTTTACTGTCACTGGGTCAAAATCCTGGCATTCCCTCCCTGTTGGTATTGTGGGTCAATCCATAGCAGGTGGACTGCAGCGGTTCAAGAAGGCAGCTCACCACCATCTTCCAACGGCAACAAGGACGGGCACTGTGCACGTCCCATGAATGAATTTTTTAAAAAGTATTTTCAAAGCTACAATATCACAGAATTACACAACCTGAGCTCCCTGCTAATTGATGTTATTGTATATCAAATGCACATAGCTGACTGACTAAATGAACTCCTGTACAAAACATAAGTGACTGAAAGCAAGTTGGGTACCTTTTATTTTGGACGTTGTGATGTAAAGATACAGACCTGATTGGTCTGAAATCTATGGTATAAAACAACAGAGTAAATTATGTATGAAAGGCTGTTTATAATGCATAAGCATAATATTGTGCGATGATTGGCAATAATTACCAAGTATGCCACAAATGGTACGTCTCCACGAATGAAGAATAATCTGTGTTCAATAGCATAATTGCAAAATGGCAATTTAAGATAGATGGCCTGGGAAATAGAGGGGAGGAATTGTACATGAAAGAGGTATGCACTTTGCTCTATTCCAATTTGAAAATGATGTAAAATAAACTAGAATCATGAAGTACGGAAGAGGCCCTTCAGCCTATCAAGCCTACATTGTCAAAAATATGCTACTGCCTGTACTAGTCCCACTTTCCCACACTAGGCCCATAGCCTTAAATATTATGATACTTTAAGTGCTCATCCAACTACTTTTTAAAGGTTGTGAGGTTTCCTACGTCAGCTACCCTCCCAAGCAATGCATTCCAAAACATCTGGTTGAAAAAGTTCTCAAATCCTATCTAAGCCTCCTTCCTTTCACTATAAAATTACGCCCCTTGTTATTGACCCTTCAACTAAGGGGAACAACTGCTTTCTATTCAACCAGTCCATGCTTCTCATAGTCTTATACACCTCTATCAGTCCTTCCTCAACCATCTGTGCTCCCAAGAAATCAACTTGAGATAAGCCAGCCTCTCATCATTGCTGAAATACTTGATACAAGGCAATATCTTGATGAGTCTCCTTTGCAAACCCTCCAGTGCAATCACATCCTTTCTATACTGAGGTGGCCAGAACTGTACACAGTACTCCAGTTGTGGCCTAACCCAGGTTCTGTACAGTTCCAACATGACCTCCCTGTTCTTATTATCTATGCCATGGCTAATAAAGGCAAGCGTTCCTTATGCGTCTTGACTATTAACCTCTCCTGCTACCTTCAGCAATGTGTGGACAAGCACCCCAAGATCCCTGTATTCCTCTGAGCTTCCTAATATCTATCCACTTACAGAATACTCCCTTGTCTTTTTCATTCTTCTATAGTGCAGCACCTCACATTTATATCATTTATAAGTTCCATCTACCACTGATCTGCCATCTGATGAATCTGTTTATCTCTTCCCATAAACTAACACCTTCCTCCTCACTGTCAACACATGGCCAACGTTTGTGTCATCTGCAAACTTATTTATTATCCCTCCCACATTATCATTTACATCAATTATGAATATCGCAAAAAATAAGAGACCCTGCACTTATTCCTGTGGTATGCCAATGCGCATTGGGCTCCAGTCACATAAGCAGTCTTCCAGCACTACCCTCTGTCTCCTATGACTAAGTTCGTTTTGGATCCATGCTGCAAAATTACCCTAAATCTCTTGAGTTTTTATCTTCTTTATCAGTTTCCCATGTGGGACCTTGTCAAAGGACTTGCTGAAAGCAGTATGAACTACATCAAGTATCCTACCCTCATCCAAATACTTGGTCACCTCCTCGAAAAGTTCCACCAGATTTGTTAGGCATGACTTCCCTGTGACAAATTCATGCTGACTATCCTGATCAAACCTTGCATCTCTAAATGCAGAATGATTTTCTCCAATAGCTTCTGAAGAAGGGTCTAGGCCCGAAACGTCAGCTTTCCTGCTCCTCTGATGCTGCTTGGTCTGCTGTGTTCATCCAGCTCTACCTTGTTATCTCAGATTCTCCAGCATCTGCAGTTCCTACTGTCTCTAGAAAATACCAGTCAGCTTCCACACTTTGTCTTCAGCAAAGTCAGTTGGTACCTGACACTTGTGAGTGGACAACTATGCCATCCTTCCTCCGCTTCCATGCCCTGTTTTGAAAAAGAGGAGAGGGTGTGTGGACAACAGTGTGTTGTCCAATATTTACCCTTCAATCAGCATTACAAAAACCATCTGGTCTTTATCACATTGCTGATTTGTGGAAAATTACCGATTACAGGTTAGTTGCTGTTTCTCCCCATGTCACAGAGACTGCAGTTCAAATATACTTCAATGCTTGTAAAATGCTTGAGATGTTCAGTCAACAAGAAAAGCGCTATATAAATGCAAGCCTTACTTCTTTTATATGTCCAGCACCTGCAGTGAGAGATGAAACCCTTCAGATGTATAGTGAAAAGGCAGTGGAAGCATATGACAATGGAGATCAATGCCAGGAGTTAAGCCCCAAAGATCTGAATGCAGTACCACAATAGATTCAGTGACCTCCCATGAATGGTGAAGGTCAGTGAATGCATCTTCAAATGCCAAGTCTTAAAGACTGTGCCAGTAGCCTTGCCTACTGCTTAAATTGCCGTAGCCCATCACTCACCTATCAACAGTCTCTAACAATGAGACCTCATGCCTAACAATAATATGCTTTACTTCACCTTGTAGAATTAACACTGCTGCAAGCCTCACATCCACATCTCACCACTTGAACGCACCATTCGACCATGAGAGCTGCATCAACCAAATAGATTACACCACACTCACTGACACCCCCCCCCCCATTGTTGAGGCATGTGCTCAGAATTGAGCTGAAACCATGAAAGATAATGATATTGCCATACCTAAGCCCCCTCCTTGCATCCCACTTCCTCTTCGTCCCATTACAAATGGAAAAATCATGATTTAACTAATGAAGAAAGCAATGGTTTTTGTAGGAACCAGTCGATAGGTGTAAAGGATTTTCATCTCTTTTTCTTAGTCCAAGAGGATTTTTACTGAATTTACCATGAAAATATGGTATGCTTTATCTTTATTTTACAAAGCAAGTACGCTCATGTATAAAAGTTCTTAAAGCAAAGCACAGGAACAATACATTGATACATGTAAGCCTTGGATGCACAGATGGCTGAATATAGATTAATATCTGAACTTGCCACACACTGAGCTCCTAATCTTAGCAGAGTTTAACAATAGGAAATGCCGTGCATAGGGGAGTTACATTCGCTTTAACAGGGAGGAATTGCTAATAGAAGAAAACACTCAGGAGTGCTGTTGTACATCTGCTATGCAATATCAGTGATGGTGAAAGCAGGCTTGAAGCAGGTTGCCTTATCCCTTCTTAGACTGGGAACAGGGAAATAGGAGTAGCATCAGGCTGACAAAAGGAAATAACTAAATGCAGGCAAAAGTATTGTAAATACTTTGCAAATTACTACTCTAATCAGAAATGTGTGATAAGTAACCTCTTCCAATAGAATTTGACTAATGTACGCATTCGACAGGCAGTAATGACCCTAGGGTCTCAGGTGTAGTTACCCTCAGTACTCCAAATTATCGTGAATAATTTAAACCAATCATTTGAGAGCATTTTTGGCTAAAGTATAATGATTCTATAATACAGGAAATTGATAATAATGTTTACACAAATAAGTTGTTAATTTTGTGGTGTTTTTCATAGAAGGCCCAGTGACTTGTTACTCAGACAGCATTTTGATAAAGTAGACACCTTCCAAACCTCTAGATGTTGTTCAACTCTTTGTTTATTTACTATGCCTTAGCAGGCTTAGAACTATTTGAGTGTTGCTATGGATATGTTTAAATCAACCTGTTCTGGGATGATATTACACACCTTCACAGCAGGTGGATCTTGAATCCCAGCCTCCTGGTCCAGAGGTAGGGAACACTACCACTGCACCTCAAAAGCCCTCACTGAAATCAGGAAAGGAGAAGAACGCGGTTGGCTTGTCATGAAGGCGCAGCTGATTAAGTGTATGCCCTAAAGCCTTGCACAGCAGCAGAGGAAAACCATAAGGGTATACTGCAAATCCATCTGATACAGAGGCCTGTTTTCTGCCAATGGATGTAAAATTGAACTCTATTTACCTTATACAAAATTTGGAAATACCTTAGAATTTTAACAAGCACAATCTATAATTAGCCCACTTGACTTATGGCTGAACAAAATGATTATATATTTAATATAAAGAAATGCGTAGAATTAATATAAGACAGTACTGGTTTTGTCCTATTCAGTCCTGTTAACTATACATTTTAACTGGATATCCCCATTGCACATTAGTTTGCAGATTGTGCACTAAACCTGAACTGAAGCCAAGGCTATTCTGTATTTTCTGCATTACTGTTCAACTGTTTATTTTTCTAAGTATAGCTCACAATAGTGATAAATACCACATGCCTGAACCTTCTATTTGCTGTTTTTACGTAGTCGAATCTTGATGTTACACAAGAAGAGGATGAAAAAATGTTGTTTGTATCAAGAGTTTTACGCATTTATAATACAGTAAGTCAGGGAGAGACAGTATAAAACAATACTGAGTCCAGGAGAGACTGTATAAACCACTGCTGAGGCAGACAGAGAGAGCTGCTTTGGATTGGCGTTTATCAAAGAATTTTCAAGAATAGAGTTGGAAATCTTTCTAGTTTATATTTAAAATAGATTTAACATTCTTTCTAACCATATTCTTAGATTCTTTACTCTCTGACCCTCAACATTATAAACATACAGGAAATTATTTCTTCAGAAAAGATATGATCGAAGAAAGACCTTTGTGTTCTCAAATGGTTCTTACTTGGATCCTGTAAAAGCAAAGTTTTACCCTTTGTAAATTTTAGTGAAAAACTTGAACATGAATAAAAAGGGTGTATGACTTCTTCATTCTCTGATCTACTTCTGTATCAAAATACAGAATGGCAGAAACTTCACCACTTACATTTCCCTAAGTTATTGTGATACAGTGAAAATAACATTCATCACATGTAATTGTTGTGATTAGCTGCTCTGGAGGTTCCGAGATAACAAGATGTGGAGCTGGATGAACACAGCAGGCCAAGCAGCATCGTAGGAGCAGGAAAGCTTGACGTTTCGGGCCTAGACCCTTCATCAGAAATGGGGGAGGGGAAGAGGGTTCTGAAATAAATAGGGAGAGAGGGGGAGGCGGATAGAAGATGGATAGAGGAGAAGATAGGTGGAGAGGAGACAGACAAGTCAAAGAGGCGGGGATGGAGCCAGTAAAGGTGAGTGTAGGTGGGGAGGTAGGGAGGAGATAGGTCAGTCCAGGGAGGACGGACAGGTCAAGGGGGCGGGATGTGGTTAATAGGTAGGAAATGGGGGTGCGGCTTGAGGTGGGAGGAGGGGATAGGTGAGAGGAAGAACAGGTTAGAGAGGTGGGAACGAGCTGGGCTGGTTTTGGGATGCGGTAGGGGGAGAGGAGATTTTGAAGCTTGTGAAGTCCACATTGATACCATTGGGCTGCAGGGTTCCCAAGCTGAATATGAGTTGCTGTTCCTGCAGCCTTCGGGTGGCATCACTGTGGCACTGCAGGAGGCCCAGGATGGACATGTCATCTGAGGAATGGGAGGAGGAGTTGAAATAGTTCGCGACTGGGAGGTGCAGTTGTTTATTGCGAACTGAGCGCAGGTGTTCTGCAAAGTGGTCCCCAAGCCTCCACTTGGTTTCCCCGATGTAGAGGAAGCCACAACGGGTACAGTGGATGCAGTATACCACATTAGCAGATGGGCAGGTGAGCATCTGCTTGATGTGGAAAGTCTTCTTGGGGCCTGGGATGGAGGTGAGGGAGGAGGTGTGGGGGCAGGTGTAGCACTTCCTGCGGTTGCAGGGAAAAGTGCCGGGTGTGGTGGGGCTGGAGGGGAGTGTGGAGCAGACAAGGGAGTCACGGAGAGAGTAGTCCCTCTGGAAAGCAGATGAGGGTGGGGAGGGAAAAATGTCTTTGGTGATGGGGTTGGATTGCAGATGGCGGAAATGTCGGAGGATGATGCGTTGGATCCGGAGGTTGGTGGGGTGGTACTTGAGGACGAGGGGGATTCTTTTTTGGTTGTTATTGAGGGGACGGGGTGTGAGGGATGAGTTGCGGGAAATGCGGGAGACACGGTCGAGGGCGTTCTCGACCACTGCGGGGGGGATGTTGCAGTCCTTGAAGAACGAGGACATCTGAGATGTACGGGAGTGGAATGCCTCATCCTGGGAGCAGATGCAGCGGAGGCGAAGGAATTGGGAATAGGGTATGGCGTTTTTGCAGGAAGGTGGGTGGGAGGAGGTATATTCTAGGTAGCTGTGGGAGTCGGTGGCTTAAAAATGGATATCGGTTTCTAGGTGGTTACCTGAGATGGAGACAGAGAGGTCCAGGAAGGTGAGAGAGATGTTAGAGATGGTCCAGGTGAATTTAAGGTTGGGGTGGAAGGTGTTGGTGAGGTGGATGAACTGTTCGAGCTCCTTGTGGGAGCACGAGGTGGCGCTGATACAGTCATCAATGTAACGGAGGAAGAGGTGGGGTTTAGGGCCAGTGTAGGTACGGAAGAGGGATTGTTCCACGTAACCTACAAAGAGGCAGGCATAGCTTGGGCCCATGCGGGTACCCATGGCCACCCCTTTGTCAGAAGTGGGAGGAATTGAAAGAGAAGTTGTTGAGGGTGAGGACGAGTTCGGCTAAGCGGATGAGGGTGTCGGTGGAGGGGGACTGGTCAGGCCTGCGGGACAGGAAGAAGCGGAGGGCCTTTAGGCCATCTGCATGGGGAATGCAGGTGTATAGGGACTGGACGTCCATGGTAAAAATGAGGTGTTGGGGACCGAGGAATTGGAAGTTCTGGAGGAGGTGGAGGGCGTGGGTGGTGTCACGGACATAGGTAGGGAGTTCCTGGACCAAGGGGGAGACAATGGAGTCGAGATAGGTGGAGATGAGTTCGGTGGGGCAGGAGCAGGCGGAGACAATGAGTCGACCAGGGCATTCAAGTTTGTAGATTTTGGGAAGGAGATAGAAGTGGGCGGTGCGGGGTTGGGGAACGATGAGGGTGGAGGCTGTGGGTGGGAGGTCACCTGAGGTGATGAGGTTGTGGATGGTTTGGGAGATGATGGTTTGGTGCTCGGGGGCGCTCGGTTCGCAATAAACAACTGCACCTCCCAGTCGCGAACCATTTCAACTCCCCCTCCCATGCCTCAGACGACATGTTCATTCTGGGCCTCCTGCAGTGCCACAACGATGCACTGCAGGAGGCTGCAGTAACAGCAACTCATATGCGGCCTGGGAACCCTGCAGCCCAATGGTATCAATGTGGATTTCACAAATTTCAATATCTCCCCTCCCCTTACCGCATCCCAAAACCAGCCCAGCTCGTTCCCACCTCTCTAACCTGTTCTTCCTCTCACCTATCCCCTCCTCCCACCTCAAGCCGCACCCCCATCTCCTACCTACTAACCTCATCCCGCCCCCTTGACCTGTCCGTCCTCCCTGGACTGACCTATCTCCTCCCTACCCACCCCCCTTTCCCCCCCCCCCAACCTTCACTCACCTTTACTGGCTTCATCCCCGCCTCTTTGACTTGTCTGTCTCCTCTCCACCTATCTTCTCCTTTATCCATCTTCTATCTGCCTCCTCCTCTCTCCCTATTTATTTCAGAACCCTCTTCCCCGCTCCCATTTCTGATGAAGGGTCTAGGCCCGAAACGTCAAGCTTTCCTGCTCCTATGATGCTGCTTGGCCTGCTGTGTTCATCCAGCTCTACACCTTGTTACCTTGGATTCTCCAGCATCTGCAGTTCCTATTATGCTCTGGAGGGTCAATTGGTAATATCGAATCACAGAAGTGTTATGGTGCAGAAAGAATCTATTCAGCCCATCATGCCTGCATTAGCTCTTTAAATGAGCATCATTACCTGCTGCCAACCTCTGCTTTTTCCCCATACCCCTTACACATTATTTTTATGAATGGTGTAATTACAGGAAATTTTCATGTTTCAGCCCTAATTTGTGCTGAGTTATCCAATCTCAGTTATGACAAATGCTCCATTTGGCCTCTGCAAAACGAGAGAGGATTAAATAAAATAACAATCATTGTTCTCTATTTTGAAAAAGAACAGCCATATTCACCTCAAGATAGTAGGAACTGCCAATGCTAGAGTCTAAGATAGCAAGGTGTAGAGCTGGATGAACACAGCAGGCCAGGCAGCATCAGAGGAGTAGGAAAGCTGATGTTTCGGGTCTGGACCCTTCTTCTGAAATGGGGGAGGGAAAGGGGACTCTGAAATAAATAGAGAGAGGGGGAGGTGATGGTAGAAGGTGGATAGAGGGGCAGATAGGTGGAGAGAAGATGGACAGGTCAAGGAGGTGGGGATGAAGCCAGTAAAGTTGAGTGTAGTTAGTGAGTTGGGATGGGGATTGGTCAATGAGGAGGGAGGGGTGGGTAGGTGGGAGGGAAGACTGATAGGTCAAGGAGGCAGGGATGAGGCTGGTAGGTAGGAATTGGGGGTGGGATTTGATCAGTGAGGTGGGAGGAGCGGATAGGTGGGAGAAAAGACAGACAGGTCAAAGAGGTGGGGACAAGATGGGCTGGTCTTGGGATGAAGTCGGGGTGGGGAGATTTTGAAGCTAGTGAAGTCCACATTGAGACCATTAGGCTGCAGGGTTCCCAAGCGGAATATGAGGTGCTGCTCCTCCAGCCTTCGGGTGGCATCGTTGTGGCACTGGAGGGGGCCCAGGATGGACATGTCGTCCAAGGAGTGTGGGGGCAGTTGAAGTGGTTCCTGACTGTGAAGTGTTGTCGTTTGTCAGGAACCAAGCACAGGTGCTCCACAAAGCGGTCTCCAAGCCTCCGCTTGGTTTCCCCGATGTAGAGGAGGCCACATCGGCAACAGCGGATATAATATACCACATTAGCAAATGTGGAGGTGAACGATAGGGTTAGGGTTAGGGTTAGGGTTAGGGTTTAATGTGGAAGGTTTTCTTGGGGCCTGGGATGGAGGTGAGTGGGAGGCGTAGGGGCAGGTGTAGCACCTCCTGCGGTTGCAGGAAAAAGTGCCGGGGTGGTGGGGCTAATGGGGAGTGTGGAGCAGACGAGGGAGTCACAGAGAGAGCGGTTCCTCTGAAAGGCAGATAAAGTTGGGGAGGGAAATATATCCTTGGTAGTGGGATCAGATTGCAGGTGGCGGAAGTGGCGTTGAATCCGAAGGTTGATGAGGTGATATGTGAGCCATATTCACCTGATGTCTGCCAGAACATTGCGGAACCATGATCAAACAACCTAACTTCTTACCTTACAATGGGGTGAAGGTCACCAATGTAAGAAGAGATAGATGGTTAGGACTCTGATACTACCCTGAGGACCACCTGGGGTTAAGATGATTGACTATGATGACATTTAGTGTGCGTGTTTTGAACTGCTGTCAATTAATATGTAACTTGATGGATATGATGTCCTATGACTTGGTTGGCACTCTACGTAGCTCCCAGTGAGCATTTTTTGTAAATAGTCTTGTATTTAAATGAAGCATCAGTGTTCTTGTTTCACCAATCCTTATAATTTACAATCCTTGTAAATTGATACATTCTTTTTTCAGATGTAAATGTAACACGGTGGTATGCTGAAGGTACAGTTTTGAAGATATTTGATTTTCAAGCGCATCATCTGTCACATGCCAGTAGCATGGTTTTGAAGATATGACTGTAATATACATGCCTCAAACCTTACATATACACTAATTATTTTCTACAGCTAGAAAAGAGAAACAATTATCCAGAATGGCTCAGCTTCTGTAAGGACAATTCTGTAATTCTTATAATTGATTATTGACTGTTGACCATGATTTATCTTGTTGTTGGACAGATATGATGTGTTCAGTTTGTGGAGGTCTTCATTCACTATAGCAATTTTGACTTTAATGACTTGTTTAGCTGGTTTGGAAATATCAAATCCAAAAAAACATCATTCTCAGGATGAAGTAAACTCATGTTGGGGATTGATCGCTTTCTAATTGAGTATTGAAAGTTTTGTGATCATTTTGACATGATTTTTAATGCAATCTGAAAGTTCTAGCAACATTTCAAGTTTCTCCCTGTACTTCTAGAGTTAATTTGACTTTGAATTGCATTACCCTAATGGCCACTGCCTTAGCTGATCATAGGTTATTGCTTGATTACAGTAGTGGCAGTGTTGAGCACTGATTTTTTACATTGCTTCTAGCTTTACCCACTTTAAGTCTTGGTTTATCTCATATTATGTAGAACTGAAAGACAGGATAATTCATTACTGCTGAATCCTAATACTTAAAACTGGGCAGAGAAGAAGAATTTATCCACTAACACTGAAAAGAAGGTTATAAAAACTTCTTTTTCAGATTAATTTACCCTTTGCAGCAGTCTGCACCATTCCATGGAAAAATCATTTTGTGGGTGGAACTTAGAGGCAGTACTGGATCTCAAGAGGAGGTTAAGATATAACATCGTCTTGATACTTCCAGCTGGAGAGGATTACAAATGTTTCAGTCTTTTCTGTTGTACTTGCATACTGGGCTCTATTATCACTGAGCAGGGGAACATGCTTGGAGCTTCCTTCACTTAGTGGTTAATCAACCACCACCTTTCCAGAGCAGGTTTGGCAGGACGACAACGTTTTGATCTGATTTTCTGTTGTGTGATTATTTAGCTTTGTCTCTTATGTGCTGTTTCCCTGTTTAGCATACATGTCATCCTGAGCTGAATGTTTACCAGGTTAGATAAGCCTTTTGTTGCTCTTGGCATGTTCTCCAGCACTCCTCATTGAACCAGGTTTGAACCCTTGGCATAATGTTAAAGATAGAGTGACGGATAGCATGGGCTATGAAGTGTCAAATTGGAGATGAACACAATCCTGCTGCTGATGTTCTGCAGCACCTCATGAATTCGATTTTGAGCTCTTCAGCATTTTGTAAGTCTAACCCATTTAGCATAGTTTCGGTGCTGGACAACGCGATGGAGCGTGTCTTCAGATGTGCCTATATTTACATGAGGACTCTGCAGTGATCACTTCTACCAGTACTATCATGGACAGATACATCTGCGACATGTAGATTAATGAGGGTGAAGTCACGTAAGTTTTTTTTCTCCCCCACATTTTAGTACTCTTGTCAGATGCCACAGGCCCAGTCTGGCTGATTGTCAGTATTTTGCCAGCTCAGTCATTAACGACAGAACCAAGCCACTCTTGGTAATGGAAAATGCACCAGTTAAATGATGACTGACAGTTAACTACCAAGTTCTGTTTAAGTTTTAAGCTAGTCAGGTTGACTCTAATTGGTCAAGTAATTTCCCTGAGAAATGAATCAAAGAATAGCTGCCATCTATTTTGTTGAGGTGAAACAGGTGCACTGTATGTATCTGTTCTTTTTCTTCACAACAAACTGGATCCTCTATTTGAGTTTTACAATATATTTTGAGTTTTATAAGAATAGCTAAGTCTGATCAGATTGTTGTGAACAGGCAAAGGGATTTGCTGTTCAATACGATCTGCCTGATGGATTTTTACAATTATCCAGTGGTTCTTTGTTCATTATTACTGAGATTAAGTTTTCATTCCTTCTTTTTTTTGTAGAAATTAGCTGCCATGATTCTCTACAATAAAGCAATTCGGGAGCATCCTAATATTGTGAAATACTACTCAAGAGGAAGACCTTCTTTGGAATATTTGTCAGGAAAGAAAATATTGTGGTTACAAGACACACTGAATTACATTTCAGCAGCTAATGTCAGTTTTCTTTTTTTTAATACGTAAGCCACCGAACATTGCAATTTTGTGTATTTTGTGTTAAATATTAACTGGCAGTGACATTTGGGTGAAAACTTTCTTGATGATGTGCCTGCTGCAACACCATAATATTGATGCAGGTATTGCAGAAATATGCTTAAAGTGCAAGAATGCGAGACAGCACAAGGAAAATCATGGCCTAGATGTATGCAAAGCTGCTAATATGGCAACCCAGTTAAATCTAAATCCACAAAGGGTTTATGTTCATCATTTGCTGGCGTCATTTCTGTCAATTTGCATCATGGCACACACATTTAATCACCAAAGATGAAAGAGAAAATGTACACTCATGCTGAAAGATTTACGTCAAGCATCATGATCAGATGCCAAAGCCTTGTTGGAAAATGTATTGTTCAGTCAAATTATCAACATTGAAGTGTGCCGTAAGAATCATAAAATAGTGTACTTTTTGATTAAGTACTTTGGGGTAAAGATTGACCTTTGTGTTAGTATCTTGGATGATTTATTTTGGAACGTCAGTGTGGAAGGAAGATTGGAAAAATAGTTCAAAATAGCTTGCGCTGATTATTTTCAGATATCAACATTTAACTGCGGATGCTCTTGGTCTGAGCATTCATCCATCTCAGGAACATAAAGGTTATTTAGCTTGGGAGCAAATGATATTTGTTCTGGGTGCAGTGCCTAAGCAAGCAAAGATTTTTCTAAATAAAGTGTTTTTTGCAGAAGTAATATAATCTCTGTTGTTCTTCTGTAAAGGACCAATATCAAAATGTCAGCAGAGAATATCCATTTAGATACAAATTTACACAAATTAGTTTTCTCCTTGACACAATGAGAAGAACATCATGAAATGCTTCCATTTATCAGAATGGAATTCATCGGAACTGTGCTTTTGTTACTTTTATAATGTCTGTGATTTTACAGAAGACCATTCTTGTGTTTTGGGAATGAGCCAGTGGGAAATAAATATTTTTGCATAAGGCAAAAAGAGCTCCACATATCAAAAATTTGGTATTTTAGCTCAAGTGCTGCTTATTTCCTATGTTAACGAAGAAATGTGAGAACAGTGTTTTTGTATTATTGTAAACATTTGTGTGGCGAGTTACAGTAGATGTGAATCAGAACCTGCTTTGTGACAGACAGCACCGTTTTGATGGATAGGCCTAACTCAGATTTAGCACATAATCATGTTCAGTTTGCTTCACTGAACAGCCTCAAGATAAAAGACATTAAAAAAAAGGTTTGGCTGATGTCAGTCTTGCAGTGATGTCATCAGCGAGAGAGGGTGTTCAGACCTCTTTCTGCTGCAGTAGACAGAGTGAGAGCTCGAAGGAATCAGCCACTCACTGGCTGAGAGGCAACAGCACTTTTGCTTTAACTTCCAAAGCTTCTGGCAGCCAGGTTTTGTAGTTTAATTCTTGGTGTAGCTTGCTCAGTCTGCCAGTTTGTAAAGTGCACTTTACAAAGCAAAGTAGTTAGAGTCAGGGCAGTTTTGGTGAGTGGGAGGATGCCAGCCCTTAACATGGACTGTGAGCTTTCTACACTGCTTGCCTGTCTGGTCGATGTGGAAGTTTTTACCAGTCAAGAGATTAAGGTATACTGGTTAATATTCCTTTACTTTGTCAGCTATCTCTAAATGTTTAGACTACATGTTTAATGTTATATTTATGCTTCTTTGGACTGAATGTAGCTGTATAACTGTGTTACAGTCTTGTGCATGATGTGCTTTAAACATTGCAGGAATATGAAGAGATTTTTGTCTGTGGCAATAATTGATTGTGCAGTATGTTTAAAATTTTCCTTCCACTTTCCTGGAGGCAAGTACTTTGTAAAATAATAAATTATGATTAGATCCTTTCGGTAGTAGATTAACTCTTATTCTTTATTCTCTTGACAGCTGCCTATATGGTTGAGTGTGAGTTAGCTTTTTTCTCAATGCAGCTCAAGTTGTATTTTTAAATTCTTCCCAAATACTTGAATCCTTTCACCTCTGACTTGGCTAAACCTGTCCCTTTGCTGTTTCTCTGAATTTATTTCAAACAAGTCTGGTTAGGCGAAGACTAGACTTTATCAATAGCATAGGAAGAAGCTTGAAGAGGAATTTTAAACAGCTTGCAATGAAATAAACAAATATTATTAATAGCAAATAAAGGTAAGTATGAGCACATTTCATGATTGTGATAATGGAAGTGTTACAAGTTTTTTTTTCGAATTACTGTCTACTGCATTTTTGCTGCACAGGAGAAGAACAATTAACAGCACCTTTAAAAATTAGCCGTGAGAGATAAGTGGTATTTGGCACAATGCAAATTTTGTCGTTCCTGACCTAACATTACAGAGCCGTGTTTGTGTGAGAGAGAGAGAGCACTGTAAATGTAGGAGCAGTTTTTCATTGTTCAGATAATTGTGCTCAACTTTCATGTTTTCGTTCCTTATATCTCTACATCTATTGCAATGTGTTACAGATAAACCACTGAGATCTGAAAGCAAATCAAAAAAATGGGTGTTTATTGAGGTAAAATGGAACAAACAGCAGATAGCAACAAACAAAAACAAAAATCACCTTACGCAATAATGATTCATCATCAATGCATTTAATTTGCTTTGTTAAAATATAGACAATATGTATTGATCAATGGGTCGCTCAGTTTTCTACTGCATAACTTTTCATGCTGTTTCACTTAGAAATTTGCTGTTACCAATTTAGCATGTTAGGCCAGACTGGATTTCACAAAGTTATGTCAAACCTGTTTTATCCCAGTACTGGGTCCTTCCATTTTTTGTAAGAGATTCTCTGTAAATGAGTTATTGGTTACCATGTGTCCACCTGATCATTTCTTAGTTTTAATTCAGACTGGCTATGAATGAATTTTGGGTATGGGAAATGACAAGCTTATTATTGTGCAGTTAAGGTATATAGTGCTGAAATAAGGATTAAATCACTTTTGTTCAGTCGGTATGAGTGAAACACTACCAGAATAGTAAAAAGTTTCAGTCTAGAGCATGGTGTTTATCCCAACTAGCTTTTAATTCAACAACCATCAACATTAGAATACCTCATCTGAAATCCTGGTTTTGCTGAAAGACGACCTTAAGTACTTAATTGATGGGAAATCAGTCTTAGGGATGATAACACAGTTTTTTTCACTCCCCATAGAGTTCCATCTGCTATTAACCAATGTTAATACTGAATATGTGTGTACCCAAGTACTGTTTATAACACATGAAAATAACTTTAAAACAGCTCTCGAGAACAGTCTCCATTTCATCATTGTTTTGAATGGTGATATCTTTACTTCCTTATAAAATTTATTGTCAGTCTTTTACAGAGCATCATTTTGAAATGTTACGGAGGATTTAAGGTCCCAACATTCCTGTTGTCAGAGGTTAAGCAGTGTTATAATTTTAGCTTGTCTTTGGATTCCAGTGCTTATACTTGAGGAGCAAAGCAAACACAATAAATATGGGTTTCTAGCATAGAATCCCTACAGTGTCAGGACAGGCCATTCAGCCCAAAAGGCCACACCAACTCTCCAAAGGGCATCCCACCCAGACTCACACCCCCACCTCCATTTTTCCCCATGGCTAATCCACACATCCCTGATCACTACATCATGGCCAATCCATCTAACCTGCACATCCTTGGACAGTAGGAGGAGACCAGAGCACCTGGTTGAAACCCAAACAGATGCAGGGAGAATGTGCAGACTTCACGTAGACAGTCACCCAAGGCTGGAATTGAACCTGGATCCCTGGCGCTGTGAGGTAGCAGTGCTAACTACTGAGCCACTGTGCCACACAAATATTAGGTTTACAGTTTTCTATTCCCCACCAGCAATAAATAGGTTCCTAAGTGATAAACTGTGGCTAGTGTACTATAATTTGTACATGTCCATTTTATTTTACATTTTTAAAGCAAGTTTTTTTTTAAAAAAATAAAAATGTTAGCAAACCCCTAAATTTCTGTGCAAGAAAGGATGGGCCAATGTAAATTGGCTGTTTGACTCCATGTAAAATAACTATCAGGGAAAATTCAGTAATTGATGAGTAGGGCAGAATCCTCTGGGAGTCTGAGTGAAGTGGATTAGGTCAAAATCTGACAGAACTGGGTGAGATGTTTGGTGAGATCAACCTCGATGTTGAGGACAGCTCGCTACATCTTTAATGCTTTTGCTGAGGGCTGAGATGAGTTTCCTACCATAAGCTGTGAGTTGCCAACAAATAAGAGTTATCACTTGTTAAATACCTTATTGAAGACACAACTGGTTTAATTGATGTTCGGCTTCCTATCTAAGCAAACGTGCTAAACAAGATAGATGTTCAGAAATCTCACCATTGAAGTCAGAGTGGGTACCCGGTAATTCCATCTCATCAGTGACTATGACCATCCTCCACGTTGCTCAGCATCTCACAGCATGGTCCATGGGTGCCAGCCACACGCTTCCCATGTCCGCGGAGATTGGCATTGAATATTCACCAACTGCTCATGACCATCATGGCATTTGTCCGATTCACTTGAAGGTTGATTAGAAAGCTCAAACTTGCACTCCACGGTGCACCAGCAAACTAGCATGTGAAGGCTACAGTGAAGCCACTTTTTGTACAGGGTCAACACCCAGCTGACGGATTGGACCAGGCTGCATCTCAGGGCTGCTCACTTGCTCTCCTGGTGCTCATTCATTTAGTATCAGCCATGCCTTGCCTTGTTCTGCCAATTAGCTCAGTCACACAACCAGGCATTGCTGGTCAGTATTCTTCAGGCAAGGGGCTGGGCATCTTGCTGTAAAGCAGTATACAATGTCAGTCTCATACCAGTTGCTTATGGTGAAGACACACTGCATGTACAGCAAGTCGGCAGCCATGTCTCAGTGTCTTAGGGGAGTGGTCCTCAGCAAAGTTCATGGAGGAACCTGTCAGTCAGGTGGTCCCAACACAGCAAGAGCAGCCTCCCATACCAGTCCAGGGTGATCTCAGTCATGGGATCCATGCTTTGGGAAATGGGTGATGCTCAATCCTGTGACTCCTTAGCAGCTAGTCCAGGCAGTTAGATAGTTGCAGAACTTTCCACAATACTGCAGCTTCTGAGCATTGGGGACGTTGCATTTCACATGCCTGTTTGTCTGGCCTTTTCCTCCCTGTACACGTGGATGAAGTCCCTGATTGTTGACATCACGAGGTCTTCTCCTGCCTGGGGCTGAGTGGGTACCTGGTCTCCATCAGTGCTGAGTGCGCCAGTGCCTCAGGATGTTTGTGCATATTGTGCTCCCAAGCATTCAAAGTGAGGCACTCTTACCAAGGCGTCAATACCTCAGCTGGTGGCAGTGTTGCTGATGTTTCATCTGACTTCAGGGGAGCCGGCTGTGTCGCTGTGAAGGTGGTGGACATACTGATGGTATTTACCAGATAAAATAGAGAGAACAGGCATCATGGTCAGCGGTTAGAAGTGAAGTTCAATGACTGAGACTGATAGAGGGTTACATTGAGAGTTACAGTGGAATGAAGTGTGGTACTTACTCAGTTGGAGGGACATGGATATCTCCACATTCCTGCAACAGTTGTCCTGGTCTACCGTAAGGGCCATGGGGGGGTAAAAAAACCTGATGTCAGGCACTCCCTCGTCAGTCTGGGCACTTTCTGCCCTTATTGTGAACTGTCTTCTCCTGGATGAGAGAAAGGGAGGAATTGAGTGAAGACACAATCAGTGACACAGCTGTTTGTGCTGATAGATGGTAAGGTGTTCAGAGGGAGTGAGAAGGAGGCACAGAGGGCATACAAAGTTAGTGATGTGGGAGGTTGTGGGGGAAGGAAGATGTTGCAGGCTGTAGTGAGAGTTGCAGAGCATGAGTCTTTGTGGAAGGTGGATGCAAAAGCAGAGATGGTAAGTGTGAGGTGGCAGAGACCACAAACTTCTCTGGACTACCTCCATTGTCAGTATGTATTTCCTTAGATAAAGGGCCAGTATTTTTCACAGTATTCCATCTGTGGTCTGATTCGTACCTTGTATATTTTTAGCAAAACCTCCCGTATTTTTATACTCCCTTTGAAATAAAGGCCAACATTCCATTTGCCTTCCCTAATACCTGCTGAACTTGTATGCTAAATTTTTGTGATTCATGCACACGAACTCCTAAATCTTTGAGCTGAAGCTTTGTGTAATCTCCCACCATTTAAATAATACTTAGCTCCCTAGTGAATTGCATTGAATTAGCTTTATTGTCATGGACTCAAATGAGTACTGTGAAAATTTTATAAGTTGCCTCTTAGAGCGCATTCAGCTTATTGTTTATGCACTTTAGCAGAATCTGACAGTATATTCTATCTGTTAAGTTTTAACTCATTCACCTGACATGTTTGCAGATTGTCTGAGTCATCCTCAATATTTTCCACCTGTTTTTATGTCACCTGCAAACTTTCTCCATTCACTTCCTTCATCCAAATCATTAATATATATTGTGCCCCCAGCACTTAGCCCTGTGGCACTCCACTAATTACAGTTTGCCATCCTGAAAATGCCCTCCTCCTCATTATCCCACTTCTTTGCCTTGCATTAGTTAGCCAATCCTCCATCCATGCTACTATACTACCCCCAACTTCATGGGCTTTTATTAAGTAGGTTTATCTGCAGTATCTTATTGTTTGCCTTTTCAAATCCAATCAGATACCATCTATAGGTTTCCCTTTGTCTATCCTGTTTGATATCTTCTCAAAGAATTCTCACAAATTTGTTCGGCATGATTTCCCTTTTATAAAGCTGTGCTGACACTGCTTGATTATATTTCATATGTCTCAATGCTCTGCTGTTACATCCTTTATAATGGACTCTGCAAGTGATAAGGATTGACTTTACTCACACCAATTGTACATAACTATTTTACAATTGAAGCACTTTGCAGGAGAAATCACCCTACTTTTGTTGGAGAATTTATCTAGAGCATCTTCCAGAACCAAAAGGGCAGTACGGCATTCTCCACTTAGGGAGCCCTTCAGGACTCAGTATAGAGTTCAATAAGTTTAGGGCTTTCCCCACCCTGACACACTATGCCGTGTCATCACATGGGCTGCTTTTGTCATAGCTAACCTATTGTCACCCCATTAGCAGCTTTTCTATCTTCCCATTTCACATTGTCCATTCCTTTGATCCAAAGTTGATTCTGCTTTCTCTCCACAATTGCTGCTAGACCTGATGAGTTTCTTCAGCTATTTCTGTTTTAGTTTCATTTTGTCTTTGCATCACCTGACTGCAGTACTATCAGTGGCTACCTTGTACAGTGGCACTTCTGGTATTGTAGTACTGCCAGACTCTGATTAGCTCGCAGCTGTCTGAGGAAGCACTTCCTGTCTTCCAGGGACAGAAATTCCACTTCCAGCCTGTTATCAGCCAATTGATTGTTATATGTCTGTAGGACAGTGTGGTTTAGTCTTCTTTAGTTGGATTGAGGTTATGGGGGAGTGGGGTGGCGTGATGTGGAGATCATGGCACCCCATTTTAATCTGCATGCCCTCCACATTACAAACTTATCAATGGGGACCTTTAAAATTGGCCCCACTTAATTTGTTTGGACCCCATTCATGAAGCTTATAGAAAAGCAAATTTAGGTACAAAATTTAGTACAAATCAGTCTAATATTGTGACTTTTGCATAATATTAGAATTTCCTCTCAGAAATAAAAGAAATGAATGTTTGTGTTAATATTCTTCATTCAAATCCATTTTAGTGTCTATTTTAACTGATGCATGTAAAAACAAATGAAGATTACTATTCCAACATTTGAAAAAATACTCCTCTGTTGGATTTAGAGACAGGAAATTATTTTCCTTTTTTGGAGGTGGGAAGTTGGGCTGGTAGAATGAAATATCTCAAGTATGAGAATGGACGGATAATCATCATTACAGATGTAGATAAATTTAAAACTATGTTTATGAGAAATGGTTGAGGACATTCTTGCTGACATCTCTGTGCACATGTTGCCTCATTGCATCTTTTATTATAACCCCATCTTTTCTGTGGGCTTCCTAATACATGGAAAATAAAGCAGAACAAAATTACTAACCTCAGGACTAGTACAGATCATTATTTGTCTTGGGGAAACAACATTTTATCTTTAGTAAGTGCAAAGTATGGAGGAGGTTTGGCCGTCTGAAACAATTATTTTCAGTGTGGAATATTTCAAAACCTTTGTTTCTCTTCTTTGTTCGGCAGGATCAGTGGTGTTGGCAGGACTTTATTCTGAGGTTGTTTGCATTTCAGCTTGCCAGACCAAACAAATTGGTTTCAAAAGGGGTATTTTTAAACAAGAACTTCACAATAAGAGCAAAATAGAAGGATTATTACTTTGGTTAATTTAGCAACACAAAGCAAATTAAAAGGGAAAAGTAGCTTATTGAACAATGTGTAATTGCTGCATCAGTAACTTCACTATTACATACTGCAATGTCTTGATGCATACTGAATAGTACAAATTTGTCAATTTGCACTGATTGAATAGTGACAAACATTCAATGGGTTCTGTTTTCTATCAGATATTTCTCCACACCCAGTCTTTGGCACCTCATATTGGTTCCAAAAAATTAATCATTAGTTATGAAGAGAGATTGGATAGATTGGAGCTGTTTTCCTTGGAACAGAAGACTCTGAGGGGTTTCATGATTGAGATGTATAAAATTATGAGAGGCATTTACAGAGTAGACAAGAGAGACCCTTTCCCCTTGATGAAGAGAGTAATGACTAAGGAACACAGATTTACTGTAAGGGGCAGGAGATTTACAAGGTGATGACAAATGCTTTCTGCCAGAATCCAGACCTTATTGCATGTAAGTGTGGTAGAGACAGAAACCCTATTAACATTTAAGAAGAACTTAGACGTTAACTTAGACCATGAGACCATAAGAAATAGGAACAGGAATAGGCCATTTGACCTCTTGACCCTGCTCCGATTCAATATGGTCATGGCTGATCCAACATTCCTTAGGTCCACTTTCCTGCCCTTTCCCTGTAACCCTTGGTTCCCCGACTGATCAAGAATCTATCTATCCCAGCCTTAAATATACACAAGGACTCTGTCCCCACAACTCTCTGTGGCAAGGAGCTGCAGAGACACTCAACCCTCTGAAAGAAGAAATTCCTCTTCATCTCAGTCTTAAATTGGAGCCTTTTATTCTGAGACTATGCCGTCTAGACCTAGAGTCTCCCTTAAGGATAAATATCCTCTCAGCATTTACCTTGTTAAGCCCCTTAAGAATCCTATATGTTTCAAAGAGATCACCTGTCATTCTTCTAAACTCTAGCGAATAGAGTGCCGACCTGTTTAGCCTTTGCTCATAAGACAAACCCTCCATACCAGGGATCATCCTAGTGAACATTCTGCCACCAATGAAATGATAGCTTTCCTTAAATAGGGGACTAAAACTGCCCACAGATGTGGTCTCACTAGTACCTTATACTGTTGCAGTAAGACTTTCCCACTCTTGTCCTCTAACCCTCTTGAAATAAGGGCCAACATTCCATTAGCTTTAGTGTTTACCTTAATGCACCTGTGTCCGAGCTTTGTGTTTCGTTGCAACCTTCTGCAGTTTATCTCCATTGAAATAATATACTGTGCTTTCATTCTCCCTTCCACAATGAACAATTTCATATTTTCCCAAATTACACTACATTTGGCAACTTATTGCTCACTTACTTAACCTTCCAACCTCTTTCTGTGAGCTGTTGAGCCCTCTGTGTCCCTGCCACAACCTGCTCTTCCACTAAGTTTCTGTTGTGTCACCTGCAAGTTTGGCTATAGTACACATACTTCCTTCCTCCAAGTCATTGATATATATTGTAAACAGTTGCAGTCTTAGCCCTGATTGCTGTGGAACCCCACTGGTCACAGGCCTCAAACTTGAAAAAAAAACCCTTATCTCCATTCGCTGTTTCTTGCCCATTAGCCAATTCCCTATCTGTGCTAATATACCAACCTCCAACTCCATGGTCTTTTATCTAATGACTCAACTTTTTGTGAGATACCTGATCAAACACTTTCTGGAAATCCAAATACAGTACATCTACTGCTTCTTCTCTATCCAGTCTGAATGTGACTTCCTGGAAAAATTCTAATAAACTAATCAGATATGATTTCCCTTTAATGAAGCTACGCTGATTCTGCTGGATTAAATTATGATTTTCCAAAAGTTCCATTATTTCCTTAATAATTGATTCCAATACTTTTGCAACAATAAATGTTAGGCTAATTGGCCTGTGGTTATCTGCTTTTTACCTTCCTCCCTTTTTGAATATTGGTGTCACATTGACAGTTTTTGATCTCACCGGCACTTCTTCAGAATCCAACGATTTTTTGGAAAATTACAACCAATTCATCCACTATCTCTGTAGCTACTTCTTTCAGGGTCCTAGGATGCAAACTCCTAGGACACTTGTGATGTCAAGGCATGCAAGGCTATGAGACAGGTGCTGGAAATTGGGATTAGAATAGTTACATTCTTGTTTTCATGTGTCGCAGACTAGAAAGGCCGAAGGGCTTCTTTTCTGCTCAGTAGACCTCTATGACTCTAGAATCACAGCACAAATCCTCCCAGATGTCCTTGTCGAATCTGCATGACTGAAGTTGGTGTTAGTCTGTTTTTTAATTGGATTTCAATTTCTCTCCCATCTCTTTGTGCTTGAAAAGTCAAGAACATTTTCAAAGTTTATCAGTATTTCTGCAGGAGTAAGCATGGAGATTGGCAATGTCTCGAGTTTATGAAGTGACATCTAAAGGTAGAAGATTACAGTTCAAAGTGGGACTAGGTAGTTGGTGATGCCCAAATAAGGAGTGTACAGTAATGTAGCAATGCGGGCTAAATTCTCAAATAAGAGGATGCAGCCTCTCCACATGTACCCTGCCTACGTGGTTCAATCAAGTCACCTCTTAGTGTTTTAAACTCCAACAGATACAAGCCCATCTTATTGAACCTTTCATCAAAAGACTACCACCCATTTTCAGTATTAGTTTAGTAAAGCTTCTTTGAACTGCTTCCAATGCGTTTACATCCTTCCTTAAATAAGGTGAGCAATACTACAGAGATAATAGGTACTGCAGATGCTGGAGAATCCGAGATAACAAGGTGTGGAGCTGGATGAACACAGCAGGCCAAGCAGCATCATAGGAGCAGGAAAGCTTGACGTTTCGGGCCTAGACCCTTCATCAGAAATCATTTCTGGTGAAGGGTCTAGGCCCGAAACGTCAAGCCGTGTTCAACGTCAAACGTCAAGCCTGCTGTGTTCATCCAGCTCCATACCTTGTTATCTGAGCAATACTACATACAGTCTGTGGGAAATATCACAAAAATAACCAAATTTTATGGGAAGAACTTCTGAGACCTCATATCCATTACAGAATGAATCCTCATATTGCACCCTCACACTGCAATGCATAGAGGCTGCCCAGGAAGATTATTGTCATGCTTCCCTAGAAGTTCTAAGATATATGACCTCATTCAATTGCACATTGCACGACCGAAGTTTTACATGGGAAGCATAGTTCTGCCAATAAGCTGCCACAAGAACATTACACAGCGCTCCACTGATGAAAAGGTTGCTTTTGAATGTGATTGTGAAATTGAAACATTTTGTGTTACTCACAGGCGAGGTTACCTGCACTTTCGAAAACCAAAAATACCTAAAAATCAACAGTCTTTTGAAAGTGGACCAGAACAAACCTACAGACATGCTGAGCTTGGGCCCTTTTGAAAATGATTTTGCTCTTAGGTACTTCAGGCCCAAAAAGACCTAAATGCAAAGTTTTTTTTTGCAAAGGACTCAAATGAACCCAAACAGACCTGAACAGGCCTATAACAGATCTGAATATCTACTCAAGAACCAAGATCTGAAAACTGAAAAGATCCTTTTTCTGAAAATCAGTTGATCCCAAGGTTTTTGGATAAAGGATTTCCAATGTACATAAATGTCTTGTTGTCATTGCATTTGTTCAGCTGACATTACGAGGAGGCAATTATTGTGCACAATGTAATGCTTCTGGATTTCTTGAGGCCATAATTTTTAATGTCCATTCTTGGACGATCAATGACCTGCCAGATGGATGATGTTGAATCTACCAAGGCATGATCACAGCAATTGGCCTAGCAAAGCCTCAATTGCAAGAGTTTTACTCATTTTTTTCAAAGAAGCAATCAGCAACTTCACCACTTTGCATGCTGTGCGATTTCAGCCATTTTGTGTGGACATTATGCAATTGACTTCTGTTCCAATATGGCAAGGTTCCAACTTTGTTTCAGTGAGTGACTTGCAGGCTACACCTGTGAAAAACAAACAAGGGTCCTGACCCAAAACGTTAGCTTTCCTGCTCTTCTGATGCTGCCTGGCCTGCTGTGTTATCTCAAACTCCAGCATCAGCAGTTCCTACTATCTCCATGTTCTCCTCTGTGTTGCTGTCCCTATAACCGCTATGACCTTTCAATCTACCCCTGGTTCCAATAATTACTAATGTCCTCACTTCATCCCCAGAGCCCATGACTTTGGAAATTCCCATGTTCTTGTTGATCTTACATCTTTCCCATGTAGCAGCCAGAGTTACCTTGACCTATTTAAGCCCCTCCTTCTCATGTTCCCAGCCCCCTGCTATTCACTATCACTATTCCCTCAGTGATCTAATACAATAAAACTCATCCCCAGATTGAGTTGCTTACATTTCACAGAATTCCATGGACTGCCCTCTGATAAATTCCCTCACTAATATTGATCAAATCCCCAAGACAAATGGTGTTGGTGTTTTGGACTGACTTGGTAGGGTAGCCCGAACTGACCATAGCCCAGCCTTCAAACTGATATCTCCACAGCACCCCAACTGACCTCCCTGTAATCCTTGGACTTGCTGCACTTGACCTCCAGGACTGATCGTGACCCAATCCTTAACTTACAAGGACACGGATACTTAGAATCTGGAAGGACCAATCGCCTTTTTAACAGTGTCTAATTCCCTGTAGTGGAACAGAGCCAGCTCATTGACTGATGTGGTGTTACCCTTGACTGAGCATAGTCCTGTCTTCACATTGCTAAGGAATGGTCTCCTTTGACTTTGACACTGACACATGGTCGTTGGTTGAAGGATATGTATTGCATTTGTCACATAAACTGCTGGCACATATTGCAGGTCTGATCTTGATGTAGCATGGTGCCAGTCAGTGACATGTCAACCCCTATCTGACTGAACATTAACTGATAATTTTTCTCCACCATCACAAGCTGCCTGCCTCTGCCTATACACTAAAAGCAATGCAAGCCAATCCAAGAGACTAGCGGTCTATAACTGAACCCGGAAGCCCCTATGCAATGTGAAATAGACAGAGGCTGGCAGCCTTCAAATAAGTGACTGAGTGAGTGAAACTAAGAAAGCAAGCTAAGAGCTGGAACATTCAAGTGTCCATGTCTGTGTAGAATCATCCTGTGTAGATGCATGAGATGTGTGGCTGTCTCTGCAGGAAAAGCAACTTCACAGAATCCTGCAAGTTGTAAGTGTCCCTGAGCTCCTTAGTGAAGTGTTGAAGTGCTGCTCGAATTGCTTGGAGGGCAGGCACGATGATGTGGTGAGGCTGATGACTTGCCAATACTTCCTTGCATGAATGAAGGATTGATAAGAATGGTGGCCACGGATTATGCAGGGACATCAGAAGAAGCAATCAGTTAACGGCTGGGACAAGCATTCAGCTGAAGCTGCCAGATATTCAATCTGATACACCTGCCTGGCATTTGTCTCGCCTAGTTTCTCAGTGAAGGAGTGGGAAATTGGAAATCGAAGGAAAGTTAGGTGAGTTGGGGCTTTTAATGGAAGTAAAGTAGTCAATGTTCAATGGCAAGATTTGAAGTCACCAATTGAGGCTACGGGGAAAGTTGATATTTATGTTTTTCTCAATGCCAGGAAAATGATTTTCTTTCTCCCTGTATTTTCTTTTCTTCATTGCCTTCTACCATGTCAGGAAGAGGGAAATCCATCCATACTTTGGATCAGAACATTGTTCCCTAAAATTGAAACTTGGTGTGCCCACATAACATCTACCGTCTGGTGCAATGGGGTACACTTTCAACCCCAGTTATTTATAGAAAATATATTTAAGTACCCATCAGGTGAATGAGGGCACACAAACTAACCTGTAATAATCTTGTTTCAGAGATAGTAGGAACTGCAGATGCTAGAGAATCTGAGATAACAAGGTGTAGAGCTGGATGAACACAGCAGGCCAAACAGCATCATAGGAGCAGGAAAGCTGACGTTTCGGGCCTAGACCCTTCTTCATAGACCCTTCTTCAGAAAATGAAGAAGGGTCT
>JAHRHZ010000073.1:21475321-21566294 GCA_024137785.1 Ginglymostoma cirratum
ACAATGACCCATGCTGTGACTAAATCCATTAGTTACATTTCCAATGAATCTGTAGACGGAATATCAGAGACAGATCAGTCCTTATTAATATGAACAGTTAGCTTTCACATCTCACACAAATTACATTACCACGGTCCTCAGTACATTGGATATGGTGTACTCTGACAAGGAGGGCCTCTAAGCGGACCTATGACGTAGGGGAACTTATTCCAATATATGCAATACTAGCCACATCATGTAAATAGAGTAGGAGAATGTAAAAGGTAAAGTTGCCATAGTCTTATCACATCATTGGCTGCTGTCTCATTAGAGAGAGAGGTGATTTAACCTGAGGGTGATTGTGCCTTAGGCAAGGGGAGAGTTTGAGAAAGAGAAATCTTTATGGGAACCTCAGCTTATGTGGGAATTTGACCCACGTTGTTAACATCACTCTGCATCACAAAGCAGCAATCCATCAACTGAGCTAACTAGCAGCACTGCCCCCCACCCACCCCCCGAGGAAACTGTAAATACAGTAGGATTACTGAAATCTCGCACCCCTATTAACAATCCCCACATTACTAAAGAAAGGCAACATTGCAAACAAGAGCCAGTCAGTGAATACTGCAGTCCACGGTGAGAGGAAATCAATTTGTGAGACCTTGGATTGTCTTTGTGAATTGTGGCTGACAGGTTGCTTGTGATTGGTTCTGCTTTACGGATGTCTATGATCAGTTTGTCATGACCATTGACATAGTCAAGATTGCATGCATTTTTAGGGCAGGATTCAATGATTACAGAGGTCTTTAACCTGTACTGTGTGAGTGCCTGATTAATGCAACTACCCATTTACTCATCACTCACAAGTTGAGCCTGTGCCCGCAGACAGGGGAAACAATCACCTGCTCTGCCCACTCAGGAGTGTGGTGGCAGCCATTTTCCATTTCTGTCATTAATTTACAGATCGTGTGAGGATGGAAGGAAATGTAGTCACACATCGCAGGTCACACATCACGGGTCACTGTCTCAGCCTGGTAATCTGGGGGAAACCTCCCAAATCTTCATAATCCTTTCTTCCTTGAATTCCCTGTTGTCCCCATAAATTCATGTTCGTTCCAAATCTAAGGCTGTAGTTCTAACTATAACTTTGCAATGCCAACCATCATGGTGCACTGTCTTCTGTCAAAACCAGGGTGGTGGTGACTGTTGATAACATCTCTATCCCACCCTACAGTAACCCATGTCCTTCAATGTCTTCCCCGCCCTTTCTTACATTTTGAGTTGCCCCTGTTACAGTTGTTGACCCTCTGCATACTAGAATGCTGCTTCCAATCCCCACTCTGACTTCTGTATCCGGAATTGTCACCACCAATTTCTCTCCACCATGTGGGTGAATAGAAAACTGCATATAAATGAGGCAACAATAATTAATAATGAAATGTTAATGAATCTAAATAGACTCTTGCTGTTCACTCGCAAGATTTACATCTCACATTTAAAATGTTGGATGAAAAATTAGACATTGTTGACGTCAAGAAACTCCTTTTTTCTGATCTCACCATATTTTTCAACTGAGTCGCCATTGTCCGTCTTATTCAGGGGCTGGGAAAATCTAATCCCCTTTCCTGATGGAAATTGCATTATAAGAGCATGTTGATGAATATTTGTAGTTCAAAATGAGAGGAAATCATGTGGTGCGACCTTGGAGTGTCTCTGTCAGGTTTGGCATTACTTTTTCTCTGAAATTAATTAAATCATTGGAAAAATTTAAAGAGCTAATTACTAATTGCTGACTTTGTGTACTTTGCATACTTTTAGCCTCCATATCTAAGGAAGGATTTATTTTCATTGGCAAGTGAGGTGTACTAGATTATTTTCTGGAAAATGAGAATCTTGTCCTATGATGAAAGGCTAGGTACCTTAGGCCTATACTTTCTGGAGTTTAGAAAAATAAGAGGTAAGTTCATTAAAACAGAAAAGGTTCTGAAGGGGTGAATCACATAACCAGGACTGTAGATAGGGCTTTAAGCTAAATAGTGGCAGGATGGGTTCAGTTGAATGGAAAATTATTAAATCAAAAGTAAAGGAATGTAGTATTGCTGATTAGTGATGGGGCTGATTGTCCCTTCATTTTATTTTCTGGTAACGGAATGTGTGAATGTCATATTGGCCCATTGTCATATTGTACCAAGGAACCATAAAAGCACAGGGAAATTTGGTAACAGAACAAGCTTAAAGGCTTTGTATCTTAATGTACGAAGTGCTGAGAATGACATAGACAAACTGATGGTGTAAATCAAGGCCACCAGGTTTTTAAACTACTAAAAGGGGGAGGACTCAGGAGAGGTTTTTAAGTTTCAATTTCTAAGAATGATAGAGCAAACTCAATGGGCCAAATGGCCAACTCTGCTCCTATATCTTTGGGTCTTGTGGGTTGACAGGGAAGACACTGAGAGGTTGTTTCCCCACCAACAGAATCTAGAACATGGAAGCACAGCCATAAAGTGTCAATCATTCGGGTCTGAATTGAGATTTTTTCACTCGGAGTCTTTGGAGCTATCTAATTTTGACTATGGATTCTATTCCTTCGAGTATATTCAAAATTGTGTTCAGTAGATTTTTGATCCATTAGGGAATCAGTGGTATGATGAGCAGGTAGGAAAACAGAGTTGTGATAGAAGATCAAATGAGATCCTATTTAATGGCAGAGCAGGCTCAAGCACCCAAATGGTATACTCCAGCTTCTACTTATGGTTTTCTCCTTATTATCATGAGAGCTGTGTGTACTATGAATAAAAGGGAGAGAAGTTTCGTTGGGCAGGTGATAGCAAGAACTGCAGATGCTGGAGTCAGAGTCGATACAGTGTGGAGCTGGAGGACAACAGCAGGTCAGGCAGCATCAGAGGAGCAGAACAGTCAATGTTCCGGGCCTAGACCTTTCATCAGGAGGGTGCTGCCTGACCTGCTGTGTTCCTCCGGCTCCACACTGTATCAACTCTGACTTCAGCATCTGCAGTTCTTGTTATCTCAAAGTGATTTATAACCCACTGCGAAGCCTCTCAGTCCTGATGAAGGGTCTCAGCCCTAAACATCGACTCTCCTACTCCCCTGATGCTGCCTGACCTGCTGTGTTCCTCCAGCTCCACATTGTATCAACTCAATTTCATTGTGCAGTAGCACTTCAAATGATGTTATAGAGTCATGTCATACAGCACAGAAACAGACCAGTCGGTCCAACCAGTCCATGCCAAACTAATCCCACCTGCCTGGTCCTGGCCTGTATCCCTCCAAACCTTTCCTGTTCATGTACTTATCCAAATGTCTTTTAAAAGTTGTAATTGTACCCACATCCACCACTTCCTCAGGAAGTTCATTCCACACGCGAACCACCCTCTGTGTTTTAAAAAAATTTGCCCCTCATGTCTTTATTTTTAAATTGCTCTCTTCTTACCTTTAGAAATTTGCCCCCTAGTCTTGAAATGCCCCGTTCTAGGGAAAAGACAACGACCATTAACTCTGTCAATATCCCTCGTTATTTTATAAACTTCTATAAAGTCGCCTCTCAGCCTCCTACACTCCAGGGAAGAAAAGTCCCAGCCTTTCCATACCTGGCAACATCTTGGTGAATCTCTTCTGAACCCTCTCCAGTTTAGTAATATCTTTCCTATAACTGGGTGGCCAGAACTGGACACAGTATTCCCGAAGAGGCCTCACCAATGAATGCCCTGTACAACCTCAGAATGACTTCCCAACTCCTGAATTCACTGAGTAATGAAGGCAAGTGTACCAAGTGCCTTTTTAACCACCCTGTTCATGCGTGATGCAAACTTCAAAGAGTTATGTACCTGCACCCCTAGGTCCCTCTGTTCTACAATACAACCCAAGGCCCTATCATTAATTGTATAAGCCCTACCCTTGTTTGTTATACCAAAACGAACCTATGAACTTCAGCCTGCCATCTTTCAAAACGATACTGCTACAAGCACCAATTCACTATTTCCACAGGAACTCCCAGTGTACCACCTCGATTTCTCATTTCTCAAATCCTCCATCTCCATTACCTGGTAGGACAGGAGTAGTAAGTGCATGAAAATCCCACCATCTCCAAGTTTCAGACACTTGGACTTTGAATTGCAGTTCCTTTAGCGTGGCATGGTGGCTCAGTGGTTAACATTGCTGCCTCACAGCACCAGGGACCCAGGTTCAATTCCAGCCTCAGGTGACTATCTGTGTGGAGTTTGCACATTCTCCCCACGTTTGCACGGGTTTCCTCCAGGTGCTCCAGTTTCCTCCCACAGTCCAAAGATGTGCAGGTTAGATGAATTGGCCATGAAAAATTGCCCATAGGGATGCATAGATTAGGTGGGTTATGGGGGGGATGAGTCTGGATGGGATGCTCTGAGGTTCAACGTGGACTTGTTAGGATGAAGGGCCTGTTACCATAGTGTAGGGATTCTATGAAAATGCAATATCTCACATTTATCTACATTGAATTCCAACTGCCATTTTTCAGCCCATTGACCCATTTGATCAGGATCCCTTTGTAATCTTAGAGAACCCTCTTCACTGTCTACTATGCCACCAATTTTGGTATCGCCTGCAAACTTACTAACCATGCCTTCTATGTTCTCAACCAACTCACTTATGTAAATGACAAACAAAAGAGGACACAGAACTGATCCCTGTGGAACACGGCTGATAACAGGCCTCCAGTCTAAAAAGCAACTCTCCACCACCACTGTCTGTTGTGCAGGTTTGCATCAATTCACCAGGGTAGACAGTCCACAGACTGCAAGTTGCTACTGGTGTGACCTACGTTATGTACCTCAATGATATTAATGAAGAAAATTGCTAAAGTGATGCTACACCAATGATTTTCTTCCTCCTTCATGTACTTATAAGATATTCTGCTGGTATCTTAACAAAAGACATTCATTAATTCATTCGGAGACAGGGTGATATCACACAATCATCTTAATTAATAGAATGGTAATAAAGCTATGGTGAATTGACCATCATTCAAAATGGGCTGTCAATTTACCATGCCTCAATTTCTGCTATTGCCCAAGGTGATTTTATGCCAGTATCATGTTCTGGATGGTAGTCTGTGTACTGCTGTACATTTGGCTGGCAAATTCAGGAAGGTGTGAAGAAGGTCCCTCTATTGTAACATTACATTCTGCTATGTAAATGTCTATCTTTGATTTAATGTTTGGCTTAATAACAGGATTCACAACCACCAAAGTGGTTTCAGTAAAGGGCTACAATAAATTGCACCTGATTATAGCTTCAGCCATTTCTGCATTCTCATTAATCACTGCACGTCCTCAGTTTTTGACTGAAGGACATTTTGAAATAAAATTGAGGACAGGTTTGCACATTATATAAGAACTGCTTCTCATGAATGGAAAACAAATTTTAAAAAAGAGTCGCATCTCATTGGCACACCTAGGTTTACAAATAGTATTTTTAAAATATGATGATTATCCTAAATATTCAATTTGTGTTTTTCTTTATCAAAATCATATAGAATAAGATATAATCAGGCTTTCTCACATTCATTTCAAGCTCCTTTTTTATATTAGTAGTGTGACTTAATGTTTCACAGCACATTGGCTAAAAATAATTACTACAATATTTTTAAAATATTAACATGAGTACATGTTTTAGTTAACATAATTCACAACAGTCCCGTTCTAAAGCTGTCTCATTAACCTTTGTAAACTTTATAATGATCATCTCATTAGAATGTTATGATTTAATTAATCCAAACCTTAGAACACCACTGCAGCAAAGGAAAATCAACATTAACCATATTCCAGAAAAAGTTAGGAAATTGTTGTTTAAATGTATCCTGATTAAGCTACAATCTCTATGTCACATCAGTAAATTAGTTTTCCAATAAAATGCATAAATCTTACTGTAATTTATATTTTTAAAAGTTAAGATTGTACGAGAGCATTTTACTAAGTGTCTAGAAGATGAAAACAATGTGTTTTGTTCTGATACCATTGATTACAGCAATTGAACGTAAGAAAAGTCTTATCATCTTAGTGAAACTCAGTTACAAATCTCCTGAGTAAAAATATTAGATCAGCCTATTTGTGAATCAAAAATAAAGTGAAACAAAGAATTTCAGCTGCATCTACAGCAGTCTTTGTTTCCCAGATGGCTACAGCTGCATATCAGACGTGTGCGTCATTCACTGAAGCAAATTGAAGACGTGAACTGCTTCAGAGTGAGCAAAGGCAATTGAGTGCCATGCTGTGACCTCAGTATCTGTCAGTGCTAGCTTGAACATGAATTAGATTTTTATTTTGCTCTCAGGCAGACGATATCGAGGCTTTTGTTGGGCCTGTGCATTGGAACATTAAATTGGCCATTTTCAACTCCCATCAGTCTGCCCTTCACTGCCTGTCCTTTGTTCCTTTTCTTATACAAATGCACATGCACACACACATCTCATTTTTTCCCTTGTCTTTTACTAAAATGCTGCATACGATTAGATTGCTCTTTTAGGACCTTATACAAAATATTTTAAGATGCAATTAAAAGCATTTTAACTTATGCAAGTTATTTTAATACTTATTTTAAACTTTGATATCTAATGTAAAATGTTACTGATTTTTGTATTTTGTCTTAAAATCGAAGGTTCAGTAGATAAGTGGGATGCAGAAGTAGGAAGACTCCAGGTTTGATTTCCAACCTGTGTTCCACCAGTTCATCTCAACCATGGCATTGAGAGTAGTATACCTCAGTGGCCCTAAACTAGGAAAATGAAAATAAAATCAGCTTTGCCTCAGTAATAAGCATTCCCCAAACTTTTAGTCAGAAAGTCTGGGTTTAAGTTGAAGAATTGAACAGAGCAGAATGGATTTGGTATCCCCAATGTAGCTAGAAAATCAGCCCCTGAATGACATGGCCAGCATCAGGCATTCCACAGGATTTAGGTATTACTGATATTGCATCCACCCAGAGGCTAAGGATCAACAAGATAGACTAAGGGGTAATAACCTATTCAAATAACTCATTATTCATTCTAATTAACCAATGGGTAGGTACCCTCACATCAGCTCCATCCTGCAACTGACTTAATGGAGTTCAGTTTCCCGCTCCCAGGAATGAGATTCAGGGCTTCCTGTGTGATCATGTGGCCCTCCCACCATATAGCTTGCTAGGGTTGGACCTGTTAAATTGAAACTATAATCAATGTTGACACTTCATGGCAGCATTGAAGAAGTGCTACATTGCTCAAGGTGCCATTGTTCCAAAAGTCCGGGTCTTTGCCCGCAAAGGCTAAGGATCCTTTCCTCGTGGAATGAGGAGCTAGATATTGTACACTGCTTCCAAAATGGTCTAGCAGTGACAGCATTTGAGCATAAGCGTTGTAAAGAGGTGCGTGTAGTAGCAGAGATAGACTGAATGTGGTGGTAGAGAGAAGACGAGGTCATTGACCTCCTTGTGCAGATGGATGTTCCTCCAGAATGAAGAGACCTAACCGACCTAGGTGGCAACCGTGGACCAGATTGTCAGGGTCTGATAGCTTTTGCCACTTCAACATAGCGCCTTGTTCTCTGGCCAACATCTCTCTCTCAGGCTTGCTGCACTGTTCTAGCAAAGGTCAGTGCAAACTGGAAATACAACACCTAATTTTCCACTTGGGAACATTACAGCCTTCTGGACTCAGTATTGAGTGCTACAATTTTAGGGCTTAAAGCCACATCCTTACCCCAACCCCCTCACACTAGACCGTGACATCACATTGACTGCTACTACGCGCAACACATTGTCAACTACTAATAGCCCCCATTAGCAGCTATTCGTCCCCCCCAACACTGACCTTTAACCACTCCTTTGTTTTTCCCTGTCTTTTGGCTCTATCTCCACTTAACGCTTTCTGTCGACCACCCCCACTCCGCCACATCTTCTGTATAAATATCAACATTTTCCTAGCTATCATCATTTCTGAAGGAGGATCACTGGACCTGAAATGTTAACTCTGATTTCCCTCCACAGATGCTGACAGACCTGCTGGGTTTTCCAGCAATTTCTGCTTTTGGTTCTGATAGCTTGGCCTCCTCTGGGAGTCCTGAGAAGCGCAAACTGCGGTTCTGTACATGACCCCATCCACCAGGACCTCAAAGTCACTTTTGGCAAAGTGGTGCATCAATTTCCCCTTGTCTACCCTGGCAACTAAGACAGTGTGTGCACCCACATACGACAGGTGTGAAATGTCAGCAATTTTCCAGGTTGCCTTTTAAATTTGACGATGGAGAAGATAATGACGCTGAGGCATCCTGGCAATGGCAATGGTAATTACTTTTGGCTACAGTGTGTAGGAGAATCAGAATTAGAGGAAAAGGGCTCCATAGGGGCCTGATCAGTAGTTCATGAGGTGAGTTTGGGATGATCCCACACAAAAACGTGCTAGGCCTTGAGGAGAGAAACTCTCCATGAAACTTGATGAAAATGACACTCTGCCAACCTGGTAAGAGTCAAACATATGGTTTTGGAAAGTGCAATTGAAGGAGCCTTGATGAGTTGCTATGGTGCATGTGCAGATGGTACATATTGCTTGTTGTATGCATTGATGGTAGATGGAGTGACTATTGAAGGTGGTGCATGAGGTGCCAACCAATCAGCCAGCTTTGTACTGAGTTTCTTGAGTTTAGTTGCACCTACACTTTTCCAAACAAGTAGAGAGATTTTCATTACATTCTTCATTTTTACTCTGTGGATGGTGGACAGGCTTCAGAGAATCAGGAGGTGAGCTACTTGCTGCAAATTCTCAACTTAGGCCTGGGTCATGTGGCCAGTGCATTTATATGGTTAGTCCAGTTCAGTTTCTGGTCAATGATAAGCCCAGGGACGTTGATTGTGGCACATTCTTCAAGGGTAGTGCTGTTGAATGTCAGCGGAAGAAGGTTGGATCCTGTCTGGTTGGAGATGATCATTGCCTGGTGCGTATGTGCCAAGAATCTGACACTCTGACATCCCTTTAACCATTCACTCACTCCTAAACCCGCCCATTCTTACCAGTTAAACTTCTCACCGAAAGTTTGAATTATTGTTTAGCGAAACAAAAAAACACTACTTAGAGTGACTGAGTGACTAATTAATTTTCAGTATGCTGTAATGCCAAACAGATGCTAATTTAGAAGACTGATAGACTTGACTTTTATCCCCATCTTTCCATCCTACAATATAATCTCAATTCAGCAAGATTATCAAAATGGCACTCAATGATTTCTTTAATTGAATCTCCCTTGAATGAACTAATCTGTATCTGTTACTTTTTGATTGATAGTAAAAATTGGGGAAAATAAATGAAAACCTTATAGGTGAGAATAATTGCATATTAATCATGATATTGAAAATAATTATTTAGGAGATTTCTTTCTCTAGAAATTACTTTTAAAAGGTCATAATACCTAACATGGATGAACAGTTGGTTTAAAAAAAAAGATGAATTTGAATACAGGCATGGATTATTTCTAGACTTTTTCCTAACTACCATTAGTTCTGAAGAAGGCTGACTTGACTCGAGATGTTAACGCAGATTTCTCTCCACGGATATTGCCAGACCTGCTGAGACTTTCCAGCATTTTCTATTTTGGCTAAATGTGTAAGGACTTCAGGAATCTGAAGTAAAAAGGGACTTAGGAGCATCAGAATTTAGGAAACGCAGTGATATATGCTATGTCCATCAGTTGTTTGCTTAAAATTCATTTGCACCCTTTGAGTGTACTTCCTTCAGTAGACATTTCACTAATGAACATTAACAAATATCAAACAGCAAATATAAAATTTAAATTTCCAAAATAAATATCCATGTTGTCTTTATTCAATTTTTTAAATATAATTACCCAGCTTGTAAACAAATGACAGTGCCATGTGCTATGCAGATGTGCCAACTCACTCCCTCCTGTATGATATGCTGCTCATCATGAAGGTTTTTGCCAACATCGTCAAGTGTAGAAAATTTACAGGGCCTACTTGGTCTAGTGCATTTGAGGAAAACCACTACCTGGTCTATCTAGACTAGTCTTTTGTGTTAAGAAGACCATAAGGTATAAGGGCAGAATTAAGCCATTTAGCCCAGTGAGGCTACTCTACTATTTGATCAACTCATTTTGCTTTCTCCTTGATCTTCTTACTTAAATACATTCAATGGTGTGGATTTCCTCTGAGCTCTCTGGTTTCCTCTCACAGTCCAAAGATGTGCAGGGTAGGTGGATTGGCCATGCTAAATTGCCTGTAGTGCCCGGGGATATTTAGGTTAGGTGGGTTAGACGTGGGAAAACTTAGGGGTAGGGTAATGGGTCTGGGTGGGATGCTCTTTGGAGGGGTGGTGTGGACTTGTTGGGCCAAAGGGCCCGTTTCCACACTCTAGGGATTCTATGACTTGCCCTCCACAACTTTCTGTGGCAATGAGTTTCCAGAGATTCACTAGCCTCTAGCTGAAGAAGTTCTTCCTCCTCTCAGTTCTGAAGGGTCTCTAAACCTGTGCCTTTGGCTCTAGTCTCTCCTACTAGTGGAAACATCTCCACATTTATTCTATCCAAGCCTTTCAGTATTCTGTAAGTTTCAATGAGATACCCCACCCCCATCCGTCCAAACTTCATCAAGTACAAACCCATAGCCATCAACTGTATCTCAACTGACAAACCCTTCATCTCCGGATCATTCTTGCAAACCTCTACTGAACCCCCTCCTAGGCTAACACATCTTAGCATACATATGGCGCCCAAAACTGGTAACAATATTTCAAATATGGTCTAACCAAAGCCTTATACAGCCTTTGCACTGCATCCCTGCTTTAGTATTGTAGCCCTCTCAAAATGAATGATAATATTGCATTTGCCTTCCAAACTGCCAACTGAACCTGCATGTCAACTAAGACCCCTCAGTGCCTTTTTGCTTCAGAATCCGAAGTCCTTACCCATTTAGCCAAAACAGAAATTGCTGAAAAATCTCAGCAGGTCTGGCCACATTTGTGGAGAGAAATCCAAATTAACATTTTGGGTCCAGTAAGCCTGCTTCAGAACTGATTGTTCTGTGGGACCCTCCCTAATTCCAGTGATTCCTGAAAGATCACTACCAATGCCTCCACAATCTCTTCAACTATTTCCTTCTAAATTCTGGGGTGTAGTCCATCTGAACCTGGTAGTTTAAACACCTTCAGCACCTTCTCCTTAGTGATGGCCACCACTCTCACCTCTACCTGACTGTCTTGAAGTTCTGGTATGCTGCTGATGTATTCCACTCTGAAAACTGATGCGAAGTACTTATTCAGTTCCTCCGCCATTACTTTGTTCACCATTACTACTTCTCCAGCCTCATTTTCCAGCAGTCTAATATTCACGTCTGCCTCTCTATAACCTTTTTATATATCTAAAAAATACGCTTGTAATCTTCTTTAGCTAGCTTACCCTCATATTCAACCTCATTATTACTTTCTTAGTTGTCCTCTGCTGGTTTTAAAGGCTTGCCAATCCCTTGGCTTCCCACTAATCATCATTACATTGTGTACTTTTGTTTTTGCTTTTATACCGTCCCTGACTTCCTTGTCAGCCGTATTTGCAACATCTTCCCCTTAGTTTGTTTGTTTGCTGTGGGATGAATTTCTGCTGTGCCTCCTAAATTACCCTAAGAAACTCTTGTCATTGCTGCTCCATCGTCTTCCCTGCTGGATTCCCCTTTCAATCAACTATGGCCAGCTCCTCCCTCACATCTTTGTAGTTACCTAAACTCCACTGTCATACCATTACATCTGATTCCAGTTCTCTCTCTCTCAAACTGCAGTGTGAATGCTATCATATTTTGGTCACTGCCCCCTAGGGGTTGCTTCACCTTAAGCTTCCTAAGCAGGTCTGCCTTATTACACATCATCAAATCCAGAATTGTCTTCCCCAGTGGGCTGTACCACAAGCTGCTCCAAAAAAAATCTTGTAGGCATTCCACAGATTCCTTTTCTTGGGATCTGCTACCAACCAGATTTTCCCTATCCACCTACAATTGAAGTCCTGCATGATTATTGTAATTACTCCCTTCATACATGCCTTTTCCAGTTGCTGATTTATTTTCTGCCTCAATCCTGGCCTATTCACAACTCCCATCAGGGTCTTTTTTTACCTTTACAGTTCCTTAACTCTACCCACAGATTCTACAGCTGCTAACCCTATATCGCTTCTTGCCATCGAATTAATTTCATTTCTTACTAACAAGGCAACCCCACACTCCGTCTTCCCACCTGCCTGTCCTTTCAATGGGCCATGTATCCTTGATATTTAATTCCCTAATCCCCTTGCAGCCATTTCTTTGGGATAGCCACACCATCAAAGGTGCCAATTTCAATCTGTGCTACAAGCTCATTTATCAAGCAACCAACACTTGCTACAGATGTGTTCACTATGAGCCACAATGGTGTCCACCAGCTCCCAAGATGTAGTATATCACATGTTAGCAACTATTTAGATGCTACGTTGATACAGTGGACATTGTTACAGGGATTTTGAGGAGGACCAGATGTTAGAAACATGGACACAGAAATTAGGAGCAGGAGTCAGCCACATGGCCAATTAAGCATACTCTGCCATGCAATATGATCATAGCAGATCGTCTATCTCAAAGCCATACTCATGCTCTCTCCATGTATCCCTTGACTTTTTGGCCTTTCAATCTATTTCCTTCTTACAGGTATTCAGTGACTTGTCCTCAACTGCCTTCTGTGATGGAGAATTCTGAAGGTTTACCACCCTCTGAGTAAAACACATTCTCCTCCTCCCAATCCAGAGTAGTCCATCACATATCCTGAGACTATCACACCTTTTGAACATTCACCCCGCACCCCCCCCCCATGAATAAACATCATCTCTGCATCTAATTTGTCTGGCCCTGTCAGAATTTTATATGTTTTAATGAAATCTCCTCTCATTCTTCTAAACTCCAATGAATTCAGAACAACCTCTTCTCATTGAAGAAACCTGTTATCCCAGGAATCATTGAGGTTAAACCTTGCTACACTTTCTCCCTGGCAAATTAGGTCTCATTCCTTCAAGATCCTGAGCTGTCCTCCCCTCCACGTGTCCACAGACATTATCATAGTACATGCTGTTTATAGCATCGTTCAAGATTAAGACCTTCAGATCTATATCCAACATCTCCTAACAAACTTTTCTCTCATTTTCAATTTTTAAAATTTATTCCTGGACTGTGGATTTCATTGGCTGGATAAGCATTTTTTATGTATATAAAATTCCCCTGGATAAGGTGGTGGTGAGCTACTTTTTTAACTTGCTAAAGTCTATTTGGTATAGGTGCACCCACAATACTATTAGGGAGAATGTTCTGGACATTACCTATTTATGTATATAAATTAATTACATTGACCAATATTGCATATCCTGGAAGTCTTTGACTTTAGAAATTCTGGTAATCTGAGTTTACTGATCTCCTGGAACCCCCCGCTGTCTTTGCACTTGCTAGAAGAGTAATGGTTTGTTCTTTAGAAGATAGTTGACTTTGATAGTTCTCTTCCTGGCAGTCTGAGAATATTCCAATAAGATGGTGGCGGAGTAGGGCTTCTGAGTTCGGGCTTGTCCATTCTGTCCTCTTTTATGATTTTTGTCTTTTCATTTTTTTTCTCTCTTCACTCATTTTTATTTTACGTTGCATTATGTTACTTATCTCCTGGGGAAGAGCTTGGTCATTAGCGATGGTACATTGATGAGTAGGCCCAGCAGTGCCGACTTGTAGCACTGATGTCAAAGGCAAGTTTGGATGTCTGGCGGCTTCCGTATTGTCAAGACGGTCCAAGCACCAGCTCAAAATCAAGATCATCGTTTCAGAGATAGTAGGAACTGCAGATGCTGGAGAATCTGAGATAACAAGGTGTAGAGCTGGATGAACACAGAAGGCCAAGCAGCATCGGAGGAGCAGGAATTTTTCTGAAGAAGGATCTAGGCCGGAAATGTCAGCCATTTTTCTGAAGAAGGGTTTAGGCCCGAAACGTTAGCCTTCCTGCTCCTCTGATTGCTGCTTGGTCTGCTGTGTTCATCCAGCTCTACACCTTGTTATCAAGATCATCGTACCTTCTTTTGGTGGCTTCGGGTGAGGAAGGAGGTACCGGGAAGCTGTTGCAGCAGTGAAGATGGTGTGGTTCCTGCTGGCTCCTCCGACTAGACTGCATCGGCAACAGCTGAAGACGGGATGGGTCTACTCCAATGGCCCAGGTTTTCCTTGAGGCTTCTGAGGCAGCTTCAGACCAGCATGGTCGTTCTGGTCCAGCCTGGGACTCCTTTATGTGGCTGTTTTCATCTGCGACGGTCTGGGTCTCCTTGTGGCAGCTTCAGTCTGTGACTCCATGCGGCATTTTCTTCAGTAGGTCTGACCCAGAATTCCAATGGAGGGGTCAGGTTGTCAAGCCCAGGGCTGTGAAATGGACTAACTGGACATCGTCCTAAGTTCTTTTTTTTTCAAATGTTTTCTATATTATCGTGGAAGGATTGTTATTCTGAACTTTTCTTTATTTTTCTAATTTATTACTATGATTTTGTACTTTTGAAGGTCTGAAATACAGGATGTTTTATTTATTTTTCTAATTTTTTTTCCTTTAAAAATTTGTACTCAGAAATCTGCACCCTGGTATCTTTGTACCCAAAATGGCACCATAAGTGGGTGACTTGTAAACTTTTCACTGTACTCAGGCAAGTACATGTGACAATAAAGCTAACTCAATTAGGTCTGTAGGCCCCTTACATTATCAATTAGGTCGATGAGGTTTGGCTCAATCAGTCAGTGGTGGATGATTAACCCATAGTGAAATAAGGTTTCTGATATCTAATCTTTGCTGATCTGCAGCTCCTTGAATGCCTGTTTTTTTTTTTGTTCAGATTTCTGATCCACACCTTTAGGCATTTGTCCTAAATGTGTTGTGCACAATAGAGCTACTTGTTATGTCCACCTTGATAGCTCTATTGATGTAAATGTAAAGTTAGTTTCTTTAGTAGTATCAGCCACTCTGATGCTAGACCATGTTGGTGTGGGGTGGGTCTATCATTTAGGGATGTCATACAGAATTAGGTATTCTTCTTCACTGTCCTGACCCCATGCTCATCTTGCCCATTCAATTGAGATAATTTAGTGATGTTGAAACTTGTTCAAGCATACAATTGACTGTAAATTGGTCAAAGCAATTAGCTTTGTTAATTTTCTCAAAGCAACCACTTCACGGATGCTGTGTAAATATCTCATGTAGTACGCAGATAATTAGGTCCATAGTTATGTAATGTCTTAATCTCTATCCTTTGGGAAAAATAATGAATGATAATGAGACAAGAACTGCCATCAAAGCAGGAACATGGTAGGTCCCATGTTCCCATGCTCTGCTGGGCAATGTGGTGGATATCAGTAACTCCCATTGCTCTGGTCTATGGATGAAAGAGATCTCTCAATCATTGACAGGATCATCAATTTTCTTGGAGATCCCAGGTCATCACACCACTGATCCAGCTTTGTACATGCACTTGGCCATCCCAAGTGATCCTGCTGCATCTTCCCTCAAACAACATCTGTGATTCCAGTGAAGCTGGAATGACCAGTCATTCATTATACATTAGTGGGTCCTCCACAATTGTAAAATGCTGTTGGTGGTCAAACAATGTATATGACTTTGATATGGCCAACTTTCAATGCAACAATAATAGATATTTGAGATATCCTTGGTCCTTCAACTGCCCCTGCTGGATCTGGCTAGGCTGATTATGGCTTGCTTGCCATTGTACCTTGTATGACCTGATTTCAAGAATAAACTCAATAGCATGCCTGATAAGGCTTTTGACTTTCATTCCAGCGAGAGGATCTGCTGTTATCCGCAGTTTTCTCTGCATCTCCTGTATTGTAGATTCTTATCATGAGATGAAATTGAAATCCTTGTATTCATGGAAACATCTATTGCAAGTTCTGTCCCATTTAATATAAAAGTGCGAAGGCTATGATTTCTTTCTACTGATATTTTCTAAGGATGTAGTCTGAACATCTTTCTCAAGTGCATTTAATCAAGTGAGCCTCCTTCTAAATCACAACATTGTGTTTGGACTTGGGTAAATTTGGTGATGCATATCAGACCAGTTTGTGGCATTGATCCTGTTGTTCCTGGAAAAGAACTCCTCCTAAGCCTATAGCTGAAGCATTCCAAGGTGGTTTGAAATGATTGATTATAATGCATGAAGATATCTTGGACATCTACATCTGTTGAAAAGCATTCCCATGATGCAGTTTACAGCACCATCCTTATGTATCTTGAGCCATTTTCTCAAGGATTCTATTGTCATTGCTAAGTGAGATTTTGTACTTTTGGAATTAAATGGAATCTACTGTTCTCCTGTTTTAAGATTGATCTTCTTCACTTAGGATTGTTCTGAGTTGCTTCCAGACCATGCTTCACTCATCATCTCAATGTGTATCTCTGGTCAGGTCTTCTTTGCTCTGTAATAAAACTAGAATCTATTCTGGATCTCAGAAATTGTTTTCTCCAATATGTTCTATTTGATCCAGTTAGGAAAATAGTCTTTCTGATGATATTATTACTGATGTAATGGCTTCCTAATATAGTTATGTATTTTGCTTGCTTAAAGTTTGCTTTGCAATAATCGCAATTATTGCTTTCCCGACGGGGGAAAGGAGGTGTGTGGGAAATTGCGGCTAATTTGATTATTCCTGCCTTCCTCTTCCAGCTAACATGGAGGATCCCACTCCTATTTGCTAATTCACTCTCTATGAATTCTGCTTTTGGTAGCTTTTTATAAATGATTCCTGCTTTTAATCATTGTTTCATTGAATGAATACCCCCTTCGCCATTTAAATAAGTGATTCTTCTCCCGCTTGTGGTTCTTACAAAGTGTTTCCCATATTTTCCATGACCAGAATAGACTGTCCTAAATGTTGTTTCTCCATTATCAGGTCTATTTAGGCTTTTAATCAACTCAATATTATCTTATTAATTACTGGCCTCACGATGTCCTCAGGTCTATGATCTCAGATTAATATTTCTTTTATAGCCCTTCAGTTTCTGTAGCTGTGCTGGAGGAGTGCGCCATCACTGTGGTCTCACTACTCCATGTGTTACAACATAAGGTAAAAATACTTTTTCCAGTTATCAAGGTGACCAACTAAATGCCTTAACAGTATCAGATTTTAAGCAAATAGATCTATCAATCAGGTTTCTTATGTGAGTTTATCAAAACAAAACTTACTTACTGAATAAAGCTGCAATCGTTGTGTATATTAACCAATCAGGAATCTAGAGTATAAATGCTTATCCCTATAAATATCCCCAAAACATACACATAGACAGACGTGCATATGTACTCATCGGGAAAGGAGGGAAAAAGGATTTCTCATCAGAGATTAGCTTTCTGAAAAAAAACCACTTTGGCCAAGGGCTAGTTCTTGAAGGCAAAACGATAAAGGAGGGGATGTTCTGGAATCTGTTGCTCTGAAGTTTTGGCATGTGTGGTCAAGTCAATAATCATGCATGATTATCTCTGAAGTCTCACAGTAACATATTGATCAGGAAATATAATCATGAGATATTCTTTTAATCATTTTTTCCCCCTAAAGAACAGATAGGTTCCAGCTGGACTGATGCAATTATTTTGTTATCAGAAATTGGAGAAATCAACTGGGCAGCTTGTTCACAGCAAGCTCCCCTCCAACTCATCTTGTCCTTAGCACTGTTCCGTCTAATTGAGCCAGATAAAACAAGAATCTGTTCTAACCAGTCATTATGAAAAACAGCCCTATCTGGGATCCAAGGCAAGGCAATCAAAACTTATGTCCTTCAAGCAATATTAAGATATAAAACGTCTTCATAACACTAGTCTAACCAGAAGAATCAGCATGGCTTTGTGATGAAGAAATCATGTTTAAATAATTTCTCGGAGTTCTTTTAATCAGTAATATGCTCTGTGAATAAAGGGGACATACTAGACTTGGATTTCCAGAAAGCATTTCATAAGCTGCTACGTCAAAGGCTATGTGGAAAATAAAAGCTCATGGTATGACGTGTGAAATATTAGTAAAGTCAGAAGATTGTCTGACTTGATAGAAAACAAAGCATGCATAAATAGGTCTTTGTCTGATTGGCAGCATGTAATGAGTGGTGTCTGATCTGGAGCCTCAACATTTTACAGTTTACATCAATGAGGTAGATGAAGGGAGCAAAGGCATAGATGCTAAATTTGCAAATGACTTAAAGATAGATAAGAAAGATGTTGTGAAGAAGATGTAAGGAGATTGCAGATAGACATAGGTAGGTCAAACAAGAGATCAAAATCCTGGTAGATGGAATAGCATGTGGGGAAATGTGAAGTTGCTCACTATGGCAGCAAGAATAAAAAGGCAGAGGACTAGTTAAATGGAGAATGAATACAGAAATCCAAGGTGCGATAGGCTTAGGTGTTCTAGTTCTATTCTTTATTTAAAGAGGAATTGAATGTAAAATCAATGATGTTATGCATTTGTTAAAAGAGCATTGTAGAGACCACATTTTGAATATTGTGTGCAGTTTTGATTTCCTTATTTTAAAGAAGGACGTAAATGCTATGGTCGTTCAAAGGAGGTTTACTAAAATGATACAACTGAGGACCTCAACAGGTCTGGCAGCATCAATGGGAAGAAAGTGGAGTTAATGTTTCAAGTCTGGTGACTCTTCATCATTCACCAGAATTGAAACATAAACTCTGCTTTCTTCCTGCAGATGTTGCCAGGCCTGCTGAGTTTCTCCAGCAAGTTTACTTTTTGTTTCAGATCTCCAACATTTGAAGTTCCTTGTTTTATTTTACTAGAATGTTACTCAGAGTGGATTGCCTTGTGAGGCTACATTGGACAGGCTGTGCTCATTTTATAATGGTGTGCCCATGGGCAAGCGATGGCCTAGTGGTATTGCTAGACTGTTAATCCGGAGACCCAGGTAACATTCTGGGGACCTGGGTTTGAATCCTGCCACGGCAGATGGTGGAATTTGAATTCAATAAATATCTGGAATTAAGATGATGACTGTGAGTCCATTGTCGATTGTTAGAAAAACCCATCTGGTTCACTAATTAATCCTTTGGGGAAGGAAACTGCCATCCTTACTTGGTCTGGCCTACGTGTGACTCCAGACCCACAACAACTCTTAACAGCTTTCTGAGCAATTAGGTATGAGCAACAAATGCTGCCTAGCAAGTGACTCCCTCATCCCGTGAATGAATAAAGGAAAAAAACTTACACAAGCGTTTAGAAGATTGAGGGGTGATGTGATCAAGATGTTTAAGATGCTGAATTGTATTGACATGATGGAAGGGAAAGGACGTTTCCTGTTGCCAGTGAGTCCAGAGCTGTTACGCACTGTTTTAAAATAGGATTACTCTTTTAGGACAGTGATTGGGCTTTTCTGGTGTAGTATTAGCATTCCTAAGTCTGGGCTAGACACGTCATACTTGCTCCAGAAGTACACTTGAAAAGATTGAACAAAAATATCTAGGAAAGAGGTGAGGAATTTTTTTTTCCTTTCCAGAGGGATTTTCCAATTTTGGAACTGTCTGCCTCAGAGGTAGTAGAAGCAATCTAATAGAATATTTTTAAGGTAGAGGTGGATTTTGAGAATGACCATGTGAGGCTTCACTCCTTGAAGATCCAAAACTGTTCTGCCCACATGTCCATAGGACACCATCATAGTGTGTGGTATTTATGGCACTCTTCAGTATTCTCCCTTTCAGACCCTTTCATACCAAACACATCATGGTTGCTTTATATTAGTCTTAAGTTGACTTTTTTAAATTAAAAATTGGAATGGAAATTATGTTAGAACAATAACTTAATTGTATCCCCAATTGGTATTGGGCTCTTATCCATTGTACCATACTTTGCCCAATTAGAATCATGATAGCTTTACAACACAATTGGTTCTTGTCTTATCCAGAAATTCAGCCTGTCAGGAGACCTCCTTTTTTATTATGATGTACCCATGGGCAGAAATATGGCTATATTTTTCTGCTGTCAGGAAACAATCATTTTTCTACACTGCATTCAGCAGAAATTCAATTAGTATTCAGGATACGAGAATAAAACCTCAGATGACGTAATGGTAAGAATAAATTGTTTTTATTGGGCTTACTATCTGCTAGATTTATTTTAAACTAGAAACAAAAGAAATGGTCCATCATTAGCTCTTCTCACTATTATTCAATACAGGTGTTGGAAGCAGATGCATTTTATCATATATGTTTACAGTAACCTTTTCCCTTTACTGGGCTTGTTTGCTAATTTATTGACATGTATTAACACATCATTAAATAAATCTTGGAAACATGCCAAGCTAAAAGTCTACAGTTCACGCATGGACAATTTTGTACAGATCAACATAATCCACCTACAAATTATGATTATGATTAAATGTATATAGATGAAAATTTTTCCCTGAGAGGGGAGGTGAAACCAGCCAACCCTGATCATTATCCCAGCAGTGACACTTGCTGCAAAATTCTCATGTATTAACATTGAGTAGGAATCTAGCACAGATATGATGCCCTCCAACACTGGATAACCTGTCTATTTACGTTCACAACCAAGAGTAATCATTTGGATGAGATACCAAGCATTGAATGAATCAGAAAATTTTGTGAAATCATTATTTGAATGACAAGCAAAGGTATTGATATATACACCTATGCATAAATTTGAAAATGCATGACATTGTAAAGATGTGTAAAGTGAAAAATGAAGATTAAAGTAGGTAGAGTAAGGAAGGCAAAAGAGAAAAAAAGACAGTTTATTGATAAGTGTAATAAGATCAGACTTTAGGAAATGCAATTTAATGATAGGAAGACTGATTTCTAACTCAGTGAAACATTGAAAGAAATATTTACATCCTACAGGAAATTTTGTACATGAAAAGGAGAAGACAGAAATGTATTATAAAAGAAAATAATAGATGGCTGAGTCAATTAAGTGACTACCTGAATAAGGGAGCTAAAATGTGGTAACAAACACAACAGTCCATATCATTTATATAAATTACACAAACAAAGGCTTAGTACTGACCTAACTATACATGTCTACCATGCCACACATGCCAACAAAATCTTGCATTTATGTATCTCATTTAATATAATATCTTGAAACTTCACAAGAATATTTAAAACAAAATGAGGCTCTGATCCACATGAAATATTGGACTACATCTTAGTCAAAGTGGTAGGTTTTTAGGAACATCTTAGATAAGGAAAGTGACATAGAGAGGTTTACAAAGTGAATTCCAGAGGTTTGGGCCTTAGCAGATTAACACACAGAAATGCTTAAGAAGCCAGAATTAGAGGAATACAGATATGTTGGAAGATTGTTGGGCTGAGGTATTTTACAGAAATAGATATGACTGATACAATGGAAGGAATTAAGAACAAGGATGAGAGTTTTGAATGTGAGACTACTTATTCCGGGACCGAAGTAAGTCAATGTGCAGGAGTTGGGGAGCATCCACTCTCGGCCTTGTCCAACAAGTACGAGGTACTTGCTCCCTGTGAGGATGAGGAACAGGGCTGCAGGGAGGACGAGCAAGCTGACCACGACATGGTGGCGCAGGAGGCCATTTAATGGGGGGCAGGATAGTGAAAAAGACAGGTGGTAGTTGTAAGGGATTCTATAATTAGGGGAATAGATAGCATCTTTTGTAAGCAGGATAGAGAGTCCCACATAGTATGTTCCCTGCCTGATGCCAGGGTAAGGGACACCTCTGACCGACCTGAAAGGATATTGGAGAGGGAGGGGGAGGATCCAATTGTTGTGGGTCCATGTCAAGACAAACAATATAGGCAAGGCTAGGAAAGAGGACCTGTTTAGGGATTATCAGGAACTGGGAACTAAAATAATGAACGGGTCCTCAGGGGTTATTATCTCCCGATTACTGCCGAAGCCATGTGCAAATTGTGAGAATAAGGGAAGTAAACACGTGGCTAAAAAATTGGTTCAGGAAAGAAGGGTTATTTTCACGGGGCACGAGCATCAGTATTGGAACAGGAGGGATCCGTACCGCTGGGACAGTCTCCACCTGAACTGAGCTATGACCAATGTTCTAGCGAAAAGGATAAATAGGGTGGTCGACAGAATTTTAAAATAGAAAGTGGGGTGTGGGGGGAAGGGAAGGGTAAAGCTCCAAGGAGTATAACTGCCAATGCGAAACAAAACAGCAGTTTAACATCTATGGAGGTGGATTCAACTGCATGGAAAAATATTTTTAAAATTAAAGGAAAGGAGAACTCGGCAGAGGTTATTAAAGTCTCCAGCTCACTAAATAGGACAAGAGTGTTTGGAAAGGGTTAGGAATAAAACTTCAAGCACACTGGATAAATGAATGACAATGAGAAGAGGGACAGTAAATGCAGGACTGAAGGTGTTGTATCTGAATGCATGCAGTATGCAAAATAAGGTAATTGAGCTTGTGGCGCTGATTGAAATTGGCAGGTATGATGTGATGGGAATCACGGAGATGTGACTGCAAGGGGATCAGGATTGAGAGCTAAATATCCAAGGATATGCATCTCATCGAGAAGACAAGCAGGTGGGCAGAGGGGTGGGGTTGCCTTATTAGTAAGAAATCAAATTAAATAAATAGCAAGAAACGATGTACGGTCAGATGATATGTAATCTATGCGAGTAGAGTTGAGAAACCGCAAAGATTTAAAAAAAAACATAAAGTGAGTTATGTGTAGGCTTCCAAACAGGGGCACAAGGTACACTAGGAGATATAAAAGGTGTGTAAGAAATACGAGGTTGCAGTGATTATGGGGGAGTCCATTGTGAAGGATGAGATTTCTGAATGCTTAGAAGTGCACGGTAAAATAGGGCTAAGTCAGCATGGTTTCATCAGAGGGAGGCCATGCCTGACAAATGTATTAGAATCCTTTTCAGGAGGTAACTGGCAGGTTAGACCAAGGAGAGCCAATGGATGTTATCTACCTAGACTTCCAGAACGCCTTTGACAAGGTGTTGCACTGGAGGCTGCTGAGTAAGATAAAGGGCCATGGTGTTAGTGGCAAGATACTAGCATGGATAGAAGATTGGCTGTCGGGCAGAAAGCAGAGAATGGGGATAAAAGGGTCCTTCTCAGATGGCGGCTAGCGACTAGTGATGTTCCACAAGAGTCAATATTGGGACCACAACTTTTCATTTTAGATGAAGGAACTGAGGGCATTCTGGCGAAGTTTGCAGATGATACAAAGGTAGGTGGATAGGTTGAAGACTTGCTCGCAGAGCTGGTGTGTTTGATTGCAGACATTTTGTCACCCTGCTGGGTAACACCGTCAGCGTGTCTCCGGTGAAGCGTTCGTGTTCTGTCCCGCTTGGTATCTATATGCCACGGTTTGCTGGGGTGATTGGCATCACTTTCAGTTCTGTTTTTCAGTGGTTTGTATATTGGGTCCAGTTCAATGTGTTTGTTGATGGAGTTCCACTTGGAATGCCAGGTCTGAACTCCATCGACAAACACATTGAACTGGACCCGATATACAGACCACTGAAAAACAGAACTGGAAGTGATGCCAACCACCCCAGCAAACCAAGGCATATAAATACCAAGCAGGACAGAACACCAATGTTTCACTGGAGGTGCACTGATGATGTTACCTAGCAGGGTAACGAAACATCTGCAATCAAACACACTGGCTCCATGAGCAAGTCTGCAACCTCAACCACAACCCAAGTTACAAATCTTCTCAAAAACTTTAAAGATAGGTAGAGGCACAGGTAGTATTGAGGAGGCAGGGAGGCTTCAGAAGGATTTAGACAAGTTAGGAGATTGGGCAAAGAAGTAGCTGACAGAATACAATGTGGGAAAGTGTGAGGTCATGCACTTTGGTTGGAGGAATAGAAGCATAGACTATTTTTTAACTGGGGAGAAAATTCAGAAATCTGAAGTGCAAAGGGATTTGAAAGTTCTAGACCAGGATTCCCTCAAGGTAAACTTGCAGATTGAGTCAGTAGTTAGGAAGACAAATATATTGTTGGCATTTATTTCAAGAGGACTAGAATATAAAAGCAGGGACGTACTTCTGAGGCTTTATAAAGCTCCGGTCAGACCACGTTTTGGGTATTGTGTGCAATTTTAGGCCCCATACCTCAGGAAGGATGTACTGAACCTGGAGCAGGTCCACAGTAGCATCACAAGAATGATCCCAAGAATGAAATGCTAAGTATATGAGGAACATTTGAGAACACTGGGTATATACTCGATGGAGTTTCGAAGAATGAGGGGGATTTAATTGAAACTTACAGAATATTGAATGGCCTGGACAGAGTGGACTTTGGGAAGATGATTCATTGGTAGGAGAGACTAGGACCCGAGGGCACAGCCTTAGAGTAAAGAGAACACCCTTTAGAATGGAGATACGGAGAAACTTCTTCAGCCAAAGAGTGGTGAATCTATTGAATTCACTGCCGCAGAAGGCTGTGGAGCCCAGGTCATTAAGTATATTTAAGACAAAGATAGATAGGTTCTTGATTGTAAAGAGGATCAATGGTTATGGGGAGAAAGTGCAAGAATGGGATTGAGAAACTTATCAGCTATGATTGAATGTCGGAGCAGACTCAATGGGCCAAATGTTCTACTTTCTGCTCCTGTGTCTTATGGCAAGGGGCTTGCTGGAGAATGGGAATTTGTGCAGTTCAGGATATGGGTAGCAGAATTTTGGATGATTTCAAGATTATATAAGGTAGAATATAGGAGACTAGGCAGTAGTATATTCAAATTGTCTAGTTTAGAGGTAAGGAACGCATGATTGGGGGTTTAACACCAGATGAGCTGAGCCGAGCCAGGGATTGAGTTGTGTGATTTAATTGAGTTGGAAATAGGTGATATTAGTAATATGTGGTCGGAAGCTCATCTGGAATTTAACTATGAGAAAAAGAATGCGAACAGTCTGGTTATTGGAGAGAAGGGTGAAATAGGTGGCTAGAAATTGCAGATAGTCTATATAATGCCATGTAAGTCTTTAGAAACAGATATCCTGTATCACTTGGGGCATGATTTTTCCCTCCCTGGAGGCAGTGAGAGAAGTGATGAGGGGGGGAAATAATTGGGCAAGATAGGCATTGGGAGAAACATGCCCCCTTCCCTCTACTTCGACAATTATGCAGGATTTAAGGCCCTTAAGTAGTGAATTAAAGGTCACATAATAGCCTCATTTTGCCATCTTCCTGACCACCTGCTTCACAAGTGAGTGAGAAAAGGGCAATTAGAGGCAAGGGAAAAAACTATACCCTGTCCTTGAAGCCTACCTTCCTGCCCTCCCTGTGACTCATTACCCCAGTGGAAAAGGAGTAAATTTATATCCTCACTGCCGGAACCCCCAAGGATTTGGTCTCAACCAGTGGATTTTGGGACCCTCTAATTGGCTGGAAACTTTTGGAAACCCAGGTTGACCATACTGAGGTCTGTGGTAGGGCGAAATGCTCACCCTTGCTCACCAATCAATGCTTAATGAGCTGATTAGCGAGAGATTAAGTAAGTTATCTTACCTGTGGGCGTGGTATATTAGTTGCTATCTAACATGCTGACTCTTGGTCTAGGTGTAAAAAAAATCCATCCTTTGCGTGTTGTCTGAATATATACATATGTAAGTCCTGTTTCAGAAGAATGAAAATCTCATGAAAGATAGATATTTTCTGCAAATCCCTGCAGATTAATGTACACATTTATGTTTATTCAGGCAAACACTCCATTTTCTACTTCTATTAGATATTAATACAAGTAATCTAAAACTAATCTATATTTGAACATATAAATTTCAACATCTGCTTAAATGGAAATAAAACAAATGCCTGTCCTGCTGCTTGAAACTGTAAAGTGTACATTAATGTCACAACAGTAGTCCAAATTGAGAAGTTTCCTTAATTCTATCTGAAAGTCTACACAGTAATGCATATTTTTCTGCATAACTATTCCATTGAGCCATACACACTGCTATCTCTAGCTAATCAGACATCTCAATGGGAGTAATTTAAACTTTGTACGATACTGTAACATGAGTGGTGGTTAGTTGATAACCTGTGTTACATCCCTGTTGATTTTACTTTCATTGGTTTGGATGTAGAATGCCTTATGATGGTACAGAATTCACAAGCTCTTCTGTTCTGTAAACATCCATGTTGGAGCAGATTTGATGGGCTGAAGGTCCTATTTCTGATCTCGTGATCAGTGAATTTTAAATCTAGCTCCCAATTGTACTTTAGAACCCTGATTCAAGTGTGTTAATGAGGTGACCTGGGGATGTTTGGACCCTAGATATTCACTGCAGTTAAAATAAGCACTGGATCTGGTGGAGGTACATTGCTGTATTGATATTCTTAACGATCCCTCTTACCACCCCCTGCATTTCACAAGTTGGGAATGGGAGGGAGGTGATCAACATTCAGCCCATCGTTCTTGTGTTTAGTTTTTACTTTTCCTTCTTCCTCTTCTGTTTTACTTTTCCAATTTCTCTTAGCCATTCTCTACTGTTATTCTTCTTTTACTAACAGTGTCATTAATGGTTCGGAAATTAATACAGTACAGTACAATTCAATGCAGCACATGAACATGTCCTTTGGCCCACCAAGCTTGCGTCGATACCTACTCGTCGATACTTTAGACCTGTTACTTATTGCTCATGAGTGGTTTCTATCCCTCTGCTCACCTCCCATTCATATTTCTTTTTCTTTATTCATTCACTGGATGAGGGCATCGCTGGCTAGGCAGCAGTTATTGCCCATCCCTAATTGCCCAGAGAGCAGTTAGGAGTCAACCACATTGCTGTGGGTCTGGAATCATATGTAACCGACCCCCAATTTAACGTGTTCTTAAAAACAAAACAATAAAAATGGCAATTATAATCACATGGCTGAATATTCTGTAACCTTCTAGAAGCTTCTTCGATGTCAACATCAGCCAGGCAAGCAATGCCTCATATACTTCCTGGTGGAACTGGAATGGTAAACTATATAATTATAAACTGTTAGAGAACAATTAACAACGTAAGAAATTAGAGAAGGAATAGGTCATTCAACTCTTTAAGCCTTCCCTATCCATTCTATAAAATCATGGCTGATCTGCCCCAGGTCTCAATTTCTCTGTAATGCCAGCTCCTCACAGCTCTCAATTCTCCGATATTTCAGAAGTCCCAACTCTCTGTCTTCTGTGTGTTAATCAATTCTCAATCTATGCTGATATATTACACCTAATAATGTGAACCCTTGCCTTGTGCAGTAATCTTTTATCTGGCACATTATCAAATGCCTGCTTGAAATCCAAATACATTGCATCTACTGGTCCTCTTTATCAACTCTGCTTGTTATATTCTCAAAGAACTCTAGCAAATTTATCAAACATGATTTTCCCTTTCACAAACCATGATTACTCTGTTTAATTGCATTATGCTTTTCTAAATGACCCGCTGTTTAATAATGGACTCTAGCATTTTCACAATGGCAGGTGTTAGGCCAATAGGTCTATGGTTTCCTGTTTCCTGTCTCCCTTCTTTCTTGGAAGTGTCATATTGTCAGTTTTCTGATCCACTAGAATCCAAGAGTGTTTTCCGGAATATTTCAATCAGTGACTCCATTATCTCTGCAGCCACTTCCTTAAAAACCCTTGGATGTAGGCCATTAGTCCTGGTGACTTGTCTGCCTTCAGTCCCATTAGTTTGTCAAATGATTTTGTCCCATGTGATAGAAACTGTTACGAGATAATTTTTTTCCCTTTAGCATTATTCCTGACCTCACCCCTCCACTAACAATTCCCCAGTCATATTCTCCAAAGGTCCCACACTCACTTTAGCTACTTACTTTCCTATTATGTATCTGTAGAGGCTCTTGCTGTTTGTTTTAATATTTCGTGTCAATTTATTTTGATAATCTATTTTCTCCTTTTCATCTTTTAGCTTTTTAGTCATATGCTGCTAGCAGAATTAATAGCTGAGCATTTGGAGAACAGTGGCAGGATCAGACAATACCAGCATGGATTTACAAGAGGGAAATCATGCTTAACAAATCTACTGGAATTCTTTGAGGATGTATGTAGTAGAGTTGATGAAGGGGAATTAGTGGATCTGGTTTATTTGGACTTTCCAAAGGCATTTGACAAAGTCCCACATAAAAGATTAATACATTCAAGTAAATTGCATGGGATCATAGTGTATTGAGATGGATAGATTGGGGGGGGAGAGAAAAGATAGCAATAACTGGTCTTTTTCTGAAAGACTGGCAGTGACTATTGGGGTACTGCAGGGATCAGTGCTAGGAACACAGCTACTCACAATGTATGTTAATGAATTTAATGAAGGAACTACATGTAATATCTCCATATTTGCAGATGACAAAATCGTGTGTGCGGGTGAGCTATGAGGAGGATGCAGGGATGATTCACTATGATTTGGACAAGCTGAGTGGGTAAATGCAAGGCAGACGCACTATAATATGTATAAATGTGTGGTTATCCACTTTAGTAGAAAAAACTGGAAGGCAGATTGTTGTCTGACTGGCTATGAATTGAGAGAGGGGCATGTACATTGAGACCTGGGTATCATGTGCACCAGTCACTGGAGTTCAGAAGAATGAGCGGGGGGTGGGGGGGGCATGTTCTCATAGAAACCTATAAAATTCTAACAGGACTACATATGGGAGCTGCAGAAAGGATGTTCTTGAAGGTGGGGGCATCTACAATCATGGGTCCTAGTCTAAGGATACAGGGTAAATCATTTAGGACTGAGGTGAGGAGAAATTTCTTCACCCAGAGAGTGATCAGCCTGTGGAATTTGCTACCACAGAAAGCAGTTGAGTCCAAAACATTGTATGATTACAAGAAGAAATTGGATACAGTAATTGGGGCTGAAGGGATCAAAGGATACGGGGGCAAAGCAGGAACAGACCATTGACTTGGATGATCAACCATGACTATAACAAATGTTAGAGCAGCCTCAAAGGACCAAATAGCCTACACCTACGCCTATTTTCTATGTAAAAGCAGCTAACAAGGTTTATTTATCATTTCTGTGAGTAATCAACTTTCATTCATCAAAAACTGTGAAACAAACTTATATTTCATTGATATTCCTCAGGCGGTCTAGGTCTTGTAAAATGAACCTTAGAATCCTTCTGGTAATGGATGTTTCAATGTCACTAATTTAATAGTATTGTGAATATTTATCTGAACATTATTCAGAGGACAAATATTCTACTAACTTGAAGTCATTTTTTGAATTATTCACTAATTTAAAGTAAACTATGTAAATAACATAGAAAAGTTGGAAAGCAGTGTCAAAATATTGAGTTGCCAGATCATTTTGGATTAAAGGAATACATCGTATTGATTTCAACAGATATTGTATTCAGGGCCCCAGTAGCACAAAAAGTACTTTGATCTGCACAGTATTTATTTAATAATCTGTAGTTCATAAGTGATTTTCTATATTTAATCCTCGTTCTCAGGGGTCTAATTAGTCTCGAAAATTAGTCCACCAATTCAGTGTCAAAAACTGTGTAAGATGGATACATTTCAGTCTGTGCCTCTAATTAAACCACCAAACCAATTATGTCCCTGTGCAAAAATGCAGAAGTTTGGCTTCATTGCCTGCTGGCTAGAGGGCCTGCTGAATCCTCTTGTCTATCTGCACTGGAAACATTTTAAAAGAAAAAGTAGTGCTTTAGACAAGTACTGCATAGGACTGCCCCCTGCACGCAGCAAAGCTTCCAATTTTAAAACTGAAGCTATGCTATATGCTAAGAACTATAGACAGTAATGTTAGTGAGTGAATCCTTTCAAGTATTCTAACAAGTGCTAAACAATTTTGAATTTTTTCCGCAAATGACTGTCAAAGGACAACTTATTCTTTCCCATACAGGCATGGGTACCAAAACTAAATTTAGATTGTCTCGTAATACCTTCTTAATAATGCCCTATCACGGAGGTAATCTATTGCACAAAATGGTTTGACCAGTTGCCAGATGTGCATGCGTGCATCCAGATTTTAACCTTTGCAAATATGTTTAAAAATTTTGAGACCAAATTTTGGGTTGGGACAGTGTGGATTTGCAATGAGTTGTCTGATTGCAACCCTGAAAATAGAATGGAACAAAGCTGTACATGAATGTTACCCTATTTTATTAGTCCAACTGCTATTAGAATACAGGGGAAACATGAATAAATCAGCTGGACTTCACCTCCATGCCAAAGAACATGTTCGGGAACCTATTGCTCTTCCCCAAAATGCAGCACTGTATCACAAACATCTATCTGTATCGGTAGACAAGGCCTGAGTTTAATATTACATTCAACTGGACAACATCACACTTCCTCACTATTACACTGTAAAGATCTTTTGATTATCTCTTTCCTGACCCATAAAATATTGAGTTTTTATAGTTCACGTAAATGCCACATGTTAAAGAAACAAAAATTTAGTTGGAATTGTTGAAGTTCTTCCTTATCTGGTGGCTACCTCAGGAATGACCTTGTGTGTACTTGGGTGTAGATCGGAGTGGGTTGACACGTGATCATTCCCTTGCTCAATAATTTGCCAACACTTACTGCATAATGTTACAACAGTAGAGAAAATGGATTATAGGTATTCAGCTTGTATCATTTGTCCTTAATACTTGACTTTTTCATGGAATTAAAATAATTTTAAAAAGAATACTGCTGACTTAAAAACTCAGCTATCACTTTTGAAGCCCATGGCAACCCATATGGTGTGTGTAAAACAAACTGCTTCAAAATTACCATTTTAATCAAGAGACACTGAACCTCAGTCAGGTATCACAAAATTCACATTTCTTGTTTTATTCAAGCTTGAATGATAATTGCACATATTGGGAGATAAAGATTTGCTGACAATTAAGCAGTTTAAAATGAAACAAAGGCATAGATGCCAGAATCTGTAAAGGAATGGTATTACAACAGCAGCCTTTGAGCAAAATGAGAGAAAAAGCAACATGGCCTAATAACAGCAAAGATAGTGGAAACTCTCCTCTGTCTCAATTGTAGAAACTAACACGGATGAAATTACAGCTTGGAAATGTAATCACTCACTGAGACTCAAAATCTGCAAATTTTGCAAGTGCTAAAGAAACAAGACAGCAGTTAAACAGTTGAATTTAGATCTCTAAAGGACACTTAGGATCTGTATGGATTTGCCTTCAGCTTCCTGCCTGGAAAGACATACCTCCCCGTTCCTTTTGTAAGAATGTTTTTGGTGTTTGTAATTTTTTTTGTAATTGTACAAGTAAAGCTCTATCTTTCATTCAAGAAGACCTTAGAATTGGCTCTCCTTCATTTTTGATCTGATTAACTAAATTTAATGGAAGCCTGATAGCTACATGCTAGAAAGGAAAAATTTTTTAAAAGTTTATAACTAATCAAGAAGGGGTTAAAAGAGAGTTGAGTTTTGATTCCCCTCATTTGGAATTGACACTGGACCAATATAGAAGAATACTTTAAACTGAAGCAGAAATTGCTGGGGAAACTCAGCAGGCCTGGCAGCATCTGTGGAGAGAAAACAGAGTTAAAATTTTGAGTATAATGAGCCTTCTTCAGAACTGAAAGTAACAAATAAAAGATGTTAAATGTGTTGAAGACAAAGGATGGGGGTAAAGAAGTAGGCAGATAAGTGGTGATGGAGCCCAGAGAGACAGAGTAAACAATAGTTAGGTGGACAAAGAGATGGATGATAGTATGCCAGGGAGAAAGAAAAGTTAATAATGAAGACAAAAGGTAGGTGAAAATAGGTTGCCTCTGCTGACATCAGCCCATGTTATGACAGGGCATGGGTTGTGTGAATGGGTCAAGGACAGAGAAGAAGATGTTCAAGTTCTAAAATTATTGATCTTGACATTAGGTCCTGAGGATGCAAGGTCCCCCAAGTGCAAAATGGAATGCTGTTCTTCCAGTTGCACTGAGCCTTAGTGGAGCACTGCAGCAGGCCCGAGACAGAACTGTTGCTGAGGAAACATGATGGTGTGTTGAAGTGGCAGGCACCTTGCAGCTTGGGGACATTTTTGCAGACAGAATGTAGTTGTTCTGTAAACCAGTTGCGCAGTCATAACATGGACCGGTTTCAGCACAGCCAACCCATTTTCACCTACCTGTGGTCCCCATTATCAGCTTTTCTTTCTCCTTGGCATACTATAATCCAGCCCTTTCTTTGCCTAAACTGTCATTCTCCTTGTCTGGCCTCCATCTCCACCTATTTCCATGCCCTTGCTCACCCGTTTTCAGCAGGAAAAGGTGGTAAATTGTCTTTTTTTAGCTACTATTAGCTCTGAAGAAGGGTCAGTTGACCCAAAATGTTAACTCTGTTTCTCTTCACTAATGCTGCCACACCTGCTAAGCTTCTCCAGCAATTTCTGTTTTTGTTTTGAGATTTCTATCCATCTATAGTGCTTTGTTTTATTTTGGAGAAGAATACTTATTTGAGCAAATTGTGGAGGCTCACCAGCAGCTATAGGAGCAAGAATAGGAATGGGAGAGAAAATAAACTACCGAGTGAGTATAATTTCTGGTGACATTTCTTCTGAAGAATGCATTATCTGGCATTTCTGTTCTCCTCAAATGACGTAAGTCTTGCTTGAGATGCATATTGTGCAGTCATTATTTTTTTCAAGACCCAGGATTCTGCAGCTTCATGACGTACACTACATTAACACAAAAACAAAGTATTGTAGCGACTAGAAATCTGATAAAAACAGAAAATACTGGAAATGCCCAGCAGACTTGGCAGAATCTGTGGAGAAAAAGTGTTAACATTTTAGGTCGGTTCTGAAAAAAGGTTGACAGCCTGAAATTTTGGAAATAATCTTATGGACGCGAAGCCAGCATATTAACAGGTGGGTAGGAGATGTAAACTAGGATGGGTGACTAACATACCTGAGCTGCCTGCCATAATACAGTGAGAGGCTAAAGCATCAGCTAGGTTGCCCACCCTTAGGCTCATTGAAGTTCTTAACTGGTCAATTAATGGTCAGTTAATGTCCTGTTTCCATCCCTGCTTCAATAATATGTGGTTGGGTTAGGTGGAATGAAGGAGGCTGGCCCACTACTTCACCATTTGTGGTGAAAAAGTGGAAAGGAAGTAGAGTGCATCTTTATGGAGACTTTCTGTACACATTGGAGCAATCCTTCCTCAAGGTATTACTCTCATCTTGTGACTCCCCAAACTGGCCTCCAAAACATCCAGACCCTTCCTCTCCGATGAAGAAACCCAGACTTATCTCTAAGTCTGGTCACTGTGGATCATCTTGTGATTTCCTGCAGTGGTGACTGCTGTTGGAATTATAGTCTCTGAGACTACTCATCTGCTGGTGAATTAGATTGCCTGGAAGCTCTTCAGGGTGGGACTTCCTATCCCTGGGAAGCATGAGGTAACACAATGACCTCGTCACTTCATTAAGACCACTCCCCCAGCATATTATCACTGTGGAGCAGCCATTTTTAAATTTGGTCAGATCGTGGTGTACTTTTCAATAGCGTAGGCAAGTAATATGACTCCTGGCCCATAAAACTCAGTCCATTTATTCTTTCATTCTCCGTGGACGCTGCTGGGCATGCTGCATATTTCCAGAATTCTCTATTTTTATTTTGAGTTACATTCATCACTGACACAAGGGAGTAAAATTTCATTTTTACTGCTTAACAGGTAATCTAGTGGTGGATTGAAATACCTTTGTATTTTACGAGGGGCAGGTGACCTTTTGTAATCTATTACCATGCAGGTGGGGAAAATGAAAATTTATGCTTTGGTTTTATTGGTTCACTGCAATTATCACTACAACAGTTATTCTATCCTTCAAACAGCTGCCTAACTCAGTACTGCCATTATTAGGCTCTGCTTGTGTCTCCAACATTCTTTCAATTGCAAAGAAAAGACTCAATTGTTCTTACTGTGCAAATTGGACTGTTGTATTACTTTCATATTTTGCATTGATTTACAAGGTCCCATTGATTTGAACCTTGTTTTCATGTGGATATGAAGTTGTACGTGTACAATGTTGCTGAATGCAAATGTTGATATTTTCAAAGGACATTGTTAAAAGGTTGAGCTGTTTGGAAAAAAGTTGTGAAATGTTAGCATTTTAAATTTTTGTTTTCTTTGTGTTTGTTGAAAACAGGAGAAATTTGAGGCGTTATTCTTGGCCTATGATGACCATGCCACATTCCAACTGTTTAAAAGCTTCAGACGTGTACGAATTAACTTCAGCAATCCTAAAGTAGCAGCTCGTGCCAGAATAGAGCTCCACGAAACAAAGTTCAACGGGAAAAAGCTAAAACTCTACTTTGCGCAGGTAATGAATTCAGGACTTTGGCCTTTGATCATAAACCAATAACGCATTTGGAAAAGAAACTGAAGACAAGGGTTTATTCAAAACGTAAGATGTGTTCAACTAGTGCACTTAAGGTAGAAATCAGACAAAAATTGTACTGCTTAAAGCCAGTAATATGAGCGCAATGAGGCCAAATTTTCAGTATCGTACATCTTTAGGATGCTTGGTGGACATCCGACCCAAAATTTAGACTCCAGGTATCTCTGGCAATGACCTAAACAATAATTAGCACCTTACAGGTATAAATGAAGACTCTGAGACATATACTTTAGGACCCCTGAAGAAAATTTGATGATCCCTGGAATAATGTGGGCCCAGGCCTGTTTTACCTGCCTTGAGCCTGACTTCTGAACAACTTCCCACTGAAAGGTGGAGTTGAATATTTTAAATAGTACTGTGGTTCACAACTACATTCAACCCATGCTGTTCCTCTCTCTTCCAACACTGGGGCCAATGCTGGAAATACTGATGAGCCACATTCTGACCCTGCAAGACAGTGAGCTAACAGGAAGGTGTGACAGGTGCCAAAAGCTCACTAAGATTATTCAGGTGAGGCTTGATGCCTAAAATCAGGTCAAATGTGAACCATCCTGCCAGGATATGGTTTGCCCAAAACTGGACTCTGAGGAAATTCCGGTCAATTGAGTCCCAATTTGCAATGAACTATTCAAATCCAGTTGGGTGGAACACACTAAGGAAAATCTGGTAGGTGTTTTATTCACCTCTTGCATATCCTATGGGATATATCTTCTAATGATTTCAGTGGAAGGAAATGTAAATGAGTGTTGTTTTATTGAAAAAATCTTTGCAAGATAAGTGTATTGCTGGTAAAGTCAACATTTATTGCCCATCCTGAACTGTCTTTGAAAATGTGAAAAAGTCTTCTTGAACCATTCCAGTCCATGACAGATATGTAAACCCACAGTACTCTTAGGAGGGGAGTTCAATGATTTTGATCCAGCAACAATGAAGGGATGGTTCCAAGTCAAGATGGTATCTGGCTTGGAGGGGATCTTAGTGATTTTTCCTATTCATCTGATGCCCTTGTCCTTTTAAGTGATAGAGGTCACGGGTTAGGAAGATGCTGTTGAAGAAACCTTGGTGAGTTGCTGCAGTGCATCTTGTAGTTGTTACACACTACTGCCACTGTGTGTTGTTGCTGAGGTTTATGTGAATATTCTACTAAAATTTCCTTTCTTGTGCCACCCAGATGATAGTTAACATGTGGGCTATACAGACAAAAATCTACCTGTGGGGTTTTAAAATGCTGCCTTTTCAACCTGATACTTAAATCCAGTCTGGTTTAAATAGCTATTAAACAGGTAGTGTTTTGGTGAAAACTATTTGTCAAACCTTTTTAATTAATGTAAATTATATTCAAACCCAACTCTTCCTTCTCCCTTCCAACAAAACAAAATTGCTGAGTGTTTTTCATGAAGTTAGTCAGTGCTGTGAGTTGTTATGTGACTACCTAAATACACCAGTTAGAACTCTTACAACCAACAGTGTCCAAATATTGTTCCCATTAATCTGCAATGAATTTGAAACCAGGCCCTGAAGTTGAAAGGATTGCATGCTAATATACAGTAAAATCCAGTCCTCAGTGGTTTTATTTTTAAGAATATAAAAAGTCAAGTGTGCCTGTTCCAAAGTGATCCATTCAGTCTTCAACTTCACTGCAAGAGTACTTAGTTAATAATGCAGTAGCAGGTAAATTCTGGATGAGCAAGGGCATGCAGAATTATCACAATTTGAGTAGGAAGAAGTTTGTTGTTTGTTATAAGATTAAAACATTGTTCTTCCATTCAATAATATGACATTGTTGGGTGATACCTTGTTCCTGCAATCTATGAACATCAAGCAGCTGCCGCAGACCATGTTCAGTGAGTGCATTTTTCAAAGCAACTTGTGACTTCATGTGCCTTAATATTAGCAGTCACTGCTGATGAGAATCTTGAAATTTTAAACTAGTTTACTCACCACTGACCTTTTTTATTTTTATCCATATAGTTATGTGCTGGTCTAGTGACATATGGACTAATGTTAGAAAATCAGTTGTTGTGAACGCAGTTTCTGAAAAATATTCCTCTGGTGCTTCAATCACGCAGAATGATCAACTCCACAGTTTTCTTTGCACTTTAAATTACTGCTGTTAGCATGAAGGTCTGGTGGCTGAGGAAGTTGCAAATGGGCAGTGCAAAGGGTATAGAGATCACCAGGCTGCAAACAAAGTGTGCAGGGAGTGAGTCAACCATATTCTTTTATAGTGCCTCATGCTCTTACAGAGATAAAGTATCATAAACCCAAAATCAACATCTACACTTACATGGTTCATTGAAATATGCATGTGGCCTGAGAGAATTTACAAAAGGGCAGAGGCCTTGTTGTGAATTGGCAGAAGAAAATGAAACACCTGTACATATCCATGTACAAACACCCACAGTTTTGAGTACTGAACAGTTTTCTATACGTATGTAATTTTCCTCTGAGATGGCACTACTACTGGCATAGACAGGAATTTCTACCTGCCAGTCTAATTCATAGAATACTCTGACCCACTTTTCAGTTTGAGGCCAGTTGTGTATGCAAGGTAGATTCCTATTAGCTTCAACTCAACAAAACTCCATTACTGCCCTAAGATTACAAGTAGGCACTTCTCGAACAAAAACAAAGCTGCTGGAAAAGCTCAGCAGGTCTGGCAATATCTGTGAAGGGAAAAAACAGAGTTAACATTTCGGGCCCAGTGACCCTTCCTCAGAACTGATGGTGGCTGGAAAATGTCAGTTTATATGCAGGAAAAAGGGGAGAGGGATGGTGTAGGGAGTAAATGATAGGATAGAGCCTAAAGAGAGAAGAACAGTTGGATACACAAAGAGTTGATAACGATCAGGCTGGGATGGTGAATAGTTATTAATGGGGACTATTAGTGACGAATAACAGTTAGTGTATAATGGCAGGCTGTTTGGTAACAAGGCCTGGTGTGTGGGGTAGGGGGCTGGGACATGGGAGAGTTTAGGCCCTAAAATTATTGAACTCGATATTGAGCCCAGAGGGCTGCAGGGTCTCCAAGTGGAAAATGAGCTGTTGTTCTCCTAGCTGAACTTCGCCAGAACACTGCAGCAAGCCAGAGACAGAAATGTTGGTCAGGAAACAGGGTAGTACGTTAAAATGGCAAGCAACGGGTAGTTCATTTTTGCGAGCAGAACGTAGATGTTCTGCAAAGCGGTCACCCAGTCTACACTTTGTTTCCCCAATGTAGAGGAGACCAGATTGTGAGCAGTGAATGCAGTAGACTAGATTCTGGAGAAGTGCAGGTGAAGTGTTGCTTCGCCTAGAACGCATGTTTTGGCCCTTGGATACTAGGGAGGAAGGAGGTAAATGGGCAGGTGTAGCACCTTCGCCAGTTACAGGGGAAGGTACTATAGGGCTGTGGGGGGGTGTTGGGGGTGTAGGAAGTGTGGACCAGGAGGGAACGGAGGGAACGCTCCCTGTGGAAGGTGGACAAGGGAGGGGACGGGAATATGTGTCAGGTGGTGGCAGTTCGCTGGAGGTGGCGGAAATGGCACCTGATGACCTTCTGGATTTGGATGCTGGTGGGATGATAGGTAAGGACAAGGGGAACCCTATCGCTGTAGCGGGAGGGAAGAGATAGGGTGAGGGCGGAAGTGTGGGAGATGGATCGGATCCGGTTGAGGGCCCTGCCGACCACGGAGGTGGGGAATCCTTGGTTGAGGAAGAAGGTGGACATTTCGGAGGCTCCCTTCTCGAAGTTGGTCTCATCTGAACATATACGACGGAGGTGGAGGAACTGAGAGAATGAGAACTGAGAGAATTTCATCCAAGTAGGCACTACTGTGTGATTCTTGATCTACTGCTCCCAACGTGGGGCATCTAGCACAAAAGAATAGATCAAAACCAGAGATTACAAGTTCTTGAATTTCTTGGAAGAGGGCACCATGAATATGTTTACTGATTAAGTGCAGAGTATAGGGATAAATGGAAATAAAGGCTAGTCTCCTTTAATGACTTGCTCCCTTTTGCAAGTTAACACATAACCATCATAGAACATTGTGTACTGCAGTTTTTTCCAAGGTGTTTTCAAACCAGAATTCTCATATGTTTTGTTCTTGTTCAGCCTACAATGAGTTACAAACAGCCAGCCAAGAACAGGACAACACCTAACAACAAACTCCATTCCTCTCGCCAATATTTGTAAACCCCACCACAACTGTGTACCCCAAAAGGTGCAGTTGGTGAACTTGAGGTAGCATTTAGCAAGTCATAATCAATATATATACAGTAAGAAGGACAACAGAATCCTGCTACCCAGAATTCCAAGTGGATGTTAAGAAAGTATGGTGGAAAATTTAGTGCAGTGAAAGTACACAAATGTATCACAATTGCACTGTACTTCAATGGAAAAAGAATTGCACAAGCTTGCTCTGCTTCATAAAGCTTGATTCACTTTATTAAATGTATCTGTAGGCAGAAAATGGAAAAATACAGTAGATAATCCCTACATAGAAAGAAATCAAAACATAGCCAGTCAAATGATTGACGTTTCAATGAGTGAGCATTTTGGGGACAGTGCCTATAGCTCTAAGTTTCAAAGTCATTATGGAAAGGATTGAGGATAGCGCAGAAATTAAGTGTCTAAATTGAGGGAAGGCCAATTTCAATGTCATTAGACAAGTTTTGGCCAACATAGACTGGGAACAGCTACTTGCAGGTAAATCTACATTTGGAAAGTGAGAGTCTTTTGAAAATAGTATTGAGAATTCAGGGCCAGTGTGTTCCTGTAAGAATGAAGGGCAAGGGCAGCAGGTCCAGGAAACCATGGGTGTCAAGGGATAGTGAGTTTTGTAAAGAATAAGAAGGAAGCTTATATCAGGTACAGTGCATTTAGAATCAGGAGAGGACCTTCAAAAGTATAGAGAATGTAGGAGGTAGCTTAAAAAGGAATTTAGGAGGGCAAAGAGGAGCCACAGGATATCTTTGGCACACAAGATCAAGAAAAACCCCAACAATTTACATAACTATGTTAAGAATAAGAGGATTACAAGGGAAAGGGTGAGACTGAAGGGGCAATCAGTGCATGGAACCACTGAACATGGGTGAGGTCTTAAATGAATATATCTCATTTGTATTCACAGGAGAAGGACACTGTATTCAGGGATATCATCTGGGATGATGAGGTTCTGGACCATGTTAAAATTAATAAGGAGAAAATATTATACATTTTAACAGGCATATATGTGCACAATTCCCCAGGTTCTGATGAGATGTATCCCAGGTTGCTGTGGGAGGCAAGACAGGAGATTGCTGTGGTTCTTGTGGATATATTTAATACTTTGTTGGCCACAGGTGAAGTGCCAGTAGACTGGAGGATAGCTAATGTGGTTCCTTCATTCAAGAAGGGCAGCAGGGAGAGATGAGGTTATTACAGACCAGTTAGCTTAACATCTGTGGTAGGAAAATTATTGGAAACATTTCTGAAGGGCAGGATTAATCAATGCTTGGAAAGGCAGGGATTGATCAGAGATAGCAGCTTGGATTTGTTCAGAAGAGATCTTGTCTGACTAATTTAATTGAGTTTTTTGGCAAAGTGGCTAAATATATTGGTGAGGGTACGCAGTTGATGTGGTTTGCATGGACTTCAATAAAGCCTTTGAGAAAGTCCCAAATGGAAGGTGAGTCTAAAAGGTAAGGCCCATGGGATCCAAGGCAGATTGGAAAACTGGATGCAAATTGACTTGCAATAAGGAGGCAAAAGGTAATAGTGGAGGGATGCTTTGTAATTGGAAGCTTGTGACCAGTGGCGCACCACAAAGTTTGGTGTTGGGATGCTTACTGTTTGTTATTTACATTAACATCTTGGATGTAATTGTAGAAGGTACAATTAGTAAGTTTGCGGATGACGCAAAAATTGGTAAAGTTATTGATAGTGAGGAGAATGGTCTCAGGTTGGTAAATTGGGCAGAACAACGGCAATAGAATTTAATCCCGATAAATGCAAGATAATGCATTTTGGGAGTTTTAGTAAGGAAAAGACATACACACATAATGAATAGTGGGTCATCAGGGAGTACTGAGGAACAAAGGGACCTTGGTGTACAAGACCACAGATCCCTGAATGTGTCAGCACATTAGTCAGGTTGGGAAGAAGGCATATGGATTGCTTGCCTTTGTTAACCGGGACGTAGAATATAGGAGTAACAAAGCCTTGTTACAAAACATTGGTTAGGATACAGAAGGAATATTGTGTAAAGTTCTGATTGCCAAGCAATTGGAAGGATATGATTGTACTGGAGAGAGTGCAGACGAGATTCACTTTGATGTTGTCTGGGATGAATAGTCTCAGTTGTTAAGAGAGACTGGACAGGCAGGATTTGTTTTCCTTGAGGCTGAGGAAGCATCTGATTGAGGTATACAAATTTGTAAGAGATATAGATGGGATAGATCATGAGAATCTCTTCCCAAAACAGACACGTCTAAGACCAGAAAGCATAAGTTTAAGGTGAGGAATAAGTGAATGAGAGGAGAATTGAGCGAGAATATTTTCATCCAGAGGGTGGTAGAAATATGGAATGTGCTATCTGACAGGACGATGGAGGCGGATACTCTTGCAACATTTAGGCTATCGACCGAGTGCAGGTAAATGGAATTAGTGTAGTTTTTAGTTGGCATAGACATGGTGGGTTGAAGGACCTGTTTCTATGCTGTATGACTCTATGACAACACTTGAGGAAATAGGAACCTTGGCTATCACTGGTACTGGCATCTCTATTTTTGTTATGAACTGAGCTTAGAAAATGATCTTTGTGGAGTGTGAATGTACAGTGTTCAAGAGAATACCACATGGATGCAAAACACTGTTACAAAATCCATGCAAGAGGGAACTTCTCAAAAATGACCAGATAAAATTGCTATATGGCCAATTTGTTGGATGTCATAATTTTTCCGGTGGGAATAATCCTGCTTGTTGCATAATTATTACTTCTAAGTATTTTTTATGAACTCATGTTTCAATTATAGAGCCATACTTGCCAGGAGCTCATATTAGAAGATTGACTCTGTAATTCTCATAAAAGGCTTTAGGGATATTGAACATTGTGTTCAGCTTCTATACTGAAGGCACATATTGCCATTTTGCCCCAGCATTCTCGATCAGAATTTAGAATTTATTGCAACCTTGCAGTATCATGACAACATGAATCTGATAGTGGTTCTAAGAGATGATATTCTATTTACATTCATAATTCAGTTCCTTTTATGCCACAAGTGAACAAACTCTGTGCTGGAGGTAGGATACTTGGTAAGTAGGATGCTAGATGTGTAGAGGTAGGGTACCAGTTGAGTAGATTAGCAGTTAGATAGGGGTGGGGTTATTAGATGGGTAGGGGTGTCAAGAACATAGATGCTAAGTTACAGTGTCAGCTAGTGAGAGGGAGGATGCTGGGATAGAATGCCGGATGAGTAAGGGATGCAGTTCTCTGAAGGTTGGATGCCAACTGGGAAGAGGAATAGTGCCAGGGATAGGATACCAGATGAATAGGGGTTAGGTTGTCAAGTAAGTACAGTGCCAAATGAGTGGGAGACAAGGAGTTTAGTATGTATTGTGCCAACTGGGGTAGGGATGGAGTGCCATGTGGGTAGAATACCAAGGGGGAAGGGATAGGGTACCAAGGTGTAAGGTGGCAGGATAAATGATCCAGTTTTAAGGGTATGTTAGTGTGGGTGGAGGAAGTCAGGTTCAGCTGGGAGCAGGGAGGTTAGCTGTCAGGACTGGACGATGGCGTGAGATGTCAGATCAGATTCAGGAGGATCAGGTCAGATTAGGTCTGGTCCAATGGCAGAAGAGCCATCAAATTCCAGAGAGGTATCGAGTAAGTGGTCTGGGGAGGGATGTAATTTGGGGTGTACGAGGTATGTATGGGGCCTATTTAAAAATTACTTGGAGTTAGACAATATATTTAATAGTCTAACTTTTCCTGAGTAACTAGTTTACCTAATCTCATCAGAACCCTCTGAAATCTCCAAATGGCAGGACATAGTGAAGTTGTCCAGCAGAAAAAATTTTTTCCCAATTCCTTCAGTGTCTGTGACGATGGGATTCTGCAGGGTCTCCATGCACAATTCCCATCTACGCTGGAACAACGATGTCCAGCCATTGTAAAATCCAGGCCATGATCCAACTGTTTAGAATTTGTTCTGTTCTAAACATAGTACCTTTCAGTAGCACCAAATTAAAACATGGGAACTGGGGAAAAACTGTAACTATATTTTTTCTTGCTGAGAAGGTCAGGTTCATAATGCAAGTATGAAAAGAGCCTGCTTGTGTATTGGAAGTGAACTGCTACAGTCATCTGATTTACTGTAGATTGAAGTTTGAACCAATTTATTTCCCAGGTTCAAAATCAAGGTCCAGATGGAGACAATCTGCACCTTGCCCCTCCACAGCCAGCAAAACAATTCCTCATCTCCCCTCCAGCGTCACCACCTGTGGGATGGCAACAAATCGATGATGCTACACCAATCATCAACTATGATCTCCTCTATGCAGTGGCAAAACTGGGACCTGGTAGGTTTTTGCATCTTTCATCTTACATCATGGCTACTAAGTAATTTTGCAGAATTACACGCAATGTTTAATATCACCATAAGGCTAGGAATATCAAACACTTTGCAGAAATGAAGGCTAAGTCAATGGTTCCCTTGATATTTTTGACTGAAAAGTGTCTTGCATTCATTGCTGGTCATTTCATATCTTCTACATTATGTCATGTGCAAAAGTATGCTTTACCTGTTCTTTGGCTGCCTTGTCTTTCCAATGGCATCTAATGATATTATTGTTTTTCACATGTTGCAATCACTTATCTGTGATCAAGTAAATTCTCCCACTTTACGTAATTTCCTGGCTACTATTTAATCACTTAATACTAAATGCAGCATTAGATATGCTTGCATCCTCTGACTAACTATTCAGAACAACTGCAGCCTAGCTAAGGCAAAGCAGGTTACTGAGAAATGTCATAATGCAAGAAGTAGCAATTTTGCTTGGGGCTAAATGTACATAAAATGTACAAAAATTTTACCTCTCTTGAAATGTGTACCTTTTCTGTGTCAGGTTTTTGCTCAGGTTAATTTACGTATGACCCATTACAAAATCTGTTGTGAGCCAACTCAAAAGGGTGCCATTTTAAAATATGTTTTACAAAATACCTTGACGTATTTAAAAGCAGTAAATTGATGTAGTTTGGCTAATTTGGAAGAAATGGATCTATAACAAAAAAAATGACACTGTCAATTTTTTTATAATTGGGTATTGAAGCCAGTTTCTTAATAAATCGATATTCTGAGGTTTTTACAATCTTCCTATTTGTAAAAATTGTGCTTCAAAGAATAAGCTTAATTTTAAGAGCCTCCTCAAAGGCCCGCAAATAAACATAAATAGAGGAAACTCCTAATGGTGATTAATGCACCCAGGGACATGGGCAATTTTGAGGATGTGTGACTAGTTTCTAGTAAGATGTTTATAAATTCGCGGAAAAGACCACAGGAAATTCTGTTATATTGAACCTGATTTGCGTTAAAAGTTCTGAGCTATTTTATGCCATTATGACTAATTTTAACTGGTTTGAAATGAGAAAACACGCAAACAAGCAGATACTCCAGACCATTTCCATATGTTCAGAAAGGGTAATATGTTGCAACCTTTTAGCCTGTTGAGTTATTACAAAGCAAATTCCATTTTACATAATTTAAAATAGAATATATTGTACAACCAAAGATAAAGCACAGTTTTGGGTGAAGGCAAGTAGTTTTGCTAAAATAGATGACAAATTCTTGAAGATTGTGCTTTAGAAAAATGATTAATGTAATCTTAAGAAATGTCATGATTCTTTTCATCCATGCTAATTAGCAAAAGATATGATTTCTGCTGATATGGTTGGGCTTAGTTTGGTATCATGTCCTAAGTCCTAAATGATGGAAAGCTAGACTTTGTCTCTAAATTGTTAAATGTGCTACATAGCTAATCGCAAAGGTTAAACTAATTTGTTTCAAAACAAATCTTAAAAAAGGTTCTGGCTAAATTTAGTGTTTTAGAAATTTGAAGAATTTAGTGAATAGCTAGTTACAGTTTTAGGAGTCATCCACTGTGAGTGCTGGAGATTCTTCCTTTGAGTAGATACACCTTAGTCATTACTTACCGTCTGCTTGTTAATATTCTGCAGGATAACATGAACATTCAGTTTGGCAGTAGAGCCAGCAGAATAATAAGAAGCATATTAGCTCCTCAAACCCCTTCAAAACCCCTCCAACCCCTCAGTTTCCAGCTTGAGGACATTAGCATCTAAGAAGCATGATACCCAACCTCTACCAGGCATTCATGTAGTCTTGGGTAGTGTATTGTCAGGGCTCAGTGAAAGAAATCTTGCACATGGAATAACTCTATTGGCATCCTTACAGTATTAATTGATGAAACCTCAGAATGGCCAGGCCCTAAAAAAAAATCACAGGTTCACCTTCTCAACATAGATTGAGCTGCCTCACCAAGATCTAAAAACAGGATTGTGGCTCAAGATTCCTGCAGTGTAAGTGGGAGGATTCTCCAAAAAGACATTTATCCCTTGCTTTCAATCATTTAACGTGGAAAAATCAAGTATGGGAAGGCACAATTCATTGCCTTCTCAACCGCTGACCAGTAAGGCCATTAAAGAATAATGGGGAGTCAGGGATATTTTGTAGTATTAAATATCATTGGTATCAGCTTTTGCTTGAGGGATCTGAAAATATACCTGAAAAAAAGTCTCTAGCTGTGACATTAACAATTTCAAGTGCTGAATCAGGGTGGACAAAAGTTTGTGTACAGTCAGCAGCCAACAAGATAGCCCATCATTCATTGTGACCCAAACGTATATTTATCTTCTGCTTTTAAATTAATGTTATAAGAGCAGTTAAAGAGCATTCAAATGTTGATATCAGATTAACAGTCTTCCCAACAGTTTCTGTAGGAATCGATTTTAGCAAGGCTCAGGAGGGATTTCAAACTTAAGCTTCTGGGGGCAAAGAATTGTCTGACAGTTTCCCAGTAATGAAAGTTCACGTCATGATAATTTTATGTAATTTTACAATGGTAGGCTTGGGCTTTTTGTTACCTGGGGTTTAAACTGACATTGGCTATTCACTGAGTTGGAGAAAAAGTCCAAAATTTGATATAATTATATTTTGACTATGCACCAAAAAAATACTAAACTGTAGAAACAGAATTGTTTAAATTCTCTTTAATCTCTTGATGGAAGTTGGTTTTGATTTTATTTTTGGTGTTCAAATCAGAACCATTCGCTTCATCATGGATTGTGGTTGTTTTTCACAAGCTTCGCATAGTTGTTTCAAGAGCACAAGGATTATCTTAGGAGCATCATCTGCTTCGATCAGCCACATCCAACAAGCTCCATATCACCCTTTGGCCGTGCTAAACTGAGTTCAGTCTGTGAAACCACTTGTCAACAGCAGCCAAACTTTCTTTATGGCTTCAAAGTGCTGCTAATAATACAAGTTGAGATTTGATTTTTTTTGGGAGGTGGGGTTCAACATTCTTGTGGGACGTATATACCATTGAGTCATGCAATGGACTACACAGTGCTGGGACATGGATTTTGAGAATCACAGAATTATCACGATGCAGAAAGAGGCCATTTGGCACATCGTGTCTGCACTAGTCCTCTGAACATTTTAACTTGGTACCAGTCTCGTACTTTTTCCCAATAACCTGCATATTGTTTCTATTTAAATAATCATCCAGTGCCCTTTCAAATTCCTCAGTTGAACCTGCATCCAGTACACTTCCAGGCAATGAATTCTGTACTCTAATCCACTCATTGTGTGTAAATGATCTTTTCTCAACATGCATTTATTTCTTTTGCAAAACACTTTAAAGCTATCTGGTTCACAATTCATTTATGAATGGGAATAATTTCTCTCTTTTGATTCTGTCCAGACCCCTCCATGAAATCTCGTCTTGGCCACCTTCTCTCCAAAAAATCACCCCAACTTCTCCAGTCTTTCATCAAAATGGAAGTGCCTCATCCCTGGAAGCATTCTCATAAACCACTTCAGCTGACGTCTAACTTGATAAAAGTTCATTGTAACTTCTCTGCTGGAGTATTCTATACCTCTATTGATGAAGCCTAAAATACGAATTGCTTTGTTAGGTCTCTATATCTGTTCTGCCGACTTTAATGATGTACATTTCAGTCTCTCTGCTTCTGCACAACCTTGAGAGTGGTACCCTTTACAAAGAACATGGAGAGACTGTATAAAATGAAGTGTATTACCTCAGAGTTCCCCACAATGAAATTAATCGGCCACCTGTCTGCCTTCTCTACTTCCTTATGGATGTGCCTTTGATGTTCTACACTGTTTATAATGTTCCTAAGTTTTGTGTCATCTGCAATGTCTGAAATTGACTGACTCCTGCAAACCAAGATCTAGATTACTTATATATGCCAGGAAAAGCAAGGGTCCTCATACTGACCCTTGGGGAACTCTACTAATAACCTTGCCATAGCCTAAAAATACCCAATGCCCATTACTTTTTATTTTCTATCTCAGCCAATTTTGAATCTACATTGCTATTGAACTATAAATTTCTTCACATGTCTGTGTGTAGTACTGTATCAAATACTACTTGAAGTCCATGTCCCAACACACCAACAACTCTGTCCTTATCATTTCTCTCTGCTACCTCTTCAAAGATCTCCAGCAAATTAGTTAGACATGATTTTTCCCTCAAAAAATCCGTGCTGACTCTTCTGAATCAACCTATAGTTTTCCATGTGACTAGTAATTCCAGCCCAAAACGATAGAGAAGGGGGAAGCAGTACCAACTGATGTTGTTGATGAATCATAATCCAGAAACCCAAGTAATGTATTGGAAGCCTGGGATTGAAATTTTACAAATATCTGGAATTAAAAGTCTCATGATGACCATGAAATCATTGTTGATTGTAGTAGAGCCCCATTTGGTTCACTGATGTCTTCCATCCTTGCCACATGTTAGTTTCAGGGGGTTTGCAATCACAGTTAGGTAATATAGATAGGGGATGATTTATAGTGATTTTCTGATAGTTTATTGAGTTTAATAAGCAGCAGTTTAGATACGATACATTTGTTAATTAGGCGAAGAAAGTACATAACTGTAACAATTGAGGGTGGTTCACTGATACCAAAGGACAAACAGGCTGTTGGCATGGAACATGTTGGTTTTGTTAAGATGGTGAGGCAATGTCTTGCTGTCTAATTGAGGTGCTAGGGAACGCTTCTCTGGATCTTCCTTCTCTTCTTCTGGTCCATCTTCCATCTGAGAAAACGCTGAGGACCCCCCGGTAAGAACTCCTCAATGGGAACTCCCCTCTGCCCTGAGCACTTAGGGGCAACTCATTGGGGACAGGTTTTTTTTTTTCTGTGTTAATCAACTCTCTGAACCCTTTTGGCCAATGGCCATGGGACAGCTACTCATGACAGCACATGACTGTTGACACTTGCCCACCTTCATCTGAGGGTTAAGTTTACCATTCTTTCTAAGAAAAAATTACTTATTTTTGAAAACAACACCCAGATATTAGGGTAGTTTGGTGTTTGAATCTTTTATTTATGTTTGTGGAAGGCTAATTACGAATGTATTAGTCATTAGTCTATACAGTTAAATGAAATATCATGCTACATGGGAAATATCAGATATGGAATGCTGAGTGAACGCAGGTCTAAAGAGGACCCCAATTTCCAACACTGGTCTAACCTATATGTGACTTAGGACCCACAGTAATGTGGTTCTTAAATGCCCTCTGAAATAGCTTAGCAAGCCACTCAGTTATATGAAACAACTAAAGTCTCAAAGGACCACCTAGCATTAACCTAGGCACCACAACCCATGATAGAAACCGAAGCCCATATTCATTGAATGAATAAAAATGAAATTGCTTCTCAAAATTTTCCCACCACCTAAGTTAAATTGATTGATCTGGAATTGCTATCTTTACCATCTCTTTTTTAACCGAGGATGTAATGTTTGCAATTCTCCCCTTTCCTCTGGCACCACCCTTGAATCCAGGGGAAATTGAATGTCCATTGCAGCATCTGCCTTCCATTCTCATACCTTCAATATCAATAGATGTATCTCATGTAGTCCCTGTGTTTCATCAATTTTAATTGCTGACAGTTTATCCAATATCTCTTCCTTATCAATTTTAAACCCTTCTAGTGACAGTTTCCTTTGCTGTCACCATCACCTGGGCAGCATCTACCTGATAGGAGAAGAGATGCAAAGCGGTCACGCTGGAGGACATGCAAAGCATGACCGAAGATTCACCAAGGTGTTGCCTGAAATGGAGCATTTCAGTTATGAAGAGAAGCTAAATGAGCTTGGGCTGTTTTCTTTGGATCAGGGAACGTTTGGTGTGGGGGGTGGCGGTGGCGGTGGTGAGGGAGGTGGTTAGAGGCAAGTAAGATTATGAGGAGCATAAACAGAGTGAATAGAAAGCAAAAAAATAGAAGAACAATGGATGCTGGAAATCTGAAACAAAAACAAAAATTGCTGGAGAAAATCTCAGCAGAACTGGCAGCATCTGTGGAGGTCTATGACTTCTTCGGAACTGACGGTAGCCATGAAAAGGACTTTTTTTATGCAGAAGATGGGGTGGGGGGAGGGGTGGGGTAAACGATAAGTGGAGATCGAGCCCAATGAGAGAGAAAAGTAGTTGGACAGACAGTTGGATGGTTAAAGCTCAGTATAGGGGAATGAATAGTTGCTAATGGAGACAATTTTGTGGCTGACAATGGGTAGTGTGTGGTAGTAGCCATATAATGTCAGGCTCTGTTATGTGGGGGCTGTGAAAGGTGCACAAGCCCTAAAATAGTTGTACTTGATATTAAGTCCAGAAGGCTGCAGGATTTCCAGGCAAAAATTGGCATGCTGCTTTTCCAGCTTGAGCTGAGCTTCGCTGGAGCACTGCCGCAAGCCTGAGACAAAGATATTGGCCAGAAAATACAGTGTGTTGAAGTGACAAGCAACTGGAGGCTCAGAGTCTTATTTTTAGACAGAATGTAGGTGTTCTGCAAAGTGGTCACCCAGTCTGAACTTAATTTCCTCAATTAGAGAAGACCACATTGTGAGCAACGAATGCAGTAGGCTAGATTGAGTGAAGTTCAGGTAAAACGCTTTGAATAGTCCTGAATAGAAAGGAGCTGTTTTCCTGAGTCAAAGGTCAGTAACAAGGGGCCGTAATTTTAAAGTGAAAGCTGAGATGTTTATTGGGGAATTAAGAACAAACCCCATCACCTGGGTGTCTAGAATGCCCTGTCTGGGAGAGTAGTTGAGGTGGGAAACCTCATAACCTTTAGGCAGTACTTGGATGAGCACTTGAAGTGTCATAACATTCAAAGCTATTGGACCTAGTGTGAGAAAGTAGGACTAGTGTAGGTAATTGTATATTTTTGGCAGTACAGAGTCAATGGGCTAAAGGCCTTCATCTGCGTTGTATGATTCTAACTCTGCCATTCCTCTTGTGCAAGTGTAAACCACCATTTTGGCCCATAATTGTTCCTTTTCATCGTTTTGATACCGTTTCACAATTGATGTGCTGACAGAAGACTTTGAGATATCCTTTGTATTGACCGCCACTCTTTTTTTCTCGTAATCCCCCTTTGCTTTTTATATGTGATTTTTCATCTCACTTCTGAACCTTCTGTGCTCCATTTGCTTCTCAATTTTATTTACTACCTGACACCAGTCATAGCAACTTTTTCTTTTTCAATTTCTATCTTACTTAACACTCACTTCACTAAGGATTTGTTTGCCCTTCCTTTCCCTTTTGAGGGAAATGTTTTGACTGTGCCCAAACCATTTCCTCTTTGAAGGCAGCCCATTTTTGGAGTTTGCACATTCTCCCCATGTCTGCGTGAATTTCCTCCAGGTGCTCCAGTTTCCTCCCACAGTCCAAAGATGTGCAGGTTAGGTGGATTTGCCATGCTAAAAATTGTTCATAGTGTCCAGGGTTGTGTAGGTTATGTGGTGTAGCCAGGGAAATGCAAGGTTATACGGTTAGGGTAGGGGAGGGTGGATCTGGGTGGGATGCTGTTTGGAGGGTCGTTACTACACTGTAGGTTCTATAATTTCGAGCTTTTATTTTTCCTATCAACCTCTGGTTCCAGTCTATCCTGCCTAACTCTGTCTTGTCTCAATAAATTCAACTCTTTTTCAGTTGGTTATTCTTACTCTGGATCGACCAATCTAAATTTTATGATGAAATATTCACTGACACGTAAATGTTCCTCCATGCTCATTTGATCTCCTTAGCCCATCTTGTTCCCAAAATAGCTCTAGCAGTGCCTCCTTCCTTGTTGGAGTGAGAGGAATTCCTTACATACTGCTGTAAGGAATTCTCCAAAATAGTGAAATAATGAGGAGTCCCTTTCTCCCTTAGCTATTGGATTATTGTGACATTTTAACATCGAAGTAATTTAAGCACATGGATCCGTTTGTGTTTACCTTACATGGGGTTCGTCTACATCTTGGCAAAATTGTGGGGTGTGGGTGATTTGTTTGGAAAAGCAGTGATTGGTTTGCTGTGAGCAGAATTGGTGGCTTCACCATCAATGTGTAACTGCCAACATGCCAAGGTTTGATACTGTGCAGCATGATTCATCAGCTTTCTTGCAGGAGAACTCTTGCACTGGGATGTTGTGAGTCTAAGAGTAGCCAGAAGAGAGCTCAATGATTTTCCGTTCTGTTGTTATTATAGGGTACAGAATTGTGGGTGACAGTGGGTAGCCATCCTGAACTGAGCTCAATTGCAGCACTATGTGATCTGAGGCAGCTGCACATGACAGAGTACAGCCACATGCAGGGCAGGGAAGCTGAGGCAGCAGTTCAGTAACTCTGGAGAGCCTACAATGGACTAGGATTTTGCCATGGATAACTGGATTCTAGACCAATTATAACTGGGATATCAAGCTCATAGTCAACAATGACATTTAGCTCTTACTGGTCAAGGTTCAGCTGGAAATTCCAAATAGATTTCAGTTTCAATGGAGACACTGAAACACTTGGAGAAAAGAACGTTACAGGATTGGCCACCTCCATGTATGTCTCTGGCTCAGGAGGTGATAGACCTGACACCACTTTGACTCTGTCTTGTCCTGATGAAAATCCCACTGGCCAGCAATACCAGCTCAGAGATAAGATTGTAAAGTAAGCAAATTTCCTGTTGTCCCATTTCCACCTCACATGTCAAAATCGAACCCTTCGTTGCTGTTCCCCTGCTGTTATTTGCACGCAATGGCAGAAGAAAGGAAGGTCAAGCATTGTTAATCCATTATCATAATATTACTATTTAAAAGTTATCTGTGTTTTCAGAGTTGGTTGATAGTGATTTACTGCTACATTACCAATTTTTAATTGTCCTTGTATTACTATAACACTTCCATAGAAGATATTTTATTTTCTAGATTCCACACAATCAAGCCAAATAACTATTAGATTCATGTTTTTTTTTCCTCATCCTTCACAATTTTCTCCCTTTCTCCATGCCTCTCAACATTTTGTTTTTGCTTTGGCTGCTGTATCCAAGTTCTATCCCAGCTTTGGTTGATTTGCCCCATTGTGCTGTCTCTCCTGGTCAGAATTTCAGGTCCAAAATATCAGTTAAATAAATAATGAGGAACATTTGATTATTGAGAAATAAACTTCTCCCAGCCCAGTTTCGGCCAAGTGCAGTGCCAGGATAACTTCGCTATCATTGATCATCATTGTGACCGTTATGTAAGTTTAAATAATTACACTGATTGTTATTAAGAAATTTATGCTGATTTCAAATTTATCCTATTGGATTGGCCTGAGACATCCTGAACCTTGAACATAAGGAATTTCTTACTAGTATGTAAAGTCCTGACTGAAGCAGCTGCTGTGGTAAGAAATTGTATCATATATGTAATTCACTATCTGCAGATTTCAGCTCAACGTATTTGTCAGATTTTCCCAGTTAGCGATTTTCTAACATAAATAATTGTTTTCTAATATCAGCTCACTTCAGTGTACGTCCCTGAAGGACACATTTTCAACATGAAATACCAGGCTCCCATGTCATGCAGTACCATGTCATTAATTTGAGCCTGTAGCAAGGCTGCTGTTCACTCATGAACAAATTGAAATTTTGTGAAAGAGATGGTACTGGCTAATACCAATCAGGAAGGCAGTGGAGTTCAATCCCTGATCTATTCCAAATCTGGCCAAATCTATGGGTTAATCATAGGGAAGAAACAATTAGTTTAAGTGCGTCTTTAGTTAAGGGGCAAATAAAAGGGATGCAATGACCTTGTGCTATTATCACTAGATTATTAATCCAGAAACTCAGCTAATGTTCTGCAGACCCAAGTTTGAATTCTAGCACAGCAGATAGTGGAATTGAATTCAATAAAAATACCTGGAATTAAGATTGTCGATTTTGCGAAAAACCCACCTGGTTCACTTATGAACTTTTAAGGAAGAAAATCTGCCATACTCACCTGATCCAGCCACTGCAATATGGTTGACTCTCAACTGCCCTCTGAAATGGCCTAGCAAGCCATTCAGTTGTATGAATTGCTATAAAATCACTACAAGAAAAAGAAATCAAGCCAGAAAGACCATTTGTCATGGACCTAGGCACCCGAAACAACAATGGTAAAGACAAGCCCGGTCAACCCTGAAAAGACCTCTTTTGGAAGGAAATTTTCCTAAGATTCAGAGAGCTGTCTCATAGACCAGTCAAGCAACAGTCTGCAGCCTGACATAGTCGTATTCACAGAATCATACCTTACAGATAATTTCCCAGACACCACTATCACTGTCCCTTGGTATGTCCCATCCCACCAGCAGGATAGACCCTGCAAAGATGGCATACAGTGAGAAGGCAGTTGCAACATTGACTCTGAACGTCATGAAACCTCATTTCATCAGCGTAAACAGGGAAAGAAAACCTCTTGTTGATTACCAAGTACTGTCCTTGCTTGGCTAATGAATCAGTAGTGCTCCACATTGAACAACACTGAGGCTGGCAAGGGCGCAGAATGTATTCTGGTTGGGAGATTTCAATGTCCACAACCAAGAATGGCTTGAGAGCAGCACTGTCGTCCTAAAGGATATAACTGCTAGACTGGGTCAATGGTAGTTGGTGAGGGAACCAGCAAGTGGAAAAAAACATTTCATGTTATCCTTACCAATCTGCTGATTAAAGATGTGCCTGTCCAAGATAATTATCAGTAAGAGTGACTACCGCACAGCCCTTGTGGAGACAAAGTCCTGCTTTCACACTGAGAATACCCACCATCGTATTATGGTGCTATCACTATGATAGACTTTGAACAGATCTGGCAACTCAAGACTGAGCATCCATGAGGCACTGCGGGCTATCAGCAGCAAAATTCCAACATATGGCCTGGCATATTCCCCACTCAACTATTACCATCAAGCCACGGGATCAACCCCAAGTGATAGACAGAGCTAAGCGATCCCACAACCAACAGATCAGATCTAAGGTCTGCGGTCCTGCCACATCCAATCAGGAATGGTGGTGGACAGTTAAACAACTAACTGAAGGAAGTGGCTCCCCAAATATCCCAATCCTCAATGGTGGAAGAGCCTAGCACGTCAGTGCAAAAGATAAGGCCAAAACATTTGCAGCAGCCTTTAGTCGGAAGTGCCTGAGAGGATGATCCATCTTGGCATTCTTCAGTAGTGTTCAGCTTCACAGATGCTGCATTCAGCCAATTCTATTCACCCCATGTGATATCGAGAAACGGTTGGAGGCACTACATACTGCAAAGGCTGTGGACCCTGTCAACATTCTGGCAACAGACTTGTGCTCCAGAACTTGTCAGTCCCCTAGCCAAGCTGTTCCAATACAGTTACAACACTGGCATCTACCCAACAATGTGGAAAATTGCTCAGGTATGTCCTGCCCACAAAAAAAATGACAAATCCAACTCATCTACTCTCAATCATCAGTAAAGTTATGGCACCACCCCTTGACATTCAATGGCATAACCATCACTGAATTTCCCTACTATCTACATTCTTGGGATTACCATTGAACTTGCAACAGCTACAGGAGCAGGTCAGAGGCTAGGAATACCATAGTGAGTAACTCATTTCCTGACTCCCCTAAGCCTATTCACCAACTACAAAGCACAAGTCAGGAGTGTGATGGAATACTTCCCACTTGCTTGGATAAGTGCAGCCGCAACAACACTCAAGAAGTTTGACACCATCCAGGACAAAGCAGCCCATTTGATTGGCACCATATCCACAAACATCCATTCCCTCTACCACCGACGTTCAGTAGCAGCAGGGTGTGTGATCTGCAGGATGCACTGCAGAAATTCATCAAAGATCCTTAGACAATACTTTTTAAATTCAAGACTACTTCCATCTAGAAGGGCAGGGGCAGCAGATACATGGGAACACTACCAGTTGCACATTCTCCTCCAAGCCATGCACCATCCTGACTTGGAAATATTTTGTCATTTCTTCACTGTCACTATTTTGAAATCCTGGAATTCCCTCCCTAATGGCATTGTGAGTATACCTGGACTGCAGTGGTTCAAGTAGGCAGCTCATCATCACCTTCTCATGAGTAACTAGGAACAGGCAATAAATGCTGGCTAGCCAGTGATGCCAATGCCTCACCAGCCGATAAAAAATGATGCGTCTATTCTCAATTTCTAATCAAAGAGAAAACAACTTTAGGGCCTGTAATAATCCCAAATACAGTCAAACAGTCAGCTGATGTCAAGATTTCAGGGATGATTTTCTGAATACTTTCTCACAGACTTGTTTTCTGGGATGTCACACTACTCATGAAGGATTCCATTGTTGCTTATGATGTGCATCACACACAATCCATTATCATTTACAGAAAGATCTATGTAGCAACAAAAAAGAAGCCGTTGTAGGATTCCACTCTTAAAGTGACTGAAAATTGCATGGAAGGATATCCCTTTTTTTTACCCCAGTAGATACCCATTGCTACAAAATTTCCTTTTACTTGCTTGTGAACCATTCCTGCTCAAAATCCTGCCACTGTTAATACAACCAAAAGACCAGACCTGTAACTAGGGCTCGTGTGCGGTTAAATGTCTTCTATCTGATAACACTTCGTTATTTGACAAGCCTGGGAGAAACTAATGAAATGATACTCATTTAAAAAAAAGTGGGGGCAGAAAGGGGGGATGGGGAATTGGTGCTTCTGAATGAAAATATTCTCTTCTCCTTTCAGAGTTCTGAGGAATGTTCACTGGACCCAAAACGTTAACTCTGATTTTTTTTCTTCACAGATGCTGAGCTGCTGAGCTTTTCCAGCAACTTGTGTTTTTGTTTCTGATTTACAGCATCCGCAGTTCTTTTGGCTTTTATTTTGTTCTCTTCTCCTGCTTGGCTACTGAACCAATGTTTTTTGATTTAAGGGAATGGATTGGCACTGGTTGCATTTAAACTGTGAATGAGCCCAGTAAACCTTTGTTGTGTCTGTTTACTGGAAAATGAATCACTGTTCAGGGATGCTTGAGCATATATGTCACTCGTTAAACTGTTTTGAAGACAGCTCTTCCTATCAAGGTCATGTTTGCCATCAAATACAAGTACCTCTGGAGCCATTAATAAATACCATTAGCAGCCAGATTGCTATTTTAGGAACATTGTGAGCCTGTAGGTTGAAGATCAATCCCTGTTAAGTAAAATGAAAGAGGAGGTGTTTAAATTGTCAGAGGGGGTTTCTGGACGTTTTTGAAAATGAAAGACTATAGGAAAATGAGGCTCCTGCTCACATTTAGTTACGTGTCTATGGAATAAATACACAAACTTGCCAATTTTTCTTTTCTACCAAAGAATTAAGATAATTGTATACACAACGAAAGGCTAGTTAATACATCTTTAGTATTTTAGATAATTGAATGGTTATAAACTTGCACAATGAGCAATTAATTTCACTGTGGGTAAGTGTGCTCATGGATTTATTTTGAAAAAGTTTAACAGGCTCTGGGGAGAAGAGATGCATTTATTATAAGGGGGACTAAAAATAGGGACCACAAACATAAGGTAGTCACTCCTAAATCTATTCGGAAATTCAGTTTCAGTTTAATTGAACTTAGTCTTGTTGTCGTATGGAAATTCATTTTGGGTACTTTGTTCATTTTGGGTACTTTGTTCATTTATTTTAAAAAGTTACAGTACATGTAAACAAATAATAAAAGAAAGTGAATCGACCCATTACAGAGATCTAAAATTAAGTAAAATACTTAATGCACTATAATTGTTTTTATTGACATAATCAGCCAGATGGTCCCACCCTGAATGCATATCCTCATTCACATGTTGTTGGCTGTCCTTTGCTTAAAGGGTGACATCAAGGCTACAAGTTTCTGCTATGAAGTCCTCATGTACCTTAACAGGCCTGTTCTCAATATGCAGATTCAGGCCCATGGGGGCGGAATGCCCCACAAGATAGTGGAACATAGAGCAGAGGATTTGTTTCCTTTTCCTTCCTTCTCCGCTGCCACTCTGCCTCCTCATTAAAGTTTGGATTCAAAGCATGCTGCAACTTGAAAGACAGTTGGTTGCCATTTTGAAAGATTGTAGCAAGATTCTCCAGTCATTAGCATCAATGCTGCTGTACTTCAAGGGGCGCTTATGAGTGCCTTTATAGAGTGTTCCATATCCTCCCTGGAACACTGGCCTTTTGAGAATTGAGCAAACAGGATCTGGCATTTCTTCCATCTGGATACAGTATTCAGCCCATTGCATTTGGTTTGGTAGGGTTTTGCGTTAATGCTTGTGGAGCTGGATTCAACAAGGACACGAGGTTGGCAGTCCTCTGATTGAATCTTCAGGATGCAGCAGAGGTATTACTGGTGGACTTTCTCTAGGACTGTCTGTGTCACGGATATACAGTCCGGGTCTCACTACAGTACAGGAGTGTGTTGAATACTAACTGCTACACAAGGACTTTTATTGACATGCAGAGGTCTTTGTTGTCAGACAGTCACTGACATCATTTATGGAAGGTTGAACTGATGCGGCTGATTTGGTGTTGGAGCTCCTTGCGGCCTTTTGAGAGAGGCGGCTGCCTAGGCTTAGGAAGTGCTCAACATATTCCAGAGTTTCCCCATCAATGCAAATGGGAGGTGGAATATTTGCCTGACTGACTGGGTATACATTTGTCCTTTGATAACAAGCATGGGGCTGGATGAACACAGCAGGTCAAGCAGCATCATAGGAGCAGGAAAACTTGACGTTTCGGGCCTAAACCCTTTATCTCTGATACATTTGTCCTTTCATGAGTTTTTCACAATGAACAAGAAGTGATAACTTGACCAAGGTATCCATTGCCATGCAGGATAGTTTTGATATGCTCTTTCTCAGCATCAAGCTTATACAATGAACAGGTGACTAGGGATCTCGCTCTGAAGTTGCCAATAAGATCTTGTAGCACATGGGACTGTAGAATTCTCAACATGCATCCCAGAGAGGTCAAGGAGGTTGCCAGACTCTGCTGCATTCCCTTGATAATATCCTGCCCAATCAGAATCTACTTGTTTGACCTGTGAAGTAAGTTTGACAGTTAAGTGTTCTTGCTACATCGCCAGGCCATTGTTGGCCCAACCAATCAGAATCCTCTTCTCATACTGGATACAATGGTGTGTTTATTTCAGTTTTTTATGTGTGTGTGCGCCAGATCTGATGAGTGCAAGACGAGAAGTTTCAACTTCTTGTAGCCTTTAGCAATGTTTAAATTCAGCCTTGTATTTGACTTGGAAATGTATCCTTGTATTATAGGGATCATTTTCTGATTTTTTTCTGGAGAGATTGCCTTACACACAGTTGGCATGTGATCAAAATGCAGGTGTGAAAGTTTGAATTACTGGTATATTTTACCTGTGTTAAGGCTCCCCACTGCAACCCACAGTTGCAAAATTATCCCCTTTTATATCACATTTGTAAGTACAAGTAGCAAGCTAAGGTTTCATCCATGATTTTAGTCCATACCTGATGAGAACAGATCAATCTGGGGGTTGGAGGATAGGGGATTGTAATAAAGGCCAAGTTCATATCTCTGTCTTCATGCTGCATCCTAACCCACCAACAATTTAACCCTAGGAGGCACATGAAGCACTTGCCTGAGGCCTTGTAAGTTTTGCAAAAGTTGTTTGAACACCAAAATTAACCCTGACCTGCGCAAGTTGCATTCCATTGAAAGCGTCCAAGATGTAGATAATGATGTCAATATGCTAAGTTTGTTTTGCAGGTTTAATGGTTTCCTTTTCAATGTCATTTGTCCATGTCCTGGATCCCCAAGTTTCAGAGTGAATCTGAAAAGGAATATGCTGACAGGACCTGGTGGGTACAGTAACCCAGACCTCATGGATGTGACTGTGTGAGCTTGTTGCTCTTCCTGCTCCCTCTCCATGCTTTTCTGTAGTGCCATCAGCTCCCCAAATTACAACTGGGGCCAATAGTTTGCCTTTCATACCTGTAAGAATAACCCCATCTTCATTTCTTTTGAAGTGGAAAATTATAAAACAGCCTCACACACATTAAACTTGAAACTGAACCTCACTTCTCCCAATAAAATTTAGTTTCTTCCAAAAGGAAATGTATTGTCCCTATCATTTAATAATGCTCTGTTTTCATACCAGTTTGGCTGCTCCTGTGTTTTGAAGAAATGTCCAATCTATTGCTTCATGGTCTGAAAGAACAATTGCATTAGTTTAACAGTCTAAACCTTAACAATACTTAATATTTCTTCCAGCATTAAGTAAAAGGGAATAGATGACAATGTAAAGATAAATGTTAATTCTGTGCTAATTGCGTAATAAGAGATGCCAGTATTCAGATGAGACGTAGAGGGTAATTTTAACCCCCAAAAGGTTTAGGCTTGTATCAGGAGGGAAGTGGAAAAATAATTAAAAATCAAGAACCTAACTTGCTTTGAACTCATCTAATTTTGGCTTTAGCAGAGGTAGGGTGGGGTGCTGAGTGACCAATCTGCTCCCAGAGGCTTGTTGATCATTTAATCCTTTTAAAGATCCTGTGAGCCTTTTTTGATAATCCCAGCTGGTGTTATTATTGGGCAAGTCCAGATACCAAACTGAAATCTGGCATGGTGGATCATATTTTGTTTTTTTTTTTAATTAGCCAGGTAATCTTTCATTGAAACACAAACAAGAAATGCTGCAGATTTAGTTTTAACAATAAAACATGATTTCATGACATAAGAGGAATGAAGATAACATTGAATAAACCAAGCTATATGCATATAATACGGTTTGAAAGATTTAAGACACCCGGTGCAATACAATATTCCATCCATCCCAAATTAATTCTTTGTCAGTATTCAAACATTAAAGAGCCCTGATACTGACAACTTAACCATTAAACTCCCCCATACATATAGACCAAAACCCACAAGCCACTTGTTCAAAATCTGAACTCTGATATAAAAATATATGAAAATTACATACTTTACATCACAATGTAATAACATTGCTGTTTTGTTGGCCATGTTTCCCAGAACATGGGAAAGCTGACAGCTAAGATGGAATGAGAAGGTTTGAATCCATCAGGTATTTTGATTCATGGTACACCTTATGACTCAGGAAGAACAGGAGCACTTCATCCTAATGTAGCAAACTAATCTGGGAACAGTTCTTTCTTCCTTTCCTTCACAATCTTCTCTGTAATGGCCCACACTTATCCCCATTTCCTGATCTCTCACCCCCACAATCTCTGATCCCCCTTGACCTCAACCTGACCCACAGCAATCTTCAATGCTCTCCATTGTCATATTGTCCCTCCTTGCCATACTCTAACTACACACCATGCCACATCCACACACCCCCACCCCAATCTGTTTCTGAGCAGCTATTATATCAACCTGAAAGCATGGCATTAACACCCTTCTACTCTGATAAGCAGCAAAACTTAACACCTGTAAGCCTGACAGGTTGGGAAGTATGCTTTTTTTAAAGCGTGGACTGTCTGGTGTAAAACTTCCCGAATGTTCAGGGAGATACGTGCTCCTGGATTGCCTTATTATTAATGTCCACCATCCATGCTGTGCAATCCCTTCTTAATAAATACTTGGATCATTAATTCAAGGTTTCGTTTACTTGGTCACATGTATGTAACAGAATCCAAGGCACTACACAAGAAAAATAGAGTTTTGCTGGTGTGCTGGTCAGTATTTATCACTCAGCTAACAATGTAAGACAGAACAGATCAACTAGCCACTTATCTCGATTGCTGTGTATGTGACCTTCTTGTGTATAAATTGGCTGCAGCATTTGCCTACAGATGAACAGTGACTACATTTCAATCATAATTCATTAGGTGTGAAATGCTTGATGTATTCAGCCGTGAAAGATACAATAAACGCTCCATGTGCAGACATAGGATTAATAAACATACTTTGCACAAAACATAAGCCCAAAAAAATACACACAAAACATAAGCCCAAGAAAGAATATTGGACTGAATTTTCCTCCACCGTTTTACTCTGAGGTTCAGAAAGGAAAGAGAGGCTTTAGTTGTAAGGACATATTGGAGAAATGAAATCCTTTTAAATTTGTGCAAAAAATGTTTAAAGATGTGATAAAAAAATTCAAAATTATAAAGGAACATGATGGATTAATTTGGGTGAAACTGTGACTTATAGTCAGTGAGTCAGTAATTTATCAGCATCAATTTAAGATTGTCACCACATGATTGCAAGGATAGATGAGGAGAATGACATTTTAGACACAATTGTTCAGACCTGAAAAACTCAGCACAGCAGTGGAAGTAGAATTCACAAAAGCGTGTAAAAGGAAGGCGATAAATATTTGAAAAGGAACATTTTAAGAGAGAACAGTAAAAGGGCAGGGCATTGAAATCAAGTGGAAAACTCTTTCAGAGCCATGAAACAGGCACAATAGGCTAAATTGCCTCCTTCTGTGCTGTAGAGTTCTATTCCATGACTTGCCCACATTTCCAGTTACGGTTAATGCCAGCAGTTACTCAGGCTTTTGTTATGGGACTGTGTTGGGAGTCAGTACGATTGCAGACATATGATATCTAACAAACTAAAAACATGTCCTTTATTTCAAAACTTTACAATTCGGCAATTTATGCCATAATTAGCTTTTTTTAGTTTCCCCTCAGCGGAATTAAGTAAGCAACTTAGAACCAACTTAAGTTTTCACTGACACTTTTATTTACAAACTTACAATTGCAGGTGCTTATAAATTTTTTATTGCTCCTTTTTGCAAAGTCATCAGGCATGCAAAGTGCTTCACAGTGCAGAACCTTCTTAACAATTTCTTCATCTTATTGGACAACATCTTTTATGGATCCTGATAATAATCTAAACTGGTATGTGGATAGGTAGACCTGGCCAAGTAGTCTTCATACACTTAGAGTAATGATTATTTCTGACACAATGACTGCAAAAAATTGCTAAGGTTGGTGAGGTCAAGGTGGAAGTCATTTCATTATAGTGTTAATGGTAGGTACTCTTACTCTTTAAGGCAAAGTGGCATAAAATCAGGAAGGGAAGGGGTGGTCTGCTAACTCCACCAGAAACAAAGTTAACAGCAGTTGCCACTCTGCCACCCCTTTCTGTGCACCAAAAGTCCCCAATAAATTGTAACTGAGCCTCAGTAATAGTTCTTCTCCAAAAGTAACGCTTCTGCCTCTTCCAACCATTTGTCTTGCTTTTGGCCCTACTGCTGCGTCCTTCCATAGTGGCAATGGAAGTACATCAGAATAGCTGATGTTTTCAGAGACTTTCTAAATTTTCATGATGTCCCTGACATGTCTTTCTACTTCATATAGAATCAAGCTTAAATCTTTCAATCTTAGATTATTTGATGAGATGAAATTATCATATCTACATCTGTGTATCTGTAAGTACATTGCAAGAATTGATTGTTCTGATATTATTGAGGGCACAATGCTCACCAAATCTTGGGCAGTGGTTCTTACTCTCTATCGCTCACTTTCCTCAGCTTCCAAAGGTCCCTTGTAGCTCCACGGCCATAGTAACCTGATCTTCAATCTGAGCTGACTCTGACTTTCCACAGTTTGCCTGCCTCATGCAAATTGAGGCCTGATGGTCAATATCATTGATGCCTTGAACCTTGTAATTCTTGCACAGGTATTGTACTTTGCCCCATGTACATGGATAAAAATGAATGGTCTGAATTTCTAGGCTATTGAGATGATCCACCAGAGATTTATAGAAACTAATGGCAATGAAAAATTAAGTCATAGCTTTTGATTGAAAAATAAAGTGGAATCTTTAATTTTTTAAAAGTAATCATGGATCGGCTCATTTCTGAAATGTTAGGTACCGCTATTATAGAAGGGGCAGTGTGGAGGCAATTCCATCTCGAGGTTGCCTTGAATTTTGTAAGAATTATCAGTGGCCACAGCATCCAGGACAACAATCCAGGTCATGAGTAGACTGTTCAAAGGCTCTAAGTATCTGCTAAGCATTGGCCTCAGTAGGGGGCCTTTTTGCAATCAGAAAAATCCCAGCCACATCCCTGATCTGCCCACAATTGGACATTTAACTATGCTTGTTGGCTACCAGCAACAGTCAGGTGGGAAGTCTAACTCCTTCTATACCATCATTGGCAGGATTGGCTGGAAGCAGGAACTTCTTGAACCACGAATACAACAATCTCCTGTCTTACCTTCTCTCTGTTCTACCTTTGAGCTCCTGCAAAATTGAGTTTGAAGATTCTACCCGAAGTTTCAAAGTCAAACAAAAACGGAAAGTCTTGCAAAGACTCATCAATTCCAGAATGAAAGCAAAAGACTGCAGGTACTGGAAATCTGAAACCAACACACAGAATGTTGGAGAAACTCAGCAGGTCTGGCAAGATCTGTGGAGAGAGAAACAGAGTTTACGTTTTGAGTCTGGTATGATTCTTTAGAGTGGTCTTTTGGGCACAGAGGCAAAACCTCTGGAATCATTTGAGACAGATAAATGTCATGATTTCAGAATTTCAGGTTTCCATTGAAGATTGACCTAGATGAAGTGAATGATTTTCTTAGGTGCACTCTGTGATCTTCATGTCCCTTCCCATGTTCCCAACTTAGACTGTCTACCAACTTATGTTCCTCTGCCCAACACCCACTATCCTTTTAGCCCTGAAGCCGACCTATTCCCCTGTACCCAAGTCCAAAGCCCTTTATAGCTTGTAAGCAAATTTACTCCTGTCTGTTGAACCTCCATGCCCTTTATAGACCCTGTGATAACTTATGAATCTTTGGCCAACCCCTGTGCTTCTTTATGGCCCTTTTGCTAACTTAACAGCAACCATGCTAAACGTAACCACAGCTGGAACAAACACCTACAATTAGTTGAGTGTAGACATAAATGTAATGTTCTTTCCACTACTGCATAAGATAGGAGAGAATGCCCTTTGTGGTTATTAATACAATGTTAACACATTATGAAAATCACATACTCAGAAGGTCCTATCAACTCATCAGAATATTAGTAATTAGTCAACTGTCCCAGACAAAGATAGTACCAAGGTATTTTGAAGGTCATATGTTCACCATCAACACTTTTTTTATGTTGTGTTTGTGAAATCTCATGAGCACATTTCCTGCCGCTGTACAACTTTCAGGACAACATCTGCTGGAGAAACATAGCCAGCAACCACCATCCATTTCACATCAACTCGCATCAGAAGTATCGCGTTTAAATTGTTCCAGTCCTGTTGTTTTCAAGCTATTTTTCAATTTCAGTTTGAATTCAGCACTCTGGTCCCTTACCACATTCCTGTTGCTCTATTAAGGTTCACAGTTCATTAATTTCTGCTTCCTGTACTAGCATTAGGATTTTCCATTCGGATATGATGTCTGGCATGTACCAGATCCTATCCCATGACTCATTGCTAAAATGAAAAAAATTTTTGGAGTTGAACGTCTGATGAGTGGGCTATGGGAGCATTTAGTAAATCTCATCTCTTGTTGACCAGAAAAAAGTGACCTTTCTGCAGAAATTTATGAATGTGTAGCTATACAGCTACCTATGATTTGCAAGAAAACCCCTCAGTGTTCCAAGCCAGTGCCAACCATTTTGTTGGCTCTCTGACTTTGCTTACATGAATCAGAACTTCAAATAGCTGAGGTAGTTGTTGCAATTTTTTAAAAGAAGTACTACCTTCAGAATAAGTTTTGTTGTATGAAAGCTGTTATATTGAAATACTAACCTAAGGTGAGTTTGAGTCCCACAGTGGCAAGTGATAATATTGAAGTCAATAAATCTAGCAATTTTTGGGCTGTCACCAAAAAAAGCATGACCACAAAAAGTGGCAGGTTATAAAAACCCAAATGGTTCACTAATATCTTGCAAAAAAACGAAATGCTGTTCCTGCCCAGTCTCCTTCACGTGGGGTACAATCCACAGAACAGAGTTGACATTAAGCTCCTTGGAATGGTCAATTTATGCATTCAATTGTAAAAAAAGATTAGGACCAAGAAGAAGGAGCAACAGTACTTAACTCAGCAACCAGACCAGGGTAATATTTGAAACCTTGGCAGCATTTGTGACAGCAAAAGGAAATGTTGTAGTTTCATATACAGAGGACAATAAGTAAAAGGGCAATGTTTTCATCAGGATAACGTATGGAAGTGACATATGATCAGCTCAGTTTAACTGGTGCAGCATGTTTCACCGCAGGGTCTCAGTGCAGAATGCATCTGATGAAGCTACTGCATTGGTCTGCTGGCCTCGCAAAGATAATACTGGTTAGCTGTGGATACTCAGCTCCTCTGCCAATGTTTACTCCTCTGCTCATCCCATGTTCCCAACTTAGACTGTCTGCCAACTTATGTTCCTCTGCCCAACACCCACTATCCTTTTAGCCCTGAAGCCGACCTATTCCCCTGTACCCAAGTCCGAGGCCCTTTATAGCTTGTAAGCAAATTTACTCCTGTCTGTTGAACCTCCATGCCCTTTATAGACCCTGTGATAACTTATGAATCTTTGGCCAACCCCTGTGCTTCTTTATGGCCCCTTTGCTAACTTAACAGCAACCATGCTGAATAGACCACATCTCTCTTCACTGCAATCCCAAACCACCCAGTATGAACTATGAGCAGACCTCAGGATTCATGCTGACATGAAGTAAAATTCAGTTCTAAGAGTCTATCGCAGACTTAACCATATCGGGAAGAGGAAACACACTAATTCATAAAAACCCATTTCTTCAACTACAGATTGCCTTCAGACAGTAAATATTTCATTCAAGTGCCTAATATCTTGTAACAGCACACATTGGAATTTGTAGGGGTTCTACATTAAATTGCGTAATGTGGAACAAGCTTGTAACTCTCAATCAATCAACTGTGAAATGGCAGGCACCCGACTGTAATAATGATTGGTTGTGAAATCAGTCATGCTGCACTAATCCAGAAATGGAATATACTCTTGCTTATGTCAATAGAAAGAATGAAATAGCAAGATTTTTGTTTAATACCTGAAGAGTATTTTTTTCAAAATTTTAAAGGACATTTTAAATGTCTTGGCATTGTGTCTGCTGCCTTTCACAGTAGCTTTTAACACTTGACTTGATATTTTCAATAGCTGCTTTTGACAGCCACAATGTGCTTCACAATTTCACGAGTTAATACATTTCTTACACACATACATGCTTTTAGCAATCTCAAAAGGCACCTGTCCTCCCCCAAAGGTGTTCTGGGACAACAGTTAAAGGGATGCTGTACTTCTCCACTTGGTTGTTCAAATGAATCTACAAGTTTAAGATCTGCTCTAGGAAAAAAATGTGGCTGTAAGAGCTGCTCCTTTTTTGAGGTATTTTCAGTGTTGGAGCTGATTTCCTCAAATTCTAGGAGCAGTAATTACTGTTTTATGAGCTGTTGCATTGTTTTGGAGCTTTGAGAATAAAAGCAGCACTTTGAAAAGAAGGAAGAGAGACAAAGAGGGAGCCCATGTGGGAAGTGAAACAAACAGAGAAATAAACCTACACAACTGACAGCCTCTGCTGTTTGGTTTCAAATATCTCCGGAATTCAGAGTTCATTCTGAGAAAAACAAACAAACAGTGAAATTCACAGCTGACTTTGGAGAATTTCGTGTGGGGGAGATCACATCAGGGGAGCAGCTAAGTGGCTAGTTTTAAAGTATAGCTTTACTTATTTTGTAAATCTACAATTTTGTGTGAATTGGGTTCTTTTTTGATTATATGTTTTTATTGAGATCTGTCTCCTGATTAAACTTTAAAAATATAAGACAAGGGTACTAAGTTAGTTTGGAAGTTTTTTAGAGCAGTAAAACTGTGCTATTTCCTGGGTCTGTAGATTGTTAAGGTGTAAAGATGGCCTTTAGTAGAGTGATGTGCTCTTCCTGTTGGATGTGGGAGATTAGGGCAAATTTCCATATTACTGATGATTATGTCTGCAGGAAGTGTGTTTGGCTGCATATCCTATTGGATTACATGGATCAGTTGCAGCAACAGTTAGAGGCAACGAGGAATTTATAGTACCTAGGGATATGATGGATGGCAGTTGCAGAAGGCAGAAAAATTGCACTACAGTCAGATAGAAGGTAGGAGAAGCAGGCAGGTAGTGTAGGAGTTTCCTGTGGCTATCCCCATCTCAAACAAGTATGCTGTTTTGGCAAATGTAGGGGGCAATGCACTTCCAGGGGAATGTAGCACTGACAGCCAGGTTTCTGGTACTGAGATTGGCTGTAATGTAATGAAGGGTATGTCAGGTTCCAAGCGATCAGTTGTGATAGAGTACTGTCTAGCCATAGGCACAGACAGACAGACATTTCTGCGGCTGACAACGAGAAATCAGAATGGTGTTATCTCCCTGGTGACAGGATCAGAATATTCCCAAAGGGAAGAGGGACCAGAAGGAGGTTGTTGTACACATTGGAACTAACAATATAGGCAGAGGAAAGGACTAGATTGCGAGGAGAGATTATAGGAAACTAGGCAGGTGGTTAAAATGTAGGTGCTCAGGGGTAGTAACATCTGGCTTACATTTGGTGCCACCAGCTAATAGGAGGATAGAGCAGATTAATGTGTGGCTGAGGAGCTGGTGCAGGCAAGAAGGATTCACATTTTTGGATCATTGGAATGTCTTCTGGGGTAGAAGTGACCTGTATGAGAAGTACAGATTGTACCTAATCTCAAAGGGGACTAATATACTGGCGGGAGATTTGCTAGAGCTGCTGGGGAGGATTTAAATGAGTGGGAAGGGTGGATGGGAGAGAGACAGTGAGAAAAGAGGTCAGTCTGAGATTGGTGCAGTTGGGAAAAGGAGCAAGTCAAACAGTCAGTGATGTCAGGAAGAAAACAGAGAATGAGGTAGGACTGATGAATTAAACTGCATTTATTTCAATGTAAGAGGCCTAACAGGTAAGGCAGATGAACTCAGGGCATGGCTGGGAACATAGGACTGGGATATCATAGTGATTACAGAAACATGGGTCAGGGATAGACAGGACTGGCAGCTCAATGCTCCAGGATGTATATGCTATAGGAGGATAGAAAGGGGGGCAAGAGAAGAAGGGGAGTACCATTTTTGAATAGGGATAACATTATGGCTAAACTGAGAGAAGATACTTCTGGGAATACATCCAGGGAAGTTATTTGGGTAGAACTGAGAAATAAGAAAGGGATGATCACCTTATTGGGATTGTACTATAGACCCGCCCAATAGTCAGTGTAAAATTGAGAAACAAATTTGTCAAGAGATCTCAGTCATCTGTAAGAACAATAGGGTAGTTATAGTAGGGAATTTTAACTTTTCAAACATAGATTGGGACTGCCATGTGTTAAGTGCTTAGATGGAGAGGAATTTAAGAATGTACAAGAAAATTTTCTGATTCAGTATGTGGGTGTATCTACTAGAGAAGGTGTGAAACTTGACCTACTCTTGGGAAATAAAGCAGGGCAGGTGACTGAGATGTCAGTAGGGGAGCATTTTGGGGCCAGCAACCATAATTCTATTAGTTTTAAAATAGTGAAGAGAAGGGATAGACCAAATCTAAAAGTTAAAAAATCTAAATTGGAGGAAGGCCAATTTTGATGGTATTTTGGCAAGAACTTTCAAAAGTTGAGTCAGTGGATGTTTGCACTTGAAGGGATGGCTGGAAAGTGGGAGACCTTCAAAAATCCTTGGGCTCTACATATTATCCTCATGAAATTTCCTCTTCACATTACTAGTCTGTTGTGCATCTCACTCCATTACTAAACGTTAGTGGCTATGCCTTCAGCCACTTGAACTTTATGCTGTGAATTCCCTTCCAAAACACACTACCTCATAATCTCATTCTTATCAATGCAGAATACACTTAAATTCCACTTCTTTTTCTGCCCATATAATAGTTTTTTGGTCCATTTTTTTGAATTACGCTTATGTTAAGTGTTTTATGATATGTTTCATATTAAATGTAGGTTTTTGCTGTCACATCATTGTTATATTTTCATTGGTCGAAGAGTTCTCTTTATCTAACATTAGATGTAAGGCCAGTTATCCCTTCTCATTTTAGAATGGACTCAATGTGAACAGTATGATATTTGTCTAACTAAGACTATACTCATGGGAGTGTAAGAAGATAGACCTTGAAATAAATTGTCTCGAGATCAGTAGTCAGACTAAAATTGCTGAATTCCACCTTATTACATTCTTAGTTTTACTACCACATTTTCAAACTACAGAAATATCATTGGACTGGATTACTGTTACAACAGAATAAGATCTTGTTTTTTTTTTAAAAATTCGTTTTGTAATAATTCTGCCCTAAATATTCCTTTCCCTCAAGTAATAATTAACTGCCAAATATTATTCCAATTTTGATTCTAAACACTGGTAACCAACTTTCTAACGTGATATTTGTTGGCACCATAAAAACCTTATGTATCTGGAAATGTCTTATTTGAATAATGCTGGACTCTCACAAGAAAACACACATTCTGTTTGTTCAGATTCTATTTGTTGTGATTTATTGTGACAGGAAACTCAAGCACAAACAAATTGACTAGCAATCTGTGAAAAGACATTTGATTAACGTCACCATTTAGTTATAATGCAGTAATTCCAAGAAGTAAATTAAGGCTAAGGAAAACATTGACTGAATATGATATTCCATAAAAGTGCCTTTAGTTTAGTACATGACATTCTTTTTATAAATATGTACAGGCAGTATTGCAAGGCACTTGACATAAAAACCTTTTGAAGCAGTAAGTGAAATGTTACTTCACACATATACATATAAAATTCAAAGAGGTTATATTGCTCTTGATCAAGCTTTTAAATACGTAAACTTTAGAAAGCATAACAAAGGTGTTGGGATGTTTTAACGTTATGTATTCTTCAAAACTGATATCTGTAACTGTTGAAGACGAGATTTTAAATGTTTTCAGTTAAAATTGTTTATTGTCATTCTCACTCATTAAAAACATGACCAAAAAGTAAAATAGCATAATTCATTGCTACCAGTTTGTCCATACCTACACTACAGTTACATAGTGACTTAGGTAGTTCTACTTGACCATAAAGCTTTGAAAGAATTAAGCGGCAATAAAGCAGAACAGACAAGGAGGGCCATCAGAAACATTCAATACAGCCTCTAGAGAAGATGGCAGTGTCTTATCAATTTGATTTTTTTTTCAAAGAAGGCACCAGGTTAGGGTAATCCAGTATATACGGTCTACCTGAAAATTCAGAAAGAGCTTTTGACAAGATAGTTCACATGAAGCTTCTTTGTAAGGCTGTTGCAGAATTAATGGTGATTTAGTGAGGTCAATCAGGAAATTGATCGAATTACCATATGCAGAAAGCATGGATTTGGATTTGTTCAGATGTCTGTTACCAGTGGTATCCCTCATAGATCAATGTTAGGTGTTTTGCTCTTTACTACTTCCATAAGTGATTTATTAGTAGGCATGGAGGAATGATATTGAGGTGTTAGGAGTGTAGAAGCTGATACATTGCTCCAAGAAAATCTTGGTACCTTGGAGAATTGAGCCTCTTTTAACAAATGCTGTTGTATTTAGAATAATGTATGGTGGCACCTCACTCATCTGTCCGACTAATGACATGAAGGTGTTAGTGAAATGAACAGGTTTCCTGGGTTTTTCACTCAGTCATGTGCTCCGCCCAAAGATGGGTCTTTGACATATTGTTTGCTGATGCTTTTGTCTATTTTCTTGAACTATTTTGTTAGCAATTTTGTCAGTAATGATTTGCTATTGCCTTCCACTCTCAGGGTAATGGCAAGGTGATAGGTTCTACTCTGAAGTCTACGTAAGACAAAAAGAGCGCCCAACTCATACTGTTGGTATTACTCTGAACTGTCTTGAGCTTGTACAAGATTTTGTTGACATTGTTATATAACATAATTGTTCTGAAGGGGTTAATTTTCATGTTATATTGTGTAACATCAGTAGAATGAGTGGAGCCAGAGACTGTCAGTGGAAACAAGGACTTCTACTTTAGCGATAGTAGGAACTGCAGATGCTGGAGAATCAGAGTTAACAGGGTGTAGAGTTGGATGAACACAGCAGGCCAAGCAGCATCAGAGGAGCAGGAAGGCTGATGTTTCGGGCCTAGACCCTTCTTCAGAAATGGGGGAGGGGAAGGGGGTTCTGAAATAAATAGGGAGAGAGGGGAGCTGGATAGAAGATGGATAGAGGAGAAGATATCTTCTCCTCGTCTTCTCCTATCTTCTCCTCTATCCATCTTCTATCTGCCTCCACCTCTCTCCCTATTTATTTCAGAACCCCCTTGCCGCACCCGGCCCCGACCCCCATTTGTGAAGAAGGGTCTAGGCCCGAAACACCAGCCTTCCTGCACCTCTGATGCTGCTTGACCTGCTGTGTTCATCCAGCTCTACACCTTATTTTCTCCCTTCTACTTTAATTTTTGGAGGCAGATTTTGTACCAGCTCCCTAAGGTTCTAGTAATTGTACCTGATGAAATGCCGTTGTACTTATTATTATCAGGCAATAAACCTAAATCTAAAACTGTGTCTGTTCTATGTTTACTCTATGGTGGTGTATCAGTTATCGCTAATCAATAGATAGGCCTTAGACAAAAGAGGATAGCGGCAGCAAATTACCTCAAACAACCTTTACCCAATGCTGCATATTGGTAGACATGACAGATACCACAAAGTACCAGCAGTGATCATCTGTAAAATACTGCACAAATATCTGTTAGAATATTGTCCAGTAACTAACTTGCATGTCTGTGTCTCATAAGATGCAAACAGTGGACATGAAGCTTTTGTTCATTATGAGTTGAAAGTGTATCACCAGTCATATTGGTGTACGCTACTGTATGTGATGTGTAGGTAAACTTTGTACAAGCAAACCACGATAAAAATCAATGAGATTTTTTTTTATTTGCTCTGTTATGTACAACTTTTGGCATCATCGTTTTCTTGGCTGATTTGTTGCGTTTCAGCATTTTGATTCTCATTCCAGGTGGCTGCTGCAGTCTTTCATTTTTGCAACCAGAGGTGCAAATTCAAGGTGCAGTGAGTTCCAGGCAAACGTAAAGTCATTCAATGCTAACCATTTGCCAAATCTTGCTCTCACAAATGTGGGGTTTTGTATCCTGTTCAGTTCTGTTATGACACACCTCTGGAGCGGGTAGGACTTGAATCCAGGCCTCCTGGTCTGGGTAGGGATATTACCACTATTCCACAAGTGGACCCTCAGGTAAGTTTTTTTTTTCCAAATCACCCATGATTTTATATATACTTCTTTTTTCTGTCTCACTATATTTAAAAAAAAAAGACACCATTATGAATAGACTTTAATTTTTATATAATTTCTTTCCCCCACCACCAGGAAAATACCTATGTGGCGAAGCCCAATCTCTAACTTCTTAAATTTTTTTTTAGTTTAACAACCTGCTTAGGGATGTTATCCCACAGCTCTGGAGCAGGTAGAACTTGAACTTGAACCTGGGCCTCCCGTTACAGTGGGAGGGACACTACCACTGCACCACAAGAGGGACCCCAGGTCAGATTTTTCTTAAGTGGCAAATAGAGCCCTTTTTGTTCCCAAATTACCCGTGGTAAGCTCTAGTCTCTAAATAACACAGTCTCATTGTTCTCACCTATGGAGAGCCACTCCCAATGAAAATGTCCCACTCTGAACATTAAGGCTATGGTATGGGTAAAGATGACTGTGCATCATGTGAAGTGAGCTAAGACATAAAGAACAGAGTTCTGGATGAATTCATATTTATAGTGGGTAGAATGTGGGAGAATAGCCAACAATGCATTGGAATACTAGGGTTAATAAAGATATGAATGAGAGATTTAAAAGCAGATAAACTCTGAAAGGGGCATTTAAAAAAAATTCTTTCACAGGATATGTGTGATGCTGGTTAGGACAGCATCTGTTGACCTTGAGAAGGTGGTGGTAAGCTGCGGCCTTGAGCCACTGCAGTCTATGTTGCATTGGGACACCCACAATGCCATTAGGAAAGCAGTTCCCAGATTTCGACCCAAGAACTTTGAAGAAACAGTAATATAGTTCCGAGTCAGGGTGATGTGTGACTTGGAGGGAAAATTACAGGTGGTAGTGTTCCCATGTATTAGTTGACCTTGTGTTTCAATGTAGTAGAGGTCACACAAATGAGACGAACGGATGGTATGTTGCCTCCTGGGTACCAGGGTCCATGACGTCTTGGATCGTGTCTTCAAAATCCTTAAAGGGGAGGGTGAGCAACCAGCAGTCATGGTACACATCGGTACCAATGACATAGGTAGAAAAAGGACTGAGAATGTGAAAACCGAGCACAGGGAATGAGGTTGGAAGCTGAAGTCCAGGACAAACAGGGTAGTTATCTCTGGATTACTACCAGTGACACATGATAACGAGGTTAAGAAATAGGGAGAGAGTGCAGCTAAACACGTGGCTACAGGGCTGGTGTAGGAGGGAGGGTTTCCGTTATGTGGATAATTGGAGCACATTCTGGGGAAGGTGGGACCTGTACAGTGAGGACGGGTTGCACCCGAACTGGAAGGGCACAAATATCCTGGAAGGAAGGTTTGCTCGAGCTATAAGGGATGGTTTAAACTAGATTGGCAGGGGGTGGGGAACCAGATTTGTAATTCAGAGGATGAGGTATTCAGCCTTCCAACAGACACAACAGGGAGTGAAATTGTTAATAAAGAAATGCGGTCAATAGAGCGTAATTGTGGACACAGGGATGGTTTGAAGTGTGTATACTTCAATGCTAGAAGTATCAGAAATAAGGCGGATGAACTTTGAGCATGGGTCAGTACTTGGAACTACGATGTTGTGGCCATGACAGAAACTTGGGTAACTCAGGGACAGGAATGGTTGTTGGAAGTTCCGGGATTTAGATGCTTTAAAAGAAATAGAGAGGGTGGTGAAAGAGGCAGGGGAGTAGCATTGCTAGTCAGGGCTAGCATGGCAGCTATTGAAAGGCAGTTCGAGAATGATATGTCTACAGAGTCAGTTTGGGTTGAGGTCAGGAATAAGAAAGGATCAGTCACTTTGTTGGGTTTTTTTTTACAGACCCCCTAATAGTTGCAGAGAAGTGGAGAAGCAGATTGGGAGGAAGATACTGGAAAAGTGCAGAAGTCACAGGGTTGTAGTCATGGGTTACTTCAACTTTCCAAATATTGATAGGAAACTTTTTACTTGTAATAGTTTAGATGGAGCGGATTTTGTCCAGTGCATTCAGGAAGGATTTCTGACACAGTATGTAGATAGACCAACATGAGGAGAGGCCACTTTGGATTTGGTGCTTCGCAATGAACCGGGCCAAGTGTTAGACCTGTTGGTAGGAGAGCATTTTGGCGGTAGCGATCATAACTCTGTTACTTTTACAATAGTCATGGAAAAGGATAGGTACATACAGCAGAGTAAGGTTTATAATTTGGGGAAGGGTAATTATAATTCTGTTAGGCAAGAACTGGGTAACATAAAATGGGAACAGATGCTGTCAGGGGAGAGCACTATAGAAATGTGGAGATTGTTTAAGGAATGCATACTGCGTGTGCTTGATATGTTTGTCCCTAGCAGGCAGGGAAGAAAGGGTCGAGTGAGGGAGCCTTGGTTCTCAAGAGAGGTCGAACGACTGGTTAAGAGGAAGAAGGATGCTTATATAAGGTTTAGGAAACAGGGATTGGAAAAGGCTCTCGAGGGATACAATTTAGCCAGGAAGGAGCTGAAGAAAGGGCTGAGAAGAGCTATAACGGGGCATGAGAAAACCTTGGCAATAGGATCAAGAAAAACCCCAAGGCTTTTTACACATACGTGAGGAATAAGAGAATGACCAGAGAAAGGGTAGGGCTGATCAAGGATTATAAAGGGAATTTGTGCACGGAGCCTAAAGAGATAAGAGAGGTCCTTAATGAATACTTTTCTTCAGTATTCACAACAAAGAGGGACCTAGTTGTAAGGGAGGACAGTGTGAAACAGGCTGGTAGGCTAGAGGAGACGTATGTTAGTAAAGAAGGTGTACTAGGAATTTAGAGGAACTTGAAGATAGATGAGTCCCCCACGCCTGATGGGATTTATCCGAGGATTCTATGGGAAGCAAGAGAAGAGATTGCAGGGCCCTTGGCGATGATCTTTTCGTCCTCACTGTCCATGGATGTAGTGCCAGAAGAATGGAGAGAGGCAAACGTCATTCCCTTGTTCAAAAAAGGGAATAGAGGTAACCCCGGAAATTACAGGCCAGTTAGTCTTACTTCAGTGGTGGGCAAATTATTGGAAAGGGCTCTGAGAGATAGGATTTATGATCACTTGTATAGGCACAGTTTGATTCGTGATAGTCAGCATGGATTTGTGAGGGGTAGATCATGCCTCATAAACCTTATTGAATTCGTTGGAGAGGTGACCAAACACGTGGATGAAGGTAGAGCAGTGGATGTGGTATATATAGATTTAAGTAAGGCATTTGATAAGGTTCCCCATGTTAGGCTCATGCAGAAAGTAAGGAGGCATGGGATAGGGGAAATGTGGCAGATGGGATTCAGAATTGGCTGACTCTTAGAAGACAAAGGGTGGTAGTGGATGGAAAATATTCAACATGGTGTTCAGTTACAAATGGTGTATCACAAGGATCTGCTCTGGGTCCTCTTCTATTTATGATTTTTGTAAATGATTTGGATGTAGGAGTGGAAGGGTGGATTAGTAAGTTCGTGGATGATACGAAGGTGGGTCGAGTTGTGGATAGTGCAGAGCTCTGTTCTAGGTTACAAAGGGACATTGATAGGATGCAGAGCTGGGCTGAGAAGTGGCAGATGGAGTTTAACCCTGAAAAGTGTGAGGTGATTTATTTTGGAAGGCCAAATTTGAAAGCAGAATACAGGGTAAACGGAAAGATTCTTGGCAGTGTGGTGGAGCAGAGGGATCTTGGGGTTCACGTCCACAGTTCCATGAAAGCTGCCACCCAGGTGGATAGAGTTGTTAAGAAGGCGTATGGTGTGTTAGCTTTCATTAATAGAGGGATTGAGTTCAAGAGCCATGAAGTTATGCTCCAGCTATATAAAAGCCTGGTTCGGCCACATCTGGAGTATTGTGTCCAGTTCTGATCACCTCATTACAGGAAAGATGTGGAAGCGTTCAAAAAGGTACAGAGGAGATTTACCAGGATGTTGCCTGGAGTGAAGGGAAGGTCTTCCGAGGAAAGGTTGAGAGTGCTAGAGCTTTTCTCTTTTGAACGACGAAGGATGAGAGGTGACTTGATAGAGGCGTACAAATGATCAGAGGTACAGATAGAGTGAACAGCCAGAGACTTTTTCCTAGGGTGGAGGTAGCTATTACGAGGGGCCATAGTTTTAAAGTGAGTGGAGATAGATATAGGGGAGATGTCAGAGGTAGGTTCTTTACTCAGAGAGTGGTAGGGGCGTGGAATGCATTGCTGGAGAGGGTAATGGAGTTGGCCTCGTTAAGGGCATTTCAGCTGCTATTAGATAGGCATATGGATGATAGTGTAAGGTCGGGATGGAGGTTAGATAGACCTTAGGTTTAGGGTAAATGTTCGGCACAACGTCGTGGGCAGAAGGGCCTGTACTGTGCTGTACTGTTCTGTGTTCTATATTCTATGTTCAATGGTTTGGAAGGCGCTGCAGATGAGTGTTAGTGAGTTGCTACAGTCCTACTTGTAATTATTAATGATACTATTTGTCATTGATGGAAGAAATAAAAGAGTTAAAGTGCTGGATGCAGTTTTGATCTCCTTATCTCAGGAAAGATATTATTGCAACAAAGAAAGTATAACAAAGATTCATCAGACTCATTCCCAGAATGATGGGAGTGCCTTTTGAAGAGAGATTGGGCAAACTGGACCTGTATTTTCCAGAGTTTTGAAGAATGAGAAACCTGCAGAATAATTTAAATGATTGTCAGGGTCGATGCAAGTAAGGTGTTTCCCCTAGTTGAGGAGTCTGGAACTCGGGACACAGTTCAAAAATTTGGCATTGTGGATGAAGATGAGGGGAATTTTTTTATTTAGAAGGTTGTGAACCTTCAGAATTCTCTACACTAGATAGCTGTGGCAGCTGAATCATTGAGTATATTTAGAATGGAGGTTGACGGATTTCTAAATACCAACAACTAAAAGGGATATGGAGATAATGTGGAATAAAAGCGTTGAAATGTTTGATTAGCCATGACCATATTGAATGGTGGAACGGGATTGATGAGTTGAATGGTCCTATGGTCCTATATTCTTATGTGCCAGACTGCTTTGCTCTGGATAGTGTCAAGCAACTTTCTCTCTAAGCTGTGTTGCTGCACATGAGCACAGTCACTTCGATGTTCTGCGCATGGCAATTGGCATCAGTACTTACGTACAGGCCTTGGATGCACATGCAGCCTGTGAGAAGATTAGACTATTGTCATCAAGCTTCTTGGAGATTTGCCCATTCAGGCAAGTGGAGGGTATTCCGTTAACAATCCTCACTTGTGCCTTGGTAAACAGTTGACAGGCTTTGAAGAATCAGCATGTGAGGTACATGCAACACAGTTCCCAGTTTCTAACCTGGTCTTGTAGCTCCAGTATAGCTGCACCACTTCAGTTTCTGATCAGTGGTTGTCTCCAGAATGCTGAGAACGGGAGATTGAGTGAGTGATGGTATGCCAATGATTGTCAAATGGAGGTAGTTAGATTCTCTCTTGTTAGAGATGGTCATTGCCTGGCATGTATAATGTGAATGTCGCTTGCCATTTATTAACTTAATCCTGTGTGTTATCCAGATCTTGCTTCAGATGGACATGGACTATTTCAGTACCTGAGGAGTCACAAATGGTACTGAACATTATGTAATCATTTTCTAACCTTACGCTGGAGGGAAGGTTATTGCTGAAGTAGCTGAAAATGTTTGGGCCAAAAAGAAGACCTGAAGAAGACCTGCAGTGATGTCCAAGGACTGAAATATTTGACCTTGAATAATCATAATTATCTTCCTTTGTGTTCATAAAACTCCAACCAGTGAAGAGGTTTCCTCTGATTCCCATTGACTTCAGTTTTGCTAGAGCTCCACGATGCCACATTTGATCACTTAGCACTTTTGGCTGAAGATAATTACAAATGTTTTAGATTTATCTTTTGCACTGATGTAGTGAGTTCTCCCATCATCGACGATATGATGTCACAAACATGGAAATAGGCAGCGTTAGTGATCCCAAGACCAAGGGGGAAAACCAGAATCGAACTAGGTTGCGAACAGACTGCTTAATATCAGACTGTTGCCAAGGGGAGAGAGAGAGAGAGTCTCTAGTTAGGAAATGGAGTTTAGAGCAGAGACCAAAACAATAGTTTCAGGTTCCTGTATTGGAGAAACCATCTGCAGATCTACAAGATGACAGAAAGCCACTCTGATAATGAGAATATGAATCAACAAACAAGAAAAATAGGTGTAATTTTAAATTTACAGCTCAGGACATCGCATAAAACATCACCATTGGGAATTCCCCAAAGCTTCCTTCTCTCCATTTAGCCTGTGCCTTCTGTCACTTGTCTTTTGGATTTGACTTCTGCTTGTCTTTGATATGTAAATCAAGGCTAGTTCCATCCCCAGGCAAATGCTGCTGCTCCTCTTGGGAATGTAGTTTAGAAGCTTTGTGAACTGTAATTCTCCTAATAATTTTGTGAGATAGGGAATTCCTTTCTGTTGGATGCAATACATTTCCATTCCACAGAGTATTACTTCGGATCTGAGAGCTGCAGTGAAACAAAAGGGAGAATACTGTCAGCAGGTAAAAGTGAATACCAGAGATAAATGTGAACAAGGATATTTAATCCAAATCTAACCAATCAATTTTTATGCCTGTCTTACCAAATAGAATTTTTTTTTTCAATTTCTTTTGCCAGTTAACCAAATCATAGAATAATATAACACAGAAGTAAGCCATTTGGTGCATGTTGGCTGTGCTGTCTAATAGAAACTGTTTCTTCTTTCTTACTCCATTAAAATCATGCATGATTTTCAGCTCCTAGTCAAATTGCACTGTAACCTTTTCAGTTCCAAGAATAACCCCAGCCTTTTCTGTGTATCTAAGCTGTGGTCAACCATCCCTGGAGGAACTTTAGTAAATCTCTTTAGTACCTTCTCCATGGCTTTGACGCCCTTCCTGAAATGTGATACCAAGAGTCAAATGCAATCTTCTAACTGATCAAGGTCTCACCAGCATTTTAAAAAGATTTAGCATAATCTCCTTACTTTAAATGTGTATTCTACTATTAAATGAAGACAAGGATGTCATATGCATCTTTGATAACCTTCTGAACTTGTCCTTCCACCTTGAAACATTTGTGTGCATGTACCCTAAGACTGTATGTTCTTGCATCTTCTTTAAAATTGTATCACTTAGTTCATGCTGTGCTTTCTTAGTTTTTGGTTGGAAGAACTTCACTCTGCCCTCATTAGATTTCATTGGCCCTGTGTCTGATCAGTCTGTCTACAAGTATTTCTTATCCTTCCTTCTCTCACAAAGGCATTATCTGCAGAGTTCCTATTTGATTCATTAAAAGTGTTCCACTTTAACATTGTCAACAAAATAGGGGCAATTTATTTGTTCAAGATTATGAGTCTCTGTTTAATGTTGTTACGTACTTTATTCCTGTATACACTGTTCTTCTTGTTCCAGTCCCAGCCTTAATTCCCTCTTCATGCAATTCTACATTTGAAATGAAGTATTGGTATCCATGTAGCAGCACCGCAGTTGTTTTGCCACTAGATAGATGCCAGGACTTCATTGTACCCTCTAGATACATCCACTGAATGAAAACTTCATTATGAATTTACTTTTAACATTTAGTTATAGGAATTGCAATTATATTGTATTTCTTTTTGATTTTATAATTTATTTTATTTATGAATATGTATCTTTTCGACTTTATGTTTTAGGGTTTTATGTTGAAAAATGTCCTGAAAGACCTAAATGTACAGTAATTATCCTTTATTTAATCATTTATTTTAATTTGCAAGTCATTTCAGCAAGGAATACAATACAGTTTAGTTTTTCAATCTGTATATTGCTTTTTCTAAGGAAAAAATGTCTACAGGAACCTAACACTGGCTTTAACATTGATTCATATGGGAATCAATGCTTCAGAATCAATGCTTCACTTAAAGTCATTTCATTTAAGGTCATAATTTTCAGGGCTACATCCAGAACTTTAAATGATGACTTCCTGTATGTCTTTCTGGGCACTATGCCTGGCTTTGCTCAGATAGCTATTTTAATGTAAGAGTCTAATAGTTTATGCCATTGATTGTGATTAATGAAGAACAGAGCCCCATGCCTCAGCCTCCTCCTATCCTCACCTAAGATCCACAAATGTACACTTTTCAGCAGGAGTCACTGGATATGAATAGGAATTTGTGCTCATTTCCCCTTAACCCCAGGGAAGTAAGGCCAACGGTACCATCCGTACTCTCCTCTTTACCTGGCTAAGAGCAGTCAAATGCAAAAATCAAGAAATAGATTATTTTTCAAAATGATTCTGTTACTTTTCTAAGATAGGATATGCACTCAAGTAAAGCTAATTCCTTATTTCCTTTCATAACTTCAATACCTGTATTCCAGCGCCCTGCAGATCCCACACATCCTATGTTTGTAAGCAAGGACATTGCTGCCTTGTGTTCATCTCCAGTTTAGTTTGGCCATTTAAGATACTGATGGATACCTGAACCTGAGACCAGTGGAGAACAATCTAAATACAGATTGTGAAATTGATTCCCTCGTTCATAGGTGTTTAAGACTGAAATGTTACCATCTTCTAAGTTCATTAAATCCTATTCAAAAGTGATTTTGCAAGCTCATTTAAATGACTATCTTAATGCAACTTTTAGAAAGGGTTCTTTCAGCTAAGAAAATAAAAATGTTAATTGCAGCATACAAATGCCCTAACTGATCATTACAGAGTAATGGTTCTCTAAAAAAGAAGTTACTAATCCAAGGATGTTTAATCATAAATTTTATTTCTCATTTATTGCAAAATATATAGACCTTGAAATTATTATTGCCTAATGGGATAGTTTCACAAAACTATGCTGTCCTCACCTGGAAAACAGCATTTAGATGTGAGCATGGGTTGCAGAATCTACCTTTTGAGTAATTGTACTTAAGGAATAATTTCACAATTTTTGCCAAAACATTCCCAGATTCTCCCAAAAGTTTGGCAGAGTTGTTTAAGATGTGAAACAGTGCCTTCATGTTGAAACCAACAAACCAACAAATTTTTTCAACCAAGCTCACCACCACCTTCTCAAGTGCATTTAAGGGAGGGGCAAAATATGCTGGCCAGCCAGTGACACCCACATCCCACAAATTAATTTTAAAAAAATCAAGGTAAGATTCAAACTAGTGAGAAATGAGAGGTCTGTTAATGGGGATTATCACTCATTATCACATTCGTAACTACCCTATCCTCACCTCATTCATGAAGTCTGAATGTGTTACTGGGATTGCAGCTTGCTCCTCCTGAATATCTGGCACCTATGTCTCAGGACATGCTCCAGGATAGCAGCTGCATGCACCCCCATCATCCCCATCTCCCATATGGCATGTTTCAGTCAAGTCAAGCAAGATAGCTGTCAGTCAGCGGGACCCAGCACAGTAAGTCAAGGGCAGTGCCTGCTATTAGGCGAGGGGCTGAGGCACAGTCAGTGAGCCACTTGGGTGGTCAAGGTCTGGATCCACTCCTTGTAAGGGTGAGAGGCTGAATTTTGGGCACCCCACCACACGTATTCACTGTTGTGCACTGCTGAGGGCTGTTACTCCTATAATGAAAGGGAGGGATTGAAAGGGAGAAAAGTGGGTGGAACCGTTGTGAGTGCTGGTACTGGTACTGGTACTGGTGCCGGTGCCGGTGAGGAAAAGATGGTCAGAGGTCCCGTGTGAATGAGTAGAAAGTGCAGATTAGTAGTGTGGGAGGTTGGGATGGTGGAGAGCAAGTGAGGGAAGATGTTGCAGGCAGCAGTGAGAGTGGTAGAGCATGAGCAAAAACAGAAGTTGCTTGAAAAGCTCAGCAGGTCTGGCAGCATCTGTGAAGAAAAGATCAGAGTTAACGTTTCAGATCCGGTGACCCTTCTGAAGAGGGTGCACAGATGCTGCCAGACCTGCTGAGCGTTTCCAGCAACTTCTGTTTTTGTTCCTGATTTACAGCACCTGCAGTTCTTTCGGCTTTTATTTAGTAGAGCATGAGCCCTGGGGGTGGTTGGTGCAGTAGTAGGGAGAGAGAGAGAGAGTGTGAGGTAGTAGAGGAAAGATGGTGGAGCAGATAAAGTCACTGATCTTCCTGCAACATTACTGCATGTTCCTCCAAATGATTGAGACCACATTGACTGAGGTTGCAACCGTGGACTAGGCTACTGGATATAGTGTTGTGCTCTCTTCAGATAGTCCTTGGGGATGTGGACAGGCCATTGCCTGCATCACCACCATCAGCCAGGACCTCCAGGCCCCTGTTCGCTAAACAAGACACTAATATCCTTTTGTATGCTATATCTGAGGCAAATATCCTAAACTGTACAGCACAGCACTGGACTGCCAGCGTTTGACCAGTGCACAATGGTCTTTTAAAGATGGCACAGATATCAGGGATCCCAGGATATACAGGAACTGGTGAGTACTTCTAGATATGGTGGGTTGGAGAAGCAGCTAACATTGGAGGGGAAGTGTGACATAGGGATCGCAATCACGTGACAAAACGTAATAGGCCTTATTGCAGAGAAAGCCTCCATGAAACTTGACAAGAATACACAGCCAAAATATTAGAAGCTCCAACCTTTTGTTTTAACAGGCAGGACGCTTGCCTGCTGGTAGAATAGTTTTGGAATTTTGACAAGGACTACTTGTGATTTTCCAACAAATTGTACACAGCTTGCATCAACATTTCCAATGTATTCTACCTATGTACAATGAAAATTTATTTTCAAGTTTTTCTCTAATACACATTCACAACGTGCAAGACTATGTGTGAAGAATGTTAATAACAGAGCTCAAATAGTGGACAAATATGCCACCAAATGACAATTCAGCATTAAATAACAAAACACACAGTTTAGAGCAGAACAGAATAGCAATTTATTGTCTCTTCTATTTATGAAAATACAGTGAGACTTGTATAAGTTGCCACAATTCTGTGCTATTTAAATTACAGAAATTATAAAAAGAAATAATTAAGACAAAGTTATGACAAAGTTCACCTTTTGTTCCCTCCACGGCTCCTGAGTTTGAAAACGGGCTATGGGACGCTGCCGCCAAAGCCAACCCTGAGGTCACCACAGCAAAGGGTGTCTACACTGGACCCACCGTGCTGCCACCACCGAAGCCAATACTAAAGCCACTGCATCACCGCCATAGCAAGGAGGGACAGACCAGGCCCACCAGATCGTCAACACTGAAGCTGTCGCTCAAGTCATCGCTGCTTCTGTCACTGCATCTTTTGCTGCCATTTCCACAAGGAACAAACCAGAACCACCATGCCGCCACTGCCAGCACTGAAAACCACCATGCCGCCACCAGGAAGAATGGACCAGACCCACCGACTATGAAGCCTTCGATAAAGCTGTGGTCACTATGGCCACAAGGAATGAACATCCAGATCCACCTTGCCGCCACTACAGAAAAAAAGAAATGGTGAACTTTGATACAAAAGAGAAGTGAAGAAACAAAACAAAAAATGAATAAAGAAGAATGCAGCCAGCCAGGTGAGCGGGAGCAGGAGCTTCCTACCCTGTAGCCATCTTGAAGATAGAAGATATGTATTTATTCTTGGATAGCAATGGAAGAAATCATATGACTCCGGTTCACAGCTATGAGTTTCCTTGCTGTTAAAGCACTGCCTTTACCTATACTCAACCGAAAAATACTTGGGACAATAATGCAACTTCAGCTAGACACTTTGTGGGTGCTCACTTTACGTAGCACACAATGCATTGGCATGTTGATCAAGGGCCAAAATATTAGATAGCAGGTAGTGAAGGGCTACACATCACCTATAAAATGCCAACATTTTTTTGGCTGTTGAAACTGAAGAATAAACTGCAATGTAAGTGTGACCCTATTAGAATCAGGAGGCCACTGTCAGTTAAAGTGTAGCACCTATAGGAATCAGCAACTGGTATTGCTCTTGAGCACTTGAGTTGGAATATTGGGGTGGTCTTAAGCAAATGGGTATAAGTATTGTGTCGAGTTCTACTGTGACTTTATCAAAGTGTTTGTAAACTCGCTGCCCATAGTTGATAGAGGTCACATGACTAAGGCAGACCCAGGAAGGACTGATGATCATGATTACATTTCAATCTAAACAGTGTTGATATAGTAAAGAAAAAGTGATGTTTGGAATGCAAATTTAACTTTCTTTCCATTAAAGCAGGAATAACAATGATCTTTGAAGAAAATAGCTCAGAGATATTTAAAGGTGGATGCAGCACTTTGAGGGAGGAAGGAATAGAACAGTATGCTGATAGGGTTAAACGAAAAGGGTGAGAGAATTTAACGCATAGCTTAAATGCTGATATAGTCCGTATAGGTTGAGTGCCTTCCCTGCTGTAGAGTCTAAAGTAAAATTTAAATATGGACCTCATTCCCCAAATTATCTGATGATTTGAGAAATACAGTTTTGCTGCATGTATTCATGCCTTCACATTAGCTTACGCATACTGACTTTCATTCTCTGTGAAAGAACGAGAAGATGGGTAGACTGGTAGTGCTGAACATTTAGATGCCTCGGGTTTTCAAACATAAATTTGTGTACGTAAGCGCAACTGGCCTTTGACAAAAAGGATCTGAGAAGCGGCAAAATAGTTCCTCAGCAACAGTCACAATCAGTGACCCACGGTAATTAATTCTATGCACCAAACTGAATACTGAGGTTAGCAAAGGCTGGAAGTAAGTTTCCTTCTTAACCTTTCAGAGAAAATATAGTCCAGGACGCAGAGAAAAAAATGAGGTCAGATCAGGAAGCAACCAATTTTTTTAAAAAGCCAGAAGTGAGGAATATGTAGCAACAGAGATGAATGTTAAAGCAAATTTCCATACTTTAAAAAAAGGAGCAGAACTAAACCATATTGCGCTTCATATATATTACCTACAGTTGTAATTTCTAAAATTCAATCATGGGATGGGGTGTCACTAGCAAGGCCAGCATTTATTTCCCATCCATAATTTCCCAGAACAGTTAAGGATCAATTACATTGCTGTTGGTCTGGAGTCACATAGGCCAGATTAGGAAAGGATGGCAGTTACCTTCTGTAAAGGACATTAGTAACTCATATGGATTTTTTTCTGACAATTGACAATAGTTTCACAATCATCATTAGACTCTTAATTCCAGATTTGTTGTTGCATTCAAATTCCTCCTTTTGCCACGGCAGGATTTGAACCTGGGTCTCCAGTATAACTCTTGGGTTAATAGTCTAGCAATAATACCACTAGGTCATCACCTCCTCTTATCAATTAATTCTTTTCATTTAGTAATAGGACTGATACAGCCTGCAGGTACGTAAACAAGACAGAATTCCAGCTTGGGCTGTCCATGTTTCGTCATATTACTGGGGCTTTGCTATTCCTCATAGCTCCCCACGAAGATAAGAAAGAAGCTAAAATGTTGTTGTTCTTCATTTGTGTCCAGCAGTTCCTTTAAAGACCACCAGATAGGTCACTTTAAACCTGAAGTTGACATTTTGGTCCTGGAGGTATCAGGAGCTTTGTTAGCATATCCACATGACCTAGCAGCTGTTTCAGGTGGAAGCCTAGGCACTCAGATGTTGTCACCCACTCATTCTGCAGCTGGAACACTTTGGAAATGTTGCCTTTCAACTCCAATTTTTCACCCAGAAATTGGATTTGTCAGAAACCAGTAATTTTGTGTGACATTCGCAAAATTGACATCTCGATCTTCTGAACTGGTTTCCTTTAAGACTTTAGTGCCCGTTACTGCCTTGCAATCCTGCATTTCAAAGATTCCTTTCACAAGCAGCTGCTGTGGCTTCGTTTTTTTTTAAGTTCAGGTGCCAGTTTCAGCTTAGACTACATTAAGTACACTGTGAGTCAACAGCACAGAACTGACCAGAATTCAGCGCGTCATTCATCTAAAGCTGTCACTATGCAGGAAGGAGAGAATAGAGGAGACAGCAAATTGCTTCTTCTTATCAGCTCTGGTTGAGGGTTCCAAAAGAAATCCAAGTATGGAAATTTCATGGCATTCAGCAACTTGTGGAAACACCTCCTGTAATTCATGGATAATGAATGGATTGTTTTTCTTGCCATCAATTCAGGGTGACAGACAAGAATTGTTGCTGGCATTAATCAGTATAGTCCCTTCCGTACATGAGACTTATCTTCAAAGTGATCCACAAAAAGAGAGAAAGTATGATTGAGGGTTAGGTAATCCTAATTCAGCCACCATGGGACAAAAATTCACAATATTCAGCAGTTTAAATAATTGCATGCTATGTAAGCATATGCATCTAAATTATTCAGCTGTTACAACCAACTGAATCAGAAACTTATGGAGGTCTGCGCAATGTGGGCTAAAGTGACATTTGTGACAGAATCAGATGAGAAGTCCAGTGAGGCACATCTCTATGACAAGAGCACCTCGCACCATTTTTTATGTTTTTCACAAGCGCCTGACGAGATTCTCACTAAGCAGTGATGTGTTGCCAATTGACATGGTCGCTAAGTGGCATTGCTGCCTCATAGTGCCAGGGTCCTGGGTTCAATTCCACCCTCGGGTGACTGTCTGTGTGGAGTTTGCACATTCTCCCCGTGTCCATGTGGGTTTCCTCCGGGTGCTCCGGTTTCCTCCCGCAGTCCAAGGATGTGCAGGTCGGGTGGATTGGCCATGCTAAATTTCTCATAGTGTTCAGGGATGAGTGGATTATAGGGGAATGGGTCTGGGTGAGATGCTATGCGGGTTGGTGTGGACTTGTTGGGCTGGAGGGCCTGTTTCCACACTGTAGGGATTCTCTGAAATATGAACTATGCACCCTTGTTAAATACCTTGTTAATGGCCCAACTCACCTCATTAATATTCAGCTTATGATTGTACCAAACTCACTGAATAAACAACCCTTGACAAGGAATCCAGACTTAGTCACCTGGCAGATTCAACTTGCCACTTGCTCCAAAAGACCTCTGGGTTGGACACTGGGCACCCACATCTCAGGCATGCTTTGTAGGCACCAGCAACACACAATCCACATGCATGGACATTGGCGTTTGATATGTGTCAGCCTCTGAGAAACTTTATCGCACACCTCCAATTCACTTATAGGATGCTTTTGCACTTCAGTGCTGCACCTTGGGGTTCAATGGCAACTATCTTTGTATTGCTGCAACAAGGCCTTACATAACACTTTGGTCCCTCAGCTAGAGAAATCGGGCATACCAGACACCTTCTTCACTATGCTGTCTACCCACGATCCACTTTCAAGGAATTTTGAACTTGCACTTCAAGGTCTCTTTGTTCAGCAACATTCCCCAGGACCTTACCATTAAGTGTATAAGCCCTACCCTGATTTGCCTTTCCAAAATGCAGCACCTCCCATTTATTAAACTTCATCTACCACTCCTCGGCCCATTGACCCATCTGATCAAGATTCCGCTGTACTTTGGGGTAACCTTCTTTGCTGCCCACTACACCTCCAATTTTGATATCCTCTGCAAACCTCCTAACCATACCTTCTCATTAGACCTTGTGATAGGAATCCCTCCAAAAAACGGGACACAACTCAGACTTAGCCAGAACAATCTAAGATTCAGCTCCATATACTTCACCAACAGTCTGCTTCCAACATTACAGTCCTGAGTGTCTGGGACACTATAGTTGATTTTCCTATCAGTAACATCTCTATAAAGTGAGGCTTAGCAATTAGAAAATGGAAAGTGTAGCCACACTAGGTTTCTTCCTATTTTGCATGAACATGAGCAGTTCCAATACCACACTTAACAGAGTCAGGGAGCTGCCACCTGAAGCTGATTTATTCTGAAATTTAAGTAAAATTGCAAATCTAAAATTGGCCTGAAAATAATAGGCTGCATTGTCTAGCCCTCCAGACGTGAACTGGGAGGCAGGGGAGAACAATGTAAAATGTTGTGGGAAACAGATTGCCTGCGGCCTTCCTGTACCTATAGCATTCTGTCAGTGGCAGGGAGGTGGAGGACAGTTCTCTCACTGTAGGCCAAATGTGCTACTTAATTAGTTCCTTTTTCAACCACATCTAGCATTTTACTAGCAGCTTTTTGACCCTACAGCATGTGGCGAGACCTCCTGGTGAACCTTGGCAGGCTCCCTGCCTGCCCGCCCAGCCACCCTTCTATTTTCTGGGCCCTACCTGATTGGCCCAGTGCCATTTCTTTCCAACTACTGCTGACTCCACTCACCTCACTCCAAGTGCAGCATTCAACTGGATACAGTCCCAGCAGTGGCCACATCTCATGGTAAGAGAGCTGAGGAGTGCCTGGTCTTTTTGCTGGCAGCTCTTGGAGGCAGGTTCTCATCATTTAAAAGGATAGGAATTCCAATGACAGATAATCAGCTGCTGGATGGAACAGCAATTTGGGTGGCATAGTGGGTCAGTGGCTAGTACTGCTCCTTCACAGCACCAGGGATCCAGGTTCGATTCCACCCTCTGGCAACTGTCTGTCTGTGCGGAGTTTGTGCATTCTCCCTGTGTCTGTGTGGGGTTTCCTCTGGGTGCTCCAGTTTCCTCCCACAGTTGAAAGGTGTACAGGTTAGGTGGATTGGTAAATTGCCCATAGTGTCCAGGAATGTGCAGGTTAGGTGGATTAGACATGGGAAATGCAGGGATACTAGGATAGGGTAGGGGGACAGGTCTGGATGGAATGATATTTGGAGGGTCGGTGTGGATTCAGTGGGCTGAATGGCCTATTTCCACACTTTGGGGATTCTAGGATCTATGATCTGAAATGCAGCTAGGGTCTCACGAAGAGCCAAAATGTGTCCCAGCTTTTGTGTGACCCCAATGAACTGTTATTGTCTCTATTCTTCACAACCTCTGTTAGTTTTCCAAATGAAGCACCCTAAGGTAAATGAAAGATATCAGTCAGAGTAGACTGAACCAGAAACCCACTGCATCCATTTGCTAGCACATCTACTGGAATCTACAAAGACACACATCTCTCTATTTGGCACATGAGCAGTGGCTCTGGAGATTCAGATTTGCAAGATTCCATGATAAAGCGAAGCTTCATGCTGCAACCAGACCTGTAGCCAAACCCTTCCAAAGCATTGAACTGTTTGGGACAATCAATTTCACAGCTTCCCTTTATTTTCTGGTGTAGAATCTCTTCATACTTTCATTAGAGTTTTCAGAATGTATGTCAATAAACTGTTTGTAGATTATGAAGTGACTAAATGACTGTTGCCTTGTTTTAGTCAGCAATCAAATTCATACCATCACCCACAGAAAACAGTTTGAGAAATTTGCCATCTTATAACCAATAGGATTCTTGAATATGCAGGAAATTATGCACAGTGGCTCTTGAAATAGTTTGGATTATTCTGTTTCATCTTTGGTGTTTTTGTAATAAACTTCCATTTGTTGTGAAAGCAAAATCTGATGGTTATGATGGTGTGCTTATGGTTCAGCAAGAGATCACTGCTTAAAGCCAAAACAAATAAAGTTATGATCTTCAGGCCTAGGATCTGACTTGTCCAGCAATAATATCTGCTGGATTCATTACACTGTTTGTAACACAGGGCTCAGCTCACTTGTGACCACTAGCACAAAGTTATGTACCTCAGTACTCTTCTCCCAGGCTGCAATTCAAACTTTGGAACAAAAACAAAGTTGCTGGAAAAGGGGATTTAAATCAGAGTTTTCTGAGGAAGGGTCACCAGACCTGGAACGTTAAGTCTGTTTTCTCCTTCACAGATGCTGCTAGACCTTGCTGAGCTTTTCCAGCAATTTTTTTTTATTCCTGATTTACAGCATCCGCAGTTCTTTTGGTTTTTATGCAATTCAAACTTGTTCATTCCAGCCAGTGTCCTGTCTAAACAATATTTGATGAATAAACCAAGATTTCAATGGAATTGGGATGACTCTCATGGCTTTTACAAATGGCAGGTGGGACTAGGATATGGAAGTTCTTGCCTGATTTCCAGCAGATCCCATTCTTTTCAGACAGGCAAGGGGCACGAATAACACAGTCAGGTAACCTAAACTCAATAGACCCACTTCAGATTAGTACTGAGGTGAAACAGACCCTATTTTCACTTTCCAAAAGCCTTCACATGTAATGTCAGTCACAGATTTATGGAGTATATAGGGAAGGAAGATAATATCTGTTTTAAGTGTTACCATCTGAGTTATTTAAATCCCCTACATTCTAAAAACGTAAAAAAAAGGCTGCAGCTCTCTGAGTTTAAAAAAAGGCTATATTTATTGTCAATGCCACTGCAATTAATCTCACAAATGAGATCAGTGAAGCACTGCCTTATTGTTCTCACTAACTGAACCCCAAGTCTCTTTAAACAGAAGGTTATACATGTTCCACGCTGTAAACTTAGGCTTCTAAGCTTAGGCTATGCAACTAAGAGAGATGTATGAACATTCTCTGGTTTGGGAGGTAGGGTGTTATGCAAATTTCCTGTCATATGACTGGCAGAGACCTCTTTTAGATTTCTATCTGCAATACACTGATCTCCAGTGCTGGAAGCAAAGCCTAATACTCAAAGCACCCCTCTTCCTAAAATACATCTGATGAGCAGCATATTTTTGGGCTCACTATCTGTGGGTGGATGCAAGCTGGTCTCTGGTCAGTGGTTGCACTTCCCCTCCAGCTCAGTCATGCTGCCTATTTAATTCACTGCATTCACCCCATTACACCCTCCAATGTAAGTATTGAGATGATACATGAGTGGAAGAGAGGAAGTAGTGGATTTATCCAGTTGGACATGACAAGATAGACATCGGAGATAATAGGAACTGCAGATGCAGGAGAATCCGAGATAACAAGGTGTAGAGCTGGATGAACACAGCAGGCCAAGCAGCATCATAGGAGCAGGA
>JAHRHZ010000073.1:21566694-21582748 GCA_024137785.1 Ginglymostoma cirratum
TCTGATGAAGGGTCTAGGCCCGAAACGTCAAGCTTTCCTGCTCCTATGATGCTGCTTGGCCTGCTGTGTTCTTCCAGCTCGACACCTTGTTATCTTAGTTAGACCTCAATTCCCTTAATGTGACACAACTAAAGAAGGGAATCTTGTTGAGGTGTCAGGATTTAATCTGCTGGCTGGATTGTTTTTTCTTTTGAAAGGCCTGCTGAACCATAAGCCAACCAGTCTGTGTTGAGATTACCAGTGAACCTTGCCTTGGAATCAAGACCCTGGGGGCAGAAGACTCACCTAGAGGGAGTTGCTGGCAAATCAGATGCTGGCAGCTCTTGTGCCCATCAGTGCCACAGAGGTCATGGTAGCTGTTGGTGGATAACAGGCATCAGCATCCAAGAATTGGGAAGTGCCCAAATAATTTCAGAAGGGATTTCTTGAGTTGTCTGTTGCAGGGAAACTGGTGCAGGGGAATCAGCAGCAAGGACAGGGAGTGGCTCTCACTGTACCATCTACCATTTAAGTATCTTTGATGCAAATCCCTTCCCCCCCCTCGCTCCATTGGGAGCTAACAAGCTGGTTACACAGTTGCAACTATCCTGAATTCAGCACTTCAACTGAGCTGCCTGCAGCTGGGTTAATTCCAATGGTGGAGGCATGGGGCCCTGAATTGGTCACTTAATAGCTCAGTTGATGACAGGCAGGAAAGGTCAATCCTGGTCATTCTCATCCGGAACTTAATACTGGCAGAGGCTGGAAAGTGACGTAGTCCAGTATGCCACAAATGCTGCTCTCACCTCTAGGCTCACCACCAGGGAGAGTAGAATCTTCCGCCAAAAGAAACAAGTGACAATAGGCTTGGTGATGCCCTGATGAGTCATCTAACGTATTGTTTTTACTTTGAGTGACAGGGTAAAAGGCTCAAGATTATACTTTAACAATAGCAAATGAGTTGAAGAACAGGATGAGGGGGAAAAATGTTCAGGGCAAAGCATAAACTGGCTGGAAATTTCCCACTGTCTCATCTCCTTTACTTTCCATGGCACTCCAGACTTCCAAAGATATCTTCCCCCTCCTGAGTTCTCTCTCAGATTTTACAGCTGTCACCTTCTCTGATGGGATGAGATGAGATTGTTTTGAGCTGAATACATGTGAAGATTGGAGTCAAGAAACATTTAAAATAAAGGTTTGGATTTATACAGAGTCTTGGATCTTCCAAAGCAATGGTTACTCCTGCAATGTAGGAAGAAGATTTGTGATATAAGGAACAGACAGCAACAGAATGGAATGCATTGTGAAGTTTGAAAGTGTGTTAGCATGGGGTGAAGAAGAGCTCTCTGTAAGTACTCTGGACCTGGTACATTGATTAATGGAAGATCTTGCTGAACTCATTCCCTACCTTGATCGATTCACTGAACTATTTCTACACTGCCTCCAAGTATAGGTTGTAGTGCCAATAGTCCTAATGGTGTCCACCACCTTTCTTTAAAACTGGGATACCCCTCTAAGGGGTGCTGTGGCATTCACTTCCCCTTTAGTGCCTCCATTAGTTCTAGAGAATCTTTGTGGAACCATCTGTGAAACAAACTGTCCTTTTGTGTCCTTATGAAACATTGCACATGCACGCACAAACATCTTTGTCTACTCGTATAAATAAGATAAAAAATGTGCTGCTGATTCCCACTCCTGACCCTATCAGAATGGTTATATAATAAGTAGTGTATGCCCAATTGCAGAAGTGGATGTTATGAGAATATTCAGGATTGGTTGACACTGGTAACCACTTCCCTCCACCCCCTTCTCCAAACTTTATCAAGTCAGTGGTAGACCAGAGGATTAGATCCTTTTATAGAAGGCTGAATCCAACTATCTTCAGCTAAGATGTCCAGGGTCCTTCACTCTTTGGAAACTCTCAGTGTAAGTAAACTATCTTCTTGATCTCACTTACTCTTACACCAGAGGGTTTGATCATGCTTTTGCCTCATGATCTAATGTTGAATCACTATGCACATTTTCTGGCCCTGTTTTGCTTTCTGGTTCAATAATTGACTCTCTTTAAATAGCATTTGCAGTGCTTTAAGAGCTTCAGCTGCATTGAATTCTCTGTCCCCAACCAATTGAGTGAACTCTCACTGGAAGGCCTAATTAAGGCCATGAGCTCATCTTGTGTGTTATATTTCACTTATTCTGGTAGACCTGTGTAATATGTGAGGGTACAAAATGTACTATGCAATGTTGGTACCCAAGAACTGTGACTCTTGTCCTCTGGGATGAATTCCCAGTCCCTTTGTTCTGCTTGAATTGCTGATCTGCAGCTATTTAATTGAATGAATGGAAAGCCAGAGTTGAGAGTTTACATTTCCTCATCACTGTGCTCAGCCGTTACTCTCACTTGCACAAAAATTGAAGTCTGCCTGACTGTTGCATACTAAAATTGCTAGACTCATGTTATATGTAGAACTGGAGACCTCTATAAGCCAGACAATGGGAAATTCCATTATGGGCCAATTATATATAATAGTTCAATTACCCTTCATAAGAACTAATTCTGTGGCAACATGAATATTTCTGTTGGATTTCTATCAAACTGCTATATCTGATTAGGTCTTGTCCTTTCATAAAATTTGCAGTAACATTGCATTTGATTGTAAAACATTATTCATGTTAAGTAAGGCTTGGAGCAGTAGCATTTGGTGAATTTAAAACTGGTGACACATAGCTATACAAACCTTGGTAAGCTGGAGTATTGCCACAGAAATGTACACTTCCTATGGATCCCCTACCTTGGTAGTTGATTATCTTTTCCTATCTGCTTGTGCAATCATTTATTTTCTTATCAAGCTACATCCAGCACTGGACTTTTAAAATGAGGAAAATAAAAAAAAAAAAAAAATTGGAATATCAAGACTATTATAGAATAGTTTACAGTCATCTTTTTAAGAGTGCAGTGATCATTAATTATGAGTGGTAACCTTTCTCATGTTGCTCATTTAGATATATTCAGCACAATATAACAAGAACTTTTGTTAACATTAACCTTTATCCTGGAGTACAGATACCATGAGCTACATTAATATACATCCCTTAAATGATAAAACATATGGATTGTTTCCTTGCATCCTATTGATATTAGATTTGAAAAGACAGCTGCACAGTGGGTTTTGATCAGGTCAAATAGAAGTTGTAATGCGCTGTGCGAAAACAGCCACCAGTCAGTGATTTCCCCTGAATTACCGAATTGGTGATAGGGTTTGGGCTCATCGGGCAGTTAAGAGTAAAGGTTTCTTGAAGCTGGATGGCCAATAGGAGGACTTGCAGCTCTGAAGAAACTACAGTCTGCCAATCCAATAAGGGGAAGAGGGAGTGCCTACTCTCAAGCATTTAAAATATCTTTTTAAATAAAAATTGCCCTTAGCTGGGGCAGAACACCCTTTTTGCTGGTGACACCAGATCAGGACCCCACCCTCCTCCCCCCCCCCTCCCCCCCACCCCCCCCATCACAGAATTAACTTCCACTTCGAGAGGCAAGCATTAATAAAGAATAATTGGCATGACTTTGGAAGGAGGCAATTATGTCTAACAAATATGATTGAATTTTTCGAGGAGGTGACTAAGTGTAGGATGAGGCTACTGCAGTTGATATAGTTTACATGGACAGGTTTTAACAAGGTCTTGTATTGTAGAAACTAAAAGCCCATGGGATCCAGGGAATTTTAGAAAATTGGTTCCAAAATTGACTTAGTGGCAGGAAGCAAAGGATGTTGATTGAAGGGTGTTTTTCTGACTGGAAGCCTGTGTCCAGTGTGTACCACAGAGTTCAGTGCTGGGTCCCTTGTTGTTTTGTTGTGTACATTCATGATCTAATCATGAATGTAGGTAGTATGATGAGTAAGTTTCCAATAACACAAAAATTGGTGGTGTGGTAAATAGCAATGAGGAAATTCTTAGGCTACAGTACAATATGGTCTGATGGGCCAAACAGTGGCAAATGGAATTTAATTCTGAAAGCAAGGGAGTACATGTTGAATGCTCGAGACTCTAGGAAATACAAAGGATCAGAGGGATCTTGGTGTTTATGTTCCTAGATCCTTTAAGGCATCAGGACAGATAGATAAAGCCTGTAGGATACTTGTCTTAGTTAGTTAAGACATTCAATACAAGAACAAGGTTATGATACAGTATTATGTAACATTTAGATAGGCCCCAGCTGGAGTACTGTGTGCATACAACAGGAAAGATGTGATTGTACTAGAGAGGGTGCAGAAGAGATTTGTCAGAATGTTAATAAAACAAAGAACTGTGGCTGCTGAAGATCTGAAACAAACAAGGTCAGAATTTGCTGGAGAAATTCAGCAACTCTGGTAGCATCTGTGGAGAGAAAACAGTTAGCGTTTTAACTCATAACATTTTATGTACTGTTATCCATCTTCTGAAGAAGAGTTTTTGGACTTGAAATGTTAACTCTGCTTTTTTTTTGCAGAGATGCTGAGTTTCTGACCTACTGACTTTCTTCAGCAATTTCCATTTTTGCATGTTTCCTCAATGTTGCCTGGGTTGGAGTGGTTCAGGTACGAAGGCAGACCAGATAGACTGGGTTTTTTTTTTTGCGCTTAGAGTAGAGATGGCCGAGGGGGGTATCTGATCAAGGTGTACAAAGTTCTGAGGGGCAAAGACAGAGTAAATGAGGATAAACATTTTCCCTCTGTAGAGGGTTCAGTAACCAGAGCGTACAATTTTAAGCTAAGGCGCGGAAGATTCAGAGGGGTTTTGAGGATTTTTTTCACCCAGAGGATAGTGGGTATCTGGAGTTCACTGCCTGAAAGGTCAGTAGAGGTAGGACATTTAAGGACTATTTAGATGAACCTTTGAAATGCCATAATGTACAAGGCTATGGTCCAGCTGCTGGAAAATGGGATTAGAATAGATGTGTGATGACTGGCACAGACGTGATGGGCTGAAGAATTTCTCTGTCCTGTTGTCACCTGTTTACAAACAGGCGCTCCATGCTGGCAAAGGAGTCATACAGTTTTTACAGAAGGTGGGGCTTGGGGAATAGGCAGTTGAGAGACAACTACACTTGGATGATTTGCTATTGGTTGACAGTGGTGTTGCCAGGCTGGGCACAGCCAAGCTGCTGCCATCAGGAACATCACTTTTTCACCATTTTCCAGCTTGTACATAACATTCGATATGAGACTGCAGCAGCCTGGTATATGGCCTCTGACAATGAGTGGAACCTTCTCAGCCACTGAACAATATGGACATATGTTGAGAAAGTTAGGAAAATTGGCAGTAGATTTTTAGATTTAGAATTAGACTTATTGTCACATGTATTGTCAAGAGCAAAAGTACAGTACAGTGAAAAGTTTTCAATGTCGCCACACAAAGCTTCATCTTAGGTGAAAGTACCTAAGTACAAAAACTTAAGAACAAGGCAGAAAGAAGTAAGGAGCAAAGTTAAAAGTTAAACCTTACAGCCCTTCTTAGTATTAAGTCAAAAAACGAAGAAATAAATCTAAAAGTTTAACCATTGCACTCTTTAGTGCTTAGCCATGGTGTTACCCCACTTACTACACAGGCTCGATCTCCTCCGCTTTAGCACGCTTTCTCTGTGCTGATTTGCTCTCGTCGTCACTGCCAATGTCAGGGGAACTTCCATTGCCTCATTGGGTTCGCTCTTGAGACCTCAGACTGCCAAAGCTCTGGTCCAGATGCTGTCCGCGCTGGGCCTTGGCCTCACCTTCAGTCCACACATCAATTCTCTGCCTCTCCTTCGGTCCATGCGTTGGGCATTGGGAACTCACCAAGAGTCCTGGGTTAGGCCCCTAACTGCTGTCTTGCACTGAACATCTAGCCAACCGCCAAATTCAACGAGCCCGATACTGCCGCCACCACTGACTCTCTCTCTGGAAGGTATGTTAGCAGGAAAAAAAGACAAAAAAAACCTAAAACTGGAAAAAAGAAAATAAGAACAGATGGAGTGGGTGAGTCTACTCCACCACCAGCAAGTAGAGGTGCCGACTGATTTGAGTCTGCTAGGCTTACTTGCTGCTGATGCCGTTGCCATGATTGAGCTCCTCAACAAGAGTTAGGTAAAATACAATAAAAAAAAAATTCCAGATCTTTTCATTTTCCTTCGGGGTGGCTCAGTGGTTAGCACTGCTGCCTCACAGCACCAGCGACCCGGGTTCAATTCCACCCTTTGGTGACTGTCTGTGTGGAGTTTGCACATTCACCCTGTGTCTGTGTGGGTTTCCTCCGGGTGCTCCGGCTTCCTCCCACAGTCCAAAGATGTGCAGGGTAGGTGGATTGGCCATGCTAAATTGCCCATAGTGTTCAGGGATGTGTAGATTAGGTGGGTTTATAGGGGGATGGGTCTGGGTGGGATGCTCTGAGGGTCGGTGTAGTCTTGTTGGACCAAAGGGCCTGTTTCCACACTGTAGGGATTCTGTGACCTCTGATAAAAGAGAGAGGGGAAAAGTAAAAGAAACAAAGAGAAAAGCAGAAGCCCTACTGCACTACCATCTTACCGGAAGGAGTAAAGTGCTCAATTCTCCAACCAAGTGTTGAATGAGGTATCTCAATAGTGAGAGGTGAGGGACCTATTTGCATGCCGTAGCATTTGTGAATATGTCATTGTTATCTAATCTCCGCTTTATTGATATCTAGTTTCCCATTCTCCTATCTGTTGGATGGAAACAAGACTATGATGATACCTGACATTAAGATAAGCGTGGGTACTTGACCACCCCAGCTTGCTGCTTGCTTCGCCAACCCTGTATTTGGACAGCTGTCACCAACATCTCAGGGCTCTCCTCTGGCAGCAACTGCCTGCAGCCCCATGTCCGTGGACACTGGCATCGGACGTGTACCGGCCTCACCACAACATCATGGCATATTGCTGATCCTCAATTCAATGCTGCACTTTGGAGTGTATGAGCTCTTTTTATCAAAATTCTGCTGCTAGGATACTTTGCACACAGGGATAAGCAACACCCATTTGCTGAACTGAAGCAGGGTGCATCTCTGATCTCCTCCCTTGATCTCTTAGCACTCATTCACTTTTTGTGCTTGATTGGATACTCTCTGTATCTCTGCCTTACTCTGCCTTATCATCATTCCCTTGTGTTTCTGCTGTGTGCCCTCACAGCCAGAGCTTAAAAGCTTGCAGTACAGGTACTTTGGTCTTGTCTGTGTCAGCATTAAAAGACAAGTCAGGATTTACAAATAGCCAAGTTTTCCTCTACTTTCAAAAACCTACTTCTTCAGATGTATCTTCAACAAGCAATAAAGATGCTTCTGCTTACCAGAATTTAAGAGGAAAGATTGCAGCAGTTGGACTTGATTCATTTGGAAAATGAGACTTTGAGATGGTTCAGTTAAAGTTTTTGGATTATGAAATGTATTGGCCAAACTGATGCAGGCATGTTATACATTGTAGTGAATGATGCATGTTGAAAAGAAATTTTTGAGGAAAAGCACATAGAACAGTTACAATCAAATTAAGAGTTATGGAAAAAGGTTCCAAACAAAATAATAGAAGCAGACAAGATCAACGCATTCAAAAACAGTTGGATATGTTTAGGGAGAAGGAATTAAAGGTAAGAGTGAGAAGCCAAATGTGTGGAGCTGAAGAATGGCCAATCTTATTAGGATTGGATGGTATATTCTTAATCTGAAATCTTTTCTGTATATGAATCCCATGTTATTTTTTGGGCTGAGTCTGAGTTGCATGTTGAGTTATTTTGACTGGCAGGCTGAAAGTAACAACAACAAGGATGTGCAGTACTGCAAAACTAATCAATAAATTCTCAGATATAGCTCCATTGGTAACAATCCTGATTCTGGGGTAGCAGTTTGTGGGTTCAAATCCCACCACACACAAGTCAAAACTAACGTTCCAGTGTGAAACTGATGGAATGCAGCACAATAGGAGGTGCAATCTTTCAGATGAAGTATTAAACTGAGGGCCTGTCTGCTTTAAGATAGAGTTAAAGGATCTCACAAAATTATTTTGAACAAGAGCAAGGGAATTTGTCCTAAGTGACCAAACCACTTAATCAACACTATAGAAAAAGATTTTCTGGCCGTTTTACTTTAGTGTTTTGGGGGTGCAAACTCGCTTCAAAAAGTACTTCATTGAGTGTAAAGTGATTTGGGATGTCAAATGGTCATGAAAGGCACTACATAAATATAGGACTCACTTTATTATAGCAACTTTAATCCATGTTGATAGAGCTTCCATTTTGGCCAGAACATTATTTTAATAAACTTGTTGTACCTAACTGCAGACAAAATACTTAAATACTGCCATTAGAGACTGTCAATGAATTTCCTGACTTGGCCATGAAGTAATCCTAATACCTTACAATGAAACTGGAAACACAGATTCTGATACACAAGCATATATAGCAATCTGATACTGATGTGTTTAAATCTCAGTTAGTTTCAATCTCCCTAATCTGCAGATTGATCTTAAAAGCACACATTGATCTAAAGAAATCCTTTTAGCTATTCCATTTAGCTAACATTTTGCTGCCATCAATAGTTTTTGACTGTCGGCACTAATGGCCTGTTCAGGTAGGCAAGTCATGTGTCCACCATAAAGCAGATTTTAGAACAATATGATCTTGCTGCTTGCGGTAATTGTAACTGGTTTACTAAAATAAAAAACTCATAGAATATTTGCCTATTTCTAAATTTTAAAGAATAGTCACAATATTTTAGGTTGATTGTATGCAGCTTCAGTAATTGTCAGAGTTAGAGTACTCAAGTTTAACCATGATGGGTGGGAGCTATTAGGATCTAGAAGCACTGAGGGTAGTCACTTGGATGCAGATAAGTTAAATAAACATGAGACAGTTGACCTACAAAGCTGTCTTTCTGGCATGGATGTAGAAATAGGAGTTGGCCATCCAGCCATTAAGCAAGCTTCACTATTCAGTTAGGTTATGGCTATCTGCACATTATGGATCAAAGGCAGGCAAATGAAGATAATCCCCTGATAACTTGGTCAAATAAAATATGTAAACATCAGCCTTGAAATTTCAATTGACACAGCATCCACAGCCTTTTGGGCAAAAGAATTTTACATTTTTCACAGCCTTTTGCAGACTAGAGTACTACCTGATTTCACTCCTGAATGAATTAGTCTAATTTTAAAACAGTGCCCTGATCCAATCCGGAGGAAATGTTCATCAATATATCTTATGAAATTATTTTGTCATTTTAAAGACCCCAACTACATTTAGAGTCCAGTACAGAGGCCAGCAGTTTTAAAGTAGAAGGTTGAAGATACTAACACAATTGTTACTTTTGCACAGTCCAAGATGAGGCAGAGGTGTAAAATTCACATATCTAATTTAGTGTTAAAGTGATGGATTAAAAGCATTGACTTTAAATTTCTTGGAAATGTGAGTTGTGACAAGTTAATGTAGCATGAAAGCCAGGATGCATCCACCACTGACTTAGTCAGGTTTTCAGCTTAGATGAAGTTATTTAATATTCATACCAATGATGAGTACATATTTAATTAGGAGAACCTCCAGAGCACAGACTAATGGCTAACAATTAGAAATCGGGTTCTAAATTGCATGTCTAGGCTTGGGATGAAAATGCTGAATATAACTTAGTGGTAGACCCACAACCTTAATTGTAAAAGGCCCATTTTAAAAAGTTTAAAATGAAATTCTTGCTGCCAGATGGTCATAGATCCAATATTGTCCTGCTCTGGACCCCTGAAGGTCAACCTAACCAACTTACAGTTCACCAAACCTCATGCAAGATTCCACTGAAGATACAAAGTGCTGCAACATTTGATTTAGGAATTCCCTGCATGTTGATCGCCTCATCTTCCTGTCCTTATGATGAAGGTCTTGTTTGCGGCAAGTGGAGGCTGAACCCTTGTGTGTGTCGGCTCCCAATCTCATCTATTAATTCCAGATACATTGATTAGATGTAAAATATGTCATGAAAGTTTCAAACTGATATTCTTACTAATTAAGCTGGTAAAATGTTATCAGGATAGCTGTGAAGGCGGAGGTTCCAACCAAATCAGCCATGAGCTTATTGTATGGCAGAGTAGGCTTGAGGGGCTGAATGGCTTACTCCTGGTCCTAATTTGTATGATTGTGTGTTCATTTTAAAATATTGCAGAGCCTGGATATTGCATTATCTGTGCTTTTGTTCCACCGATAGCAAAGCAATGAATATTTATCAAGTACACCATTTTCAACAGAGATATTGATATTTTTGAGATCCTGCCTTTTGCTAAATTTCACCCTCACAATTAAGAAATCCTAGCTTTTCTCAAGCTCAATTACAGATCTACGATACAGAGTTACAAAAATAAGTCAAGCAAGTATCTCCGATAACTTTTTAAAAAGTAAAAATATCATAAAATAATGTTTTGCCTTAGTTGTAACCCTTTTATTTTTGTTTTTTTTAACAGGTGAAAAGTATGAATTACATGCAGGAACTGAGTCGACTCCCAGTGTAGTCGTCCATGTCTGCGATAGTGAAACAGAGGATGAGGATGAACCGAAGAATTCTCCAAAACCAAAAATAATTCAAACCAGGCGTCCCGATCTGCCACCAGCAATGTCTAATTGAAAAATTGGTGCGCACTTTCAGTCAAGCATCATCCAGTGCTCTCTGCTACAGCGTACTTTGTTGAAAGGAAGATTTGTCTGTCAGTCACAGGAGCATTTGTTTTAAGCCCCATGTTATGTTTCTAATGCCTACCAAAATAGGATGGAAGGGGTTACTACGCGTATGCCTATTTGCTACATACAAACTAGTAGTTATGATCATATCATAAAGTATTCATTTATGTTCGAATGACATTAGTAAATCCAGGAGTAATTGCAAAGCTTGGCATTATAATTCCATGGTAAATTACATCTCACTATTCAGCACCTAGTGTTGTAAACAATTTGGTATAAATGCTTGATCCAATTTTAGATTAGGCTTACAGTCTTGAGGCACATTGTGATTACATCTACTATATTCTGAGTCTGCCAAAAATTGAAATGGTCAATGAATAGTCAGAGTTTTACTTTCTTGGCATTGAATTGCCAATTACCTGCTTGGTGAAAATCCTGAGAGACTATTGTTTAAAAAAACGTATAGGCACCACTAGGGGAAAGACTAACTTTCATTTATCGATGTGCAGTACATAATGTCAGCATCTTCCACGTAATCTTGTGAAATGGTGTAACCGTACTTTGTATTTTATCACTGTTTTAATATTGATACAACGTACTGATTGAGTTATATACAGTATACTTATTAAAAAAGAATGATAAAATGAGTTTAAAGGCAGATAGACAAACAGGTATTATCACAGTTATGAGGAATCCAGTCTGCACTTATCTGATAAGGATGAGTGTCAATAGATCACATTATGGTATCACCTGCTGCACTGAAGAGTCATATTGTGCTGCTACAATACAGATTTATGCTCTAATCTGTGCAAGATGACCTGATTTTCCCATACAATGGCACACGTGCTTTTACAAGAAATTTCCATAAGTATAGAATTTTTAAAAATCTTTTGATGTTTTCTTTACCTATGCTACTTAACATTAGCAAGGTCCAGCTGAACATAACATTCAGAGTTGTCTAAAGAACTATTTGGAAAAATATGGTCTATAAGTTACTTCAGCTTGAAATGATAACATGTTCATTTCATGTCTTTGGGACATAGATTCTTGAGACACAATTGAGTAAATGTGTAAGCCAGACTGAAATCTGCCTATCAATGTTTTAAACAAAATAAATTAGCCACCTTTTTGATTCTACTCTACTTTGCAAAATTAAGAAGATAATTATCAAAATTTAGATAAACTGGGTTAGGAACCAATATAATAATCTAAATTTTTTGTTTTGAACTATATTTTCAGTTTTCACATAATTAAATATATTTTAGTGGCTAGCAACCTCAATGCTATAAGTATTTGTTTTTATCTGAATAAACACCTACTTTGCTTTGCTCAGTTAATCATATCTATCAAGGATAATGAATACTATGTAATGACCATTGTGCTTAATGTATAAGTCAGTGCTTCTGTAGTCACAAGAAACAGTGTTCCTGTTGGATTTCTGCTCAGTTTGTCAATTCAGCTATAACACTTCCATCGGTTTTCCTCTTTAAAATTACTGAAGAAAAATGCTTATGCTGAAATATATTGAGATTGAGTTGTGTACAAAATTGTCACAAATGAAAATGGTGTTATAAGGATACAAACAAAAACTGAATGAACTCACTGTAGAGATGTAATAATTCTAAGTGGAGAAAGATTTCAAGCTAAAACAGTCAAACTTCATTACAACAATATATAAATCTGTATGTTCTAATCCCATGAAACTCGAAAAAAGTGAAGCAATATTGCCTTGCAATGACAATATTGATTTCCCATTCAGATGATTAGCAAATTGTCATTTGAACTCAATTATGCTCAACATTGAGATTTTTATGATCTTCTCTAAACTCCAAATCACCAGGTCTGGAGGCATTTTCTACCAAAGAAATTTGTTTTTGTTATCCTTTTACGTTGTTCCATGCACCATGGTTTTATCTGAGGTCAAAAATGCTTAAGAACACTATCCTCAAATGCAGATGTGCAAAACCAGAGGGTAAGTTAGCTAGAAATGAGATTTGACTGCTTTTCCAGGTACCTAGAGCTTGTGTGTATAGTTAGAATGTAACATTATGGGTAGTACTAGTATTGGACATTGTCTGTGTTATTACTTGTCTTTGCCACTGAACGGGTGCTAGTAATAATACTTTATGAATTAATTGCCTTATATATGTACGTCTGGTATATACCTGTTGTTATTTGGTTTGTGCATGAACTGTGTCCTATTGTTCAAAATTGTGGTCCTTGTGACAGAATTGTACCTGTGCCTTCTCTAAGATTTTGCAAAAGGCACACATTCACAACACAGCTTATCTTTAAAAAATCCCTTTACTCAAATATAACCTGGTCTTTAGACATGAGTTGAAAGCTTTTGTGATGAAATAGTTATGATTATTGGTCATATAATGCAATGTTTTCATTAAATTTGTTTTTAAAAATATTATTTTTATTTCTGTAACATAAAACATTGTCCTTCAAAAGGCCTATTGCTTGTTAGTTTGTGTACCAACTAATTTGTGTTACACTAGTTATCATACAGCACCTTTATTAGGTAATTGCATTTTAGGGAGTACTTGTGCAGATGCCCCCATGATTGTCAGAACAGACTTAATGAACACTCTAAGGTGATTGTAACCTTTCAAGAGTGTTGAAATGAAAAGCAAGTTTTCAAACACCATGTAAATAAAAAAAAGTTATTCGTATTTCCAAAGTATTCTTGTTACAAATTTTTGAACTTGCACTTAAAATTACAACATGCGATCGATACAGCTAGCACTAGTAGGCAAATGTTTATCACTTTTTATGTCCAACTAAATTGCTTCCTCAACTTCTTAAGAACAGTTTATGGTTTCCTGTGGAATTTGTCATACTAAAGCAAATATGTTGTTGTGCTATTCTAAGAATAGCATAGCATAAATAGCACACCCTCACCCTAAACCCTAAACCCATAACCCCATTACCCAATAGTCACCATCCAGCCTATACATCCCTGGACCCTATGGGACAATTTAGCACAGCCAGTCCACCTAACCTACTCATCTTTGGACTGCAGGAGGACACCACAGCAGCCAGCAGAAAACAATGCAGACATGGGGAGAACATGCAAACTCCACACAGACAGTCAGCCAAGACTGGAATTGAACTCATGTCCCTGGCACTGAGAGGCAGCAGTGCTAACCACTGAGCCACCCAACTTAAAATGCATGGCAGCAGAATGAGATAGAGGACTTCTGCCCCTCTATGTACGAAAATATACCATCTTTGAGATTTATTTGGCGATGACAGGGAAGACATTTATGGATTCTAATGATAATTTATTGATCAATGAAAGGAAATATTTTATCTAGCCTTGTTGATTGAGGGATATAAACATAAATGTAAGCAAGAACACAAATTGATCTAAGACTGGGAGTGTTTCTAAAACTGCTTTTTTTTTTGTTGTTGTTTTTTGGGTCCTGCCCAAAGGATCTTGAATGACTAATAAACAGGTCTAAATAGATGTATTGAAGTTTTCAAGATGGATAAACAGGATAACTTAAAATTATTCACTTGCAGGTAAATGGAACATGGGAAACCAAATATTAAGCAGCTACAGGAAACCTTTTAACCTTGCCACTGTGTTATTAGCAGGTTTTTGAAGTTAGCAGCTGTGGTGATCTCTGCTAACCTCAAACAAAGTTGCCCAAAGTATCTAGCAATAGGCCATTAGTGTTGCAAGTATATCAAGAATCCCCAACCAAGGTTGCAAGCTGAAAATATCTGACAGCATTTTATTCTGCAACCTGATCCACTTGAAACACTGGTGTTTTGATGTGTCAAAGAAGCAAATCCTCTGCCTGTACATCCTGTGCTGCCTTCATGGCCTCCTAGCAAGCTGCACTTCCCTGCTCTTCCCCTCTGTCCTGTCGAGCTGGAGGTCTACGAAGAGCAGGCTGTTGCTGTTCTTGCTAGTATTACCCATGCTCCTGCTGGTGCGTTCCTGCTAGTTCTTTTCACACTGTTGATTTCCTTAGTCTTCTTGAGATTCAAACTAAAACAGCAAAAATGGCACTCCTGATGACCTGAAAAATCAAAGCAGAGATCAGATGTAGAAATCTACAAAATTATTGAAGTATTGCAGCACAAGTACCGCAAACAAAACCTTTTATATAAGCTGCAAGAAAGCAGCTGCATGGTGTCAACATTGGTGACATATTTTTCTGTCATGCCTTTAGCCTCCTTAAATGCTGCAGAATTCTTGTCTTGTTTTCAATGGCAAGTTCCAAGAGGCCTGGGAGACCCAGGGATTCTCAGCTAAGTTTCAAATTCCATATTAATTACGTTATAAATGGGCAATTGACATATTGAAACAATCAAGCTGTCTTTTTCGAAGGAGTTGCTCATTTGGAATTTAATATGCTGCAGCTAAATGTTAAAGTAGGATGATTAGGGCTGACTTCTTGATATGCTATCAACATGTTTTTAACCCTGCAATGAAACCCAAACTCATGTGCTCCTGCTGTTAAAATTCAGTCAGAATACTTGATAATTTATTGGGTTTCGTGAATGCCATTCATGTTTTTTGTAGCTTTGCAGCAAAGCCTTGTGCTGGGACCACCATGACTCCACAATATCAGCTATAATGACTTGTACTTGCATAGCATCTTTAACACAAAGAAACAACCCAACTTACTATGTAGGAAAATGGATGCTGGGATAAAGAAGGTTCAAGTAAGAGCCATGACCTCAAACTTGCGCAAAGAAATGAGCTTCCAAGGAATTCTTTACAATATTAAAGGAAGGTAACGGGGTTTAGGAAGGTACTTCCAGATGGAGGTATCTGTGTGGTTGAGGACATGGCAACCAATGGTGAGGTGACATGAGGTGGAATTGGACAAAATGTTAAGAGTCAATTGGATGGAATGTAGAGGGGGTTGTTGGGCTGCTGTATAGTAAAGGATGAGGCCATGAAGGGATTTTAACACAAGGACAATAATACAGGAGAGTGAAGCTGGCTTTGATGGGAGACATTCTGTTTATGTGCATGTTCTATTTCTCATCATCATTTTTCCACAAAGGGAAAACCTCAAATTTACACTGTGCATTAGATTCTTAATTTATAGTTCCACAAGATACAATGACAAAACATGTTGGACTGCAATGCTTAACTGGGCTTCAGGTTTTAGTGTCCAACTAACCCAATAGTTTGCTCATGTATTTAGTTCCAAGTGCAATGAATAAGGCAGACATTCTTTTTAAAATATCTTTTATTTTATCAGAAAAGCACCATCAATATTCACAGTTCCATCAACATTATAATCTTTTCTGCATTGTTCTCTTCTTAAAAAAGTTTATTTTAAAAAATATATAGTGACTTCTAAAAATCATTGGCAATGTAGTCATTACTATGTGCAACCAATCTATTAAATATACAAGAGATAATAGGT
>JAHRHZ010000073.1:21598138-21656080 GCA_024137785.1 Ginglymostoma cirratum
CTCCTCCTCCCACCTCAAGCCCCACCCCCATCTCCTACCTACTAACCACATCTCGCTCCCCCTGACCTGTCTGTCCTCCCTGGACTGACCTATCTCCTCCCTACCTCCCCACCTACACTCACCTTTACTGGCTCCATCCCTGCCTCTTTGACCGGTCTGTCTCCTCTCCACCTATCTTCTCCTCTATCCATCTTCTATCCGCCTCCCCCTCTCTCCCTATTTATTTCAGATCCCCCTTCCCCTCCCCCATTTCTGAAGAAGGGTCTAGGCCCGAAACATCAGCCTTCCTGCTCTTCTGATGCTGCTTGGCCTGCTGTGTTCATCCAGCTCTACACCATGTTATCTCAGATTCTCCAGCATCTGCAGTTCCTACTATCAGTAAGCAGGTTATTCATTTGCAAGTGCCACTTGAAAGAACTCTTGATGACACCTTCCATCATTTTTCCTGATGATTAAGAATGTACTAATGGAGTTGTGATTGGCTCGGTTGGATTTGTTTTTTTTAACACAGCACATACCTGGACGATTTTCCACATTGTCAGCTAGTCACCAGTGTTGTGGTTGCACTAGAACAGGTAAGTTAAGAGTGCAGCTAGTCCTGAAGAACAACTTGTGAGTACTATTGCCAGAATGTTGTCAGGGCCTGTCACTGTTGCAATATCCTGTGCCTTCAGCTGTTTCTTGATATCACAAAGAGTGAATCGAATTGGCTGAAGACTGGCATCTGTGATGCTGGGGACCTCTGAAGGAAGTCAAAATGAATCATCCAATCAGCACTCTGGGTGAAGATAGATGGAAATATTTCGGCCACGTCTTTTGCATTAATATGCTGGGGTTCCCCATTGTTGAGATTGGGATGTTTCTAGGATCACTATTTCATGTAAATTATTTAGTTGCCGACCACCATTCACAACTGGTAGTGGCAGGATTGCAGAGCTTAGATCTGATCCATTGGTTATGGGGTCACTAGTCCTGTCAATTGAATGCTGTTTCTACTGTTTGACATGCAAGTAGTCCTGTATTGTAACTTCAGCAGGATGATGTCTCATTTTTAGGTATGTCTGATGCTGGTCCTGGCATGCTGTCCTGCACTCTTCATTGAACCAAAGTTTATCTCCCGACTAACAGTTGAGTGGGAGACATTCCAGGTCACAAAGTTACAGATTTTGGGTGAATTCAATTCCTCTGCTGCTGTTGGCTCGCAATGATACAATGATTCATCCTTCCCAGTTTTAAGTTGTTAGATCTGATTGAACTCTTGAACCCATGTTGCTGGCATATAATTGTTACTAGTGCAATATCCAGTGGCAGCACCGCAAGGAGAAAGCCAACCACAACATTCTGAGGTCATTGAGAGTTAGGCAATAACTGGAGCCTTGTCAGTGATATTTACATTCCGAGATTAAATAAAAATGCCTGCTAGTTGTCATATCTTTTCAGTTAAGTAATTATCTGAGTTTATCTTATCTTTTCAGTTTAGCAGTTTATAAATACTTAAGTGAGAATGTTCTCTTAATCTCTTCTTTTTAGAATGTAAGTTCTAAGTTTTTCTTATTCTTTTACTTACAGATCATTTATTTAACACTGAGAGGTAGCTCTGGTGTCCATTTGTGCATCCCCTTCCAAATTAGGCAGATGATACCTCCAGTGCAGTGACTATTCACAGTCTAGTATCGCCAGTGACCCATATGAACAAGGAATAACAGTAGGCCACTTGCCCCTTCCACTATTCAATAACAACATTTCTGAGCTGATTTTAAGCTCAACCCTACAGTCCTGCATATCCCTGATAATCTTTCATCCCCTACATAATCAAGAATCTATTTACCTCTGCCTTAAGAATATTTTAAAATTCTGTATCTATTATCTTTTGAGGAAGGGAATTCCAAAGACTCACAGCACTAGCCACCCGGGTTTGATTCCAACCTTGGCTAAATGTCGGTGTGGAGTTTGCATGTTTTCCCTGTGGCTGTGTTGGTTTCCTCCAGGTGCTCAAGTTTCCTCCCACAGTCCAAAGATGTGCAGGTTAGGTGGATTGGCCATTGGAAATGCAGGGTTGCAGGGATGGGGTGGGTCTGTGTGAGATGCTTTTTGGAAGGGCAGTGTGGAATTGATGGGCCAAATATCTTGCTTCCACAGTGTAGGGATTCCACAATTCTCTGAAAGAACAGAATGTTTCCTCATCACTGTCTTACGTAGGTGCCCCCTTTTTTAAAATGATGATCCCTAGTTCTGGATTCTCCCACAACAGCAAACATCCTTTCCACATCCACCCAGTCATCATCTCAGGATCTTATATGTTTCAATTAAGTCACATCTGACTCTTTTATACTTCGGAGGATACAGGCCTAATCTGTCTAAGCCTCTCTTCAAAACGCAATCCGTCCATTCAAGGCATTAGTCTTGTAAAACTTCTTCCAACACACTTACATCCATTGTAAGTAAAGTGATGAGTACGGTACACAGTATTCCAGATACATTCTTACTAATGCACTGTATAGCTGAAGCATAATTTCCCTACACTTGCATTCAACTACACTTGCAATAAAACATAACAATTTATTAGCTTTCCTGATTACTTACAGTGCCTACATGTTAACCTCTTGTGATGCTTGCTCTAGGAAGCCCAGATCTCTCTGCATCTCAGAACTCTGTAATCTCTGAAATCAAATCATTTAGTTTACGTGCTTCTTTTTCACTCTTTCTGCCAAAATAGACAATTTCACACTTTCCCACATTTAACTTTATTTGCCAGATCTTGGCCCATTTACTTAACCTACATATATTACTTTGTCTTATGTCCTCTTCACACCTCAGTTTTCTACATAATGTTGTGTCATCGGCAAATTTACATGTCTTCCGTCCCTTCATCCAAATCATTTATATAAACTTCAAGGAGTTGAGACCTCAGCACTGATCCCTGTGCTACACCACTCACAAAATCCTGCCAGCTTGTAAAAGACCTATTTATTCCTACCTCTGTTTCTAGTTAGCCAGTTAATCTTCTGTCTATGTCATTATGTTACGACCTACACAATGAGCTTTTATTTTTCACAATAACCTTCATATGGCACCTTTTGGAAATCTAAGTATAATCCATCTACTAATTCCATGTTATCTACAACACAAGTTATTTCTTCAAAGGATGCCAATAGATTAGTTAAACATGATTTCCCTTTGACAAAACCACATTTTAGCTGTGCCTGATCACCTTAAACTTATCCAAGTGCTCTTTTATAATATCTTTAATAATACCTTCTGAGGTTGTTGAATTGCTCACCGAGCTGGCTTGTTTATGTTCAGATGTTTCATCATCATGCTAGGTGACACTATCAGTGGAGCCTCTGATGAAGCGATGTTGTTCTACTCCACTTGGACATAATAGCTTCTAACATTCCCTATGACAGCTGTTAAGCTAACTGGCCTGTAGTTTCCTGTTTTCTGCCTCCCTCCCATTTTGTCTAAAGGAGTTACATTCCTATTTTCCCATCATAACAACCGTTCTGAATCTACTAAGCTTTGGAAAATTAAAAATAATCCATCAGCTATTTCACCAGCTACTTCCTTTAAGGGTGAATCCATCAGGTCCTGGGGACTTGTCAACTCGCATTTCTAACAATTTACTCACCTTTCCCTGGTAATTGTAATCTTCTGGAGTTCTTCCCTCCCAGTTACTAATTTACAGTTATTTCTGGCATGCTACTTTTATCATCTCTAGCGAAAACTGATGCAAAATATCAACTCCTTGACAGTGGAGTCGCAGGTAGACAGGGTAGTGAAGAAGGCATTTGGCAGGCTTGCCTTTATCAATCAGTGCAGTGAGTATAGGAGTTGGAACATCATGCCATACAGGACAATGGTTTAGCCATTTTTGGAATACTGTATTCAATTCTGGTCTCCATGCTGTAGGAAAGATGTTATGAAACTTGAAAGGGTTCGGAAAAAGGTTGTTGCCAGGGTTGGAAGGTTTGATCCATAGGCTGAGGCTGAATAGGCTGTGACTATTTTCCCTGGAGCATCGGAGGCTGAAGGATGACTTTACAGAGGTTTATAAAATCATGAGGGGCATGCATAGGTTGAACAATCAAGGTCTTTTTCTCAGGGTAGGGGAGTCCAAACTACAGGGCATAGGTTTAAGGTGAGAGGAGAAAGATTTGAAAGGGAGTTAAAGGTCAACTTTTTCATGAAGACGGTGGTGTATGCATGGAATATGCTGCCAGAGGAAGTGGTGGATGCTGGTACAATTACAATATTTAAAAGGCATCTGGACAGGTACAGAAATAGAAAGGGATTAGAGGGATATGGACCAAATGCTGGCAAATAGGACTAGACTAGTTTAGGATGTCTGGTCAGCATGGATGAGTTGGACCGAAGGATCTGTTTCCGTGCCGAACATCTCTATGACTCTAAATTATCTGCCACCTCTTTATCCACCATTATTAATTACCCAGATTTGCTTTCTATAGGACCAACATTTTGTTAACATTTTTCTTTTTTAAATATCTGAAGAAACTTTTCTTATCTCTTATTATAATTTTGGCTAACTTTCTCGCGTACCCAAATATTTCCTTACTTATTAACCTTTTAATAATTACTTTTCTTTTTTAGACTCAGTCCAATCTTTTGACCTGCCACTTATCTTCGCACAATGTTACACCTTTTCTTTGAGCTGGATACAATCTTTGACATTTTAGTTAACTATGTATGGTGGGTCCCTATCTTAGAAATTTTCCCGTTTGTTGGAATGTACTGTTTGGCACTTTCTAGAAATTTGGAATATTACCTTAAATGTCCGACACTACCTCTATTGCCCTATGCTCTAACTTAAATTGCCAGTTCACTAGCTTTGCTTTTATTACCTCATAATTGGCCTTGTTTAAAATAAAAACAGTAATCTTGAATATAAAGTTCTTCCTCTTAAACTATGTAAAAATCATATTATGGTCATGCTCCCCAGTGTTCATTCACTATCAGGTCAGTAATTAATCCTATTTCATTGTTTTAAATCAGGTCTAATATAGGCTACTGTCTATTTGGTGCCATACTATGCTGGTCTAAGAAACTGTCCCAAAAATATTCAATGAATCTCTCATCTGGACTACCTCTTCCCATCGGATTATTCCGGTCTATATTTGGTTAAAACCTCAATGATAATTGCTTTTGCCACACTGCCATGATTTCTGCCTTGATGCCCTGTTCTACCCTGTGGTTACTGTTGGGGGGGGGCCATAAACAACTCCCACAAGCGAACTCTTGGCCTTTATCATTCCTCATCTCTACGTAGACTACTTCTATATTGTAAACAAAGAGTAAACAAAAGGGTCACCAGACCCGAAACATTAACTCTGCTTTCTTTCCACAGATGCTGCCAGATCTGCTGAGTTTTTGCAGCAATTTCCGTTCTTGCTTTTATATTGTGGTTTCCTGAATTTAGGTCATCCTTTTCTATTGTGCTAATACCAACATTAATTAACAGAGCCACACCTCCACTGCTTTCTTGCTTCATGTCTTCCTAAATGTCACATGCCCTCAATATTTTGGTCCTAATCTTGCTTATCCCACAGCAATTTCTCAGTAATGGCCATTAGATCATACTTATTTGTCTTAATTTGTAGTACTAGTTTGCGCGTTCTGCTTTAAATATGGTGTATATTCAAATTCTGTGCCTTATGTTCTGTCTTTTTATTATTTTTGTGGTTGCTATTCTTATCTGCTGATTTGCTCTTAGATCTGCATTCTCTGTCTTGACCTGTCATTGTCTGTTTTTCATTTCCTGTATTAATTTCTTTCCCTGTTGAATTTTCCTCACTCTGATTCACCACAATTTCCAAAATCTATGTCCAGCACAACTTCTGTCGTCCTGCTATGTCTCTGGGGAAATATCCTAACAGGCGGTGATAGGCCTTTTACTTAAACTATTGTAGTTTGTAATTGTTAAATACAGCTGAAATACTTACCAGATCACATGTGAAGATAGTTTAGCATCAAGTATGTTGGCCAAATATGGCCTGATCTAGTGAGGATAACAGGGTCTTTTCTTCAAAGGATTGGTTATGATATATCCATTGTTGTTCACGGATTCTTTGCTATGTCACTGTAACCTAATTCAATTCCATTCATAATATACTTATGAGAAACATTGCCCAACTTTAGTCCAATTCCAAATTCATATTTATCATTGTCTCTGATATTATGGAAGATTTGCAAGGGTGGGAGGAGAACTTGGTGGAGTGGATCTTACTGCTGGCAGTCGGTTTAAAAATGGTCCGAAAATTCCAAACAGGATGATCATTCAGTATCACAGATTGGCGAAATAAGGAGATATGAACCTACTGGATGCTGGAGTGAATATGGTCTGTTTTCCATAAGGACTGTAATCCTGTTTAGAGCGTGTTCTAATGTGCAGGTATTCAATATGGGGCTATCAGTCACACTAAATCATTAAATGGGTTATCTTTTCTCTATTTTATTGGCTACCAGATAACATTTAGTAATATGTTTTTATTTTGTTTGGTGTAGGAAAAGTCTTAAAAACTAAAACATTATTGTTCAATTTTCTTAATTTGATCTATTGAAATTTGAATATCTTTTTAAAAGATATCAGTTTCTATGGGGATCATAACAGGTTTCATGGTTATATTTAAAATTTATGACTGTATCACACTGCCCAAGTAGTGAGTGTTTGGTTTTAGGATGGTGTGAGAGTGACAGATGAGATTCTGACTGGGCTTCATTGGGTAAATGCTGAGAGGACATTTCTTTTTGTGGAGGAGTCTAGCATAACCCGTGCATAACTTCATAATAAGATGTCATCCATTTAGAAAGATAGAAAGAAAGGATGGTAGTTAAACTGCACCTGGTGTAATGACTGCTGTTCTTGGCCCCTTGCCTAAGGACAGACATACTTGTTATGGAAAAGTGCAGTGGACATTCATCAGATTAATTCCTGGTTTGGTGGGACAGCCTCTTTGAGGAGAGACTAACAGCCTGTATGCTCTGGAGCTTAGAACAGTGTGAAGCTATCTCATAAAAGCTTAGAAAATTTGAAAGGGATAGGCGGAATAGGTGCATAAAAGACAGCAATATAGGACTGTGATATGGAGGAACTTTATCACGCAGAAGACAGTGAATCTTTGTGCGGAAAAGAGTGGAAGGTCTGCCATTAAATAAGTTCAAGACAGAGATTGAAAAGTTTCTAATTACTAATCACATCAAGGACTATGAGGTAGTTAGTGAATTTGGCATCAAGGTAGATGATCAGCTATGATCTAAAATAGCACACCAGGCTCAAGGGGCTGTATAACTCCATCCTGCTGCAATGTTCCTATGAGGTGGAATTTCTTCTTTTAGACTGTCAGTAAGGTTATGAATCCTTTATCTCAGAGATAGTGGAGGTAGATAATTGACTATACCAAAAGATGATTAAAAAAAATTTCATCAACAAGGAAGTCAACGGTCACATAAGGATGCAGAGAGGAAAGTGGAACTGAGCCCACATAATGTATTGCCAGGATTCTCACTCCTGATTATCTATTGGTAAATAAATACCGCTTTGGATATATGTGAACATGTGGTGATCAGATAGAAATACGATTCTTCTCAATGTAAGACAAGTTTTGGTCAAAACAAAATAGTTTAATTTTGTTGACCTTTCTTTTATTTAATCACTTTTATTTAGATCGTAAGGAAAGAATCAAGGCACAATCTAATGCAGTGAACAAGCCCACAGTTGGTCATTTAGTATTATTGGGCTCATTACAGTGAGGTATGGCACCATTTGTTAATTATTAATTGAATATTGCTGAATTTCAGTGCTGGTGTGATACCAGGTATGTGAGCTGTTCATCCCAGATATTGGCGAATCATGTCAAACAGCATGTCTCTTTGGTGGTTTGCACAAGCATGGTGGTGACCACACCCAATCAGCCCAGACTTGTAAAGATCTTATTACAGTATCTAAAATTAGACGTGGATAATTCAGAATCTGCGAGGAATTACACTGACAACCTATTTAGTGTTGTTAGTTGGGCTCAGTGTTGTGCATATGCATGCACTGGAAGCTACACATATTAATACACAGGACTCTTCTTTGCAGACAGAAAGAACACACACACACACACACACACAGAGCATCTGTTCCAATTCAACAAAATAGGAGACAACCATTTGCTGGTTCATTTCTCAGGGAAATGCTCTGACCAATCAGATTCAAACTGCCCGGTTTATAATTTCAACAAAGCCTTGCTGTTAACAGCCAGTCAGCACTAATGGGTATATTTTCCATGGCAATGTCCCTACCAGTCAGAACGCAATTGTCAACTAATCCACACTCTCTTTTCATGCAGTATGAATGATGATTATCCTGGCAAATGCCAGGCAATGATCATCTCCAATAAGAGATCATCTAACCATCACCCCGTGACATTCAGTGGTATTAGCATCACTGAATCCTCCACTATCAGCATTCTGGGGTTACCATTGACCAAACACTCAACTGGACTCACTATATAAATACAGTTAATACAAGAGCAGGTTAGAGGCTAAAAATACTGCTTTGCATAACTCATCTCCTGACTTCCCAAAGCCTGTCCACCATCGACATACAAGTCAGGGGTGTGATGGAATACTCCCCACTTGTCTGGATGGGTGCAGCTTGAACCATGCTCAAGAAGCTTGACACTATCAGGACAAAGCAGCCTGCTTGATTGGAACCACATTCACAAGTATTCTGTTTCTACATTGATGCTCAATAGTAACAAAGTATACTACGTACAAGATGTACTGCAGAAATTCACCAAAGATCCTTGAAATGCACCTTCCAAACCTACGACCACTTCCAGCTAGAAAGACAGGGCAGCAAAAACCTGGGAAAGCCATCATGTGCAAATTCTCCTCGAAGCCGCTCACCATCCTGACTTGGAAATATTCCTTCACTGTTGTTGATGCAAAATCTTGGAATTCCCTCCCTAAGGACATTGTTGGTCAACTTACAGCACATGGACTGCAGCAGTTCAAAAAGACAACTCACCACCTTTTCAAGGGCAACTAGGGATGGGCAATAAATGGTGGCCCAGACAGCAAAGTCCAACTCCCACAAGTGAATAAATATTTCCCCTCAAATTGATATTCTTGTGAATTGACCTGATGATTGCAAAATGAGAAGTTTTGACAAAATGTATCTTTTTTCAGCCATATACAAATTCTGTAATATCAAATGACTAATAAATAAAGTTGAATTGTATTCATATGCTGGGCATTAACATGGAATTCGATTTGAGCTCCTGTTAAACCCAGGAGGAGTTATCCCTGTTCATTGATCTTGTAGCCACCAATTATACGTTTGAGGTGTTTTGTGACCGGTGGCAGTTGGGTACTAGAATGTATCACTGACCTCAGAATTATATTTAAGTTAAGTTTCCTTTCAAGATTTTGTTTTCATAACAGTGAATTAAAAGCATTCCAGATAGAGGAACACTTATTGATTATTGCTGCCAAGAGGAGATATATAGAGGAACAAACTGAAACTGTACTTGCTGGGCTTGGAGGTGTATGTTTGTAATCTGTGTAAAAAGATACAGGTATCCCTCACTAACCAGATATATGGAATAGTAAACTATTTGAGGAATCAGAGGCAGCTCATCAGTGACAGTCGTCAAAAGCTTCAGGAAAATGTGAGTTATTGGGAGAGGGCAATTGGGAGGAGGAAACCAATGATGACTAGTAGAAGTTTTAATGGCCTGGTTTCACATTTAGGTTAGTAAATAACTTTTAGCTCAACTTCCATGTTACAGTGGCTGAAAAAGTAGACTCAGCAATCTTGCGCATGCTGTGGTTATTCACAGTTCAGTTTGAAAAAGGGCCTGAAAAAGGGCTTTGTTAGGCCTCCAGTGTGCAAATACAAAGGCCCAACACCAGTTTCAGACTGTCACTCTGGACACCTATACAGTGGCAATAACTAAAGTGACTGGCAAATCACAATTCTGGCATGTGATGCTTAGGCATGCTGCCATCCTTAGAGGGTTATTTTGGATTTCTCAGACATTCATGATTTAATCCAATTTCCAGGCAAGGGAAGTTTAAAACAGTCTAGCAGTCAAACTTATAGTTGATGAAACACAGTTATTGCAAGTTTGAATGTAGAGTCAATTAGCTTTTAAACAGCAATTTCTATTTATATAGCAACTTTAAAGTAATAAAATGTTTCAACGCACTTTGCACAAGCAATCAGTAAAGTTATGGAAGAGTGGTATCAAACAACATTTGCTGGTCAATAAACTACTCACTGATGGTCAGTTTGGGTTTTCCACCAGGGCCATTCAACTCATAACCTCATTACAATTCAATTCCAGATTTGAGGCGAGAGTGACTGCCCTGACATTAAGGCCACATTTGACAGTATGACATCAAGGAGCTGAGCAAAACTGCAGTCAATGGGAATCAAGAGGAAAACTTTATGCGGTTTGGAGTCAAACCGGGCCCAAAGGAAGACGGTTGTGGTTGTTAGGGGGTCAGTCATCTCTGGTCGGGTTCCTCTGGGTAGTATCCTAGGCCCAACAATCTTTAGCTGTTTCATTGATGAAATTCACTGCAACACAAGGTCAAAAGTAGAGATTTTGCTAATGATTGCAGAATGTTTAACACCATTCAGATGACTCCTCAGATACTGAAGTAGTCCATTTCCAAATGCATCAAGATCTGGACAATATTGAGGCTTTGGCTGACATAAGAAGTAACATTCATAACACACACGTACCAAGCAATGGTAATCTCCAAAAAAGGAGAATCTGATGATTACCCCTTGATATTCAACAGCATTACCATCATCAAACAACCCACCATCAACATTTTGGGGGTTACCACTGACCAGAAAATAAACTGGATTAGCTGTATCAATACAACAACAGCACGTCAGAGGCTAGGAATCCACAATCTGTCCACCGCCCACAAGGCACAAGTCAGGAGTGTGAGGGATATTTCCCACTTGCCTGAATGAAGGCATTTCACCGAAGGAGACTGACGTGATCCGGAACAAAACATTCCTCTTGATTAGTGACACAAACTCAAACATTCACTCCTTCACAACCAATGCACAGCAGTATACCATCTACAGGATGTACTGCAGAAATTCATCAAAGCTCCTCAGCACCTTCCAAACACAGGAACAATACTACTTGGAAGGTCACGGGCAACAGATACATAGGAACACCATTCCCTGCAAGTTCCGTCCAAGCCACTCACCATCCTGACTTGAAAATATGTCGCCTTTCTTTCAGTGTTGCTAAGTCAAAATCCTCAAGTTCCCTTCCTAACATCATTGTGGGTGTGCTTACACAAAACAGACTACAGGGGTTCAAGAAGGCAGCTCACCTTCTCAAAGGCTACTAGGGATGGGCTATAAATGCTGACCCAGTCAATGATGCCCACATTCCATGAATGAATGAATGATAAAGAAATGAAATAATAGGCTAAATATTGTGTGCCCCCACTGGATGTGTTTTGACTGCGGGGGAGGGGGTCAGCATGTCATTTAGGAAGACAACTCATACAACTGATGCATATTATGGTTTTCTATATGTTCATCTACATGCAGTATACTGTACAGATTTGAGTTCTTGTTGGTCATCATGGAACTGCCTGGTGTGGAGCATGGCAGCAGCGGCCCAGTGTGGAGAGGGGGCAGCAGCCCAGTGCAGATCGTGATGGCGGCCAGCAGTCAGACTATATGGAAGCCCCTGTGCTGGTCTGCTGCAGAGACCCCTTTAAGCGGGACTGTGATGTTTGTCTTTTTAACTTTGCTACTGGTCTTACTGACCTGTGGTTACACTGTGTATAGCTGTCATGTAACTTCTCGTTTTCTTCATTTCTCTGTTCTGCAACTAAGGATTGTATCTCGGTATTCTGTACCTAAGTCGGCACCGTGTGTTGGTGACATTGTTACACTGTAACTAGTCTTGTAAATGAAGAAGTTGTACCTAGGTACTTTTGTACCTAAGATGGCACTGTAAGTGGTGACTTATAAACTTTTTAAAGTAAATATGACAATAAAGCTAATTCTAATTCTAATTCATATTTGAGCATTGTCAGTGTTCTCAGAATGGGGTAAGATCAAGTTTCAAAAATTAAAGATTTTCCACAAGGATTGAGGTTGAATTTGATTTAAACATTTGACTTTTGCTGTACAATGACTGACCTCTTGTGGATTACAATCGTATGACACATTTAACTATCATTTTTGATAGTTAAACTATCATTCATAAGTCTTTTTGAATGCCTATAATTGCGAAATGCTATTAGATTACTTACATAAAACAGTAAATAAATAATTCATTGAAATTTCCATATTTTCTTACGATATATGTATTTTAAAATTTTGCAAATGTTACTAAATTAATTTAGGTTAAAAACTGAAGTAGTGCTCTAAGATATATCAGATCATGGTGCTTTTTGTTATAAAAATTTCATTGATTAATTTTCAGACTATCTTTAATTCAAAAATTATGGTAGGTTTGCTTTGTGAGCATACAGTGGTGTCCTGAATCGATGGGGCTTCAGTTTTTTGAAAAATGCATCCAAATTCAATCTGGATAAATGTGAGGTGATGCACTTAGGCAGGACAAATCAATGATAAATGGTAGGATGCTGGAAAACACCAAGGATTAGGTTCTTTTGGTTTTTTTGACGATTAGAGGGATCTTGGTGTACATGTACTTAAGGAGCTAGGACAAGTGGACAAAGAGGATAAGATGGCATTTGGAATAGATACCTTTATTAGCCAAGGCATAGAGTTTAAGAACAGCGAGGTTATGCTGGAACTGTACAAACGTTGGTTTGGTCGCAGGTAGAGTAGTATGTGAAGTTCTGAAATATAGGAGGGATGTGATAGCATTGGAGACGGTGCAAAGGAGATTTACCAGGATGTTGCCTGGACTGGAGAGTTTCAGTTATGACGAGAGATTAGACAGTTTGGGTTTGTTTTACTTACAGCAGAGGAGATTGAGAGGGGACATGATTGAGAGGTATAAAATTATGAGGGGCACAGAAAGGGTAGACAAGAAGAAATCTTTCCTCTTGATGGAGGGATCAGTAACCAGGGGACATTGTTTTATGGGGACAGAAGATTTAAAGGAATTGTGAAAAAGATCCTTTTCACCAAGAGGGTAGTGGGTATCTGGAACTCACTGCCTTTATAAGAGCAGTAGAGACAGAAATCATCATAACATTTAAAAAGTTTTCAGATGTACACTTGTGATACAGGCCAAGTGCTGGAAAATGGGATTAGAATAGTTCAGTCATTGTTTTTGACTGGACAGACATGATGGGCTGAAGGGCCTTTTTATGTGCTGCAGAACTCCATCACTCTATGATTCTGTGATAGACTCTAAGAATAAGCAGGGGGAGCATTAAGTTGCATTGATATAATGCATAATTTCATCACTGAAAATAGAAGGAAATTACCCCATAATGTTACATATAAGAAGCAAGACAGAAAATTCCTTAAATAAAATAACTCTAATTAAAGTATTCTTTATTTTGTTTCAGAGTGCTGGAAATTTTCAGCAGGTCTGACATTTTTTTTAACTCATTCATGGGATGCAGGCATTACTGGCCGGACCAGTAATTTTAGCTCATCCCTAGTAGCTCTTGAGAAGCTGGTGGTGAGCTGCTTTCCTGAACCATTGCGATCCATATGGCATTGAACGTCAGGGCCAATATAAGATTCCCTCTTGTTGATGGTCATTGCCTGGCATTTGTGTGCTGCATATGTCATTTGCCTCTTTTCAGTTGTGCAGTCATCAGTAAATGTCCCCACCTCTGACCTTAAGATGGAGGGAGGGTCATTGATGAAGCAGCTGAAGATGGTTGGGTCCAGCACATTACGCTGATGAATTCCCACAGAGATGTCCTGCAGCTGTGATAACTGACCACTAACAGCAACACCATCTTCCTTCATACCAGGAATGATTTCAAACAACAGTTCTCCTCTGATTCACGTTGACTCCAATTTTGCTAGGTCAACTTGATGCAGTACTGAGTCAAATATGGCCTTGAGTGAAAGGCAATCACTCTCACAACACCTCAGGAATGCAGCTCTTTTATCCATGTTTGAACCAAGGTTGTAATGATGTCAGAAGCTGAGTGACCCTGGTGGAACCCAAACTTGGTGTCACTGAGCATGTTATTGCCAAGCAGCTGCTGCTTGATAGCACTATTGGTGACACCTTCCATCACTTTACTGAGATTGACAGTAGATTGATGTGGTGATAACTGCCCGATTAGATTTGTCCAGCTTTTTGGTGTATTGGACAGAGCTGGGAAAATTTTAACACCGTCAGTTAGATGCCATATTATAGCTGAACTGAATCAGCTTGGCTAGGTGCAGTAAGTTTTAGGGTACAAATCATGATTAATTGCTGCAATATGGTCAGGGTTCATAGCCCTTGCAGTATCCAGCACCTCCAACCGTTTCCTGATATCACTTGGAGAGAATCAAATTGGTGAAGACAGACACTTGTGATGCTGGAAACCTCTGCAAGACGCTGAAATGGATCATTCACTCGGCACTTCTGGATAAAGATTGTTGCAAATGCTTCAGCCTTATATTGTACTAAAGTGCTGGGCTCCCCCATTCTTGGGTATGGGATTGTAGAGCCTTCTCCAATGGGTTTTTAATTGTTCACCACCCATCATGACTGCATGTGCAAGACTACAGAGCTCATCTGATCTATTGCTTGTGGAATTGCTTAGCTCTAATATTTACTGCTTACGATGGGTGGCATGCAAGGAGTCCTGTTTGGTGGCTTCATCAGATTGACATCTCATTTTTTGGCATGCCTGGTGCTGCTTGTGGCAGCATCTCACAGATGCCCAATCATGATCTTCCAGATCTGTTTGAAGTCTATCCCATTTAGCAAAGTGACAGTGCCACACAAAACAAAGTAAGGTATTCTCAATGTGAATGTGTGGAGGGAGAAACAGAATTAACAGGCCAGATTTTGCGCAGCTGATGGCTGTCTCATCTAGTAGCTAGAAAAGCAGCAGATAAATTCTGTCAGTTATTTTTTCATGGGAGGTGGGTCTTGCTGGTAAAGCCAACATGTATTGCTGATTGTCCTTAATAGCTTGCTAAGTTGTTAGGGGTCAACCACATTGCTGCAGGTCTAGAGGCACATGTTGGTCAGATTAGATAAGGATGGCATATTTACCGTCCTATAAATAATAATGAGACGGATGGGTTTTATGGTAATCAATGATAATTTCATGATCACCATCATGCTACGGAAGAGAAGTTGCATAGTGCATCGCAGTTGCTTTCTCCAGTTGTGAAGTTGCCTTCTGTTGTGTGCAAGTTACTTTTTGCAGTTGCAATATATGGTGTGCAGAATGTTCACACTCCCTATTCTGCTGATCAACCCTGCTGGTAGCAATCATCGAGACAAATATGTACAGTTCCAGGGCTAAAGCTGAAAGAAATAAATACTGTACTGTCATAGTAAGTTGGTAAATTTGTGGAAAGGAATCAGCGGTACTCAAAGAGGTGGTTAGAAAGAGAATTTAAAATAAAATAGACCAAAGAAATTATTCTCGTAAAATGGTTGGTTCAAAATGTAATGAAGGGTTGATTTGGTCCCATTCTCAATACTATGGTGTGGTTAATGCTTTTCTTCTTGAAATTTAGCCACCTTCTCTGGACAATACTACTACTGCCCGCTTCCTATCAAGCCTTTCTACCACAGTCTTGTCCTACTAGTTTGACCTCCTGTGCCCAATTTTGGAAAAAGGCAAAATGAAATAATAGTACGTCCCTCCTCCCACTCCACATTCTGCAGCAAGATCTAAATACTGATAGCATCAAACTATGGGGCTATATTTCTGCCACCAGAGCTTTCTGACTTGACAGGCAATTCCCACCAAAATAACTGTACAGACAACAGACTATAATTTCAAATGCAGCCCTCAATGGTGTTCCCAAAGCCAAGTTGCCTTTAAACAGCTTACTCTCAAAAATGGGCATATCCCAATCAAAAGACATCGAACCAATACACATGAATCAATTGATCCTGGCCAAATGCATTTTAGCAGAGTACCAAGATGAAAATTAACTCCTAACATCTTTGTGGTTCGGTCTGTGGTTTAATTTTTGAATGTTCCAGGGAATGATCTGACCTGTGCGAGATTCATACTACTTGACATTTGTTTTTCTTAAAGACAGTGGACTCCAAAGGCTCTTGACATGCAGTTTTGAAGGAAACCATCTCATTTTACTGCAACTATTCACAAAAGATCTCTGTTCCATATCAGAGGTAATTTGATCTTGGAAATCATACAATGTCAAAAAAAAAGACAAATGGTTCTGCTTTCGGTCACTGGAAACAATCTGTGGCAAGATCATGAATCCAGCCTGTAGCACAGATTGCAGCAAAAAGAAACGTTTCTATATAACCCTATAAGAGTCATTGTTTGTCTGCCTTACAGTCAGAGAACAAGTACCTTTGTGCAAAGGCAGAAAAAAGGCACGTTCATTCTCCTTCAGCAATCCTACTTATGTATGAATTCTTGAAAGAAGCTTGGGTGGATAGGGGAAAGCAGGGAGACTATGAAAGATATTGAGCCTTTTTTATTCATTCACAGGATGTGAATAAGCTGTTTAGGCTGAAATTTATTACCCATCCCAAATCACTCAGAGGGCAGTTAAGAGTCAACCACATTTATGGGTCTGGAGTCACATGTGGGCCAGATGAGGACAGCAAGATTTCCTTCCTTAAAGGATATTGTAACATTGTAAGAAAGATAGGAATCTACTCCAGTGCTTCTCCAAGATTAAAAGACCTGGGCAGGAGAAAGCACAAAGAACAAAAGACGTTTTCTTCTCCTGAGGATAGCACAGATGCTGTAGAACTGCAGTTTTTCAATCCAAAGCTGACAACTAATTTCTCTCAAGAAGTTAACAGCATTTGGTTTTGCTATCCTATCCCTCACCTGGATAAAAATTGCAAGCATTTACCACTGGCCATATGGAGATTATCTTCTATAGTTCTACAAGCTGAGCAATTACGAAATCACCACTTTCAAAGCAATTGATGAATCCCTTGATTTGACATCAACACGATGTGACCCAATGGCCTCTTCAAGAGCACATTAGTGCCCATCTGTATCTGCACTTGTATGATGGAGCATTCACATCAACCATCTGATGTTCTTGGAACTTTTCCAAGTTAAAGCAAATGGTCACTTTGAACAAATTTAACTGCAACAAAGAGCAATTTCACCCAATGACCAATTACCTTTGCTTTCTAAATGTTAAGGGTATTTGCTGCATCGTAAAAGTGCCAGGAAATGATCATCTCCAAGAAGAAAGAATCTATTCATCTTCCTCAGATAATCATTGGCTTTCCAATCATGGAATCTCTCACCATATTCAGAGGAGGTCATCATTTATCAGAAATTCAATTGAACGAGCCATATAAATACTGGGACTATAAGAACAGGAAATTCTGTCTACACTCCTCCTGACTCCCCAAAACGTGTTAATCATCTGCAAATATCCAGAATAAAATAGTACACTCGAGTGTGACTCCATCTAATAGCCTCAGCATTCACTCCCTTGACCCACTGTGGCAACATTTTGTACAAACTGTAAGATGCACAAATGCAAATTATTAAGGCTCCTTCTACAGCACCAGACTGTGTGTCAGATCAAGTGACCATATTTGTTGCTTTGAAGTGCCTCTTGGCCTTCAGCTTCAGGCAAAGATGGCTGGCCAGGTGAAAATATTTGGATCTCTGAAAGTATTTTTTCACAAGGGAAGGGTTAGGATGACTAAAGAGGCGAGCGTGTGTAAAGCCAGAGGTGCATTGCAATATCTGCAGACAGCACATCATCCAAGATTGCACCATGAAGGTGAAGTGTTATTTCAGACAGCATGTAAGGCTGGAATATACATCCAGGTCATAATGAATAGCTCTATCAATTATCAACACTAGATGTCATGGCTTCAACCTACCCTCATCAATAGTGCCAAGCTCCATCTCCTATTAGAGAGTGAGGATATTCAGATATGCCGGACCCCAATACTCACTTTCTAAGTGCTATTAACTATCATATTACAAAAGGTAGGGAAGAGTGCCAGTGAGTCTGTTGCAATGCGTTTTCATAATGTACTTGTCACAGTGGAATAGCTGGACGCACATGGAATCTTCAAAATGCAGAAATGAGACTTGCAAGAGTGGTAAATACGTGCGATGAGTTGGATTAAATGAATGATTGCTAGAGATTGCTGATTGGTGAGCAATTGTTCCAGTGTAACTGGAGAAATGTGTGAGCTTGGTAGTTTTGGGAGGAAACACGATTTGAAGAAGCATTTTCTCACCTTGCCCACTTAGGTGAAGTCGTTGAACTTCTTTAGCACTATATCCAGACCCTTGAGGCCAGATTCTTGACATTGATTCTCTATTCCTTCACTGTGTCTGGAAGACAACCTGTGGGAAATTGAGCTCTATCTTCCTTTCACCATCATCATGAAGAACTATAATAACAACAAAGACGGTATTCATAAAGTGACTTCAACTAACTAAATATTCCAAGGCGTTTCACAGGAGCATCACAAAGTATGACATTGAGTTTTATAAGGTGACAGTAGGTCCAGACTTTTTAAATCAAATTCTACCATCTGAAATGGTTGGATTTTAACATATGTCCCAAGAACACTAGGTGGGATTGTAGAGTACCAGTCAGTGACATTAACACTGTGCCATCATCTCCCTCTGTCTCATTGTCCTATGATCTTAACTTTGTCAATCGCTGCCTTGATTTGTTAAATGTCTAACTACCCACAGCTCTATGAGCTGAAGAATTGCTGAAATCCAGAATCTTTTCAATAAAGAAATTTCTTGTCATCTCAGTTCTAAATGGCTGACCCATAGTTCTTGTATTCCCAGCCAGGGAAAACATTCTTGTAGCATCTGTTCAGTGAAGATTTTTAAGATTTGTTTTTTTTCTGTTTCATTGAGATCATCTCTTATTCTTTAAATTTCTTGGAATATAATATTGGTCCATCGAGTTCTGGAGCAGTGCAAGGGGAAGCGACTCCCGGAGCAGCGCAACTTACCTTCATGCAGCCGAGTGCCAGTGCAGAGCAGACTGGAGGCTTGGAGCAGAGAGGGACAGTTGTTGGACTGGGGCCTGGTAGGAGCAATCAGGCCATGTGCTGAGCAGCTGCTATTTGAAATTCTTTACCAGACTGAGATGTGAATCCTTTAACTATGTTATAACTCTCTTATTTCTACCTTTTCTTTAGATACTATAAGTAATGCTTTTATTCCTCTTTTGTATTCAAAATTTGTACCTAGGTACTTGTATCTACAATAGCACCATTAATGGCAGCTATTGTAAAAACTTTTCACTGTACTCCTGTACTGGAGTAATGGAATACATGTGACAATAAACGACATTCTATTCTCTTCTATTTCTCACGACTCACGAGGACATCGACCCGACCCATGACCCCGCAGTGATCCAACCACAATCCAGAACGGAATCGGCTCGGACAGCTACTTGACCCACTGGAATTCCGACCGACCTGAGACTGACATCAACGCAACCCTGAGGAGCCCAAATGGCCTAGGCCTGATCCCCAATCCCCCGGCTACCAGATCCATGGAGGCCTGGCCCAACCAGACCTGACTCACTTACCTGCAAGCAAAGAAGTTTTGCTCCACAAGCAGGACTGCCCAGGATTGGAAACTCCACAGCTGCAACCCGTCCCTGAGGAGACCAGACCAGCCCAGATCTGAACTCCAATCTCACAGCGTTCCGGCCCAGGGAAGGCCCAGCGTAACCAGAACATTACTCACTTACCTGTAGGAGCAGCAGACTCGCAGCACCGACTCCCCGGACCGTCAGGGTGGAGGAAACCCACAGGAAACAGGGAAAACATGCTGGCCTAAAGATGGGTTTGAAACAATGTGGTTTCAAGGCTCCCCTCCCCAGCATACTTGTAGGAAATGTCCAAAGTATCGAAAACAAAATGGATGAACTTAGATTTAGACTTACATATCAGAGGGAACTGACAGACTGTTGTGTGCTCTGCTTCTTGGAGACTTGGCTCACCACTGCCATTCCTGACTGTACCACATGGACAGCACAGCATCCTTGGGCAAGGCAAAGGGCAGTGAAGTATGCTTCTTGATTAACACTCCCTGGTGCTCAGATGTAAGTGACCCTGGGAAGCCACTGCTCCCCAGATCTAAAATACCTTACAGTAAAATGCTGTCCCTACTACCTACCACAATAGTTCACCTTTGCGATCCTGACAGCAGTCTACATACCACCCCACGCAGATGTGACGATTGCCCTAGGTGAGAATTAAACCGCCACAAACACTTGAGAGACAAAATTCCCCAACGTCCTATTCATTACGACTGGCGACTTCAACCAAGCCAACCTCAAGCAGGTGATGCCAAAATACCACCAATACATCTTCTGCCCCAACAGAGAACCAAACATTCTGGACCACTGCTACACAACCATCAAAGATGCCTACTGCTCAATCCCGCGTCCACACTTTGGAAAATCCGACCACAGCACTGTGTTCCTCCTCCCAGCTTACAAGCTGAAGCTGAAACAGGAGAACCTTCACAAAACAAAGTACAGTGCTGATCTGAGGCAGCAGAAGAATGTCTCTGGGACTGCTTGGACTCGGCGGACTGAACCATGTTCAAGTGTTCAGCGAAAAACCTGGACGAGTATACCAACGCCGTCACGGACTTCATTAGCAAATGTGTGGAGGACTATGTAACAAAGAAATCAATCTGAGCATTCCCTAAACGTAAACCATGGATGAACCAGGAAATCCACTCCCTGCTGACGACCAGACGTGCAGCATTCAAGTTGGATGACCTGGACCAATACAGAAAATCCAGACATGACCGTTGCAAAGCCATCTGGGAGGCCAAGAAGCAGTACTGGACCAAGTTGAAGGCCCAGACCTACCAAACAGACTCCCACCATCTAAGGCAAAGCATAAACGACATTATGGGATACAAATTGAAACAGTGTAAGATGGCAGACAATTACACCTACTCCACAATAACACTCACTAGTGGAGCTCCCCAAGGATGTGTCCTCAGTCCCAAACAGTACTCCCTGTACACCTATGACTGTGTTGTCAAATTCCGAACAAACACCATCTACAAGTTCACTGATGACACCACTGTAGTGGGATGGATATCTAACAACGATGAGTCAAAATACAAAAGGGAGATAGAGGGCTTGATGACATGGTGCAATGAAAACAATTTGTCTCTCAACGTCAGTAAAACTAAAGAACTGACCATTGACTTCAGCAAGAAGGGAGGAGAACACACGCTCATCTACATCAACGGAACTGAAGTTGAGAGGGTGAAGAGCATCAAGTTCCTTGGAGTAACGATAACCAACAACCTGTCCTGGACTCCCCACACAGACGTTACAGTCAAGAAGGCACAACCACACCTCTTCTTCCTCAGGCGGTCAGGATATTCATCATGTCCATAACGTCCCTCACCAATTTCTGCAGATGCACCATTGAAAGCATACTGTCCAGATGCATAATGGTCTGGTACGGCAACTGCTCTCTCTCCAGGACTGTAAGAAACTACAGGAGATTGTGTGCACAGCCCAGGTCAGCGTGGGCCAACTTTTCATTCATGGACTCTTTTTACATGGCTCGCTGCCACAGAACTGTGGGCAACATCATCAAAGACCTTTTGCATGCTGGTAAAGATCTCTTACAACCTCTTCTGTCAGGCAGAAGATACAGAAGACTGAACACATGCACAAGCAGGTTCAGAAACAGATTCTTTCCAGCTATTATCAGACTGTTGAATGGATTCTAGCTTCAAATAATGCAACTTGCAATGTAACCTGTATACCTCTAAGTCTTTCTGATCTGTACATCCTTTGCTTGCTGTGATCTGCCTGTACCGCTTGTAAACAAAACTTTTCAGTGTATTTCGGTATACGTGACAATAAAATTAATCAATCAATCAATCTCCTCAGAAAATAATTTCCTCATCCCAGGAATCAGTATGACTGCACACCCTCCAATGTTAATATATCCTCTTATAAGGAGACCAAAGCTGTAAATGTACTCTAGGTTTGGATACATCGAGACCCTATACGATTGGAGAAAGACTCTGTCACTTTTTATTCTAATTGTTTTGTAATTAAGGTTAGCACATCATTTCCTTCACTAATTGTTTGTAGTCAGAAGCCCAGCTCCCTCTAATTATCAATGTTTGTAAATCCCAATATATATTCCCCTTTCCCGCGTTTCATAATACCCTCAACTGCAAGTCCTGCATTTTCTGCACTTTTGCCCTCAAACCCCCCACCCCTCAATAACAATAACAATAGAGTCCCCTGGTCCTCACACACCACCCCAACAACCTCCAAATCCAACACATCATTCTCTGCCACTTTCACCTTCCTCTGCAATCAGACCACACCACCAAAATGATCTTCCCCTCCCCACCCTCATCTGCTTTCTGTAGGGATTGCTCATTCTACGACTCTCTAATCTTCCCCACACTCCCCACCAACCCCACCACACCCAACACCTTTCCCTGCAACCACAGAAAGCGCTACTCCTGCCCCTACACTTCTCCTCTCACTTCTGTCCAAGGCCCTAAACAATCACTTCAAATCCAACAGGGATTCACCTGTACATCTTCTAAACTGGTCTACTGCATCCATTGCTCCGCATGTGGTCTCCTCTACATCAGACACACCAAGCGCAGACTCAATGACTGATCTGCGGAACACATGTGGTCTGTACGCTCCATCAACACCACCTTCCCCTTGCCAACCATTCCAACTCCTCCTCCCACTCCCTTGGCAACATGTCCATCCTGGGCCTCCTCCAATGTCACAATGAGGCCACACATAAACTGTAGGCACAACATTTTATATTCCACCTCAGCAGCTTACAGCCTTGTGGCCTCAATACAGAATTCAGTAGCTTCAAAGTCTCCCCATCCCCGGCTTCATCCCATGTCCAGCACTCCCTCTCATCCCTGCTTCCTTGATCTGACACAAACTGTCCATCTTCCTTCTCACCTATTCACCCCAACCTTCCAATTGACCAATCTCCACAACCCCATAACTGTATCCACCTATCACCATCTCACCTACCTTCTCCAGCTCACCCATCCTCGCTATCTATTTCTGAGCTCTGGTCCCCCTCCCAATTCCTGATGAAGGGTCCCGACCCGAAACATCAACTTTCTTGCTCCTCTGATGCTGTCTGATCTGCTGTGTTCCTCCAGTTCCACACTGTATCAAATATAAACTTTTTTGTGTGATTTCAAACTTGTCAACCTTGTGTTCAAACCCTTCAATGGCCTCACCCCTCTGTACTTCTGAGTATTCCTTTAGTCCTATACCATCCAGGATCTCAGCATTTTTTCAATTCTGCCCTTTTATTCAACTACCATTTTGTTCAACCCACCATCGGCGGCTGTGTCTTAAACACTAAGTCCTGGAATTTCCTTCTTAAATCTCTTCACCTCTTTCCATTTATTAAGTTGTTCCTTAACCCTATTTCTCTGATCAGGTGGTGCAGATGGCATAAGATGACTTAGCGGACACCCAGTCTAGTGAAACAAAAGCTTAAAACAAGGTAGCTAAGTTGTTGTGGGAGGAGAACGATGAGCTGCTAAGACAAGCCCAGGAGACGGTGGCATCAACACTGTAGGTAGTGTTTGGGCTCCTGAGCCCGTCTGCTCCAGGCCACTACATACTTCTGTTTCTCTCCTTTCTCATCATTTTCTTTCTTTTCTGACATCGTGGGGATGCCAAAGTGGTGCTTGCCAGGTTGCCAGCTGCAATGGTGGTGGTGGTGCCCAGCACCTTTGGCTACGGTAGGCCCGGAGCATGGACTCAGGAATTTGACGGATCTTCAGCTGCAGTGGTGGCAATTCCTGGTGTGAGGACTGCTGACTGCGGTAGACCTGAAGCATGGGGACTCCTTGACGTCCAGGACACCTTGCAGCAGCCCTGGAGCTGTGTTTGAAGACCCCTTGTATGGAAGATGAACTCTATTTATGTAATTTCATTTTATTCTTTTTGTAACTCAAAATGGCATGGATTATAGTGACAAAACACTTTTCATTGTATCTTTCTAGACATATGTGATAATAAATAAATAACTCAGGAGATTACAGGACATGGTCAAACATTCCTCGGATACAAATGAAGAATAAAAGGATAAGATTAACATGTTATCCAATTGCTGTTTAAATTGTGAGTTTAATAAATGGCTTTGAAATCAGCATGCCAGGAATAATTGAGTTCTGATTGATGGATTTTATGGGGATTACTTTCAGCGGTATGATCATATACAAAAGATCCCCAAGGTGGACAGTTTGGGGTTTTAAAATTAAATATGCTTTACTCTGCGCATAATGCAAGACACCATCTTGGTAAAAGGAATTAAAGTGTTTGCTAGCAATTATCATCCAGAGGTTCAATAAGGAGCTGATAGCCAATTAGCTAAAGGACTGTTTGCCATTTTAGAGTCTCAAATGACCTGACTTGCTCTTCCAACTGTATGAATTAATTTGCATGTAAACAAGCCATTGTTGGCTATCTCACGTGCTACTAAATGGGATGCATAGTCTTTCAGGTTTAGTGGAGCTGTGAAGAAGACGTCCAGAACACACTGAAGGGCACCTAGAACACTTGATATGACTTTACCGGCATTCTAGTAACACTTCATTTGCAAACTTTCTGGATATTTCATTTCCTGAGATTGAGTGCTGTGCACATTGGTTTTTAAGCATTCCAGGAGAAAGGGTTCTTGTCTGGAGTCTTCCTTAGTATGGGAAAAGAATAGAAGAGGCATTTAAGAACAGGTAGAACCAGCTACTGAAGGAGACAGAGCTGTAGGAGGGCAAGGTGGATTGCTTCCTCTCTGCAGGTACAGTACAGGACATGTCTCCTCCTCCGGACATCCTCCACCAGGATTGCAGTGCTGTGTCAGAGAACATGTCCTTCCTTTGACCTTGAAACTTCATGCAGTGTGCCACTATGTTACATGCAGTGAATTCCGCATCTTTAGAGGAAGTGGGTGCAAGGATCTCGGATACATTGTTCTACAAAAATAATGTCTAACCTATCTAATTGTAAACCTCTAGATGTCTGGTTTAGTGCCTCCAGGCCAGTTCAGACAATATTAGGACCAAAGTGTTGCGCTTAGTCCAGACTTTCAAACAAGTGTGTCTTATTAGCATAGCACCCATTCAGTTTGCACCATTTCATCAAAACAATCTTCTACATGTCTTCTTCTGATAGAGACTGAGAGAATTTTGTGACTTGCTGGTTGTTGACATGGAAGAATTCATTCAAAATGAATTCATATATTTTTCATATCTTAATCATGATGTGGGATGTGTCATTTTGTCTCTGGTTACTGCCAGATCACATATCACAGGCATATCTGTTGCAATCTATTATGCAAAAGGTTATTTCAAAGGCAGTATTCTATTATTAATTATTTGACAGCAAAGCAAGTAGCAGCCCAGAAAAGAAAATTGTGTAAATACCAAAAATGCAATAGGAGCATCTACTTATTTTTCATTCAGAGTGAGACGAATGTAACAGTCAAGAGTTGGAAATGAGAGAGTGGAATGAAGGTCATGACAGCTATATAAAGAAAAATGAAGAGTCAATAATGCCAATCAGAAAGAGAAAAACAGTAAAAATCAGGGTGAGGAACAACCAGAGTGATGCAATTTTTGAGACACCTTACATGCTTGTTCTCTTTTTCGTATTTTATCCATCTGAATTATCAGGAGCCATGCAAGTCCCATGAGAGCGTGGAGGTCTGGAGGTAGGCATTGGAATGAACTGCGTTTTTCTCTTGGGTTGGAGCATGCTTTTGATATAGTTAGACTGGAAAGCAGTTTGTTTTATCTGAGTTTCATTAAGTCACCTACGATAAATGAAAGACAAACATCAGTCAATGTAATTAATTTAATTGTTTTAAAAACCACTCACGCATGAATTATACGCAGGGCAGCAATTACTCTATTCTGATTCTGCATCTCTCTAAGAGATGTGACACTTCATCCCCTCCCACTCCAACTCAATGATTCCGAGATAGAGAGATTTTAGGTGGCGACATTTGTTACAGAAGTATTATCTAAGGATAGGTTCACTGTCCACAAGCTTCCAAACAATGGTATCCAGGCACATACTTTTTGTTGATCATACTGTACCTTATTTATTACTTTTTAATTTATTCTAAGTTTTTAAAATCATTTTTCTACACACAATCTTGCTAGAAGTCACTAAAACTTTTGACAAAATGTTAAATGATTACTGCCACAACGTTATGCAAACCTTGACATACAGAAAGCAAAAGCAGCACCCGCTCAGCCTCTTACAATGGGTTAAATGACCTCCTGTGCTTAACAATTCTGTGATTCTGTTTTGAAATTCCATTCCCACTAAATTCCCAACTATAACACTATTTTTGACCAACCTGTATGTCAACATTAAAAACTTACTTTTATTACACCTTTTAGATTTACATACAAATTTCAACACTTTTTCCACTTTCAGTGCCTTTATTCAGGAAACACCTTACAGTTGATTGACTGTTGACTGCCGCATGAAGTAGCTACAAAAAGGGAGTATAAAAACAAGTAAACAAGAGATACCTTAACAACCATTTAATATCTTTACAACTCTGTTAGGTAAAAGAGGTTGGTCAGGAGCAACGTGGAGCCCTTGAAAACTGACTATGCTGATATTGTCAATCAAAAAGTAAGGAAAAGTAAGGAAATGCTCGATCTGCAAGTTATTTAGCACCAGTATTTACAGCACAAGAACAGTTTAGTATGCCAGACAAACCAAGGAAATTATTATTGAATCTGGGATGAGAATATACCTGAATTAAAACAGGTAAAATGATAACAGAAATTCATGGCACTGAAGAATGACAAATCCACAAGGATGGGAAGGTCACCATCTCAAGGTTTTAATGGAAATAAGTGAGAACATTATAGATGCCTGATTATGATCTCAGAAATCTGACTTTTCTGAGGTAGGGTCACTCGACCCGAAACATTATTTCTGATTTTTTCTCCACAGATGCTGCCAGGCCTGCTGAGCTTTTCCAGCAATTTCTGTTTTTGTTTCTCAGACTATAACATCTCTTTCTTTAAAACAAGATTTTCTTAATAGCTGCATAATTTCAATCATTTTTAAACATTTATATCTAAATTAAATAAATTTTACAGTTGTAACAATTAAATGTGTAATTCGAACTTAAAACTTTTTGAAACCTTGTTTTCTTTTCTCAGAAAAGCCCATTATTCATTTCATTGCTCAAGTATTGAAACGTTCTGCCCTCTTCTTCTGAACTCCAGTAGCATACTGTCAGTCTTTGGCCTAGTAGTACTTCACCTCAACATCTGCATTACAAATTTGCAGTTTATATTTCTCTTCCAACTACTTTATAAGCCCATCTTCCACTGTTTTTTCCAGCTTTCTGTTTTGCCTTCGCTACTTGGTTTCTTACTTTTTGTATTTCCTCTTCCTTTTTCAAAAGCTCTAAAATATCTTGCAATTTCTTACTGGCCTCCAGTAAATCCTTGTCTGACTGTGATATTGACTGTGACTGTGTTAAGCTGCATCTAATCTAAGTTGTCTAATCATTCACTGAATCATGGAATCCCTACAGTGTGGAAACAGGCCCTTTGGTCCATCCAGTTCACGCCGACCCTCCGAAGAGCATCCCACCTAGGCCCACCCCCTTACCCTGTCGTTGTAACTCTGCATTTCCCATGGCTAATCCACCTAGCCTAAGCATCCCTGGACACTACGGGCAATTTAGCATGGCCAATCCATCTAACCTGCACATCTTTGGACTGTGGGAGGAAACCATAGCATCCAGAGACATGGGGAGAATATGCAAATCCACACATACAGTTGCCCGAGGCTAGAACCACACCCAGGTCCCTGGCATTGTGAGGCAGCAGTGCTAACCACTGAGCCACCGTGCTGTCCCCTGCTAATTTGCCACCTCATATCAACATTGTCATTTTTGTTTCTTCTTCATGTTTGTTGAGGTGAAACATGTGCTTTTGAACTTTTAACGTAAGTATTGGGATCTCCCTTGGATGTGTCAAGCGTTTGAACATGCTAAAAAGAGTAGGCCATTTTGCCATTTGAGATTGCTCTGCCTTTGATTAGGTCGCAGCTGATCTGATTGTACTTTCTTATATTTATCCCATACTCTAACACTTTTGTTGGTCAGGAAGCTATCTAACCTCTATCTAAGTTTCCTTTGCTAACTGTACAAATTGCAATTTCTCTTCCATAAGCTGCTTTTAAACATGCTTGGTTATGCTCTGCTCAGTATTCAGTTTTTCTAGGTCAATGACTTTATTCTTTTATTATACCTTTGCATCTTGGAGTGCTATAAGTTTACGAAAATCTTCTTCTTCAACCGCTTGAATTTTCTGAATTAAGTCTCTTTCCTTTCCTGTCTTTTGATATTGGTCTTGAGAACTCCAATATCTGACAGCAATCCACTCATTTGCTTTTGCATTTTTTTTTCATGCAGCAATGACTTTACCCAAACTATAGGTTCTGTGACTTTGGCAGTCAGTCACTCTTCTTCCATTTCTTGAAGTCCTCTTTCAACCTTTCTTTTTAGTTTTATTGGTACATTACAAGGATTTGAATCACTGGTTTCTTCTTGGGATCAATGGCAATAAGATATTTAAGATTTTCAAAGCGTCCAACTGTCTCATCAAATACTCCAGATATATTTAGAACAGATCTTTGTTGTTTTTGATTGGAGGGCATTTTTAGCCTTCCAATCTTCAGTGAAGTCTCATGCATCTCATGATTTTAAAATACATTTCAACCATGTTCTTTCAACAGTTCAGGAAAGACATTCAGATATACTCTTGGTGGAATGATGTTACTATATCCTCCAGTTTGATGTTACAGGTTCAGATTTATAGTTGTGGACTTATTTCTTACCATCTTCTTGATCTGAATGGTTGTGTGAAATTCTTTTATCTGGGAAGGGTCATTATCCATACTTTTGTGCAATTGTAAGGTTCCTAAGCTTGGTGTGACAAATTATTGTTTGCTTCTACTGTGATCCTTTAGCTTCTCTTCTTTTTCATTTATTCTGTTGCCTTGCCTCTGTTAACTTCTATGCATTCTTTTTTCATCGTTTAGTATATTTTTTCTCACTGATTGGTCTTCCCACAAACTCTGAAATTTGATGCATATGTAAGAGATTTCCTTCTGTATGTGAATTCTTAGTCAATCACAACACTAGCACACCTTTCTCTCTGTTAGGTGTGCATGAAACAACTATTATAGAATGCATCAATACTGTTTCCTTTCCCTGGCCATAACTGAAGAATAGCCATTCGAGTAGTTATTATCTTCAGCTGTTGACTTACGGCTTCATGCGCTCTGGCAGTATCATTGGCAGTATCGGTGTGAGCTTATGTTTTCCAGACTTTTTGGTCAGTATAAGTATTCAGAACTCCAAATGAGTTGCTGTATCAGTCTTTTAAGATTTTCAGTGGTTGGCTATGTTTCTCAATTCTATTAAGAAACTGTCAACAGGCTCACTTCAAACCGGTTCCTGCCTCAAGCTCTTAAGTTCATGTAAGTGTTTGACTTCGGCTGGGGTTGTGTGTTTAATTTGTTCAACATTTTTTGTCTGGTTTTTAATATCACCCTCACTGATTTCTCAACTACTGGAAATATCCAGATCTTTCTCTCCTATTCACAATAAGACACAGCTAGACGTCCCTCTTCATTGGTGACTTTTAGAAAACTACTAAATGGCATTCTGCATTTTGTTTAAGCATCCCAAATGCCCCTACAAACTCACCAATTCATCCTGGATTGTAATTGCATGTTAATCAATGCAACAACCATCACTTCACTTGAGTACAGTTCACTTTGCTTTGTGTGGCATTAATTCATATTAACTTTTATCAATCTAATTCAGTTTTCATATTGTTTATACTGTTTGGATTTTACTGACAAACACAAGCTGCCACCATAGCTTCATCGCCAGAACTTTAAGATAATCACACTTCTAGGGGCAATTACTGAAGTTGTCATAGAATCCCTACAGTGCAGAAACAGCCCATTCAGCCCACTGAGTCTGCACTGACCCTCCTAAGAGCATCCCACCCAGACTCACCGCACCCTCCACTCATCCCCATAACCCTGAATGGGGCTTTTACCATGGCTAGTTCACCGAACCTGCACATCCTTTGGGTACTTTTTTTTAGTACAGCCAACTCACTTTACCTTCACAGTTTTAGACTGGGGGGGGGGAACCTGAGCACCTGGCAGAAACCCACACAGATACGAGGAGAATGTGCAAACTCCACAGAGTTGCCCAAGGATGGATTCATGTCCGGGTTCCTTGTGCTGTGAGGCAATACTGTGTCACTGTGCCACCTTAAGTGCATCAATTGTATTTTTCCAATCTCACTATGTGCTGTGGAATGATATATCGCTGCTTAGTTGGGCATAAGGTAGTAAAATATCAAGACAAACTGTAGTGCAGTGGTGAATAGATATACACACATACATATGCCTAGTTCTTAAATCTTCTTGGAATAATGTAAGAATATGACAGAATTGCAGGAAACTATTGAGCTGATTGGGACATTGACAGGAGACAGAGTAATGAGAATATATTATAACTGGCATTATGTGATTTGTAGGCTTCAGCAACTTGTCGCAGTTATTAACAATTTAGGCAATTGCAAAGGAAGCCATGTATCCCATGAGCTAAAGGGCAGACTTGTAAGCAGTGATGATGGAAGCGCAAAATTATAATGACATTCATTGATGAAGTGTCAAATGGATTTCAATATAAGCAATTATAAGATCATCCACTTTGGACTCCATGATGTGGAGGCGTTAGACTGGGGTGGACAAGGTCAAAAGTCACACGACACCAGGTTATAGTCCAACAGGTTTAATTGAAATCACAAGCTTTCCTAATACTGCTCCATAGTCAGATCAAGTTTTTACCTTACGAAAGAGCAGCGGTTAGATAGCTTGTGATTTCAAATAAACCTGTTGGGCTATTACCTGGTGTCGTGCGACTTCTCACTTCTGCTTCGATAGAGCAGTGGATTCTACATAAACGATAAACATTGGAACACAAAAGTTTTGAGTAGAAGTTTGTCCAAACTACCTTCTCCCTATTGGAATGGCGAGACCGTATTCAAATCAAAAACCCAATTTCGTAATGACGTTGCTTTCGGCTCTCTCTTCGCGCGACATCAGTACCATCCCCCCTCTGTACCAGCTGGCGTTCGGGCGCGGTGTAGTCTGATTGGCGTTCCCTGGCCGCCCAGTCTCGAGGACGGGGTTCCAATCTGCACCCGCTGACCAATCGGAATGCGGCTGCGGAGCTTGGTCTCTGAGATGGCAGCGTCACAATGGTCCAGGAGCGTGGCTGAGCGTGAGGAGCGGGCGGCGGGAGTGCGAGCAGGTGAATCGGGGGCGGGGCGACGGATGGGCTGGCCGGCCCCGTGCCGTGACTAACCGGCCCCGTGCCGTGACTAACCGGCCCCACCCCCACCCCGCCTGGGTTCGCTTAACATGAATATCGAGTGAGGGATCACCGGGAAACCGAACTCTGGTCCTTGTTTCTCCTCTCTCTCTCTCTGGCCGTGGGTAGACTCCGGTGTGGTTGATGAAAGGAATTTTCTTGTAGCAGCATTTGATTTATTTCAAGGCATTTTATATTTGAGTGAACTGTCATCTTATCTAGCTCACATTACTACATAGGTTCGCAATGGATCTTAATCCACTCTGTCCCTCTTGTAATAACGGCGTTGCACAGGGTCAAAGGCAGAATACAATCTTGTAAATACCCTTACTGTATTTATTATCTCCCCACTTGGGCTAGAGAATATATCTCGTTTCAGAACCTGCGGTGGCGTTCCGTTGCCAGGAGTAATTCGAAACCCATGTGGAATTAAATATCAAATGACTTAAAGAGAATCACAAGATGATAGAGAAGAAGGGGGTCATTTGAACCATCTTGTTGGTATCAACGCTTTAAATAGCCACTCCCCAGCTCGTTTCACACAATCCCATGAATCCTTCCAGTTCAAGTATTAATCCGGTATGCTTTTCAAAGTTGTCATGAATCTACTTCCGAGATAACAAGGTGCAGAGCTGGATGAACACAGCAGGCCAAGCAGCATCAGAGGAGCAGGAAGGCTGACGTTTTGGGCCTGGACCCTTCTTCTGAAGAAAGGCCTATCTCAGATTCTCCAGCATCTGCAGTTCTTGCTATCTATGAATCCACTTCCACCAGCTTTTCGGGCATCCCAGATCACAATTTATAGGTGATTTTGTTTTTTCTGTTTGCTTAAATCTGTGTCTGCCTGTCGCTGACTTCTTGTCACTAGAAATAGAGTATTGAGGCAAAGCTGTCAAAATCCTTCGTGACTTTGAGATCTTTTAAACCTCCCTGCAACCTGTCTCTAAAGGAGACTAGTCTCACCATCATCTGCTACCTTAGCGTTGCTGTGAAAATGTGATGCCCAGCGTTGCCCATAATACCTGGGTGAAGTGATGTTGTAGTGGTAATGTTAATGGATTGATAATTCAAGGGCCAAGGCTAATGCTCTGGCATGTGGGATAATGGCAGAAGGTGGAATTTTAATTAAATTGATAAATTTGGAATATAAGCTAGTGATTCCATCCAACCCTTGTCAGTTGTCATAAAATCCTATCTGATTCACTGCTGTCTTTAAGAAATCTGCCATCACTTGTAGTGATATCGGCATTTGACTCCAGACGCAAAGAACGTGGTTAATTCTTAACTGCCCTCTGAAATTGCCTAGCAAGCAGGGCACTTGGGAATGGACAGCAAAATGCAATCACTCCTGATGAGTTATAGAGTTATAAAGCCAAGGCTCCAACATTGCCTTTTTGACACTTCTTGACATGTACTGACATATTCAAAGGATAAATGACAATTTTTTTCCATTTTATTGTCCTCTTTACAGTTATATTATTTTGTTTATTTTGCCTCTCCTCATTCTTTCTAAAATGAGTTATTACACACATCTGTTAAATTTCATTTGCCATGTAAATGCTCGTTTCACCAGACCGTATGTCCTCCTGAAATCAGTTACTGAACATTTCACTTGTTAATGCATCTGATTCCTATTAATCCTTCAATTTTGCTGCATTTACTTTTTGGCACTTGAAGATGAAGAACAGAATAGGTTTAGTCACACAGCTAATAATTATTAAGCGCTAATTATTGTGGGAGATCTCAGTTATGCTAAAACTCTGTCAGACATGGAAAAGATGGTGAGAAAGATTTTTCTAAAAAAAAAATTGAGCTCAGACCTGTTTTCTTAGTCTAAATGTTGCCATGAAGGAAAAAAAACCTTTACTTAGTTCTGGGTACTGATGCATAGCAAGTAATTCACCTAAACGAATGACATAATTTTAAGTCATGTGATGGCAATATGGTTTAGTGTAAGTTTAAAAAGTGAAAAATAACATTTTATGAAGTAAATTAAGAGGTGAAAGGAAATCTGCAAGGATCAATGGAGGAAATATTTCAAAACTACAATGAGAAATATTTAAACTGGAGCTCAACCAATTATGAATTATGTATATGACAGCAAGGAAAAGATAATGAATGAGACACTTGGTTTCCATTGATGAATACAGAGAGCAGAGCTAGCTTGAAACTAAAAAGGTAAAAATTACACGTCAGATAAAATAAAAGTAGAGGCATATTTACAGAATAGAGGATATCTGCAGTATGAATGTTCAGAAAGCTATAAGTCAGCATCAAAAACATGAAGGAGAGAAACAAAAGTTTAGTATGCCTGTATTAGTAGCAATTGAGTAACATTGGGCCACTAAGAACCAAAAGAGGCAAGTTTGTATTGGAAATTGAAGGAACGGCAATGGTATCAAATAATGTCTCCCTTTTTCAGAGAGGTCATGGAAATTGATATAGAAATTGCAGAGCTACGTAAGGTGTGTATGGATAGTTAGGAAGATTTGTTATTCAAAAAAGATCACATTAAAGATAGAATTTAATTTATCATCCAAATACTCTGTGAATAATTAATGGGAAAAAAATTCTGAAGAAGGGTCCAGTCCCGAAACATCAGCTTTCCTGCTCCGCTGATGCTGCTTGGCCTGCTGTGTTCATCCAGCTCTACACCTTGTTAACTCGGATACTCCAGCATCAGCAGTTCCCACCATCTCCAAAAGATTTATTGAGGTTGTTGTTGGAATTATAATTTCACCCAAAAGCCAGAAAAGGAAAAATTTGAAAAGGTATGGTTAGATGTTTACAAATGGAAACTGAGGTTAATGATTCAGAGAGAGTAGCAGAAAAAAATGGAGCAGCAGAAATATAGAAGTTCAAGAAAGAAAAAGCAATGGGAAAGAGGCATGTGAGAGAGAAATGGGAAATAAAGGAAAGACCGAGGAGGGAGGAGAGAGAGTTTCAGGAAACGAGGCAGGAAAAGCAGTTTGCATTAAAAATGCTTGAGCTGAGGAGCGTGAAGCCCTACGCCATCCCATTAAAAGATCACTAGCTCAGACTTAAGGATGGAAGTAACGCAGTTGCAAATTTAGCTCCAAAATTTGAGGAAGCAGAGGTACAAGCTATCTTTTTAGAACAGGTAGCACAGCAGCTAAAGTGGCCAGGCCAGTGTTGGTCATTAGTACTGAAGTGTAAGCTGTCAGGGAAAGTGCAAAAAATTTATTCCCTCTTGCCTGAGGAAAGTGCAATTGAGTATGAATCAGTAAAAAAATTCTATCTTATATATATGTCTGTTAGGGTTGGAGGCGTACTGTCAGAAATTCCATACTATTGGGAAATGGCCTGACCAAGTGTACCTGGAATTTGAAAGGCTCAAACAACTTGCTTTTGACCGGGGGGTATGGGCATTTAACACAAAAACCACTTATGAATAACTCTTTAACCTAATTCTGTCTGAGGTGTTGAACAACCCCATAGCCTTTCCAATAAGAATGCATTTAGAAACTCAGAGTGACTGGGTCTAGGCTGATGATTATGAGCTGATTCTGCACTCCTGCTGTAGGACTTCATCTCGCATAATGTAGGGTGACTATTGCGGCACTTAGGAATGTAGGATTGTGACTATAAAGAGTACAAGTTATTTTCTTTATTTGTAATTAATACTCCATTTCTGTCACATTTGAATGCTTCTGCTGATACCAGACAAAATGCTTGTCAATTCCTTGAAAGAAAACACAAATGAAATATTAACGATATATAAAACCCATATCTTAAAGACACATCAAACAGTGCTGTAATAATTTTTCAACATTAATTACTTTGAGAATAGTAGTACACTAGAGGCAAAACTTCTTAGACTCCAAGCTATTGGACAGTGAGGAGGCCTTTACAAGCAGCAGACGTTTTTCTGGAAAATATATGTGGATTGCTTGCAATTTTCTATCCGTGGAAGATTGTGAGCAACAAGCCAGAGATTTCTCATTGATTGTGTAGAAGTACAGTTGGCGAAAGTTCTCAAAGTTTCAAAAATTTCACATGTTTTCACACCACCTCTTCTACCAGGTGCACCATCTCTGCAATGTATATCCTACATATTTAAACTTGGATGCTGTTTGTGGCCATTTTATGTAGAAATATTTCTTGGTACCAGTGGTGCCAGAGAGATAAATGTGCCCTTAGTACTGGACCTCACCTAAGTAAGTACTTCAAAGATTGGATGGAGAAGAAGAGAAAATTGTGGTTCAAAAGAGTTTTCAATATTGCATTGAGCTCTTGCATTGATATGTAAACAAAGTTGATAGATGTTATTTCTGTGTTGTAGCTGGTGTCTACATACCTAACAGTAAATAAATGAGTATCATGATACCTCACACCAGGCAGATGTGTCTTTGCTACATTGCAATTGCCTTCAGTCTCACTGAAGCTACATCTCGTGAGCTGGACCAACCAAAAGTACTGCTGGTATCGTTTGATGGATTTCGATGGGATTACATCCACAGAGTTCCAATGCCATGCTTTAAGTATGTCATGGAAAATGGTATTCATGTAAATCGGGTTACAAATATTTTCATCACAAAAACCTATCCAAACCACTATACCCTTGTTACTGGGTTATATGCAGAGAACCATGGGATTGTAGCAAATGAAATGTATGATCAGGACTTAAATAAAATCTTCTCTATGGATGGAATGGACATATATGATCCAGTCTGGTGGGATGAGGCATATCCACTTTGGCTTACAAACCAGATTCAAGGCCACAAGAGTGGGGCTGCAATGTGGCCTGGTACTGATGTTCAAATACATGGGATGTATCCAACTCACTACATGATCTATAATATCTCTGTTCCTTTTGAGGATCGAGTGACTCAGTTGATTGACTGGTTCAGAGGAAAAGAACCTGTTAATTTTGGCCTGTTGTACTGGGAACAACCTGATCAGTCAGGCCATGAGTTCGGGCCTGACAACCCTTTCATGGATAAAGTCATTGCAGATATTGATTTAAAGTTTGGTCACCTTGTAGAACAACTTAAGAATGCTGGACTCTGGAACACAATAAACTTAATAGTCACAAGTGACCATGGGATGACTCAGTGCTCGAGAGACAGGATCATTGAATTAGATCGATACATTGATCGTGATTTGTACACATGGATTGATTTTACACCAGTTTCTGCTATATTGCCCAAAGAAGGTAAGATAAAATTTACGACAGTTGATTTTTATTTTGATAAATCTTGGATTCAACATATTTTGGAATATAATTACGATATCAGCTATCTTGGACCTGAACAAGGCACCTTAGAAAATTTTCTTAATGTTGATAGACTATGAGTTGTGGAAGATAATTGGGTTTTGAGTGTCCACATACACAAGTCGCTAAAGGCTAATGCACAGCTATAGAAATTAATCATAAGCAGAAAGGAATATTTACTCAAATGGATTGGACATTAAGCACAAATGGGGGTTTTCAGGGTGGCATGATGTTGGTGTACTACCCAGATCAGTGTAGGGACATCAGCTATTTACAATTTATAGAAATGATTTGAATGAATGGATGGGCAGCAAGGTTATCACATTTACCAGTGACTTAAAAAGACGTGCAGGAAAGTTAGTTGTGAACATGAAGACACAAAGCAATATAGATAGGTTAAGTGAGTGGGTAAAAATGTGGCAAAATAGAGTATAATGTGGTAAAATGTGAAATTGTCCATTTTGACAGTGGGAATGAACAATAAGTATATTACCTACAAGTGAGAGATTGCAGAGATTTGAAATAAAGAGATCTGGGTTTCCAAGTATATGCATTGCTGAAAGTTAATGTATAGTTATAGCAAGTAATCAGGAAAGCTAATAGTGTTATTCCTTATTGCAAGGGGAATTGAATACAAAAGTAGGGAGATTATGCTTCAGTGATACAGGGCACTGCTGAGACCACATCTGGAGCAGTATGTACAGTATCGATCTCTTCATTTAAGTAAGGATGTAAATCTATGGGAAGCAGTTTAGAGAAGATTTAATACCTGGAATGGACAGTCATCTAATGAGGAAGGCTGGACAGGCTAGGCTTGTATCTGCTGAGTTTAGAAGAGTAAGAGGCAACTTGATTGAAAGGTTTAAGATGCTGAAAGATCTTAACATGGTGGATGTGGAGAGGGTGTTTCTACTTAGCGGTGAATCAAAAACTAGTTATTACTGTTTAAAAGTCAGGACTTACCTATTTAAAACAGATGATATTAGATTTTCTTCTTCAGAGGATCATGGAACTCTTTTCCCAAGAAGGTGGTGGAAGCAGAATTCTGAATTTGTTTAAGATAGAGGTGAATAGATTCTTGCCAATCAAAAGGATAAAACATTATCAAAGATAGGAAGGAATGCAGATTTAGGTTCACAATCAGATTAAATAGTGAAGATGGTTCAAGATGCTGAGTGTGCTATTCCAGTTCCTTGTTCATATGAATGCTCCAGCTTAGTTTCCAGCTATCTTTCAACACAGACTTTTGAATGTACTTTTTGCACCAGCCACTGATGTGACTGCCATTTTGTTTTGTTGCAGGCAAGAACAATGAGATATATGATGCTTTAGTGAATGCTCACCCCCATATGACTGTATACAAGAAGGAGGATATTCCAGATCGCTTTCACTATAAGCACAATAAGAGAATTCAACCAATAATAGCTGTGGCAGATGAAGGGTGGACAATTAATCAAAATAAAACAACTGGAAAATTTAATTGTAAGTATTTTCCTTTTAATAATGTTTACTAAGATACTTTTAAAGAAATAAAAAGAAAATGTATAGACTTCTTGTCGGGTAAGGCGTCTGTAAATAAAGGAGGCAATTTCTTCTCCTGTGTCTGGCTAAACACTTTTGTCACTCTCCAACTATCAAATGCATATTATATGCTTTTACTTGGCTGCTTCAAAGTACTTTGAGAGAAGATTAATTAATTTTTTGATCCAAAGACAAAAAAGATCCTCAAAACACAAACTGCAAGGATCCAGAACTGATGCATTGTGTTGCACGCATGAATTACACTCGAATATGTAAATATATTCAAGTGTACCAATTTTCCCTCTCAATCTTTTTTAAGCTTCTCACTATTTGACTTCCATTGAAATTCTCTTCCATTCCAAGTGCACTTATGGTTTGTGAGTGTTTTCAGTACAGCTTTATATTTTGGAATGAGAGACAATGATCTTCCAAAGCTAGATTGAGCAAAAGTAATTGTTGTAAAGTCTTACTGGTTCACCAGTGTCCTTTTTATGGCAATCTTCCTATTTGGCTCGCCCATACACTGAATTGATTGAATCCTGACTTCACGTCGAGGTCACCTAGCCAATTGGTCAGTTGAATCAAACCACAGTAGAACAACTAAAGTTGGGCAATGAATGGTGATCATGCCAGTGGTATTTGCATCCAAGATTAAAGTTTTTAGACTGAAGATCTAAAAGGTCCCTGGTTCAGTCCCAGGTTTCGGCAAAATGAACGCTTCCTGATCATGTCAGTCTTTGTTTGGGGTGGCACGGCAGCTCAGCAGTTAGCACTGTGCACGGAACTTGGGTTCGATTCCACCCTTGAGCGACTGTCTGTGTGGAGTTTACATATTCTCTGCGTGGGTTTCCTCCAGGTGCTCCAGTTTCCTCCCACAGTCCAAAGACATGCAGGCTAGGTGGATTGGCCATGCCAAATTGCCCGCTAGTGTTCAGGGATGTGTAGGTGGGTTACAGGGGGATGTGTCTGGGTGGGATGTCTAAGGGTCAATGTGGACTTGTTGGGCTGGAGGGCCTGTTTCCACATTGTGGGGATTCCTTATTGAATATATATTTATACTGTACCTATTAAAATACTACATTTTATAAGTTAATATCCCCTTTCTTAGTTCAGAGATTTACTCTTAAGTATCAGTAACTCAAAACTCCCAAATTATGGTTTGCACACAACATGTTTGCTTGGTACTCAACACGGACCTTATACACAATAAGAATTATACTCACACGCCCACATATGCAAGGTTGCCTGGGCCTGTCTGAGAGTTGAAATAGGGGGATTGGTCAGTTGTTTCTTGGCAGCTTCATCAAGCTTTTTGATCATATTAGCAGCTAATTCTTTGTTCTCCAGTTCTGACATGATTAATGAGATAATAACCTCATCCCTGCCAACTTCTTGGCTGCCAAGCAACCAGCACAAACAGCATGTTTGTTACAAATTTAACAGTAACTTTAACCCAATCAATTTAATATTCAATCTGATCAAGACTGCCATCTTGCAGATTATCATCTTTTCAGTTCCTTTAATAATAACACAGCTGGACCGCATTGATCACATTGTGAGCTTAGAATCGGGATAGCAAGATCTTTGGAATTAAGTATCACTTAAAATTTGATTACTGCAAACAAATTTCATGTCCTTAAAGATTAGTAGGTTCAGTTGAACACCACATTACAGATTCAGTATGTTCCACCCTATCTCCCCATTCCCTTGTCAGCAATTGTTTCTTTTCCTCTTAGGTTATTTATGTACATCACTCTTAAGCATGCAGGTACAGCAGACGGTAAAGAAGGCGGATAGTATGTTGGCCTTCGTAGTGAGATATTTCGAGTACAGGAGCAGAGATGTCTTACTGCAATTATACAGGGCATTGGTGAGACCACACCTGGAGTATTGTGTGCAGTTATGGTCAGCTTATCTGAGGAAGGATATTCTGGCCACAGAGGGAGTGCAACAAAGGTTTACCAGACAGATTCCTGGATGGCAGGACTGATGTAAGACATATGACATTTGATGATCCGCCATGAATGACAGAGCAAGCTTGAAGGGATGAATGGTCTACTCCATTGCCCATTTTTGACGATTCACCAGATGTCATACTGCTGATGGGGCCAATGGGTAAAGCAGCAGATCGCTTAAAGACTCCAGTCCTTTAAATCTAATCTAGTTTATTCAGGGTCTAGTGAGGTTTTGATAAAACCTTCCAATTCATGATTCCGTGACATCCCCCAAGGAATTTCTTTCTGGAAAACCTCTTCCATAATTGTTAGCTTCTCCAGTTCCTTGTCAAACTGACAGAGAACACCACAAAGTTACGACAACCCCACAAACTGAGCTATGTCCAAAACATATGAGAATATTCTGATCTGGAGTGGCCTTGCGCATTTATTCCCCAGTTCATCCACCAGGTGGTTACTTATATTTCTTCAATATCTAGTTGCACTTGTCTCCTTTTAGACGGTGTAATAGGTTTTATGTACTTAGTCTAACCCTTATTGGACCTTGGTCATATGCCATGGCTGCGGAGGTATGGCGAAGGAGATTCAGTTAAAAAAGTGGTCCAGTCAGACGTCAAATTATCATTGGCTTACAGGATTACTATTTCTTATGTTTATGTCCACCAGCTCAATCTGTCCTCCTCGAATGTAGTACTGGGACCAGATAGACCATACCATTGTCTAGGTTGCACTGCATTCCATCATGTCAGAATGATTTCTGGAAGGCTGTCATAACGTATCCCCCCTTGCTTGGGTATGCTGAACCAGACTCATGACCATTGATGCTACCTTCATAGCACAGTTAACTCCCACCTTAAACCTGCATTAGGCTTCCTCAGTAGCCTAGTAGAATGGGAGCATATTATAGTCGATTCTTCCATACTTCATCCCTCCAACAACATTTCCAATATTAAATTCATACTTCGCTTCTGTAGTCACAAAGGAAGGCTGCATGGTGGCACAGTGATTAGCACTGCTGCCTCACAGTGCCTGGGACCTGGGTTCGATCCCATCATTATTATAGAATCACTACAGTGTGGAAACGGGCCCTTTGGCCCAACAAGTCTACACCGACCCACAGAGCATCTCACCCAGACCCATCCCCCTATAAACCCACCTAATCTACACATCCCTGAACACTACAAGCAATTTAGCATGACCAATTCACCTAGCCTGCACATCTTTGAACTGTGGGAGGAAACCGGAGCACCTGGAGGAAACCCACGCAGACACAGGGAGAATGTGCAAACTCCACACAGACAGTTGCCCAAGGGTGGAATCAAACCCAGGTCCCTGGTGCTGTGAGGCAGCAGTGCTAACCACTGTGCCACCATGCTTGGCGATTGTCTGTATGGAGTTTACATGTCTCCCCGTGTCTGCATGGATTTCCTCCGGGTGCTCCAGTCTCCCCCCACAGTCCAAAGATGTGCAAGTTAGGTGGATTGGCCATGCTAAATTGCCCTGTAGCGTCTAGGTGTTTATAGGCCATGTGGATTAGCTATGGCAAATATAGGGTTATGGGGATAGAGTGGGGGAGTGATGTGTCTGGGTGGGATGCTTGTCAGAGGGTCAGTGAAACTTGATGGGCCATACAGCCTCTAACTGCACTGTAGGAATTCTATGATTTTCTGAGGACACAAATAAAGATGTAGAAATGATGGGGAACACGGGGATTAGTGAGAGGGAGGAACTGTACCAAATCTGTAATAGTAGAGAAATGGTGTTGGGATTAAAGGCTGGTAAATCTTCAGGGCATAATAATTCATGTTCAAGTGTAGTTAAGGAAGTAGCCCTAGAAATAGTGGATACATTGATGTTCATCTTCCAAGATTCTTTGGACTCTGGAACAGTTCCTAATGTAGCCCCACTATTCAATAAGGAAGGGAGAGAGAAATGGAATTATAGACCAGTGAGTCTGACATTTATCATGGGAAGATGCTAGTCTCCGTTATCAAAGATTTTATAGCAGAACATTTGGAAACAGTGGCAGAATCAGACACAGCCTGGATTTATAAAAGGGAAATCATGCTTGACAAATCTACTCGAATTCTTCAAGGATGGAATGAGTTCACTTGATCAGAGGGCCCAGGGGATGTGGTTTATATGGACTTTCAGAAAGCTTTCAATTAAGTCCCACGTATGAGATGAATATATAAAATTGAAGTGCACAGGATTTGGGTAGTGCATTGAGACAAATAGAAAATTGTTTAGAAGACAGGTAACAAAGAGTAGGAATGAATGGGTCTTTTTCAGAATGGCAGGCACAATACGGGTACCACAGGGTACTATGACCCTAGCTATTTACAATATATGTTAATGATTTATATGATGGACCTAAGCATAATATATTGAAATTTGCATATGACAGAAAGCTAGGTGGAAGGGAGAGCTATGACGAGGATGCAGAGATGTTGCAGTGTGATTTGGACAGGTTGAGCAGTCAAATGCATGGCAGATGCAGAATAATACAGATAAGTGTGGGGTTATCCACTTTGGTAACAAAAATATGAAGACAGATTTTGATTCGAATAGCTGGAAATTAAGAGAGGGGAATGTTCAACAAGACTTGAGTGTCCTTTTGCATCAGTCACTGAAAATAAGCGCACAGGTGCAGCAGGCAGTAAAGAAGGCAAACTGTACATTGACCATCATAGTGAGACGACTCCAGTACAGGAACAAGGATGTCTTGCTGCAATTATACTGGGCATTTGTAAGGCCATACCTAGAATATTGTGTACAGTTTTGATCTCCTTATCTGAGGAAGGATGCTGTTGCTATAGAAGTGCAGCAAAGATTTACCAAATTGATTCCTTGAATGGCAGGGTTAATATATGAGGAGAGATTGAGTCGGTTAGGATTCTGTTCACTGAAGTTCAGAAAAAAGAGGCGGGGGAGTCTCATAGAAACCTATAAAATCTAACAAGTTTGTTTTTATTCATTCACGGGACAAAGGCATAGCTGGCTAGGCCAGCATTGCCCATCCTTTCCATCCCTAATTGCCCAAAGGGCAGTTAAGAGTCAACTACATTGCTGTGGGTCTGGAGTCCTGTGGAGGCCAGACCAGGTAAGAACAGCAGTTTCCTTCCTTAAAGGACATTAGTGAACCAGATGGATTTTTCTGACAATAGACAATGGTTTCATGGTCACAATTAGACTCTTAATTCCAGTTTCTTGTTTAATTGAATTCACATTCCACCATCTGCCGTCCAGCGAGAATACCATCCCCACCCCCCCCACCTGGGAATCTAACTAACAGAGCTGGACAAATTAGATGCAGAAAGGATGTTCCCAATGGTGGGGAAAGTCCAGAAGCAGGGGTTATAATTTAAGGATAAGGAGGCAAACCTTGTCAGACTGAGATGAGAAATTTCTTCACGCAGTGAATGGTGAACCAATGGAATTGACCACCACAGAAAGTGGCTGAGGCTAAAACATTGTGTTTTCAAGGAGAAGGTAGATACAGCTCTTGTGACAAAAGCGATCAAGAAATATGGGGGAAGAGCAGCATTATGGCATTGAGCTTGTTAATCAGCCATGGTCATATTGAATGGCTTGAGGGGTAGAATAGGCTACTCCTGTGAGCCTCTTCTACATTTCTATGTAAAAGACAGTGGGACTGCTGATGGTGGTAAGGGAATAAAGGATGTAAAATACATGTGATTTGAATAGAAGAAAATAAGTTAATCCTCCTGAGAATAAAGCTAACAAGATACAAACAACATGTAGTAGGGAGTGGAGTGGGATAGGGGGGAGGTCAGGGGGGACGTTGAGTCCTGAAGGCTGTAAAACGTCTAAGTGGACAATAAGGTGCTCTTTTCCTAGCACTCCTGAGGAAGTGTCACCGGACCCGAAACGTTAACTCTGTTTTTTCCTTCACAGATGCTGCCAGACCTGCTGAGCTTTTCCAGCAACTTTAATTTTGTACCTGATTTATAGCATCCGGAGTTTTGTCAGTTTTTATTAAGCCTGCATTTAGCTTTGCCAGTGTAAAACAGACTGCATGGTGAGCAGTGAATACTGTAGACTACATTGAACAAAGTACAAATAAACTGATGCTTCATGTGGAAGGTGTAATTAGTGCCTTGAACAGTGAGGAGGAGAAGGAGTTGAAGTGAGCAAGTGTTGCAACTTCTGTGGTTATATGGGAAGGTACATGTGAGTGAGAAAATGTTAGCAGTGATGGAAGAGTGGAAGTTGTCGTGAAGGGAACAGACCCTGTGAAATGCTGATGGAGAAGGGGAGGGAGAGATGTGTTTGCTGGTGGCATTCTGCTGGGAGTAGTTGAAATGGCCGAGGATGATCCTTTGAATGTGGAGACTGATGGGGTGGAAGTAAGGGCAATGAGAACACTGCCCTTGTTCTGGAAGGCAGGGGAAGTAATGAAGTCAGAAGTGTAGGAAATGAGTCAGACATGACGGCCCTTTCAACCATGATGTGGAGAATCCTTACAAGAAGGAGAAGGTTAACATATCAGAGGCATATCCGTTGAAAATGGCATCATCAAAACAGATGCAACGGAGTCTCTTTTCCCCACCAACCCAGTGTTATTTTGGTCAATTCTTCTGAGAGTAAAGCCTGTTTTTCTCTACTCAACGCTACATTCTCACCTATTTTGCATTTCAATCTCAACTTTACTACCATTAAGTATTCTCTTTGTCTTTTGGTATGGGCATCCTTGCCATCTCTTCTACTTGCTCCTCCCCACTTTGGCAACAAAATAAAGAGCGTAATTTTCCAATCCTTTCCAGTTGCAAAGAAGAGTCATTGGACTCATAGTGTTAACACTGTTTCTGTCTCCACATTTACTGCCAGACCTTCTGGGTTTCTCCAACATTTTTTTGTTTTATTTCTGGTGAAGTCAATCTGGACTGACCATCATGGATGTTCCACTCTTCAGCTCACTCCAGTTCTCCCTTTGTCTGTGGCTTGGGTTGTTTGCCAACATACCAGACAACCACAGATGTTGTCAGAGTTTGTTTGCCAGATGTTTGCTGAGTTTGCCCAGCAGTTTCTCTTTTTGTTTCTTTCACCTTGTCCTCTATATTTGACTACATCCTAGGCCATCATCTTACTTGTTTGATATGCTCCCAGGTTCCCTCATTCCCTGGATGCCATGCATCTGGACTTCCATGCAATAACTGTATCATTTCCTGTCAGTAGCTCTTCAGGTACCACGGATCTGTCTCTTACATAAAACCTCTGTCACTACTGTCATTGGCCTTCGTGGTCCTCTAGGCCTTTTTCTTCCTGTTTTACATGACTGATTTCCTTAAAAGCTAGACTCTTAAGTTGGGCTTCCTTGAGATCAGGTGTAGGGGCACCAATGTAACCTCTTGCCTACCCATAATGGCTGCCACTATTCTGGACTTATAGTGATCCCAAGACTACTTTTAGTACAATCACTAATGTGGAAAACTGAGTAGTCTATATCCTATGACTGATTTAAAGAACATATCTAGAAATCAAAGGAAAATGAATTACGAGTGAGAATGTTAACAAGTGGTCTTGGAGTATGTCCTCATTAATAGCTATTCACCATCCTAGCCATATCATTATCTAGTCCTTTGTTCAACTGTTCTTCTCTCTCTTTCAACTCTACCCCTATCGTTTACTCCTTACCCCCTACCCAACCCTATCTTCTGCATAGAAATCAACATTTTCCTAGCTACCGTCAGTTCTAAGGAAGGGTCACTTGACCCAAAACTTAACTCTGATTTCTCTCCATAGATGCTACCAGATCTGCTCAACTTTTCCAGCAATTTCTGTTTTTGTTGGAGATGGAAAGGTCTCCTGAAACCAAATAAGTTCAGTAACTAAGTACTAATTCAATTATAATCTAGTTACTGTGAATTTAGTATGAAGTTATTCCAATATGCTTTGAATTTTTAAATAATTATTTATCATATTGTTTGCAACTTTATAAAAATGTATCGAGAGCACATTAGAGCATCAAAGTACATTAATGCCTGTCAAAACACACTTTCTACTCCTGTTGCTTATTGCAACTGATTTGCAGATGCATCTGTGTATTTACAAATGGATCCTGATAGCCATTTTTAATGGCAGGATCTCCTGTGTTGGGAATAAATACTCCATTCAATAAGATCTTTCAGAAACTATGTGTTCTTGTGAAATTATTATTATTTGCCACAGAACTGCTCTTTTATTTCCTTAGTAGGTAATCATGGATATGACAACACTATAAAAAGTATGCAACCATTACTGATCGCCCATGGTCCTGCTTTCAAGAAGAACTTTACCAAGGAAACCATGGATAGTGTTGACCTCTACCCATTAATCTGTCACCTATTGGGAATTGACCCAATGTCAAATAATGGCACCTTAAACAATGTTCAAGAATTATTAGTTAATGGAAAAGTGATCACAACTGAAGGTTCAGCTGTGGATATTGTATACCAGGATGAAATAAATACCAGGGGTTCATACACTTGGCTAGGTATTCTCCTTGGAAGTGTACTGGTTGTTGGTTTTCTTATAGTATTTGTACAGCAAGTTACAAAAAGACAGATGTCTGGATTGAATGTTCACCAAGGTGAAATGTCTCAACCCTTGCTGTCAAGTTATATTTGAGTGTATTTAACTGTTCTTTGATATAGAACTTCACATTTCAAAATACTTTCTGTCAGTTATGATTTATCATCTCAAAATGGTATTAACCAGCTGAGAGATTGCAGTCATACAATATGTGAATTTAGGGTTATAGTTTTGTAGATATTTGAAAATGTATCTGTCAGTTTGCCCTGTAGCAACTTGGGATGGTAACAGCAGTGCAGAGGGTCAGATCTACTAGTAAGTAGTGCCAGTAGAGAAACTTGATTGAGTGATTGAATTAAGGACATTCAGCCTCCGATCTTGGGGTAAGCGTCCTCCAAGTTGGACTTCAAGAAACACAACAACGCAAAAAATCGCTAAGCAGAGACTGCCAGCCAAGTTCCATACCTATGAGGATAGCCTCAATTGTGATCTTAGGTTCATGTTGCACTACAGGTGACCCTACCACACTGTACACACTCACACATGACACAGACCCTCTCTCTCACACAACACACAAACACCCTCACACTCAGTCTCTCAAGCATGCACACACACACGCGCGCGCGCGCACACACACACACACATATTCTCTTTCGGTCTCTCTCCCTCACACACACACACACGAATCATTTCATCCAAGATGTTTGTGTAGTTACAGATGCATTCTGTTCTGCTCAAAAAAAAGTTTTAAAACCCAGTTTAAAACATAGAAAGATTCTAAGTAAGACCTCACACCTAAAATGCATTGTCTGACCTGAGAAGTCGCCTCTTGCATACATCGATAAAACCTTTAATTATCTTGGGACAAGGACTTGAGAGGAATCTGGATTTTGCATTTCAACCTTCCTAACTGATTAAAGATTCAACGAGAGGTGGCCAGCTTTAGGGTTGTTACCTTTCTGCTTATAAATTCTGCTTATAAATTATATCCTCTCTCTCACACTATGCCCGAGGAAAGAGCTGAGGTCTGAAAGCTTGCATTTTCAAATAAACCTGTTGGACTATAACCTGGTGTCATGTGATTTTTGATCTTGTCCCCACCCCAGTCCAACACTGGCATCTCCACATCATTAAAAGAATTTCATTAAGAAGTATTTATTCAAATATCTTATGATATTATGATTAAAAAGTCACATAAACCCATTCTAGCAATTTGTCACCTGCTGGGCATCACAATCTAAGACATCGCAGGTGAAATTTTGTGATTTACACAGGTAGAATGAAGAGAGGGAAGGATGGGGTAAAAAAAAAGTGGTAAAATTCCCCAGTTGGCTCTCTTGCTACCACGCCTGCCTACCCCAACTTAGCTGCAATTTTGTGAGGGTCAGATGTGGCCAATTATTTGTCACTTAAGGACTGCTCTGTCCCACTCCCAATCTTAAATTTGAGGCTGGTTAATGTTGTACAGTGAGAACCCTAGCAGGTCACCACTTAGGCCTCAGATGTGAAAAGGGTGAGGTCCCCCCTCAAGGACCCCCTTTCCAATCAGGTGCCCACTCCCACAGTCTGCCAAATGAGTGGGGTTGGGTTAGGGTCTTGCCTGTACTCAACTAATGTTACTTAATGTTAAATGGCTGCAAGGCTACTAAAAGTCCCACCAACCTTTTTGGTAGCTAGGCAGGAAACTTTGCCATTGTAAAAGTCCTACCCTATATCTTAGCCAGCAATGTTTATATCTGTAGATGTTGTAGCATGGCTGAACTGTCCAACTGGACATCTTACCCAAACATTGGTTTTATTGTAACAGCACATGGTTAAACACTATAGCTGAGCAATGCAAGGATTGGGGAAGAAAAAGAAGGGAATGTCAAACTTCAATGAAGATGTAATACTTTATCATCAAGCCTTGGAAAATTAGTTGGTGACCTGTCTCCTCATAATGGAGCTTCAAACAAGAAAGTGATTATTACAAGCTGTATTTTTCTATTTAAACTTCACAGAAACCATGATATGGCCTTTTCTAAGATTAATTCCGTTATCACTGTTCTTTCTTTGATGATTTAGAAGGGATGCCTAAATGGTTGTTGTATGATGAGATCCAGATCCAATTGTGAGCTACCAGTTACTTTGCAGAGAGTAAATCCTCAAATTGCAATCAAAGAGGTCCCAGATGGAATCTATATTCTTAATGCCTTCTGTATGAAGTTTTGATAGTTGTACCTATATTTTCTGATTAGTACAATTATAGTAATTCTCATCTGAGTCAATCAAAACACTATAACCAACATAGAAAATGCTGGGAAAAGTCTGGTAGCATCTATGGACAGTGAGATATGGTTCACATTTCAAATCCAGTATCGTTTTCTTCATTAGAATTTTCAGTGTTTTGTGTTTGTTTCAGGTTTTTGGCGTTCACATCAATATGTTTCTATTACACTTCTATGATCAGTAAAAATATTTTTCACCATTTTTAAAAGTGTAATTGCAATTATTGTTCCTCCTAAACTAGGAATTACTTAATGTTGCTTTGAGTTAATTCTAAATTAATCTACTTTTGTAGAAAGAGATGTGTTCATATGTAAAACCTCTATGGTTTTGTGATCTATTGAAGTCAATCAAGTAGTATGTAGATCATTTTGAGTGGAAGAAAGGAAGTTTTGATGTATATTGATATAATGAGATGGGCAAAAAGTAGCAGCTGAGTTTAAATATCTTAAATGTGAATTGAACTCAAAATAAAAATTTTACTACACTTCATGGAAAGTTGGTTGGCAGGGAAGAGCAAAAGCATTTGAGGGTTCAGGCTCACAATGACAGTAGCACATTATATATGTAATAAAAAAGCAAATGGACCACAAGACTGGATTTTGTAATGCATAATAGCAATGGACCAGGGGAACTGGATGAGAGTACCTTCAGTGAAGCCCCAACATCAGATTCGTTAGTAAGACACTTGAAGGCTATGCTAGCAGAAATTTGAAGATGTCTCACGGTTTGCTTGTGGTTTTGTAGGGGGTCTGCTCCTTGTAAGCACTATGTGTCACATAGTGATCATGCATCCACAAGGCTTAAAGCCAAAACTCTGCCTCTCCTCTGACATCAGCTCATCAGTAACCATCTCCCTGTGATCCCCATCCCACCCTACTTGCTCGTCTCCACAGGTCAAGCATTGATCCTTGGTGAAGCCTTTTCTCTCATCCGTGATCTCACATCTAGCCACTTGTGGCTGCAATCTGCCACAGGTAGAGCTTTATCCATACAATGAGGGAAAATATTCATTAGCATTCAAGAAATCCTACAATAATTTGGAGTACTTGGAGAGTGCACCTTCCAAAACAGAAATTTACAAATAAACGAAGCTAACCGCCATGTCAGTTTGTTGTAATTGTTTCTTTTTCAGGGATTTCTAAGTCTTAACAAAAAAAAAAATGCAATTTATTCATTTGGGACAATTACTATTTAGAGAACATTTCTTCTAATTCCTTTTGTGAGCAAAATGATTTAAATTGACCCGCTGTTCAAATTAAAACCTCAACTGCAATTTAAGTAACTTCTTTCATTGAAATTTTTCCAGTTTACCCATTTTGGAAGCTACATTAGTGATGAAACATTGGAGTGGTGGGGAAGGGTGCACACTGCACCAACTGACCTTCATGTAAAGAATACCAAATAAGGTTCATAAGACAAGAGTTAGCAGTTTTTAAACTATAATAAATTAAGATAAATCTTCAAGGAAAAATTGGATGCAAATTTTGGTAAATGTATTAACAGCAATGTAAATGAAAAAGAATTTGTTTCAACTGCTGTCATTTGTTTTTGATGTTTGTCAAGTCAATTAATTAAAAATATTAAAAAATTCTCTTCAGATTGTGATTTTGATGCACTGTGCTTTTGCTTGTTATAGTGAAATGGAGTGGTTGGTGTGGCACAACATTTTTGTGCCTAATTCGAAGCCTTACTGAATGGTCACCTCAATGTAAACATTTTCATTCAATTGTAATTTAACTTTGCATGTGAATTGTCATAAAACATTGGATTTCGATTTTGGAGGTTATTTGATAAAAGTTAAATAAAGAGCATGATAAAAGGTAAAGTCACCATGATTTTACCAAACCATAAGGCTGTTCTCTCATTAGAGAGAAACAACTGTTGGTCGTTTAACCTAACGGTCACCACAGCTTAGGTAGCGGGAAAAGGTTGAGTAGCAGAATCATTCAGGTAACCTCAGCTGGTGCAGGAATTGAACCAATACTGTTGGTATCACTCTGGATTACAAACCAGCCATCTATCCAACTGAGCTAAACAACGGAGCATGCAGCTTTTACCTGTAAGGATTGGACATGGAACCAACAGTAAAATGATCCACTAACTTTCAGCAACAGTGAAAGGAACACTACTTCCATAACTGCAGGCAACTGAAATGATGACATAATTTCAATGGTATGATATAAACATTTTAATGCAAATAAAAAGGTCAAATAAATTAATTTTTAAAACGTTCATTTTCAGAATTGAGATAAATGAGAACACAACCAATTTCTGAAAGTCTTATTACTTTACAGTCATTTATGTACCAAAAATATCTTATTTTTGACCTTGAGTTCTAAAGCTGATTTTTGCATTCTAAATGCTAATATTTACTATTCAGTAACATTGGAACATAGTACATTAAAATACGATTGTTAATTATTAAGAATTGTTAGTTATCAAGTGATTCAAAACCAGAAAACCCAAATGACAAACACTGCCACTTAAAAATTAACCTTATTATTGTTGAAGTGAGATTGAGGATATACTCAAGTTCAGTGTTATTACTAAAAGATTAAATTGAAACAGATAAGATATGGTTTCTCATTCTTATAACTGATAATCAAATGATTAATGCTAATTTAAAAACTACATATGCTATTTTATGAATCAACATTTTTAACTCAATTATTTAGCATCCGGTGTGTTAGTGGCAAATAATTTGAAAAGTTGTTTTGACTTGTGAAAAATTAAGAATCCTAGTCCCAAAGCAAATAGAACAGATGAACTATACAACACAATATTTAGAACAGTTTCAGAATTTCTTCTTATTTTCTTTTAATTTTGACATTCTGAAAGTAATGGAGGGAAGGTTTGATGTTTCAGGATTGTGTTCATTTTGTTTTCTCAACTTAAACAGCAGTTTTTGTTGGCTGGGAAGTTTGAGTGCTCTACAAATGACCATCAAAATGAAATAAACTAACTAATTCCTTATTAAGTACTATATTGTTTGCACAGCTTGTACCAAACATCTCCAAGTATAACATGATTGGTGAATGATGCAACTATCAGGTTGTTTTATGTTGAACAATTACAGACCTCATGTAGAACATGATCAAATTGTATTAATATGTTTGCACAAGAGGGAAGTGGAAGATTGGAACAATGCCACTAAATTAGCTGTGGAATTATTTCTAGTAACATTAATAAGCCATACTTAATTTATAAGTGTAATTTTTGAAAAGTAATGGGATTGATATACAAACAGCTGAAGAGTTTTTTTAAAATTTTTTTTTACTTCCATTTACATAGTGCCATTCATGATCTCTCAAAACCTTAAAGCACTTTGCAGCTAACTAAATTAATCTGAAGTATAGTCCTCACACTTCTACATGGAGTTTACAACTACATTCAAGTAAAAAGGAAGAGGAAAATTTCAGGAAGTAAACTCCTACTTTCTTTCCTTGGAGTCACATATCTAGTACAATTGAACTTCTAACTTTGTTTCTATTGCAAAGTTTAAGCTGTCAATCGAATATACAATGGGAGTGTTGTTCCAGGAAAATGCTTGCTATTTAACAGGCTGACTTCCAATTTGATTTTACTGAGGTGAATTATTTCCTATTTTCTTGTTTGGCAAGTTTACCAGTACTTTTTTGTTTGAAACTTAGTAAGAATTCTCTCATTAGCTAGCATAAATGCATGAAGTTAACATTTTGCATTAGATTATTTAAAAAGAAACTTTAAATGCTCAAGATGTTTAAAGAATAATATAGTCGAAGCAGTTAAAAAAAGTTAACATCTAAAATTTATACCATATTGCCTTTAACAACTCATTAATACATACGAATAACGTATTAACAATAAATACTGTTTGCATCTTGTTGCCACATCAACTTTGGTGTCAAAAATCGTCTTCTACTTTATTGTTACCCACACAAGTTCCTCTTATAAAACTAGGTGGTTGAAAAAGATGCAAATGGAGTGTAAATGTTTTCAGACCACTTCCCATGCTGTGCTGGATTCAGAAATGAGGTGTATACATTTATTATATTTGTCAGAATCTTGTCCCATCCTGTTACACGTTTAGTTGTTTGTGTGTGTGAGAGAGAGAGAGAAAGGGAGTGTGAGAGAGGGGCAGGGTGGGATTTGATCAGGCAGGAAGTTGGGAAGTTAGCATGTGGTGACTCCACAAACTTCTGCCTCCAATCAAATTCAGCCCATGGCAGGAACATGTGTTCCCCAGTTGGCAAGACATGACAAGTAAACTTGCTAGCTTCTGGTAGGGTATCCTCATTTAAAGGCAGTCGGAGGAACTTTGCACGGCTCACTGTGAGCTATTCTTTTCACCCACAGCACCTCTTCCCTCATGACTCACCAACAATAGTCTGGGATCCAGTGACGATCTGAGATGATTATCAGACAGGCAGCTCTCTGCCCCAGAGTTTTTGATCCACAGAGTTTGAACTGCTGGCCTGTTGAGTGTCTTGATGCAGAACAAGATGTGGTGAGTCTTTCCAAAAAGAAGTAATGTAGGGTTCTCACCAGTTGTCTAGCAGCCTTTAAGACCACTGTCACCTGCACAAGATTCCAATCTCCAGGGTACGAAGTAAAAGAATATATTCTGTATGATTCCTCTTGCTTAATTATATAAAGTCACGTAATTAAATGCAGTTGTTTGCTGACTCATACTTGACATAAACAGAACTAGAACAGTAGTGACCAAGTACAGGAGAATTGAATTATGGGTAGAATCAACATCCATTTGAGTTGTCATGAGATACCATGTTCATAACTTCAAGGACATGGGTATTGTAGACCATTAAAGTACAAATTGGAGATTTTTTTTTGAAAAAACCTATTTCCTCTGGATCATTACAATTCCATCAAACTGTTGTCATATTGCAAGCATTGGAAATATTAATTCTTATTGTCATAGTGGTTGACTGAGTTAGCAACAAAGAGAAGTGATAAATTAGTGGTAAATGTTCACAATGCTCTTTTCAAAATAAGCTATCTTCAGAACTGTTAACATGAATAAAATCTTTAAATGAAAATTGCCAAAATAAATATTTACCGCTTTTTCAGTTAAAGTTTTTACCAAGTCCTAAAATATTAGTCCATTTCACCCCATCCCCCCCTTATAAATTCTATAAAGCTTCACCTCTAAAATATAACCCGTTTAAATCATAGTTTAATCCTAACATTTTCCCAACAAACTACTTCAATAATTTTGTAAATACGCAGATAATGTTTTCAAAATTCAGTCCTTTGGCTCCTTGACTGCCAGCAGATCCAGAGCCAACCTCAAAACAAACAACTGAATGCAGTATCACACTGAAGCAAACCATAGCGTTAGAGTATGCAAGTACCTCAAATGCTGACGTTATTTTACAGCATTATTCTCCAAAATATTTAAAGTCTTGTCCTCCTTTCTGCACTCTCTAACTAATCTATTTATATTCACTTTTCCTTTGTTTATATTGATCCTGTACTTCATTTCGTTTAATAAAACTGTTAAAGACATTGCATTTTGTGGTCATCAGGCTCCATCATTTCTTTTTAAATCAGTGGCATCTGGAATTTTGATAAATGTCACTGCAAAACCTAAAGTATGATTAAATCCAATCTACATTTTTTTTTTATTAACATTTAAGTACTAACTAAACCAAGTGTGTCATGAAACCTTATTGCTATAATAGGGTTAATGCACTGACAAATAATCTCATCTAAATATACACACACATTTGCATTTTCAATGCACACTCAGTTTTTGGCTTTTTAGGATTGCACCGTTTACAGTTTCTCAAATTTATTAACATTCTGAATTATAGAACTGAAACACACAATCTCATGTTACCCCAACCTTTAATTATGAGAAATAAATTTCCAAACATTCCTAACAGATCTGCTATAATCAACTCCATCTCAGTTCATGAGAATTATTTTTGTATTGACTGCAGGTGTAGATAATCCACGAGATTTCTCATTTTTGCTTCATTTGAAAGGCTTTCCAACATATCACTTCTAACCTACTATAAACTGCCTTGTGGGTTTGATCTGCGTACAGTCACTTGCAAACCCAAATGCATGGGAACTTTACAGAGTTCACTTCAGGAAAAAAAAAATCAGTACAAATGGGGTATAACTAAATTTAGTCTCTTTAAATGTGGCAGATATTAGTATCGACAAGAACAGATTTATGAATCTCATTATTTCAGACTAACTTCTGATAACAACCAGTGTTAGGAGCGGTTTAATCCTTGTTACTTGAGAGATTTCACTAGTACAGCATGCAAGTTAACGGGGCCTGCAGTTCAGAGGTACTTGGATAATGGAAAGACAAAATAATTCTATTGCAAATATCTCTAAAAATAAAGCACGTTCCCTGCTGCCACACTAAAATAAATACATTTTCGTACCAAAACAAAGTTGCTGGAAAAGCTCAGCAGGTCTGGCAGCATCTGTGAAGGAGAAAACAGAGTTAACGTTTCAGGTCTGGTGACACTTCCTCCTAAGGAAGGGACACTGGATCCAAAACGTTAACTCTGCTTTCTCCTTCTCAGATGCTGCCAGACCTGCTGAGCTTTTCCAGCAACTTTGTTTTTGTTCCTGATTTACAGCATCTGCAGTTCTTTCGGTTTTTATTTACATTTTAGTACTAGCTTTTCACACTGGTAGGCTTAAAACTACCCTATTAAAGGATCATCATCATCGTCATCTTGCAACTGGAGACGAGCAAATTCATGCTGCGGTGAAATTCGCTTTTTCATTAGAATTATAAGGCAGGACAATGTTACCAATACCATTAAGGAGCCAATCACAATTCCAATTACATCTGGTAGGCTCACACATATCTCATTAGCCAACAAACATCTCACATTTGCGAAGGTTCCATTGTTAGACTCCTCCTTCAATCCCAGGATGCGGCACATTAATGGGTAGATATCAACACTGTTAATGGTGTTGGTTTTGTAAGCCTTTCGAAATGCTGGTCCATGAGCTACCATAAGAGGATGCATGCTGGGTAAAGCATTATCATAACCATGGTCACCCACTGAAGAAAAGAAAAAGCAAAATTTAAAAAAAAAAAAAAAAAATCAGTCTTGAAAATTCCAAGATATTGGAAGAGATTATTTTCGATGTTTGTACTCTATAATATGGATCATTCGTTGTACAATGGACACACGCATAAAGTTCACAGCACACACAGCTCAACAGGTTTATACATGGTTTACATTCCACATGATCCCCATGCACCTCACAAATCCTCACCGATTAATAAATCTGTTGTTACTTTCCCTTTCATGTTCTTATTTAGCTTCCTTTAAGGACACAATTAATTTCAGCAGATATTTCCATGAATATGTTAATTTAGCAAATTGATTGTGAAAAAGTTAATACATATTTATGGTGCAATTTGTTTGACACTATAAATAATAACTATTTTTTTAAGTATTAATACTATGCCCTGATTTTCCCTTTGCACACATGCCAATAAAAAGGTTTCTCACTTTTTGCAACTGATATCTGCTGATTTCCTATTCTCCAAGCTCCTTTTATCATTTTGTTTTAAATATCCTTTTTGTTTTTGTAAAGATTGCATATATTTTTCTAGCAAAATCTGTTTCTTCTGATATTTGCCAGTGTTCCTTCCTGGTTAATCATACTTAAATCTAATCTTCCATACATCTCTCAACATGGCTTCTCTTTACTTTAACTATGGCTCACCAAGTGGTAGCCTAAACATGCTGGTGTGGTTACTCGGTTTGGTTGAGGACAAACTATCTGCATTGTACTATTAAATGTGTAGATAACAGAAAACAATATGGAGACCAAAGCTGTAATGAAGTTCGGAGCCACATGTAATCAAAAATATTGCAATTCGGAGAATATATTGGCCTATACAGACTAGGGCTCAAGCTAGGATTTGGGAACAGTGAAAATGATCTGAAATAGAATGGTGTGCAACATGAGATGATGGTAATTTACTATCTTGCTGCTTTTATCCACCCTAGGTGATAGAAACTGTGGAATTGGGGTGTGCTACCAAAGTGAGATTGCCAATGCATCCTGTAGATAGTATATATTATAATGGGACAGTTTTTTTGGCGGGGGGGGGGGCATTAAGTATCAAGTGAGACACTGATCAAATGGATTGCACTATCCTGAATTGTTCCAAGATTTGACCGTAGCTGCATCTATACCCAGCCAGTCAAGTGGTACAGTCATCGTACTGCTGACTGGAGCACTGTAGGGAATGGAAAGGAGAGATAAAAGGTACTGCAGATGCTGGAGAATCCGAAACAACAAGCATGGGGCTGGATGAACACAGCAGGTCAAGCAGCATCATAGGAGCAGGAAAACTTGATGTTTCGGGCCTAAACCCTTCATCAGAAATGGGGGAGGGGAAGAGGGTTCTGAAATAAATAGGGAGAGAGGGGGAGGCGGATAGAGGATGGATAGAGGAGAGGATAGGTGGAGAGGAGGCAGACAAGTCGAAGAGGCGGGGATGGAGCCAGTAAAGGTGAGTGTAGGTGGGGGGGTAGGGAGGAGATAGGTCAGTCCAGGGAGGACGGACAGGTCAAGGGGGTGGGATGATGTTAGTAGATAGGAGATGGGGGTGTGGCTTGAGGTGAGAGGAAAAACAGGTTAGGGAGGTGGAGATGAGCTGGGCTGGTTTTGGGATGCGGTTGGGGGAGGGGAGATTTTGAAGCTTGTGAAATCCACATTGATGCCATTGGGCTGCAGGGTTCCCAGGCTGAATATGATTTGCTGTTCCTGCAGCCTTCGGGTGGCATCACTGTGGCATTGTAGGAGGCCAAGGATGGACATGTCATCTGAGGAATGG
>JAHRHZ010000073.1:21661080-21699332 GCA_024137785.1 Ginglymostoma cirratum
TGGATGAACTGTTCGAGCTCCTCGTGGGAGCACGAGGCGGCGCCGATGCAGTCATCAATGTAACGGAGGAAGAGGTGGGGTTTAGGGCCAGTGTAGGTACGGAAGAGGGATTGTTCCACATAACCTACAAAGAGGCAGGCATAGCTTGGGCCCATGCGGGTACCCATGGCCACCCCCTTTGTCTGTAGGAAGTGGGAGGAATTGAAAGAAAAGTTGTTGAGGGTGAGGACGAGTTCGGCTAGGCGGATGAGGGTGTCGGTGGAGGGGGATTGGTCCATTCTGCGGGACAGGAAGAAGCGGAGGGCCTTTAGGCCATCAGCATGGGGAATACAGGTATATAGGGACTGGACGTCCATAGTAAAAATGAGGTGTTGGGGACCTGGGAATTGGAAGTTCCCTAACCTGTTTTTCCTCTAACCTCAAGCCACACCCCCATCTCCTATCTACTAACATCATCCCGCCCCCTTGACCTGTCCGTCCTCCCTGGACTGACCTGTCTCCTCCCTACCCCCCTACCTACACTCACCTTTACTGGCTCCATCCCCGTCTCTTCGACTTGTCTGCCTCCTCTCCACCTATCCTCTCCTCTATCCATCCTCTATCCGCCTCCCCCTCTCTCCCTATTTATTTCAGAACCCTCTTCCCCTCCCCCATTTCTGATGAAGGGTTTAGGCCCGAAATGTCAACTTTTCCTGCTCCTATGATGCTGCTTGACCTGCTGTGTTCATCCAGCCCCATGCTTGTTGTCTCTGTAGGGAATGGAAAGGTTTTGAGGAGATTAGGGAATGGCACTTGTTGCAGAATGTCCATTTCTGCCCTGCTTTTGTAGCTATGCTACAACTGGGTGTATGGGTGAAACAAAAAAAATTGTGAAGTTTTATGATTTTACTACACAGTCACACACAACACACTGAAGCAACACCAGGAAAGAAAGCTCAAACTTCAAAAACACCCTTTTGAACTTACACTGGATGATTGATCCATTCTGAACAATTGTCCACCCTTCATCAGCAACAAGAAGAATTGGTTGAATTCTTTCATTGTGTTTGTAGTGAAAACGGTCTGGAATATCTTCTTTTAAATATACCTTCATGTGACTGTCACAGTTCAATAACAATTTGTACACGTAACTTGTGTCTGTTAGAAAAAAAACCAAAATGGAATCACATGTTGAACCTTATGTTCAAAACTGGTTAAAGTGGTATCGTAAAACAAAAGACATACTGTATAACTCGGCGATGTACAATTCAGAAGACAAAAGGCATGTTGGCCTTTATTGCAAGGGGATTGGAGTACATGAATAAAAAAGTCTTGTTACCATTGTTCAAGGTTTTGGTGAGGTTATATCTGGATTGTGTGTGCTATTTTCATCACATTTAAGAAAAAAGATATACCTGCATTGAAGGCAGCATAATTAAGGTTCCCTAGATTAGTCCCTGGGATGAGGGGAGTTGTCTATGGTAAAAGGCTGCGCAAATTGGGTTTATATTCCACAGAGTTCAGAAGAATGGTTTCATTGAATCGTACAGGGTTCTGAAGAGGCTTGACAGGGCAAATGCTGAAAGATTGTTTCTAATAGTTACAATTCAAAATGCAAGGGTAGTCTCAGAATAGAAGCCAAATCATTTTGGACTGAGATGAGAAATTTCTTTCGTCAAAGGGGTGTGAATCTTGAGTAACCTCTGTCTCAGATGACTGTGGAATCTCCATCTTTGAATACATGCAAAGCTGGAACAGACAGCTTTTTGGTCTCTCTTGGAATCAAGGGATATTTAGAGTGGGCAGCAAAGTGGAATTGGATCAGCCATAATTGTATGGAATAGCGCAGCAGGTTTGATAGGCCATGTGGTGTTTGGTTTCATTTTAACTTAGGCCAATTTAATTTTCAAGCCTTTCTTGGACTTGACTTACAAGTTATAACATGCTTCTTTCCCTGAACACTGTTTATTAGATATCATTTAATAAATAGATAAAGTGCAAGTGCATCTAAAAAATTACAACTATATGTTCTGAACTTACATCAAATCCATAACTAGATCAAGTATAGTTACTCCTGGCACATTTGATTAAAATAATATTTTCTTGTACAAAAGCATAAGTGACATCATCATTTCCACAAGTTTAAAGAAAACTCAGTCATACTGAATTTTGTTTTCTTTCTTCAATCACGGAATGAGGGACATCGCTGGCTAGGCAGCATTTATTGCCCATCTCTAAGTGCCCAGAGGGCAGTTAAGAGTCAACCCCAGTTCTCTGGGTCTGGAGTCACATGTAGGCCAGACCAGATAAGGATGGCAGTTTCCTTCCCTAATGGACATTAGTGAACCAGGTGGGTTTTTCCTGACAATCGACAATGGATTCATAGTCATCATTAGATTCTTAATTCCAGATATTTATTGAATCCAAATTCTACCATCTGCCATGATGGGATTTGAACCCGGGTCCCCAGAACGTTATCTGGGTCTCTGAATTAACAGTCCAGTGATTATATAACTAGGTAATGGCCTAGTGGTATTATCAATTATATACATATAATGAAAAATACAAGAGGCACGATCTTGTTTTTAAACCTGTAAACACAGACTGATAATTCTCAAAAATAAATGTTAGAGAAGTAACCAAGTTTTAAAGTAACTGAAATAAACATTACAACAATCACTTTAACGATGTCAGCCCTACATGCTGACGTAAAGTTGGCCTTTCTACCTATGTCACTGGCAGGAGGTCCACGGGATTGGATGGAACACAAGTATCAGACTTTAATGGAGAGTCACATTTATTGAGGTAGAAAGCCATGTTGCACATGACCCAGTCAGTCTCTGTGCAAGATGATTAGGTTAGAATGGCTTTCTCAAGATCCCCGCTGCTGATTTCAATTATTCAGATGCACTGAATTGAAGGAAAAGTCCAAAAATCCCAGCAGTGGTGGCTCTTTTGACAAGTCAACCTTTTTTTTTTGCAACAGGAAATTAACTCCCCCACCACCAACACTCCGCTGACTAGGATGGTCAGTAAACTGAGCATACCGATTTCAGACAACCGACAAAAGAACCGGAAGGAAGAGAAGAATTATTTTATGTAATGAGCTATTATGATCTGGGATGCACAAACTGATAGGGTGCTAGAAACAGATTTGATGGTAGTTTTCAAATGTTAATTTGTTAAATATTTAAAAAGGAAGAAATAATTGCAGAGCTGCAAGAAAAATAGCAGAGTCTTGGGTCTAATTGGATCACACTTTGAAATAGCTGGCTCAGGCACATTCTGCTTAAGTCTGTTTGATTACATGTTGATACTGAAATTTATCAGTAATCAACATTGCTTCAATATAATTTCTGAACCAATTTGAAGAGGTACAACAGACAACTCTGGGAGGTGCCACATTGGTATACCAAATAAAGCAATAAAATCAACCAAGTCAGAGCAGATGCTCTAGTTAATGACCAGATTCAGCATCAAGCTGTGCTGCAAAAGAAGTGGGTCCTAATTTTTATTGGAGCAAAGCCTAGATAATCTTGAGAGAGAAAGAAAACAAAATTTAACTTTTTAAGCCCATTTTTCTGAGATTTATTCATGTGACAGATCATACTTTGGGCCTTCATTCTCTAGAGTTTAAAAGGTTGAGAGCGATCTCATTCAAACATACAAAATTCTTATGGATTGTCAGAAGGGTAAATGCAGGAAGGCTAGTTCACCTGGCGAAGGATTTATAGAACCAGGGGCACAGTGTCTGAATAAAGGGCACACCATTTAAAGGAGCTTCTTCAAAAGGGTGGTGAAGTTTTGAAATTACTTGCACCAAAGGTTCGGTTGTTGAGTATAGTTATAACTGAGTTTGGCAGACTTCTACATATTAAAAACAACAAGGCATACAGGGATAATACAAAGATAATGGTGTTGAAGCAGCAGATCAGCCATGATCTTACTGAACGGCTCAAAAGGCTAAATGGTCAAATCTTGACCCTATTTCTTACGTTCTTTCCTTACAATATACACATACAAAGGGGAAAAACAAATACAACTTTTCTTAAGCAATCAGAAACACCCATAAAAGCTCAGTTTCTCACACCCCTTATCTAAGAATACCAATCAAGTCAAGAAAAGTCTTCTATATTCTTCTCCTCCCTTCAGGGTCAGCATTTAATTTGTGGTTTTCTCTCTCATTTATTTCACCTTTTTTCTCTTCTTCTTCCAGTTCCTCTCTCCTCCCTGATAACTCCCCTCCTATTTCACTTTCATTTTTGTGATTTGCGTTCTCTCCAATCCCAATCTTTTCCAGATTTTTTCTATTTAGCCACTATCTCCATTGTTCACACTGTTTCATCCATTCTCTTTCTCTTGCTTTTTCTGCCCCCCCTACCCCCACCTTGGATTGACTGCAAGATGGGACATAAAAATAGCTTTGACTGAGGGAAATAAGGAGGTATCTACAAAAGTAGCAATGGGAGGAGTGGTGGAACAGGACGGAGGGGGTCGCTGCAGTAGCCAGACTTTCTATGGTGCCTTTTACATAATGGAGAATCAGACAGCTTTAGGATTGGACCCTATCAATTGAAGACAAAAGCATTACTGTTAAGGGGAATAAGGAAAAGGCCAGCTTCAGAAGAGCAGATGGGGAATTAGGTTATTTTAAATTCTTCCATAGCTTTGCCCAATGCCAATTATATTGAATGAAATATGTCAGTAAAGATGGAGTGCTGGATGAACAGGATAATATTCAGGAGGGCATCAAGAATGTTAACTGTTTGGTTCATATGGAATAGTGGTTTGGGAGAAATTATAAGACAGTGAAGATAACAGCCTATAATCTTGCCTGCTGTAACAGAAAAAGTGTAATTAAGGTAATGACAATTTGCCACCACAAGAGGAATTTTAACTATCTTGCTGCGTCCAGAAGTAGAATCATACAGCATGGAAAAAGACCCTTCAGTCCAATTAGCTCATGCTGACCATGTTCTCAAACTAAACCAGTTCCACCTGCCTGTGCTTGGCCCACGTTCCTCTAAACCATCTATGAACTTTTAGACATTGTAACTGTACCTGCATCCACCACTTTCTCTGGCAGTCCATTCCACACATGAATCGTGCTCTGTGTAAAAAGGTTGTCCCTCGTGCCCTTTTTAAATCTTTCTCCTCTCACCTTAAAAGTATACCCCCTTGTTTTGAACTCCCGCACCCTATGGAAAATACCCTTATCATTCACCGTATTTATGACCCTCATGATTTTATAAACCTGGATAAGGTCACCCATCAACCTCCTACATTCCAGTGAAAAAGGTCTCAGCCTTTTCAGTCTATTTTTATATCTCAAACCCTCCATTCCCAGCAACATCCTCATAAATCTTTTCTGAACCTTCTCAAGTTTAATAATATTCTCCCTATAACAGGGCGACTAAACAAAAACAATGGCTTAAAATTCCCAAAATAGTCCTCCAGGTACCACAGCAATTTCTCATGATAAATTATCAATTATACAGCAAATCAAGAAGCCGTCAGAGTAATACCACACTGCTGTTAGTGAGATGCCATTTCTGTGACACTTTCTGCCTCACAAAATCCATTAAGAAAGATGATCTTGCTGTATTCGCACAGTAATTAAGAAGCACACTCAAAGAATATCAAATTAAGTAATTTCAAACCCAAACACCCTTGGATAACATGGAAAATATTAGTTACTCCCAGTCAACCTCAAACAGTAAAATTAAGCAGAGATTTTCAATCCATCAGGTTTTAATTATGATTGGAGATTTCTTTTACCTTGTCTTGCTTTCTCTTTTAGTCTATTTTAATCTTTATCCCTTTATTTCTGTACCTGATTTGACATTGTAAGATGGGTGAATTCACTTTCCTTAGAGCCTGTAACAATCCTTCAATCCAACTAGTTAAGCATATACGCAGTTACATGACCTTTTCATTCAGGTACCAGGTGAATATAGAGGGCAACAGAATTTCAATCTTGCATTTCCAGCAGGTTTCCACAGAAAATGTGGCAGCAAGTGCCGGCTGTTGACTGGTTAAAGAATTTTTGAGCCGATTGAGGGTTGAATTTATTTTTCAACAATTAGTTTTAGTTTTGTTTGGTGCAATGATTGAGCAAGGGATGTATTAATATTACACTGACCACAGTTAGACAGGATACAAATCACGTTTCTGTTGTAGGTGAGATGGGCCATACAGTGCAGTTCAAATGTAACGTCATGGGTTTATAGTTTCATTACTGCTTTATTGGCCATAGGCTAACATACCCTCAGTAACAGAAGATACTTTTTTTTATTGTAAACATAGACTGTGAAGCCATTTTGAAGTGAAACAGCTTTTGTTTAAAGCTACACACTGGTTGGGCTTAGTTTGTAAACCAAACAGCATTACGGAGAAATAGTCTTTCAAAATATGTAACAGGCCTTTGTAACACATTGGAATTAGGTTCTGCAATTGCCTCACAGCACCAGGGATTCCAGTTCAATTCTGGCCTCGGGCAACTGTGTGGAGTTTGCACATTTCCTCTCCCCCTCAACCCACTATGTCTGCGTGGGTTTCTTCCTGGTGCTTTGGTTTCCTCCTGCAGTCCAAAGATGTGCAAGTTAGGTAGATTGGCCATGCTAAGTTGTCTATTGTGTCCAGGGATGTGTAGCTTAGGTGGATTAGTCATGGTAAATACAGGGATTGGGGGAGGTAGTGAGTGAGTCTGGGTGGGATGCTCCGCGGATGGTCAGTGTGGACCTGTTGGGCTGAATGGCCTGTTGCCACACAGTAGAGATTCTAAGAATTCTAAGTTATACCTTATGTGTGTATCCTGTTTGCTCAGTTTTGACATGCTACTTACCTATGCAGAGTGCAGTGTATGTTGGAGCAACTTGGAACAGGCAACAACAGTTATTGTGAAGTATTATATTAATAATTGATCTAAACTATATTGATATGCTCTTGAACTCAAGAATATTTGGATGTATTTATTGGACATTAACAGACAGGCAAAACACTTTGATGGTGCCTGTCGCCTTAAGTAGAGATCTATAAAGTTAGCAAATTTACAGGAAAAATCTGTAATGGAAGTGATAATCAAAAAGTGACTGATATACTAGGGAACCAGTCAAGAGAAATTAGGAAGTATTAGCAGTCATGACCATCATCCTTAAGAAACCAACCAGAAATTGGGCACAGACTGTCAAGCCAAACTGAGACTGATTGTATGCTGTTCACGTGATAGCAAGAGGATTCGAGTTCAGAAATGCCATGTGTCATGGGAGGATCGGGGGGGCTGGTGGTGGCAGTGGATGGCAAATGTTAATAAACAACAACAACAACAACAACAACAACAACAACAACACTTAGCAGTCCAGAGTGTAGTTAAGAGGAGATAGAAGAACTTCAGTCACGTGCCCTGTCAGCCAGTAAACTCATGTTCTGAAGTGAATCAACTGATTCACTGCCTACATTGAATTCAATTCCTTTGTGCTTATTGTGATGAACTTAATTAAATTCTTTGAAGCTTGTGTAAACATACTTGTACATGAAGTTATTTGGAGCAAATCAAAACTGGAACAACTTTCAGAATTCTATCTATAACTATAAATGACTTAGGTCTTACAAGTAACGTTAAAGTGGACAGCCCAGGCCTAACCCTAATATAAACTGGGAGCATTAAACAAAGGTTTTTTAAAATAAAAACATTTGTGGCTTAGAAATTGGAAATTTGCGAAAACAACCATCCAGCAGAGACTACCAACATGGGCAGAAAATAACATCCATGCTGCCTGCTGATTACAAAGGATTCCCGTGTGCAGCTAACACAAAACGCTGGCTTTTTAGGAATCAGCAAATAATCAAAAAGGTATTCGAGGTGTCAAAATCTGAAACAGAAACGGAAGAATTTCTGCCAGAAATGCTCAAATAGGTTAGGCAGCATGGTCATGAATGGACTGCGCTACAGAAAACCAGTTTGGTATCAATGGACTGAATGACCTTTCTTCCGTGCCAGTAATTACTCTAGGTCGGGCAGCATCTATGGAGGGATACCTGAAAAGGTTAACTGTTTCTCTCTCTCTCTCCACAGATGATGTCTGACTAATAGCAATTGCTTAAATCATTATTAGAAAAACAGACCATTATCACACTGCCTTTGTGGGAGCTGCTGTATGCAAATTGGTTGCTGCATTTCCTTTATCAGAATAGTGATGACATATCAAAAGTAATTAGTTGGTTGTACAGTCCTTTTTGGATGTCCTGAATTTGTGAAAGGAGCTACATACATGCAAATTATGTTTTATATACCTGAGCCCACAAGGATAATGCTGTTCTAACAAATGGTACCATCTTGTAATTTACATGCAACGTATCTAAGATATTAGTAATTTAACACAATTAGATATATTAGCAATATCTGTACAAGAATCCAGGTATTAATATGGAATTACACAATTTTAACATTTACTTGGTTTAAAACAGGTTTTCAAACTGGGGTCTACGAGGGAATCACTGAATTTCTGAAGTTGATTTCTATATCATAATCCTGCTTTTATTGATTTACTAATATATTCTATAAACATGCAAGTTTTTTTTTGCTTTTTATAGTTAGAGCTGTTAGAGCAAAAAAATTATATTCAATGAATAGAAAGACTTTAAAACCTGTAGTTAAGAATACTAAAGTTCAACATCTCAAATCTAAATTCATTCAGAATCTCATTTTAGAAATAACACAATTCCACAGTTGTTCAGCGAATACTGCCTGTTAATCACTACTTACTTTTAAGGGGCAATATAGCTGTTACTGGAGAATGAGTCACCTCTGTGTAGTTATCACGTCCAATACATTTATCGAGTTCTATAACTCTGTCTTTAGAACATTGAGCCATCCCATGATCACTGGTGAGAATTACATTAATTGTGTTCCAGAGTCCAGTCTTTTGAAGTTGATCAATTAAATATCCAATGTGATCATCCACTTCTTTCAACATTTTGATTATCTCTTGACTTTCAGGTCCATAACGGTGTCCAGTGGAATCAGGCTCTTCCCAGTACAATGCACCAAAATTAATGGGCTCTGTTGAGTTGGAAAACCATTTTATAATGTGGTCAACTCTCTTATTGAATGTGACATTGCGGTCATATTTCAAGTAGTAGGAAGGAGTTGTATTTTGTATGGACACATCAGTACCAGGCCACATCACTCCACCACTCTTGTGCCCTTGTTGCTGATTAGTTACCCAAATCGGTGTAGCCTCATTCCACCAAAATGGATCTTTATCTGCAAAGACCGAAAAATTCTTTTTGGTGGCTGCATCATACATTAAATTGGCCACAATACCATGGCTTTCTGCATAGCGGCCTGTGACAATGGAATAGTGATTAGGGAATGTTTTAGTAACAAACACATTTGTTACATGCTTCACATGCGCTCCATCATCAATCATTTTCTTCAGATTTGGAAAGCTGTATCGCTCAAGATAGTCAGCCCTGAATCCATCAAAGGACACAAGAAGCAATCTAACCTCGGAGCCGCTTGTTGTATTATTGCAATGGCACTCAAGGAATCCTGATACAAACATCAAGATGTACCAGAAGCTACGCATCCTGGGATTGTGTTCTGCAAGCTGCCACAAACTTCTAAATCTTCAGGAAAGCCTACTTGGTGTACTGAAAGATACAAGACAGTAATTAAATGGCAAAAGCAACAATCAAAATGTGACTGCCTATACTTTATACCTTAAATTTCCATTTTTTTTAAAAGAAGAAAACTATAGTCACAAAAGTGATACTGGCATTTGGCTTTTTGTCAGTGACAAACACTGTATGAATGCTAGGATTTCAGCCCTTTTCACAGTTTGTGACAAAATCGATCAGGCAATTGTTCCAGTAAAGCACAATGTGTTGAGATAAATCCTTTGAAATCAAATTACATAGAGGAAATTGCATATGAAAGCTCAAGCTTCACGAATTATATAAAAGTTATAATTGAACCATAGAAAATATCACAACATTTTCGAGGTCTCCCGACAGAGTTAGGAAAGACATACTTCATTACCTTAGTTTTACCAGAAAAACGTCAGCAAACTTTTGGCTCTATTTGTGCTGGACTGATGTATTTAAGCTTTCTTTCAAAAGCAAGTTAACAATTTGGAGCACAAATGTATCAGTCACACAAAACAACTGAAAAAAAAATCTTGGTCAGCCGGTCTATCAGAGCCATGCACTTCCAATAATCAGTAAAATTCAACTTTACTATCAGAAGAATTAGCCTTAAGTCATTAAAATTGAAATATCAATACAATGTTTGACATTTGTCTTGTCAAGGCAATGCTTTGTCATTTTTGAGGTGAAAAGGCACTGTGATGCTCACACTAGACCACCACATGTTAAAAGCAAGAGCATTTACATTCTGTAGCCAGGTCTGCATTTCTCATGCCTTTTCCTTCAAGTAATCCTGTTCTCCCAAGTAGTTAATACTTAAAAGTTGTGGAGATTTTCATGAAGTTGCAAGTACAATTAACAAATAGTGATCATTCTGGGAAAGCTGCATCTGTCTCAAGAAGCTCACAATCACATGGATCTAGATTTGGGAGTCCGCAGTGAAGCAATGGAGCACATTGTCTCAAAAGAAAGCTGTACCCAAAGATACAGTTATATCTGTGGCATAGACTTCCTTTACTGACTGCAGTTTAAATCTGGAATGAGGTCAAGGGTATTTCCAATGATGCATCAGTGGTGAAGTCAGCAAGTTAAGCAGCCGCGTGCATTATTCTCTCAGACAGCAAACAAGGAAGCTAAAAGCATTTTATCCTTCACTTTTAATATAAGTTTTCTGACAGTAAAATAAATGATTATGATTACTATAACTAGGATTTAGATGGAAGTTACCATGTCAATATAAACATAGTTTTGTTACAAACAAACCTGTAATCTTTACAACAAGACTAACAGCATAAGAGTTGAAATTTGTGTCAATTCAACTGATTTTCCATTGATACAATTTGGACAGGTGGGACAAGGGATTGGAATCTCAACTGCACACACTCTGGGCAAACAGTGCTCAATTTTTAACTCCATTAAAGTGAATGATGTTTGAGGGAGTTAAAATCTCATCCGCAGAATCACTAACAGTAACTTTTGGATTTCCAAAGTATTCCATACCCATGTAGACTCCCAAAGTTACTGCCAGTTTCAGTTGAGTAACAGCAGCAAACATTGATAATGACATTGAAGGCGCCAATGTAAAATCCATATTACGCTCTGAAAGGCTTATTGAAATAATTAACCAAATCTGAAATAACTTTGAAATTAGTGTTCTTTTGCATGACACAATTCCGGGAAGGGTTGAGGTAGTTGGGCAGAAATCATCCCAACACAGCTTAGATCTAAAGGGAACCCTATTATACTTTCAGGTTATACTATTGTACAAATGGGCAGTGCTCAAGAGTGCGCAATTGTTCACTGATGGGATTAGTTATTATTTTTGATTCAGAACCAAAGCAGAATCAAAACTTGTAAACTTTTCTGCAAATCTGAGGATGCACAGTGCATGAATTTTGGCAAGAGTATTCATCACCTGCACAAAACCAGTTTAATTTTTGCACTGAGAACCATTTCACAGGATGTACCAATTTATCTGAAATATACAAATGAATGAGTCTTAAGAATATACATATTGATAAAGTAATAAGCTAGCATTTGAGATGAACATAAAGCTAGCTTCATAGTTGTGATATAATAAATTTAATCCACTTGATGCTACCATATGCACATGTACCAATAGAGAAATCTCCTATGAACACATAAAGGATCCTTGTTTAACAGCTGCAGCAGTTCCAATTCTAAATTAATCACACTAACAGTTTAGTCAGTTACTGGGCTCAAAACAATATTTTTGGTGCCGGACATACTACTGACTAATTTGTATTGACAGTGTTAAAGAGGTGTACGACTGTCTTGCAAACTTTTACATGGAACTCCTGGCTGAATATGTAACTATTTCTATTCCAAGAACTTCACAAGTGCCTGCATTTTGAAAAAGAAATCCTCCGTCTTTTTCTTCACTAAAATTTCTAATATCTGACAAGAGGGGTGGGGGCTTAAACAAAGAAAAAACATTTCACGGTAACAGTAAATTTATCTTGGTGTTGCTTTTTAAGGTCTCATTGAAGCATTGACTGAAGACCAGTGCTTTGACATGTATTTCCTACAGTTATGCAATGTGTCTACTCACTGCTGGTGCCTCGGCGATCAAGTATATACAATTCAGATTTACAATCAAACAGTAAAACATACATGCAAACCAAAGGAACTGGTTCTCAATCCATATCGTGCTCCATAGTGTTTAAGTACTGTATCCAATCTGGTTCAAGCAATCAGTCTGCATTCTGGTTACTGGGAAATAAGGGGTTTGCAAGCCCTTGAGATAGTTAGTAGAGGAGCCATTCAAATTCCTTCCCAGAAATTAGAAAACCAACATGAAGAACTTGAGCCTTCCAGGCCTGGGGGAGAAGGCAACCTTAGAAGGTGTAAAAGACAGTCAACTACTCTTCAAATTAAAGTATGAAAGGGAACCAGAGGACACAGGTTCAAATTGGTAAAAGACAAATTTAGAATAAATAGATCTTTGCACAGAGCATGATAAATGGATTGAATAATTGTGTCACGGAGGCAAAAACTCCGGAATCTTTGTAGGATGAATTTTCCTTGATGAAAAAGCTAAGTTTGGTCACATGCTGACTCAACTTCATTTAGCTTGTGCTCGTAAGATAGGACGGAAGTTAAGAGAATGTTTTTCACCTTAAATGAAAGGGTGTTATGAAAAGTGATTGAAGTAAATATTAAAAATGGATTCTGATGACAACTCGATCGCTTCTGGAAATAGGATGTACTAAATCATGGCTCTAACAAAAGAAAAACAGTTTTGTTTGTAAAACATTTTGCTTATTGACACTTCTTTCCGGTAAAAATGCATGTAACAATCAATCATTTACAGCTATGACCCAGTTTGAAACATATATGACTAGCCAGTGTCAAGACAAAGGCCCTAGTTTTACTTGCCTATGCTTGGACCATGGGACAAATAAGGTAGTGGGAATCATTTACTTTATCTCTCCTGTTCCTTTCTGATTCTGAGAACATTCTGCTCTTTTAAGCAGGCAACCCACAGGAAGTAAGCATGGCCCTGGTTTAAATTTATGTATCGTGATGATGCAATGATGTTTCAATTCCAAGGTCTAAGGAAAGGGTGGGGGCAGTTGATCCGCCACCTCTACAGACAAAAGGACCAGGAAACTAGATCATGATTCAGAAAAGGCAGGGATGATTCCTCTGGCCTCAAACATCTACCTTCTCCCTCCTTCCAATCACAACAATACCTCCTGCTAGCTCCCTGCATCTATCTCCATTGTTCGCTGACTCTGGCCATCTGTCAGGTGCTCGCAATCCTGCTCCTGGACAGGCTGTTATTTAAAGAAAGCTCGGCTGTTAAGATTGTCAGCTTGTTACATTGTTCCTAGGAGTTAAAAATAATGGCACTTTTCAACAAAAATGCTGCAACTGACGTCAATCGTATTTCTCCAAACACACCACGTGCTAGGGAATGATGCATTGTTAGTTTAGTACTAGAGCAGTAATTAGTGATTTGGCATCCTGAAATCTTGTGTTTGCGTGTACAAAACAAAGCAGCATTCAAAAAGAGTTAGAAGCCCTGCAAATACAACACTGCTACAATCTGTAATACCACGCTTTCCCAATTCTGCACCAATCCTGGCACCACACAGTGTACTTCAAAACAACCCTGATGCGCATGCATAGATTGCTACGTTGTACGTAGATGGGATACTTCTGAGATATTGTTCACTGTGTTTTGGTATAGTTAAAAATAAATAGGATTTATTCAAGGTTGCCGATTGATTCTGTAAATCAGAATACTTCCAAACAAATGAACAAACTTAACTCCCTGTAACAACGCATTATTTCAAAATCTGAAATCATAGCCACTTTCCTTAACTGGGAAATTAATGTGAAACTACATTTGGCTATGTCTTGCAAGAATCTTCCATTTTCTCAGATCATGCGTTTGAAATCCTATTCTAGTCAAGTAAATTGGGTAACTCCCTCCCTAAACAGCACTGTGGGGGTATCTATACCTGCAGCTGTTCAATATGGCAGCACAATTTCTTAAAGGCAACTAAGGAGTGGTAATAAATGCAGGCTGTAGCCAGTGATACCCATATGCCTTGAACAAATTTACAAAAATAAATCAATTAAGCTGAAGAGAAGGCTTGTTTCAAATGGCTGATTGTTACAGTATGACAAAACACATAATAAGCAAAACAGGTCATGTATCTGTTGTATCATATATGTACCTCTGATGAGACTGATCTGTCCATCTTTCAATCTGCTTCAATAGTTACTTTTAATGCCAGTATTAAACTTCAATAAATTTAGTGGTTTAAATCTCCTCTAAATGCTCCTCTTTCTGGGCTGGAAATGACAGAGGTGCCAGCGTTGGACTGGGGTGGCAAGGTCAGAAGTCACGCAACACCAGGTTATAGTCCAAGAGGTTTATGTGAAATCACAAGCTTTTGGAGCGCTGCTCCCTCATCTGGTGAAGTGTGACCTGATGAAGGAGCAGTGCCCTGAAAGCTTGTGATTTCAAATAAACCTCTTGGACTATAACCTGGTGTTGCCTGACTTCGGAGTTGGAAATGACAGATTACAGTTGAGGCAGAATTTTTCATTTCGAGCCAGGGCCCTGACATCAGGATCCAACAGGGCTCAGCCGAGGTGATAACAGTTGATTTTCCCTGAGTTGATCCATTAGTGGTCAGGGGATGCGCTCGCTGTCCAATTAAAGTCTAGAAGCTGGAGAACCAATAGAAATCCCCAAACCATGGAAATAGCAGCAGCCTGCCATTGTAAGTGAGACAGACAGAGAAAGACCACATCCACCTGGAGGTCCACTCTCAGCACTTTAAAAACTTTTAAAGTAAATAAATGGCTACAGCTGCCAGGGATAGGAGGTAAAATGGTGCTCAAAAGGCATCATGGAGAAATGGACCCTATCTGCCTCTGGGCAGCTGCCCTGTTCCTGATAGTCAGAGACCAAACAAGTAAGCTGGAAAATTCCAGTTAACCCCTTCAGTGGCCTCTTTATTTGTTCAATACAATCCATTTTGGGTTAACTGTTCCATTCCCCATCCAGCCTCCAAGAAAATGGCTCTGAGGTAAGACAGTTACTGGCAATTACACTCCCACTCCACTCCATTCATAAGCAAAAATCTCACTCCTACGTGCGTAAAGTAAGTTTAAAATTTGCCACCATACTCTTTTTTCAAAAAAAATCTCAAAGCTCCACAAACAGAAATAGTTAGAAATATATTTCAGATCCATAACCATTTGAAGAGACAAACCGTCAACCACTAATATCTGTAAAACAGGAACTATGTTGTGGATGTGACACAAGTAGCAAACCACAAAGCTGGGGAACGCAGGGAAATGAAAAAGCAGCAAAAGCTACGCAATTGAAACAATAAATTTTAACAAACAGGTTGACAAAAATATGATTTCCACACTTGCCTATTGAGTTACCATTAGGCAGATTAACAGCTTTTTGCCTATTACAGGTAACATAATTCCATCTTGTCAGCATCTGGTCTGACCTGCCAGAAACTAGTGAAGGAATGTCCAAAACTTGGGGGAAAGCAGACTTTAGACACATAGGTTGATTTTCCAAAATTTGTTATCCAAGTAAGTAAGGGTGTTGACAAAGGTATCAGCTTAAAACTTATAATTTTTAATCACATTTGCAGCCCAACTTAAGTATTATTACCCATTGATGTTCATAAAATGCTCTCTGCTGTAATTTAAACCTGACAGGTTAGACCAGTTCTGTCATGCAGTCATACATGTGACCTGTAATGAGTGAGAAACTACAGCTCTGATTATGTTAACTGAAAAGGACAATTGGATTATGGAAATAAATATTACACTATATATCAATTCTAGTGAGTTAAGGAGAAAAGATAACATTTCTGATCTGATTATTCCTGTACTTGTATTCTTAGTATTGGAGAGTCCCATTTCCACAACAGTATTACTTCTTCAAGCTGTTCTGCCCAATCCTTTGGTCCTTCTTTGCCAAACCACAGCTGGATAGTGTTGAGATTTGTTTTTACTACAGGTTGGGTGAGGATGCAGACTCAAGCTATCTCAAATGGAATGAGGTTGAACTATATACTAGCTGTCTAGCCCACTGAACTAACCACTCCTACGAGCTGCAACTATTATTATACACAAAACATCAAATACTTCACCAAAATCCAATGAGTAATACCATATCTATACAATAAAACAGTAAAGGGTTGCAGTGTCAGCCATAGAAAAACATCATTCTCCCTCCCTTCCTCCCTCCATCACTCACACAAATACATGCATAGAACATATTGATTAAAACAGAAGAAATACTGGAATGGGGTTTTGAGATAGGAAAACTTTCGGGCTCCAATCATATATGGGTCTCATATTGTACAGTGGTCTGTTCTAGAAATCTCTGTACAGAAACCAGCTAAGATTGCTGTTCTATGCGTTATACAAAATATTAGGCAGACTATACTTAGATCGTTGTGTATGGCTGCAATCATACTCCTGTAAGAAAGATAATATCACTGGATTAGTAAACATGAACCTTGCTCAGGAAACGTAGGTTCAAGTCCCAATATAGCAACTGATTTAATTTAAATTCAATTAACGAACATTAAATTATAAAGCTAGTCTCAATAATGGTGGTAATGACGAGCAATTTTTAAAAAGCAGACCATTTGGTTCCTTAACAACCTTTAAAGAAGGAAATCTGTCATCTTAGCTAATTTGCTTCTTTATGGACAGAGATCAAACATATTGTTTAGTGTATATCAAAATTAGTATAACATCATTAGTATGCTTTAATTATTTAAATAGCATTTCATGTCACGCGGTGGAATTGTTGGAAAATTATCTCTGAAAAGTCCTATGTCAGGCTATTTTGAAACCAAATCGACTAATGATCCATTAAATTCAGAAATCATCTGACTTTGATTTTCATGTCCAGCCAATTACTAAACATAACAAGTCTAAGTACAGAATATGAACACAAAATCCCAGTTTCAAAATTAACAATATTTTTTGAAAAATAATACATGTCTTGCAACATTTATGGTAGAAGACAGGAAAGGAGATTACAGCAGTGGAGATTTCATGATTTCATGACATCTTTTCATATATAAGGATAAACTGTTTCCAGTAGCTGTAAAGTCAAAAACCATTGTATCATAGATGGGCAAAAGAACCCCAGACAGATGTGCAGATGTATATATTTTCTTTATACGCAACAAGTTGTTGTGACCCGTAAAACACTGCTGAAGGGGTAGTGCAAGCAGACTCAATGGTAACATTCAAAAGAGAATTGGATTTTTTAAAAAGTGAAGAATTTATAGGGTTAACTGGGAGGAGCAGGAAAGTGGGTTTAACTAGATAACTTTGGCATAGGATTGACAGCCAAAAATCAACCATGCCTCATGTCCCCCTGCTGTCAATTCCTTCAGGGGCATAAGGACAGGATTATGCCAGTCAGCCCACTGAACCATTTAATAACATCATGGCTGATTGTACACTTCAATGCCTTTTATGCATATTATTGCCACAATCCTTTACACCATTAATAATCAAATATTTATCAACCTCTATTTTTACTATACTCAAAAACTGAGCTTCCACAGCCCTCTGGGGTACAGAATTCCAAAGATTCACCACCAAGTAAGAAAATTTCAGTCCTAACTTGCAACTCCTTCTCTAACTACTGTCCATTAGTTCTAGACTTTCCAACCAGGAGAAACATCTTACCTGAATCTATCCCTTTAATTATTTTGTACATTTCAATGAAGTCACCTCTCATACTTTGAAATCCTATAGGCCCAGCTTGCCCAGTCTCTCTTCACGGGGTAGTCTTGCCATTCTGGGAACAAGTAGGTGGCACGGTGGTTCAGTGGTTAGCACTGCTGCCTCACAGCGCCAGGTACCTGGGTCTATTCCATCCTCGGGTGACTGTCTATGTGGAGTTTGCATATTCTCCCCGTGTCTGCATGGGTTTCCTCTGGGTGCTCCAGTTTCCTCCCACAGTCTAAAGATGTGCAGGGTAGGTGGATTGGCCGTACTAAATTGCCCATAGTGTCCAGGGATGTTTGGGTTAGATGTGGAATATACGGGGGAATGTGTCTGGGTGGGATGCTCTTCGGAGGGGCGTTGTGGACTTGTTGGGCTGAATGGCCTGTTTCCACACTGTGGGGATTCTATGATGATAAGTCTGGTGAAGCTTTATTGCACTCCCTCCATGGCAATAATATATTTCCTGAGATAAAGAGACAAAAACTTCATACAGTACTCCAGGTAAGGTCTAACCAAATACTTATACTTTTGAAGCAAGACTTCACTATTCCTGTACTCAAATCCCCTTGTGATAAATGCTAACATTCCCAGGCCTTCCTAATAGTTTGCAACATCTGCCATTGGCCTTCAGTGACTTGTTAATAAGGACATCCAAATACCTTTGTATATGTACTTTCCAACCTCTAAACATTTAAGAAATTCGCTGTACATCTGTTTTTCCTACCAAAGTGAATAACCCTACATTTGTCCACAGTACATTCCTTCTGTCATGTTTTTAGCCAATCACTAAGCCCATCCAAATCATCCTGAAAACATTTTATACCTTCCTCACAGCACACATTTCTGCTTAACTTTGTGTCCCCTGCAAATTTAGAAATATTACTTTTGGTCCCCACATAAATTTCATGGATATATATTGTGGACAGCTAGGGCCAAATTACTGATCTTTGTGGTACCCTCCTAATCACAATCTGACAATATGAGAATGATCCATTTATTCCTTTCGTCTTTTGTGAGCCAACTTTTAAACCATGCCATGACATTATCCCCTACACCATGCTTATTAATTGTCAACCAACCTCCTGTAGCGTCCTTACCAAAAACCGTCTGAAAGACCAGGCTTCAGGAGTTGCGGTGATAAGGAGGGAGTTGATAATAATTAATTTTTAAAAATTGGACATTGTTGAGTCAAGCCAATGTAGCAAGGATAGATACGATTACTGAACATGATTTTGAGAGAATGAGGATATTAGCATAACAGCTTTGGATGAGCTGATGTTCATCGATGGTCCAAAGGCGGAAGATCAGCCTGAGAAATTCAGATGTAACAAAGGCATGGCTGGAACTTTCAGCACATCTGTTGAGGCAGCGGTGAAAGGAGGTGATCTTGATGGAGAAGATATGAGTCAGAAGCTCAAGGTCAAATAGGGCACCAGGATGACTGAGGGAGTCAGGTGCGAAAGAACAGAATCTGCAGCAAGGACTGAAGATACTGGGCATCTCACAAGTAGTGTGGCAAAATCAGAGATAGTGGAGCAGTCAAGGGGTGGCTGCCAAGTACAGCTGGCCATCCTCAATCTGACATAACACAGTGTGGAGCTGGATGAACACAGCAGGCCAGGCAGCATCAGAGCAGTAAAGTTGACATTTCGGGTCAGGACCCTTTTTCAGAAAGCTTCATTTCTGAAGAAGGATCCTGACCCAAAAAGTCAACTTTCATGCTCCTCATATGCTGCCTGGCCTGCTGTGTTCCTCCAGCTCCACACTATATAATCTCTGACTCCAGCATCTGCAGTTCTTACTATCTCTATAGAATCTAACATTTCGTTTCTAGATAATAAAGGCATGTATGTGGAATAAACGTGGCTGCATCAGAAATATATAAGAGGAAGAGAAGCCATTGCAAAACACCCCACATGTTCACCCTGGAGAGTGCAGTGTTATTCTGCGTACCAATCTCATCAGTATGACCCGGTCATATGATTTAGGTCGAGTTGATACCCGACATGATAACGCGAAAACGGAAGAATCGTAAAGAAATCCTAATCTGGCCAAAGCTCTGCTTAAAACATTAAGCTACAATTCCCCGTGTATTGCCAGCATCTGAGAAAATGAAACTGCTTCGACTTTGTAGTTTCCATAACAAAAACAATGTCCGCCCACAAGATTTACGACAAATGCGAGTCAGAATGAAACGTGCCAAATGAAACCGCTTGCGCCGTATAAATTGCCTGTGCAGTAATCTGCAGGACACGGTGACATGTTGAAAAGCTGGGGAATAACTCGCAAACACTGCCCACATGTTACCCCGCTTTACTCCGCAACCTCAATGTGCGGCTGGGTCAATGCTCTCGACCTTACAACTTGCAGCATCGACCCACTCATACCCGGCCGGCCTCTGCTTACCTCTCGTGTTACTGCACCAGACCAAGAACCTTTACACGAATATACTCCGAACAAAAAGCACGCTTCTAACACAGGAGCAAACAGCAAACATTAAAGCAAAACTGAGAGGAGGTAACCCAATCTCCTCTTCCGCGTCCTGAATGTTGGGAACATTTGATTGACATTCAGAGGGGCTGGGCTTTCACTGTGCACGGAAACAGCAGCTGCCCGGTTCTATTACCACTTCTTTCATCTTGTACCACTTTTTTTTCCATGATCGCAGCACTTTCTTTTAACGCGTTGAAATGAATCAAATCAACCCTAAAATACTGAGTTTCTTAATTGGTCTCCTCCAGGGGTAAAACATCAGGGTTTAACACAAGGGTGGAGGTTAGAATTTATAAGACAGAAGTATTATGATGCGCTTTCCTAAAATAATGGTAATACCCTAATATTTACTGATACCTTCGACCTGACTAACCATGTCATAATCTAGCGGCACTAGCGGGTGGTTCACGACAAACAAAACGCATAAACCCTGGTGCCATTTATTTTGCAGCTGTCCTGCCAAATTCAGAATTGGCCCCAGCAACAGAGGACTATTTAAATCAGCTTCATTTATCCAATAGGATCCCGGATCACCTGCTCCAGTTCCCACACTGAAAAGTTGCAAATTAAAGTTTTTCCATCAGCAAAAAAAACTGTTAAAATTGAAAATTTAACGATTAAAACCTTGTGAGAAAATTTGTAAATAAAGGATAAATGGTTGTCGATGGTGCCTTTATATATGTTTTCAACAATAATATTCTCTAACGAGAGTGTAACCTGCAAGGACTATGGAGACTTTGCCTTTTACCTTATATCCCATCAGACTGATGAGATGGTGCAAAAGTTCTTATGATTCGAGTAAGACCATACGATGCCCACTACTGGCACCATGTTGCAAAATGAACCTTCACCAGTGACCATCATGTCGTATGAGTAAGCTGAACTCTTCTTCACCATAATGTAGATTTGCTGCCACCATCCTTTTTATACGGGGGCCTACTTTGTCTAGTGTGGTTGTGGAAGACCATTAGCTAGTCTAACAAGTAGAGATTCTGACAAGGCTTTTGTCCTTGCTATTTGCCACAATGCCAATTGTGATGTCATTTGTGAATTTACTGATCATACCTCTTAAATTCATGTCTAGATCACTAATGGAGACAACAAACAGTAAGGGTCCCAGCACTGAGCCTTGCAGTACACTATTGAACACAGACCTTCGGTCCAGAAAACATCTTTCAACCATCGCCCCCAGCCTTCTGCCACTAAGATAATTTTGGATCCAATTTGCATAAGCTTCCTTTTCTTCCTCTTCCAATACCATATATTCTTTGACATTCAGGGTTCTTTGAAGTTGTACATCCTACCTTTCATTACCCTTTTGGCCATGCACTTGCACTATTTCCTTTCTGAATGACTCTCACTGCCCTGCTGTAGATTTTTCTACAAGTAGCTGCTCCTGTTCCACTTTGACCAGATCCTGATTTATCACGTAAAATTGGCCTGCTCCCAATTAACAACCTTTATTTCTGACCCGTCTTTCTACTTGTCCATAACTACCTTAAATTTTATGGAGAGATGGTCACATTTTTTGAGTTTTTTCCCACTGACACTTCAACTGCTTGCCCAGGTTTGTTCCCAAAAATTCGGTGCAGCACCACCATGTGACACCACATGTCAGTCTACATGTTGGCTTAAAAAATCTCTTGGATACATTTTAAGAATTTCACCCGCTTCAAGCCTTTCACACTTTGTCAATCCTACTTTATATTGGAAAAGGTGAAATCCCCTATTATTATTTCTCCAAGATTTACCTACATTTTTCTCTTTCTATCTCTCTTCAACTGTTTGGAGGTCTATGATACACTACAAACGATCTGATTGCCTGCTTTTTGTTTCTAATTTCTCTCCAGATGGCCTCATTTAAGGAACCTTCTGAGATATCATCCCTCCTTACTGCAGTAATTGGCTTCTTGATCAATATTATGACAGCACCTCCTCTTTTACACCCTCCCTGTCTCGCCTGAAGATTCTATACCCCAGAATATTGAGATGCCAGTCCTGCCCCTCCACGAACCATGTCTCTGTGATAGCAATGATTTCCTATCCCCATGTATTAGTCTATACCCTCAATTCATCTGTCTTACTTGCAAGTCTTCTTGCAGTAAAATAAACGTTACTCAGTCTTTCCATGCTGCTTGTTTGTGCCTCAACTTGACTATACACGCTTTGGCTTCCAGATTGACTTTGCTTTTCATGTATACTTGTCTGAGCATTACTCCCTAATATACCTCCACTCGACATCTCATTCCTTTGCCAAAATAGTTTAAACCCCTACCCACAGCATGAGCAAACAACCCCTCCCCATTCTCTCAAGGATATTGATCCTGTTCCTATTCAGGTGCACCTCACACCTTCCCCAGAAACGGTCCTAGTAATCAAACAATCTAAAACCTTCCATACTACCTTCAGTCACACATTTATCTGTTCTATTCACCACTTGCTATACTCAATAGCATCTGACATCAGGATTAATCCAGAGATTACAATCTTTGAGTTCCTGCTTGAAGATTTTCAAGATTACAACAGGAGTAGCGTGACACCTTACAAGCTAGTACTGTAAGGCACATTTGAGCAGGCAGGAACCTTAAACACCCTAAGAATAAGCATCAGCCAAAATGATTGGAGAAGAACCTTGCACACCCTAAGGCCTATATCAACCTTGACAGCAGACTGGAGAGCATAAACAAATTCCTACAGACAGAATAAGAGAAAGACCTACAATGGAAGATTTCTGTTTATTGTACCAGAATAAAGTGTAAACACATTTGTGATTTTGGGGTATAGAGATTAATGATTTTCTATATTTATTAGACAGGTATGGGGTAGATTTTCAGACAAAATTCTGTTAAGCTTGTCTAAGATCGATGTTGTTTGAATTAACATGAAGTTAACCTCCATATCTGATCCTCCTGCAGTCCATTTAAGGAGAATAACCACACAGTACCTACGTGAATCATAATTTCTGACTTTCCATCATCCCCCTTCAGAATGCCCTCCATCCATTCAGTGATATCCTAGCCCTGGTCATAAGAAAATAACATACCAACTTGGAGTCATGGCTATGGCTGCAGGAACACATATTGGGTCTCCTACCAGTTTTGCTCTTCATCTCTTTCTCCCCCTCCCTTATGGAAATGGGCTTTGGCTATTCTCCCCAGAGGAACCATTGCCATCAGTATTTTCCAATACGGGAAATCTGTTCTTGAGTGAGATGCACTCTAGGACTTCCCCATCTGCCTCCCTTCTACTTACTGGTGGCTGCACATTCTTTCTTTGACTACATTTCCTTAAACTGTGAGGTGACCACATCCAAAAATATACTATCTATGTAACCCTTAGTCTCCTCCTGGATGTGCTATTGTGCCTTCAGCTGATGCTCAAGTTCCAAAACCTGGCACTCAAGCTGATCAAATTGGTAGCACTTCCTGCAGATGTAGTCATCCATACTGGCAGGAGTATCTAAGACATACTGGCTCTATTATCTGACGACAATCTCTTGCCTTTTCCCCACATCCCTGCACACCATTACTATCTGTAAAGAAATCCAATGCCGTTGTAAATGCCTCAAGAGTTTTTAAATTACCCCTTGCTTTTTTTCCCTCATTTCTTTAATTCCATGCTCATTCTTGCTTCTTTTACAAGCAGAAACAATTTCACCCTATCTAGTCTGTTCAGCCTGCTCATGATTTTGTGTACCTCAATCGGATCTGCCTTCTTCTCTTCAGGCAGTATAGTCCAAACTTCTCCAGTCTATTTCCATAGCTGAAGAATGCTGCAGTGTCATAGATTCATAGAGTCATTCAGCACAGACAAGGCCATTTGGCCCATTAGGTCTGCACCGACATAACTACCACTAAACACGTGCTAATCTCAATTACCTGAATTTGTCCCATATCCTTGAATGTTATGATATATCAAGTGCTCATCCAATTTTTTATATTAAAGATTGTAAAGTTTTCAGCCTCCACTATGTTCCCATGCAGTGCATTTCAGAATCCCACCACCCTCTCAGTGAAAATGTTTTTTTCTCAAATCGGCTCTGAATCTCTTGCCCCTTACCGTAAAACTATGCCCCCTTGTGATTGATCCCTCAACCAAGGGGAACAGCTGCTCTCAATTCACCCTGTGCATACCCCTCATAATCTTTTACACCTCAACCATGTCCTCCTCTGCCTTCTCTACTCTAAAGAAAACAATTCAAGCTTACCTAGTATCTTCTTATAGCTCAATTGTTCCATCCCAGATAACATCCTGGTGAACTTCCTCTGTACCCTCTCCAGTGCTATCAAGTCCCTTCCTGTAGTGAACTCACCAGAACTACATGCAGTAATCCAGCTATGGCCTAACAAACACCCTGTACAACTCCAGCATTAACTCCTTGATCTTATGCTCTATGCCATGACTGATGAAAGCAACTTTGGCAAATAGGGTTAGGGAGAATCCAAAGAGACTTCACAAATACATTAAGGGCAAAAGAGTAATTAGGGAGAGAATAGGGCTCCTTAGAGGTCAACATTAATGTGTGGAACCACAAGAGATGGGTGAAATACTAAACAAGTATTTACTGCGGAGAAGGATATGGAAGCCAGAGAACTTGGAGAAGAAAACAGTGATATCTTGAAAAGTGTATATATTACAAAAGAGGAGAGGCTGGTCATCTTAAACTGTATAAAGGTGGATAAATCCCTGGGACCTAATCAGGTATATTCCAGAACTTTGTGGAAGCTAGGGAAGACTGCTGGGCCCCTTGCTGAAATATTTGTATCAACAATAGCCACGGATCAGGTGCCAGAAGACTGGAGGGTGGCTAACGTGGTGCCACTATTTAAAAAAGGTGGTAAGGAAAAGCCAGAGAATTATAGACCGGTGAGCCTAATGTCAGTGGTGTGTCAGTTGTTGGAGGGGCTTCTGAGGGAAAGGATTTACATGTATTTTGAAAGGCAAGGATTGGTTAGGGATAGTCAACATGGATTTTTCTGTAGGAAATCATGTCTCAGTAACTTGATGGAGTTCTTTTGAAAAAGTGACAAAAAAGATTGATGAAGGCAGAGCAGTAGACATTGTCCAAATGGACTTTAGCAAGGTGTTTGACAAAGTTCCACATGGTAGACTGATTAACAAGGTTAGATCACATGGAAACCAGGGAGAGCTAGCCATTTGGATACAAATTTGGCTCAAAGGTAGAAGACAGAGGGTGGTGGTGGAGGGTTGCTTTTCAGACTGGTGGCCTGTCACCAACGGTGTGACGCAAGGATTGATGCTGGGTCCACTGCTTTTCATCATTTATATAAATGATTTGGATGTGAACATAGGAGGCATGATTAGTAAGTTTGCAGATGACACAAAAATTGAAGGTGTAGTGGACAGCGGAGAAGATTACCTCAGAGTACAACGGGATCTTGATCAGATGGGCCAATGGGCTGAGGAGTGGCAGATGGAGTTTAATTTAGTTAAATGTGAGGTGCTGCATTTTGGCAATGCTAATCAGGGTAGGACTTCGACACTTAATGGTAAGGTTCTGGGGAGTGTTGCTGAATAGAGAGACCTTGGTGTGCAGGTTCATAGTTCCTTGAAAGTGGAACCACAGGTAAATAGGATAGTGAATGATGCGTTTAATATGTTTGCCTTTATTGGTCAGTGCATTGAATACAGGAGTTGGGAGGTCATATTGCAGCTGTACAGGACATTAGTTCAGTCACTTTTGGGGTGCGATTCTGGCCTCCCTCCTATAGAAAGGATGTTGTGAAACTAGAAAAGGTTCAGAAAAGATTTACGAGGATGTTGCCAGGGTTGGAGGGTTTGAGCTGTAGGGAAAGGATGAATAGGCTGGGGCTATTTTCCCTGGAGTGTCAGAGGCTGACAGATGATCTTATAGAGATTTATAAAATCATGAGGGGCATGGATCGGGTAAATAGGCAAGGTCTTTTTCCCTGGGGTGGGGGAGTCCAGCGACAGTGGGCAATGGTTTAAGATGAGGGGGGAAATAATTAAAAGGGACCTAAGGGACAACTTTTTCACGCAAGGGGTGGTAAGTGTATGGAATGAGTTGCCAGAGGAGGTGGTGTAGGTTGGTACGATTACAACATTTAAAAAGCATCTGGATGGGTATATGAATAGGAAGGGTTTAGAGGGATATGGTCCAAATGCTGGCAAATTGGACTGGATTTAGATAGGATATCTGGTCAGCATGGACGAGTCGGACTCGAGGGTCCATTTCCGTGCTGTGTATTTCTATGACTGTATGAATCTATGACACTAAAATTAATGGTGTAGTGGATAGTGAAGAAGGTTCTCTCAGAGTACAACGGGACCTTGATCAGATGGACCAATGGGCTGAGGAGTGGCAGGTGGTGTTTAATTCAGATAATTGTGAGGTGTTGCAGTTTGGTAAGGCAACTCAGAGCAGGATGTATAAACTTAATGGTAGGGTCATGGGAAGTTTTGCCGAACAAAGAGATCTTGGGGGACAGGTTCATAGTTCTTTGAAGGTGGAGTCACAGGTAGACAGGTTAGTGCCTTTATTGGTCAGTGCACTAAGTATTGGAGTTGGGAGGTCATGTTGCGGCTGTACAGGACATTTGTTAGGCCATTTTTGGAATACTGCGCTCTATTCTGGTCTCCCTGCCATAGGAAAGATGTTGTTAAATTTGAAAGGGTGCAGAAAGGATTTATAAGAATGTTGCTGGGTTTGGAGGGCTTAAGCTGTAGCAAAAGGGCTGAATAGACTGGGGCTATTTTCCCTGCAGCATTGGAGGCTGTGGAGGTGACCTTATAGAGGTTTTTAAATCATGACGGTCATGGATAGGGTGAAAAGCCAAAGTCTTTTTCCCCGGGTAGGGGAGTCAAAACTAAAGGGCAGAGGTTTAAGGTGAGAAGGGAAAGATATCAAAGGGACCTAAGGGGCAACTTTTTCATGCAGAGGGTAGCGCATGTATGTACTGAGCTGACACGATTCCCCATGCACCAAGCCATGTTGACTGTTGCTGGAGCCGTGACTACCGTGGCCGTGAGGAATGGACTGGATCCACTGATCGATAACCTCTCTTCACCACCGCAGCTGCAGAAAGAAGAAAAAATGAATTTGATTCAAAAGTTAAATGAAGAAGAAAAAAGAAAGAAGGATGCGAGAGGGACCAGATGGGCTCAGAGCCCAAACACCTCCTACCCTGCTGCCTCCGCCATCTTAAGATTACTTCACATACATTTTGTTTTTAATTTATTTTACATTCTTCCCAACTCTCTTCCCCTTCATCTTTCTCAGAGACAAGGTGGATCTTATAGTTGGCGTTAATCCTGTGTGATAACCGAATGAGATGGTGTATATTTACCACAGGGAGTGATGCAATGTCACATGATCTTGTTCTCTATTGCAGCCTCTTGGTAAGATGAAGCTATTTGGAAGATCTTTCTTAAATGAAGTTAATGTTTTCCTTGCCTGAGTAGACTGTAAATATTCTTTAGCAGAAAAATATTCTAGGTCTTATTCATAGAAGAATGCAATGATGAAGCTGAAAAAGCTCAGTTGCCTGTGATAAGACCAGATGGACCTTGTAGGTTTGGGACAATTATGGATCAGGAATAGTTGTGTCTATGTAAGGTAACAGAAGTTCTCACATACCACTAAGCAATATGTTGCCAACTTTGCTTGTTTGCTATTCCCCTCCCTTAGTACATCCTTTGTGACCTCATGAAGTTATGTATCTCCTTACCTGCTCAGATCCTGCTGATGGCTTTTATGCATGATACATAGATCTTCAGTGAGTAGATGTATGTGGAGATGTAGAATACTGCTCCAATGAAAGAGCTACCAATCACTGCTTCAATGCTAATTCTCGTATTCTTATGTTCTAGTCCTCTTGAAATGAATGCTAACATTGCAATTGCCTTCCTAACTACCAACTGATCAGGCACGTTAACTTTAAGAGAATCCTTAACTAGGACTCTTATGCCCCTTTATGCTTCAGATTTCTGAAGCCCTTCCCCATGTGGAAATAGTCTATGCCTCTGTTCTACCTACCAAAGTGCATAGCCTCACACTTTCTCACATTGTTTTTCAGTTGCCATTTCTTTGTCCACTCTCTAGCCCATCCAAGTCCCTCTGTGTCCTCTCTGCTTTGTCAACAGTACCTATCTCTCCACCTATCTTAGTGTCATCTGCCAGCTTAGCAACAATGCCCTCAGTTACTTTGTCCAGATCGTTAATATATAATGCGATGGTCCCAACACTGAGCCCTGTGGAGCTCCACTAGCCACCGACTGCCATCCTGAAAATATCCGTTTTATTGCCACTCTCTGCCTTCTGCCAATCAGCCAATCATCTATCCATGCCAATACCTTGCGGTCATATCTTACTTAGCAGCCTCCAATATGGCACTTTGTCAAATGCTTTCTGGAAATCCAGACAGATCACACCCACCAGCTCTCTGTCTAATTTGCTTGTTACCTCCTCAAAGAATTCTAATGGATTTATTAGGCATGACCTCCCTTGATGAAACTGTGCTGACTCAACTCTATTTTACTGTGCGCCTCCAACTACTCTGCAATCTCATCCTTAAGAAGGCTATTTTATTCTTACTAATGACCGAAGTCAGGCTATTTGGCCTATAATTTCCTGCATTCTGCCTTCCTCGTTTCCTAAGCAGGGGTGTTAAAGCAGACATTTTCCAGTCCTCTGGGACTCTCCCCTATTCCAGTGATTCCTGAACGATCACCATCATTGCCTCTACAATCTCTTAAGCTATCTCCTTCAGAACTCAAGGGTGTAGTCCATCTGGTCTGGGTGATCTATCCACGTTTGGATCTTTCAGCTTCCCCAGCAACTTCTCCTTAGTGACGGCTGCCACACTCACCTCTGCCCTGACCTTCTTGAAGTTCTGGTGTGCTGCTGGTGTCTTCCACAGTGAAAACTGATGTAAAATACCAATTCAGATTCTCCGCTGTTTGATCCAATGAACTCGGCACCATGATGAGAATCAATCACACCAATCACACAACACTACTGTAATTCCCATAGGCTACGGCTCAACACTCCCATGATCTGCAGAAAGCAAACGTAAGGTGAATATTGAAAGCACCATCAGTATGGCCTACCAGTCTTTCTAAGAGAGTACCTTGTGTTTAAATGGCAGCTGTCTGAGCTTCTAGCAAAGGTGCAAAAGCTGGCGACATGAATCAAGAATTTACCGGATGGCCAATCAATTCTGTCAGATCCCCACTGGATGAACAGAATCAACATGCCACTCCCACAATCCCCCTCCCCCCGTATGTATTGAATGAGCAAGTAGAAACAAAGGCTTAATGTTTCTTCACCAATAAATTCCCGAGATGAAGTGTTTGTGATTTGCTGAGTGCAGGCTGATATTAGGAAAGAATTAAATTCTTTATATTATAATATAGCCTGTATATGTTGTTCCTGCATAGCATGTTTCTGTTAGCAAACTGAAAATATTAGTTTAAGTTCCAGTAAATGTTGTGGAAAGGTCAGTGTTTTTTAACTGACTTGAAGTACCATTGGATAACCCCTGAAAATGTGTGCAGTATTGCTGTGTGTGATTAACCCACACCTGTCACTGGAATGCGCACCAACTTCATGTTGCATGATTTCAGCGTCCAGCTGTTGATTAGGTAGACAGATCACAAGCAGAAGATATTTTGAATGGCTAGCACCGGTTACAGCTAACCTGCATTACTCAAATGAGTAGATGCATTGTGGCTGGAGCTGTGCTGTAAGTCATAGAGGAAGTGAATCTGATCTGTTAATCACTAATGAATAATACAACATAGAAGAACAGGGGCACATATTTGTATAAAAACAAAGTTGCTGGAAAAGCTCAGCAGCTCTGGCAGCATCTGTGAAAGAGAAAACAGAGTTAACGTTTGAGTCCGGTGACCCTTCCTCAGAACTGATGGTGGCTGGGAAAATTGTATCAGAGATAAAAGGTACTGCAGATGCTGGAGAATCCGAGATAACAAGCATGGGGCTGGATGAACACAGCAGGTCAAGCAGCATCATAGGAGCAGGAAAAAATGTCTGTTTATATGCAGAAAATGGGGAGATGGGTGGGGTAGGGAGTAAATGATAGGATAGAGCCCAAAGAGAGAGAAAGACAGTTGGACAGACAAAGGAGTTGCTAATGATCAGGCTGGGAGGATGAATAGTTGTTAAAGGGGACTGTTAGTGACTAACAACAGGGGGTGTGTAATGGCAGGCTATGTGTTAACAAGTTTTGGTGTGTGGGTGGGGGGCTGCAACATGGGAGAGTTTAGGCTCTAAAATTATTGAACTCAATATTGTGTTTGGAGGACTGTAGGATCCCCAAGCCGAAAATGATGTGTTGTTCCTCCAGCTTGCGTTGGGCTTTGCTGGAACACTGCAGCAAGCCAGAGACAGAGATATCAGCCAGGGAACAGGGTGATGTGTTAAAATGGCAGGCAACTGGTAAGTTCAGGGTCATTTTTGCAAGCAGAACGTAGATGTTCTGTGAAGTGGTCACCAAGTGTACACTTCATTTCCCCAATGCAGAGGAGACCACATTGTGAGCAGCGAATGCAGTAGACTAGATTCTTGGAAGTGCAGGTGAAGTGTTGCTTCACCTGGAAGATATGTTTGGGCCCTTGGATACTGGGGAGGGAGGAGGTAAATGGGCAAGTGTTGCACCTTCGCCGGTTACAGGGGAAGGTGCCGTAGGGCTGTGGGGAGGTGTTGGGGGTGAAGGAAGTGTGGAAGTCCTGGAGGGAACAGTCCCTGTGGAAGGCGGACAAGGGAGGGGATGGGATTATGTGTCTGGTGGTGGCATCTCGCTGGAGGTGGTGGAAATGGCATCTGATGATCTTCTGGATGTGGATGCTGGTGGGATGGTAGGTGAGGACAAGGGGAACCCTATTGCTGTTGCAGGAAGGAAGAGAAGGGGTGAGGGCAGAAGTGCAGGAGATGGGTTGGACCTGGTTGAGGGCCCTGTTGACAAATGAGCTGGGAAATCCTCGGTTGAGGAAGAAGGTGGACATTTCGGAGGCTCCCTTGTCGAAGTTGGCCTCATCTGAACATATGCATGGATTTGTGAGGGGTAGATCATGCCCCACAAACCTTATTGAATTCTTTGAAGAGGTGACCAAACACATGGACGAAGGTGGAGCAGTGGATGTGGTATACATGGATTTAAGTAAGGCGTTTGATAAGGTTCCCCATGGTAGGCTCATGCAGAAGGTAAGGAGGCATAGGATAGGGGGAAATGTGGCAGATGGGATTCAGAATTGGCTGACCCTTAGAAGACAAAGGGTGGTAGTGGATGGAAAATATTCAACATGGTGCTCAGTTACGAGTGGTGTACTACAAGGATCTATTCTGGGTCCTCTTCTATTTGTGATTTTTGTAAATGATTTGGATGAAGGAGTGGAAAGGTGGATTAGTAACGACACGACACAAAGGTGGGTCAAGTTGTGGATAGTGCAGAGGGCTGTTCTAGGTTACAAAGGGACATTGATAGGATGCAGACCTGGACTGAGAAGTGGCAGATGGAGTTTAACCCTGAAAAGTGTGAGGTGATTCATTTTGGAAGGACAAACTTGAAAGCGGAATACAGTGTTAATGGAAAGATTCTTGGCAGTGTGGAGGAGCAGAGGGATCTTACGGTTCATGTCCACAGTTCCCTGAAAGCTACCACCCAGGTGGATAGAGTTGTTAAGAAGGCATACGGTGTGTTATCTTCATTAATAGAGGGATTGAGTTCAAGCGCTGTGAAGTTATGCTCCAGCTATACAAAAGCCTGGTTCAGCCACATCTGTAGTATTGTGTCCAGTTCTGGTCACCTCATTACAGAAAGATGCGGAAGCATTGGAAAAGGTGCAAAGGAGATTTACCAGGATGTTGTCTGGAATGGAGGGAAGGTGTTAAGAGGAAAGGTTGAGAGAGCAAGGGCTTTTCTCTTTAGAACGACAAAGGATGAGAGGTGACTTGACAGAGGTGTACAAAATGATCAGAGGTATAGATGGATTGGACAGCCAGAGACTTTTTCCTAGGGTGGAGGTAGCTATTATGAGGGGGCATGGTTTTAAAGTGAGTGGAGGTAGATATAGGGGAGATGTCAGAGGTAGGTTCTTTACTCAGCAAGTGGTCGGGGTGTGGAATGCATTGCCGGAGAGGGTAGTGACGTCGGCCTCATTAGGGGCATTTAAGTGGCTATTAGATAGGCGTATGGATGATAGTAAAAGGTGGGGTGGAGGTTAGATAGACCTTAGGATTAGGGTAAAAGTTCGGCACAACATTGTGGGCCGAAGGGCCGGTACTGTGCTGTACTGTTCTATGTTCTATGTTCCATGCGACGGAGACAGAGGAACTGAGAGAATGGGTTGGAGTCTTTACAGGAAGTGGGGTGTGAGGATGTATAATCCAGGTAGCAGTGGGAGTCAGTGGGATTGTAGTGGATATTAGTGGCCAGTCTATCCCCAGAAATGGAAACAGAAATGTCAAGGAAGGGAAAGGGGGAGTCAGAGATAGGCTAGGTGAAAGTAAGGGCAGGGTGGAAATTGGAGGCGAAATTGATGAAGTTTTCCAATTCCAGACAAGAGAGGGGAAGCAGCACCGATGATATCATTCATGTATCGGAGAAGGAGTTACGGGTGGGGGCCAGAATAGGACTGAAACAAGGGGTGTTCCACATACCCCATGAAGAGACAGGCATAACTAGGGCCCATGCTGGTACCCACGGCAACACCTCTTACATGAAAAAAATGAGGAGTTGAAAGAGAAGTTGTTGAGGGTGAGGACCAGCTCAGCCAAGCGGAGGAATGTGATAGTGGGTGGGGATGGTTCAGGTCTTTGTTCCAGGAAGAAGTGGAGAGCCCTAAGAGCCTCCTGGTGGGGAATGGACATGTAAAGGGATGGCATGTCCATGGTAAAGAGGAAGTGACTGGAGCCGGTAAACTTGAAGTTTTGAAACCACCGTAAGGTCTCAGATGAATCATGGATGTATGTGGATAGGGACTGGACCAGCGGGTAGAAGACTGAGTCAAGGTAGGAAGAGATGAGTTCTGTGGGGCATGAGCAGGCTGAAACAATCGGTTTGGCCGGATAGTCCTGTTTGCGGATTTTTGGCAGGAGGTAGAAACAAGCTGTGTGGGGTTAGTGGACTATTAGCTTGGAAGCAGAGGTGGGAGAGATCACCGGATGAAATGAGATCAGTTACCGTAGTAGATACAATGGCCTGATGTGTCATGGTGGGGTCATGGTCCAAGGGAAGGCAGGAGGAGATATCTGAGAGTTAGCGCTCCGCCTCTGCAAGGTAGTGGTCAGTATGCCAGACTACAACAGCACCACCCTTATCGGCAGGCTTAATGACAAAGTCAGGGTTAGAGTCACGGAGTGCAGTCAGTTTGGAGGGAGATAGGTTGGATTTGGTGAGGGGGCAGCAAAATTGTGGCGACTAACGTCACGTCGACAGTTCTCAATGAAAAAATGGAGTGCAGGTAAAAGGCCGGAGGGAGGGGTCCAGGTGGAGGGAGAGTGTTGGAGTTGGGCAAAGGGGTCTGTGGGATGGGAAGAGGACTCTTGTCCAAAGAAATGAGCACGGACGTGAAGACGGTGGAAGAAGAGTTTGGCGTCACGTCGTGCCCGAAATTCGTTAAGGTGGGCACGCAGAGAAGTAAAGCTGAGGTCTTTGCTGAGTACGGAGCATTCAGCATCGGACAGCGGAAGGTTAGGAGGGATGGTGAATACCCGACGGCGGCGGGGGGAGCGGTTTTGGGGATGGGTTAGAGTCAGAGGGAAGGTGAGGAGAGGAAGGTTCCAGAGGGCCATGGGTATTTTTGAGTTGTTGCATCTTGTGGGCCTTGATGCCTGAAAGAAAATGAAAAATTTTCTTGTTAGCACAACAAATGAGCCGGAGGATGAAGTGGAACTGCGGAGCGGTGCAACCCTGAGCCAGTATGTTGCGATGCTGATGGAGAAAAGTGTTGAGAGTGTGCATGTGGCTCCACATGGCACTGAGTGTGGGTCTCAGGATGTGGTGCGAGCAGCTGTCCGTGGAACGTTGAAACATCACGGAGATATCTGTGATCCTGTGAGGACTCCAAACATGAGGGATGAAGCTTCAGTTGGAATCCACATGGGGTGAGTCTGAGCCGGAGGCAGTCACTGAGGAATGTGATATGGCTGTGGAAACGAGTTTTAGCAAATATCCGGTCAAACACCAGGAGTGACAGTGAAATTAGCTCAACACCCAAATAACCAGGCCTCGCAACAACTGTCGCCCAATTACTGGCTTCACAAACCAAGGGATGCCAATACTGGAGTCTCCGAGAATTGAAGATTAATCTCGATGGCACTGCCTAGAATATTACCGGAGAGCAAAAGGTTTTTTGAAAGGTAAACCTCAGGTGTTCAAGGCAAACCTTTGGAAATAGGTTGCAGGACAAAGGTGAAGATCAGATTAGTATTTGATAGTGGGCGAGAAGAGAGATTGGATTTGAATGTTGCTCTGGATGTCTTTGGAAAAGATGGAAAGGAGGAGAGATATTGTGTAATTTCAGGAGGCTCTCCGGATACATGCACAAGAACATAGCTATGAATTGCCAGGAGACATGCTCCTAGAACCTGGATGAAACATTGTAAGAAGCTACCTCGGATTCTGGACATCATCGGTATATGAAGTCTCAAATACTACATCTTACCCACTGCATATTAAGTCTCACATACTGTTCAGTTCACCTACTGCCATCACTCACTTGTCAACAATTGCTATCAATCTGGTCTCAAACCTGAATTCACATAGGAACAAGGGGCAAGTGTAGATCATTCAGTCCTTTATTTAATATGATCATGGCTGATCAAACACTTCAATGCCTTTGTCCCACATCACCCCTATATCCCTTTGCATCAATGGTATTTAGAAATCTGTCATTCTCTACTTTAAACATATCCAATGACTGAGCTTCCACAGCCCTCTGGGGTATAAAATTCCAAAGGCTCACAACCATCTGAGTAAAATAAAATCTAAAGAAGTCCTAAATGTCTTCCCCCTTATTTTGAAATTGTATTTATGATTTTAGACTCCTCAACCAAGAGAAACATCTTATCTGGATCTGCCATCCTTTTAAGTATTTTGTGAATTTCAATGAAACCACGCCCCATTCTCTAAAATTCTTTGAAAATACAGGACAAGTTTTCCAAATCGCTTTTCATAAGACATGTCAGGAATAAGTTTGGTGAAACTTTGTTGCAATAACAATAAAATCCTTCCTAAGGTAAGACAATCAAAAGTATTCCACAATTGAAGGAAGAAGTTGCAGCTCCTGTTCTTAAATCCTCTTGTAATAATTACTAATATTACCATTAGTCTTCCTAATTGCCTGCTTTATCTGCATGTTAGTCTTCAGTGACTTAGTGAAGAGATCGATTTGTACATCTATAATTTCTAACCTTTGTACATCTGTTCTTCCTATTGAAGTGGATAACCTCTCATTTTTTCACATACATTCCATTTTCCATGTTCTTGCTCTTTCAATAAGTCTGTCCAAATCCTTCTGGAGCGACTTTGCATCTTTCTTACAGCACACATTCCTATCTAGCTTTGTATCATCTGCAAACTTGGAAATGTTACGTTTGGTCCCCACGTTCAAATCATCAGTACGTATTATTGGGGCACAAGCACTGATCCTTGCATTGCCCACTAGTCTCAGTCTGCCACACAGGAGTAACCAATTTTTCCTAATTCTTTTGTCCTGTCCATTTGACATCCCTAACCCAAGCAAGTACATTACCTCCCATCCTCTGTCCTGTAATTTTTCTAGCTAAATTCCTGTGGGGGACTTTATCAAAAGTGTTCTGAAAATCCATGTATTCCACATCAATCAATTCCCCTTTAGCAACACTGTTTGAAAAATCTCGAAATCCCCAACAGGTTCATCAGATATGATTTCACTTTCACAAATATGCTTCACTGAACCTCACAACTACTTGCTGCTGGAAGTCTCATGCTCACATCTCTATAACTCATCTAACCTTTCTCTTAAACTCAGAGACTGAGATTATGATCAACACAATGTTACAGTAAAACCAACACCTTTATTAAGAATTTTAAGTAAAATGGTTTCAATTAAAACATAGTTACCTCTCAGGATAAATTTGAGATGACAGTAGGTTGCTTAGGAGTGATCTATGACCAAACTCATCCTCCTCCTCCACTGAGACTCTTCCCATGGATTATGTGTAAAGTTTAAGAATAAATCATTCAATTACCCTGAGCTAATGAATCTAAGATGATTGAACATTGCTTAGGAGTGATCTTTAACTGATTTAGTTCTGTTTGTTAACCAAGACTCATCCACTTAATATGTATTTCCCGTTATTCTGGATGCTGTCCACTGAGTGCCCCTGTGTGGGACTTTTACATAGGCTTACCCAGACATATTTAAAAAAGCTCATACACAATCTTCTTCTGAATGTGAATTGGTAACCCAGAGGGGAAAGAAAACATTAAAACAAAAACAGCAATTCTTGAAAATGAATTTACTGGTCAAACTAGAGCACCACAGTGACAAAGCTCCTCCAATGATCAGAGGCAGCAACACCAGAATTTTCAAGATGGCGGTGCCAGCCAGGCGACCCCTTGGAGGAGGGTGACTGGAGCAGGACTCTCGGTGAGATGGTGATGGCAGCAAAGCTGGGGACTCCCACTTGCAGTAGGCCCAGAGTGGGGACTCCTGGCATTGGCGAGGCAGCAGCTGCAGGAGCATTAGCATGGTATGCCCAGACCCCAGAGTCCTGGCATCAACAAGGTGGCATTGGGGCTGGGGCATCCTGGTTGCAGGGCAAATGTGGGTTCAACATGGGACCCAGCATCAGTGAGGTGGGACCAGCAGCAAAGAGATGGCACCTAAAGAGTGGCGACTCCTATGTTGGTTGATCTGGCACAGGCGGCAGTGAGGCAGTGGAGAAGGGATGGCAGTACAGGTGTCATTGGTGAGCTGGCTCAGGACTCTCTTTAAGTTCTATCTTTTATCCTTTTTATTCTTAAACTATTCGAAATGGGTTTGGACTGTGGGACTGTTGAAGCTTTCAATGTATTTTACTGTATTATTCACTGCAAAATGAAAATGAAAATAAATAAATCATTCACTTTGGGTATACAAAATGAGTGTCATTTGTAAGATTAACTGGAGTTTCCTTCTGGATAGTTGAGTGTGTGATTAGTTGCTGGTTGACTAATGTGTTCCCAATTTGCACTCTCTACATGTTTCCTGCTCATGGAATTTAACTAATAAGCATTCAGCTACAAGCTTTCTTAGTTTTTGCCGGTTTTAACTTCTCCAAAGGAACAATGAGCGCAACACACAAGATAAATCCAATTGAATATGTTGTTTGATAATTCAGGCAAAATAAAGTCTGGATAAAGGCATTTAGGAAATCTTTTTGTTGAAACTAAAATTCATTAGATTAGAAGAGGTGATGTAATCCTTTGACAACATATGAGTCTGAAGAAGAGGAAAAACTAAAGAAGTGGAATATTAGAACAGTTTCTTCAAAAATGTAAAAGGCTTGATCAGCTGATTGCCTCAAGCTCAAAACCTGTGACACAGTGATGTCCATGGTACATGGTACTGCATATGTATTAAACATATCTATAAAATCAATGTTAGTAATGGTTATAATAGTGTATACGTAACTACTGCTATCAATAATTTTCTTTGTATACTTAGTTCCATAAAAAGGCACCATTTATCTTGAGATCACAAAGTGTGGAGCTGGAGGAACACAGCAGGCCAGGCAGCATCAGAGGAACAGGAAACCCAATGTTTCGGATTGGGACCCTTCTTCAGAAATGGGTCTTTCTGAAGAAGGGTCCTGACCCAAAACATCAGCTTTTCTGTTCCTC
>JAHRHZ010000073.1:21699732-21737385 GCA_024137785.1 Ginglymostoma cirratum
GAGCTGGAGGAACACAGCAGGCCAGGCAGCATCAGAGGAACAGGAAACCCAATGTTTCGGATTGGGACCCTTCTTCAGAAATGGGTCTTTCTGAAGAAGGGTCCTGACCCAAAACATCAGCTTTTCTGTTCCTCTGATGCTGCCTGGCCTGCTATGTTCCTCCAGCTCCACACTTTGTTATTCTGACTCCAGCATCTGCAGTCCTTGCTATCTCACTATTTATCTTGAACTCTATTGCCATGTGGAATAATTACAAATTTATAATGAAGAATATTCGTTCTCTAACAGTAGATCCAGATGAAGAGGACAAATTTGTTGATATTATTCACAAAATAGAAATTTTAGAATCTGAACTATCTGATTTTCGGCACGGCTTTGTTATCTTATTCTACCACAGCATTATCAATCTGGATGGAAGATTAGAAAAATTTACTTCATCGAGAAACAGGGACAATAATTTGATAAAAGTGAAATACTGTGGATGCTGAATTTGAAATTATAGACAGAAAATGCTGGAAAAACTCAGCAGATCTAGCAACAACACAATGCATGGACAGTGTCAACATTTTAAATCTGATATAACTTCTTCGAAGTTTAAACACATTTAATGGCTGAGAGCCCCTTTGATGAGTATTCTAACACAAAAAAATCTGATAGTTCATGACTATTTATAACCTCTCAGGTCTTGATATGTATACAACATTGTGTAATAAATTTGGTGTGTTGTGTAGACAGGGTTTGGAAAATGGGATGGTTTATGATTTGGAACCCATAGTCCAAAGATGTGCAGGTTATGTGGATTGGCCATGCTAAATTGTGTGTAGTGTACAGGGATGTGCAGACTAGGTGGATTAGCCATAGGAAATGCAAGGTCACAGGATGGATCTGGGTGGGATGCTCTTCAGAGGGTTGGTGTGGACTAGATGAGCTGAATAGCCTCCTTCCACACTGAAGGGGTTCAATGATCCAGGTAAACAACTACAAATTGTTGGCATATAACTCCAAAGGTTAAACTGTAACTTCCTGGAAAGGTCCCTGTACACAAATATACAGATTGATGGACACAAATAACCTTGGTATGGTACATAGAGGATAAAAATTGAGAAAGCAGTTCAATGACCCCTGACGACAATGTTTGTTGGGAAGATCCTTTCAGCTTGCCAGGACTGGCTGTTTCTCAATTCCTCTTCTTCAGGTACTTTAACTTGATTGTAGAGCCCCAGGGTGACTGGTTCACAACTTGCGAAGTCTTTCACTTCTTTATTAAAAGCAACAGTTTACAATAATTGGTGAGGGAAAACAAATAGGCTTTCTTTGGACTTTAAGTGCTTTTTTCCTCCTGCAAAGAAAGGATACCATCTGTCATTTCAGGAACCATAGGCTTCTGGATATCTCATTCACCCTCACAACTTCAGCTGCATGGCAGCTACTCACAAAGTTATTGACAGGCAGAAGGCTTTTGTCATTGACAATTGGTCTTCACTTGACGGACCAATCAGCTACTTGTTAGCAGCCAAATTTCCTCTCATAATCACTAGCTGGCTCAGCTGATCGCGTAACCTCCTGCCACTGGTTGAATAAACAGCTGTGTAAACAGCACTTACAATGAGTATTGGTAGTTTCCTTTTAAAAAGTGCAGCAATCTTTTTCACAATCTTCACTCTTCAAAACATTCCTTTTCTCATTTCGGCTCATAATTAAAACTACAGAAAAATAACATAAAAGTGGTCTTTACAACTTCAAATTCATTCTTCTCCGCTGCAGAATGACTAATGAAAGTGACTGATGAACAGATCTTAGATATGCAATCATGCTCAACATCAATGCAAGTGATACTTAAAACAGTTTAGGAGAATAAGAAAACATTTTAATTTGGCTTCTTAGAGAAAATTAACTTAGAGAAATTAATTTTAATGAAACATTCAGGTAAGGGATAAAAGTTAGTGGTTCTAGTTTACTTACCCACCACCCTCTTCTTCCCACCTTGCCCTCAGCAATGAAAGCCTATCTAATTGAAAGTAATGTTAATCTGTAACCTCAAATGAGATAGATTTTAGATGATTAAAAGAATTTAGTCAGCATTGCTAGTTATAGACTAAGTTGTACAATGAAATGTCTTCAGTTTTCAGTCAAGAAAAAAAATTCCACTATAGAATATATCTACTAATGTATTATAGCAAAAGCAAATTGTTTAAGTTAAACCAATATCAACAATGTTGTAAATAATTATCATTTTTTTAATGAATTTGGGCATGCCCTGAAGATAATAGAGAGCAAATGATGCTCATTGGCACAGATATTTAAGGGCTAGTTTTCAGACAGGCAGGCACTGAGGGCTGTGGTGTTTTATCCCCTCTTCAACATCCCCTTTTCGTTAATGACCTTCCCCCCACCCCCCCATTCCAGCTTTTTCCTCATCTGTGGTGGTTTGCATTGCCCAGAACTGGCTTAACACGAAAATTATTCAATTGGAAATATGGGAGTTTTACTGACGGTAGTTAATAGATGAAAAAATTAGCAGGGTGATTTGATGATGGGAAAAAAAATTCAGTTGTGTAAAAGAACTTCTAGATAGAATAAAAAAAGGGCTAGTTTCCAAGCTTTTGTAATGCAGTGGTAGTGTCCCTACCTTGGGCCAGGAGACCTGGGTTCAAGTCCCACCAGCTCCAGAGGTACGTAATGATATCTCTGAACAGATTGATTAGGAAATATTTAAATAAAAGTGTTAGTTTTCTTTGTCCTTGCCAGGCTTTGCATGTAATTTGATTAATTGGAAATATGGGTGATTTAGTGGTTGTGGATTATGCATGAAAGGAAACATGGGAGATTTTGTGGTATACATACAAAAAGAGATCTAGTTTTCAAGTGGTGTTGTGTTGCAGTGGTAGTGTCCCTACCTGCAGACAGGAGATCTGGGTTCAAGTTCTACCTGCTCCAGAGGTGTGTAATAACATCTCTGAACAGACTGATCCACAAAAATAAGGGTTAGCTTTCACCAGTGAGGGGAATTGGTAATTGAAAGAGGCCAGAGTAGGCTGGAGTTTGCATTGAACTAAAAAATATAAATAAATAGTTGTGAAAGATAGACTGACTCCTTCTTCCTACTTCAGTAAATGTATGATCAGCAAGGTGACAGGTTCAAGGCTATTCACATCTTCTTCTATTTGCAGTGCCATTTGACAGCTTGCTCTTGCTAAAATTTCAAACTGTTTAGATTCTGCTTTAAATCTAACACATTAATTTCCGGATTAATTTGATGATATTCTTTACATAAACACATTGATACCATGGAGAGATATTAATCGAAGTACTGAATAGTATAATATTCGTAATTCTAATTCAGGATGAGTACCCAAACCTGAAATTAAAATTATTCAACATAGTTAGCAGTTAAAAAAAAACGTGTTTTTATTCAATGTAATTAATAGTTATATAGAAACAAGTGGAGGTAGGAACAGGTTGAAGGCTTTACTATGTAAAACATCATACTATGTCAAGTAAAATAAATATGTGCATGACAGAATGTGATGGCACCCACATTTCTGCGACTATGTACATTAATAATCTCCTTGATTAAGGAAGATTGAGAATGTATTGGAAGCATTGGGTGGGTTGTCGAAAGGTTGGAAAGGCTAGGTTTGTTTTAGCTGGAGTTTAGAAAATAAGAGGTGACTTAATTATAAGATCCAGAAAGGTTTTGGCAGAGTGCATGTGAAGGGTGTTTTATCTTGTGGAAGATTCAAGAATGAGAGGTCACTGTTTCAAATTAAGGGTTAACCCATTTGAGACAGATGTGGAGACTTTTCCATCTCACAGAGGGTAATAAGTCTTTGGAATGCTTTTCCTGAAGAGACAGCGGATGCAGAGTCTTTGAGTATTTTTAAGGCAGAGGTAGATGAAGTATTGATAAGCAACATGGTAAAAGGTTTTTAGTGGTAGGTAAGAATTTGGAGTAAGCACATCGGCTGTCATCTTATTGAGTGGGGACGAGTAGCAGACTTGAGGAGCCAAATAGCCTAATTTATATGTTCTTACTTACATGACACAAATAAAATAACGTCTGGCAATGGCTGTATGTATTATATATGTGTGTATACGTTTATGTTGACTGTCATGGGGATCTGGGGCACGTGGAAAAGCAAATGATAATGAAACAGTTAATTTCTTTACATTAAATTTAGCTTTTATGTTTTGTTGGAAGGCTGAAAATATCACTGTTGTTTCCAATGAAATATCCAGATGAAATGTAAATTTTAATTGCCTTTAAACCTTGTTAGAGCTGAAAATTGTTAAGTGTATAATGGGATGAATTATTCCCTCAATAATATTAGAATCTGTACTTGAGGAAAATATTCTTTATTTTGTTTATTCAGGGGATGAGGGTGTTACTGGCTAGGCAGCATTTATTGCCCATCCCTAATTGCCCAGAGGGCAGTTAAGAGTCAACCACATTGCTGTGGGTCTGGAGTCACATGTAGGCCAGACCGGGTAAGGATGGCTGTTTCCTTCCCTAAAGGACACTAGTGAAACAGATGGGTTCTTTTCCCTGACGATTGATTCATGGTCACCATTAGATTCTTAACTTCAGATATTTATTGAATTCACGTTCCACCATCTGCTGCGGTGGGATTTGAACCTGGGTTCCCAGAACATTATCTGGGTGTCTGGATTAACAGTCCAGTGATGATATCACTAGGCCATTACCTCCCCCTGTGTTAAAAGGGATGATAACGTTTAGGCAGCTGACTCCCTTGAGTTTGAATTCTGTGATGTGATGATCTCACTGGTAATTTGTTTGACTGTAACCAACGCTGTGTTTGTACAATTATTGTTAGTAATGATTATTACTTCACATAACTCACTGTTGATGGTAATATTTATCATTTTATATTTAATTCCTGTGAAAGTCACAACTGTCTTTGAACCCTCTGTGGAATAAAATGTAAAGTAACCATAGTCCTAATTGAGAGAGAGACAGAGACAGAGACAGCTGATAGATTAAACCATTGAGAGTCTCTATATCTCTGTGGACAGGAGATGTCAAGAAGCAGAGTCCTTCTTGGCAACCTCAGCTGGTGCAGGAATTGAACCCATGCTGTTGGCATCACTAACCAGCTGTCCCGCCAAATGAGCTAACTGATGCCCAATATATAGGATGGCCTAAATGTATAAGCAAAACATCCATTCCCTAACAGGTGAAAACAAGTCAGACAGAATGTTTCCATCAGGCTACTTCCACATAAATGCCAGTGTCAGGCTAGCGCTGGCCCAAAGAATAAAAACTCACCTGTCTTCTGGCTTGTATTGCTGAATTGGGAAAGTGAGGTAGTGTACAACCCAAAGGTTTGTCAAGCTGTAGTAAAGCTGCAAATATGTAAGGCAGAAAGGGCACAGAAATGGAACAGAGCCTCTGAACACTGTAGCACATACTTTCCTGCATTGATCATTTGAATGATACCTCAATCAGCTAGGACTACTTACAACATGATAAACGTTTCCAATCATCTCTCACCCAAAGGAAAGGAAAGGACATAAAGACTGGCATGCAAATAAAGAGAGGTACACAAACAGTACACGCATTGATTAAGGACATGTCTATCTTCCAGTTAACTGCAAGCAACCCACCCCCAGGTTATCATTAGTAATATATGAACAGTAGTTTTATGTAGTTTATAATTTGTTAGTCAGTGCATTGAGTATAGGAGTTGGGAGGTTATGTTGCTGCTGTACAGGATATTGGTTAGGCCGCTATTGAAATACTGCATTAAATTCTAGTTTCCCTGCTATAGCAAGGATGTTGCGAAACTTGAAAGGGTTCAGAAAAGATTTACAAGGATGTTGCTAGGGTTGGAGGGTTTGTGCTATCAGGAGAGGCTGCATTGACTTGGGCTATATTCCCTGGAGTGTCGGAAGCTGAGTGGTGACCTTACAGAGATTTATAAAATCATGAGGGTCATGGATAGGGTAAATAGTCAGGATCTTTTCCCTGGGATGCGGGAATCCAAAACTAGAAGGCATAGGTTTAACGTGAGAGGGGAAAGATTTAAAAGGGACCTAAGGGGTGACTTTTTCACGCAGAAGGTGGTGCATGTATGGAATGAGCTGCCAGAGGAAGTGGTGGAGGCTGGTACAATTACAACATTTAAAAGGCATCTCAATGGGTATATGAATAGGAAGGGTTTAGAGGGATATGGGCCAAATGCTGGCAAAGGGATTAGATTCATTTAGAATGTCTGGTCGGCATGTGTGAATTGGACCCAAGGGTGGGTTTCCATGCCGTATATCTCTATGATTGTAATTTACACTTCTTTTAGGCATCTCACTTGCTTTTTGTTAGAGTTCAACATCTTGTCCAAAATCAGAAATGTTAGAGAAATTCAGCATTTCTGGCAGCATCTCTAGAAAGGAAAACATTTTGTTTACAGGTTGAATGGGGAATAGGAACAATCAGTTGCAAAACAATAGTCATGGGCCAAATAAAAGGTAAGGAAATCAGCTAGTAAAATTAATGATCCCAAGAATATACTGCATTAAATCATTGATATTACAAAAGAGCGTATCCCTCTGATTCAAGACTAGCAGTGCCATTGAAGATCTTCTACAATACAATAACAACAACTGACACTAATGAATGCGTGCAGCCATATGTATCAGTAGTAAGACTGAGTTAAGTTGTCACCTAAGTTAGGGCTGTCACCAATAACCTTCCAACTGTGTTAGGTCGTGAACATAGAGCAAATGAAGGGTTTTGGGTTTAGGATAGCTTCATATGGTATATTTATGTTGAAGGCTAAAGATATAAATCCATGAGAAGCAGGTTCCACCATTAGTCTCATGTTAAGTGGTTCTTGGGCATCGTTGTGGGTAGATGTTTTTGCCATTGCTAGTTGTTGTCAAGCCGCTGTAGTCACTGATCGTCATGGTGGTATGTTGTTCAAAGGCAATGATGCCTCTATCATTGACTAGTGTCTTTGCAAAATAGGAACAGGAGAAGACCATTCAGACTCTTGAGCCTGTGCTGCCATTCATTGCTAATCTGTGGCCTATACCTGCCTTTGGCCGATATCCCTTACTACCTTTGCTTAATAAAACTTTAGCTATCTCAGATTTAAAATTGTTCTAACATCCACTGTCATTTATGCAGCAGCTTTCCAAATGTCTACTCACCCTTTGTGGGTACAAGTACTTTTTAATATCTCTCCCGAATGGTCTGGCCCTAATTAAGCCTTCTCGTTCTGGGAGCCCAACCAGTGGAAATCATTTATCTTTATCTATCCTGAATTTTCCTGTTAAATATCTTGAAGTTTCAATCAGATCACCTCTTAACCTTCTAAATTCCAGAGAAAATAGGCCTACTTTGTGTAATCTCTCCTCATAACTTAACCCCTGAATTCCAGGTATCCTTCTTGTAAATCTACGTTGTACTCCTTCCAGGGTCAATGTATCCTTCCTTGGGTGTGGTGACCAGATCTGCTCACAATATCCCAAGTGGGATCTAATCAGGGTTTTGTATAACTGCAGCATAATTTCTGCATCATTGTACTCCAGTCTTCTAGATATAAAAGCCAGCTTTCCATTAGTTTTCTTGATTATTTCTGCACTGTTTGTGGCATTTTAAAGAACTATGCACCCAAACCTCAAGTCTGTTTGGACATCCATTGTATTTAACTTTTTACCATCTAGAAAGAATCCTGATTTATCCTTTCACAGCCCAAAATGGATACTTCACACTTGCTTACATTTAACTTCAACTGCCACAGTTTTGCCCATTCACCTAATCTATCAATATCCCTTATGCTATTATCTACATTGTCTAAAGCCATCTACATAGCTGACTTTCTATGCCATTGTCTGAATTGTTAGTAAATAATGAATAATTGAGGCCCTAACACAGATCCTTGTAGGATACCCCGGTCACATCCTGCCAACTTTGCGTACCAATCCATTATCCCTACTTTCTATCATCTGCCACTCAGTTAATTTCCCAGCTATGTCATTAATTTGCTCTCAATTCTGTGGGCTTCTATCTTAATTAACAGTTGCTTATTTGGGACTTAATCAAATGCTTTCTTGAAGTCTATTTCACAAAATCTGTAGATATTCCCTTGTTCACCACCTTAGTCACCTCTTCAAAAAAATTTAATGAGAATTGTCAGGAACGACTTATCTGTCATGAATCCCCCCTGGTCTTTGTACCATGTGATGTAAAACATAGTCAAACTCAATTCACTTCAGAACTTAATCACACAAGCATGTCTGGACAAAATTTGTCATGATATCTGGTGCTAAGTGATGTTGTTGGAAATCAATCTGAGCATTAGTAAGCAGTTTAGTGGTGAGTAATTGCTGCTTGACAACACTGTTGAGGATTCCTACCATTGCTTTATTGAGCTTAGATGAATAGGACAATGAGAAGAAACATTAAACAAAGATGTACATTTGGAATACTAAGAACCATCAACCAAAGCTAAGACCCTTTATCATGCAAGCGAATGTTTTAATTAATCAAACACTTTGTTATCTTCTGTCTAGTTAGAACTACACATCAGAGATGGCCTCAAATAAAAGTGATGTTCATTGCACGATGGAAATATGTGCCCTCTGTCCACATTTTGTGGTCTTATGTAAAATAATATTTCCTTCTTTTCACCTGTGAATATGTGTTTACCACAGTGTCATTCAAGTTCATCTTCTACCTGTTATATTAGTGATGACTGACAGCACATGTGGCAGCATGATAGCTCTTTAGAGCTATCAGCGCAACACTGTATTTTTCAGGGTTATGTACCATAAGGCTGAAACGTTATCCATAAATAGATTAACATGCATAACATATACATACTGTTTTGACTATTCTTTTTTCCAGTAAGTAACATGGCAAAAAATGAGATATCAGGCCAGATAATGTCATTGAAAGCACATTTAGTTCAGCATTTGGCATTCTGCTCAAGAACTTCCAGGCCAAACATTGCCAATAGTATTCTCTTTGATGAATTTAGCACTTTGCTAAAGGTCTGATATTAACATCCACCGTCTGTTTGGTTCTGTTCTTTAGTCACAACAACTTGCAATTAGAAAGTAATTGTTGTGAAATGTCCCAAGGTGCTTCACAGGAAGGCTACCAAATAAGATTTAACATGGAGCCCTATAGGGCGATATTAGGCCAAATGACTCAAGATTAGGCAAAGACATAAGTTTAACAAGAATCAAAAAAGAGGCAAAGAGGTGGAATGGTTTTGAGAGAAAATTTCAGAGTTTAAGAATTTGGCAGCTGAATGCACAGTCAATTCTGTTTGAGCAATTAAAATCAATGATGTATATAGAACCATAGCTGGAGCAGCTCACAGCCAATTGTATCGATGGATTTTTACTCGAGTGTGGGATGTCCATTAATGCATCACTGGCTGGATGGCATTTATTGCTATCTAGCAGTTATTACATCCATAGTTGCCCTTAAGAAGGTAATGATGAACTGCTGCTTTCAAACACTGCAGTACAGTTGCTTTAGGTAAGCTAAACTGCTGCTGGGGAGAGACTAGCAGGATTTGGGAAAAGCGCACTGAAGGAACAGCAATATATTTCCAAGTCAGCTTAATGAGTGGTTTTGAAGGGAACATGCAAGTGCTTGGCACTTGCACGGTTTGAATGTTAATTGCCGCTTGTCAGCCCAAGCCTGGATATTGTCCACTTCTTGCTATATTTTTACAAGGACTGCTTCAGTAAATAAGGAGTCCCACATTGTCCTGAACATTGTTCATTCATCAGCAAACACTTCCAATTGTGACTTTATGGTGCAGAGGAGACCATTGCTGTAACAACTCAAGTTGGCTGAGCCCAGGGCACTACCCTGAGGAACTTGGGGCCCCTTGTAGTGCAGTGGGTAGCATCCCTGCCTCTGGATCAAGAGGCCTGAGGGCAAGTCCCACCTGCACCAGAGGTATGTAGTAACATGTTTGAACAGGTTAATTGGGAAATATCTACCCTGAGGAATTCCTGCAGAGATGTCATTGGAGCTGAGATGACTGACCTCTAACAACCACAATCATCTTCCGTTGTGTGAGGTATGACTTAAACCAGCAGAGTGTTTTTTTCCCCAATTCTCGTTTACTCCAGTTTTGCTAGGGCCCCTTGATGCACACTTGGTCAAATGCGACCTTGATGTCAAGGGCATTCACTGTCAGCTCACCTCTGGAATTTAGCTCTTTTGTCCATATTTGACACAAGCCTGTAATAAGGTCACAAACTGAGTGGCCATGGCAGAACTGAAACTGAGTATCAGTGAAAGGTTTATTACTAAGCTTGTACTGCTTGATAACACTGTTGATGACAATTTGCGTCACTTTACTGATGATTTAGAATTTAGGGTAGACTAACAGAGCAGTAATTGGCCAGGACATACCTGGGCAATGTTCCTCATTGTTGGTGAGATGCCAGTGTTGTAACTGGACTAAAATAGCTTGACTAGGAGCACAGCATGTTCTGGAGCACATGCCTTTAGTATTACCACTGTTGTCATAGTCCACAGCCATTATCATGTGGCTTCCAGCCTTCCCTTGATATCATGTGGAGTGAATCAAATGGGCGGAAGACTGGTGTATGTGATGCTGGGGATATCTGGAGAAGACCAGATAGATCATCCACTTGGCATTTCTGGCTGAAATAGTGGTTATCAGCAGGAGAATTCCTTCACCAGGTTTAACTTGATGCCATGGAGTCTAGGTCAATGTTGAGGACTCCTAGGGCAACTCTCTCCTGACTTTATACCACTGTGCTGCCAGCTCTTCCAATTTTGGAACTAACCCCTAGAGTTGACATGCCTGTGTTTGCTGCTGTTGTTTCCGGTAGCTTAGTTGATGCCAGGTGGTCCGTTTCATTCCCTTTTTGAGGCTTTTTAGTGATTGATGAAACTGAATGGCTTGCTAGGCCACACTAATGTGAGGCTAGAATCAAATGACACATACCAGGTGAGAATAGCAGCTTTCATTCATGAAAGGGGCATTAGTGAACCAGATGGGTTTTTATGAGAATTGACTGTGGTTTAATTTTAATTCTGAATTAAAACTATTTTAATTCCACATTTTTATTACATTCATACTTCCCCCTTCTTCACTGGGTCACTGGATTATTGGTTAAGTGACAATACCATTACCTCTCCATTTTTGGGGCTGAAGAAGATTACAGAGATAGTGTTCATTAATGATTATGCTGGTGCTGATCTAAATCGTGATTGCTTCCAGTTTTTCTTTCTTGCATGTACATTTTAGAGATTAGAGTGGAGCTAAGTATTCTGAGTCTTCTTCCCAAAGCCTCCTCAATTCATTTCACTATTGATCTAATTCACCTTTTGTGTATATGATGTATAGTTTTCAATCATTACTTTGACATTGATAATTAACTCAATACACCATCACAAAGATTTTAAGTTGTTATAATTCACACAAAGTTTACATTGACGCTTCATCTGACAACACAATATTGTTTACATATTCCCTTCCTCCTCCTTATTACTCTAATCTCTTCCAGCTGCTCTACTATTCTCTGAGATACCTGCACTTTTCAGTCTTCCATTGTTTTAGAATTGATCAGCATGCTTAATTCCTAAACATCAAATTTCATCCCTGAAGCTTTCTGATTCTCATTTCCTTTCAAGTTTTCCTTAAAACATGCCTTACCGAATGAGCTTTCAGTCACTGCCTAATTGACATAATGATAATTCTCCCGTGATATTCTTTATAAGTTAAAAGTACTATATCAATACATGTTGTTACACCATACCAGACGTGAATCTGGTATGATTGGTTCAAAGCTGTTCAATAAACAGGGCTAAAAAACTTTCACAATTTTGTAAATTTTCGAGGTTTACACATTGCATAACAAACAGACCTTCTTGGCACATAAAAGTGATCCTTGTGTGTTAAAATACTTTTGATTGTTGAGGTTGGTTGGCTCGCCGAGCTGGTTTGTTGTTCCGCAGACGTTCCGTTACCGTGCTTGGTAACATCCTCAGTGCAGCCTCTGATGAAGCGTCGGTGTGTTTTCCCACCTGGTTTTTAAACTCTGGGGTCCATTGTGATGAATTGCCTCACTTCCGGGTTTCCTCCGTAGTGGAATGTATATGGGGTCGAGTTCAATGTGTTTATTAACAGCCTGCTTCGTGGAGCGCCATGCTTCCAGGGATTCTCGTGCTTGTCTCTGCCTAACCTGTCACAGGATCTTGGTGTTGTCCCAGTCGAAGTCATGGTTCTCCTTGTCTATGTGGATTGAGATGAGTGAGTATTGGTTATCTCTTTTCGTAGCCAGTTGGTGTTCATGTACTCTTGTTGTTAGTTTCCTTCCTGTTTGTCCGATGTAGTGTTTCTTGCAGTCTCTGCAGGGGATCTTGTAGATGACATTGGTCCTGTCCATGGCAGGAAGTGTGTCTTTTGATTTAATTTGTAAACTAAAAATTAAATTTGCCCATTCTGTAACTTCCATATTCATTAGAAAAACCACACAAGTTTAGAGAACATGTCAGTGCTAAGATCACACTTTCATTCTTTCATGGAATGTGAACATTGCAAATAATACTAGCATTTGTTGCTCATCCCTAATTGCCCTTGAGAAGATAATGGCAAATCATCCTTTTGAACTGCCAAAGTCCATCTGGTGAGGCTCAGTCCTGTTAGGAAGAGACATGATGAAGAACAGTAATTTCATATAAAATCCTCCAGGTGGCATCCAAGCAATGACTTTAGAACACCCTTTTTCAATGTTTTACTCTAGCCAAGCTAGCCATTGCTTGTGCACCTACAATTACACCACTCATTACAGTTTTGTCTGAATTTCTGAAATAGTTGCACGTATCACTGTATCCCAGCAGATTGTTGAGATCTTTAGAGTATAAGACTAGGAAATTAATTGGGTCACAAATTTATGCGTGAGCAGATCAGATGATCAAACATTTTGTATTATTCTTATACTCTTTTTCTCATTCCACCATCGTAAGAAACCTCATGTATCAATGTACTAAAGTAAAACCAAGAACTGTGGATGCTAAGTTTCTCCAGCAATTTGTGTTTTTGTTTGCATCAATGCATTATCCCCAATAAGTGTACTCCTCTAGGTTTCATTTGTGTCATTCAAGCCGTGTCATGAACAATATTGCCCTTAAACTTGCCTAACTTGGGGATTATCTTGCCAATATTTATGAGACAAACACAACAATTTCTAAAATTGCATTGACAGCTGTATTATCTTGGTCTTTTGGCCCCCAAAGAGAACCCAGTTATTTTCAAACAGGGAAGACACTGGGTGATCATTGGACAACTGTTCAATAAGTATTTGAATCTTCCTAAAGGGCTTGTAATATCACTGATCTGAACTGTTTTTGTAGCATAACTTATCATAAATATGTGAGTGTATTCCCAATATCTTTCTGATCACAGACATTACAAAATGTGTGGTACAAAATTATACAACAAATTTAATTATTTCTTTTATTAGTTTTTCAGTGAGTTTCTCAACGTGCAGTAGTGTACAATTATTGAAAGGGATTCCAGCCAAATTACCCTGAATATATTGAATGTGGTGATAAACGAACTATTTCCTTGTCATATGAAAGGAAATTTGGTGAATTTCCTACCAGAATGTAGTTATGTTTTTAAACAAAAACTATCAGTCAGAGTCTTGCACTGCTATAAAAGAGGAATCTTCTGTGGAAGGAGAAGTTTTCTTATTGGTTGAAGTTGATTGAATTCATGTGTTTCACACAACTTGATTAGGTGACTAATGTTTCGGGCCTAGACCCTTCATCAGAAATGGGGGAGGGGAAGAGGGTTCTGAAATAAATAAGGAGTGAGGGGGAGGTGGATAGAGGAGAGGAGGCAGACAGGTTGAAGAGGTGTGTCGGTGTGTCGTCAGCCTTTGGGTGGCATCACTGTGGCATTGCAGGAGGCCCAGGATGGACATGTCATCTGAGGAATGGGAGGGGGAGTTGAAATGGTTCATGACTGGGAGGTGCAGTTGTTTGTTGTGAACTGAGTGCAGGTGTTCTGCAAAGCGGTTCCCAAGCCTGTGCTTGGTTTCCCTGATGTAGGGGAAGCCACAATGGGTACAGTGCCATGCTTGTTATCTTGGATTCTTCAGCATCTGCAGTACCTTTTATCCCTAGGTGACTAATGTACCTATTTATGCTGGGCCAACATATGGATTCACATACCAATCTTTCTTATACGCATATGGTCTATTGTGCATTGACACAGAGATTGCAGAGTTACAACTTGTCTGCTTTTGAGTATTACATTCTTGAGAGTCCTAGTTTCTTTGAATAACCAGAGCAAAATAGCAAATAGCTCAGGAACATGTTGGATCCATTCAGACCACCCACTGACAATAAAATTTTTGAGATATTGCAGCTGGTCATCAGTTGAAGTAGTTGACTGACTTAATTTGCTCAGTTTGCCCATGATTAAAATGTATGGGATTAATGTTGCAGTCTGAAATTTTGGTGCTGTAACTGTTGATGTTTTTTAACCTTGTGGATCATATTGATATTTAAGATAAACAATGCCAATACAATGGATGTTTGACCTATAGTAAGCAACTAGCTTCTATGGACATGCTTGGCAACTAAGGGCAGATCTTTGGAAGCTTTGTTGACATTGGTCATTGGTTGGCTGTTCTTCACATGCTGTCCTGGAGCACTGTGTTATACTTTGGATTTCTCTGGGTGACTGGATTTCTCTCAAATTTTAGCTAAATGTTTTCTTATTGATGTAACAGGACTATGTCATGAATTGCACGATATAGTCTTGCTGGGTGAAATAAGTCATAAAGATTTGGATGTTCCACTGAACTGTTCAACCGTCGCAATGGTTGTTTCAGAGTCAAACACTTCTAGATAACACTGGCCTTCCCCAATTACTTTGAACTTACATTCCTCTTCTAATAGAGAGCAAATTGTATATTTAGAGTTTGTCCAGAATTATTTTTCTGAAAGATTTGATAACTATAGAGGCAATAACTAGCTCTATAAGCCTCTCAGCTAAATTTACTTCATTGAAATCACATTCTGTGTCTTTGAATCAGTATCTACTGATGAGTTACGAGAACATGTAGGATACAAAGTCAAGGGAATAGTTGTAAAATGACTTTTAATTATTCCATATAAATATCTAGAGCAGATAAGAGTGTAATGAACTCAGAGGAGAGACAATGTAATTAATTAATACGGAGGTTGAAATCAGCAAGGATAAAAAGTTTGTAGGTGGTGGAAGCAGTGAAGATAGCTCAGCAAGAATTTTTTTCATTGTACTTGTGTAGGATGTAGAAAAAAAGGATTTTCTATGAGCGGCAAGGGGTAAAAAAACGGGGTAGCATATCAAGACCTAATTTCATAATTGAGGCTTCACTGCCACTACAAAAGTTGGGCTGGGGCAAAGTCATAAAATGAGTAGTCAGGTGGGGGAGCTTTGTTTAGAGAGAAGGAGCCATCACCCTTAAGTCAAGCCCATTATGCTGATGCAATCATTCACAATAAGTTTAAGGATGATGAATTTTGTTCATGAGGTGTTCTGCAAGGAGCTGTGCAGAGGAGCAGAGATCAGAGGGTCAGCACTGGGAGGGATAAGCTGCCATGACAGGACAGTGGACTTATGAGTGACAAGAGAAAAGAAGTAAAGAAGGGAGCAGAAAAATATTGGAAACAGAGTGATGATTGGGGTTACCAAAATGCACATGAAATTGGACACAGAAAACTCAAGTTATAAAGGTCTTGTAACATATGGTGAAAGCTTTTCATTTTACAATTAAAGTATTTTGGCAAGTGAGGTTTGTTACACCTGATCTGCCATAGTTTGGAATGACTTTTCTCAAGAAACCCTCTACTCTTCACCTCATTAATCATGCAACAAAGCTCTTGGGGACACCTTTCTTGGGGAATCATGCAGCCAGACGGTTGGAAGTCCTTGCTGGAACCTTCCATTGTTCATCCTGTTGCACCATATTTAAAGACCCACTGCACATCCTGACACTGTGGTGTGTGACTGTTGTTACCAAACACAGCACTCAGAGGATAGGTAAGCTTTGTCCCGAGTTTATGGATAGAGACCTGACCTGTTGGTGGACGGGGTGGTAGAGAGGAAGGTCATCCTTTAGCCAACTGACTTATTTAGGAGGCCACGCCACCAGATACAACCAGCTTCAACGTTGAATGCTGTTTGAATCAATGCAGTGTCCTGCACTCCCAACAGTGGTTTTCTTTTTTATTCTCCTCAGGGATAAGTGCAACCATCTTGTCTCGTATACTTTGCACACTCACTTTAACTCTGTCATTGCACACACATCTCATGCTGGTTCATGGACCAAAATCCTCACAACTGCATGCATCGTGTTCACACAACACCTCTACTTCTCCAAGACTATTAACTCTTCCTGTCTCAGTGCTTCCTACTCACTCTCTGGGGGCATCTCACCACCTCTCCTGCTCATGCAACACCACTAACTGTTCTTATATCCTGTTCCATCATAATCAATCCCTCCCTTTGTCTCATTGCAGGAGAAGTTGCACAACAACCAATCCAGGAGGTTTCAAGACCAGCAGAGGATGTGGCCTGGCAGGCATGAAGCTCCTCACTCCCTACGAAGAGAAAATTCTGGATTTGGCCAGACAAGAGCAAACTGTTCAAGTTGAGACCTTGACATGATGTCAGAACATCAGGCTTGGTAAACTGGATCACAAATTGGAGGAATTCACCCACATTATCAGTACTATGCTGGCTTGTGGACAAAATGGGTTTTTTTCACAGTTGCAACAAGACCATAAGGACTCCACTTATAGCGATCTCTGTGAAATCCATGAAAAGATAATCTGTGAGACTGTCAGAAAGATAATGCAATTTTAATAAAGGAACTTCCAAGCCCTCACACCCATCACAATTAAACTTCATGCTTTGCCCTTCACATAGTGCAGCATGGAGGCTGAACAGGGAAGTCATTGTCAGGCCTACATAAGGAAATCTCCGGTATCCTGTGTGGAGCTGGATGAACACAACAGGTCAGATAGCATCAGAAGAGCAGGAAAGCTGACATTTTGGGTCTGGATCCTTCTTTCCACACCTTGTTATCTCAGACTCCAGCATCGGCAGTTCCTACTATCTCTCAGGTATTCTGTGTTGCATAACCAAAGTTTTTATGCCATACAGCTGTGTGCAGTTCTGGTCGCCTCGTTATCAGAAAGATGTGGAAGCGTTGGAAAAGGTGCAGAGGAGATTTACCAGGATGTTGCCTGGAATGGAGGGAAGGTCCTACGAAGAAAGGTTGAGAGAGCTAGGGCTTTTCTCTTTAGAATAACAAAGGATGAGAGGTGACTTGATAGAGGTGTACAAAATGATCAGAGGTATAGATAGAGTGGACAGCCAGAGACTTTTTCCTAGGGTGGAGGTAGCTATTACGAGGGGGCATAGTTTTAAAGTGGAGTGGAGGTAGATATAGGGGCGTCGTCAGAGGTAGGTTCTTTACTTAGAGAGTGGTCGGGGTGTGGAATGCATTGCCGGAGAGGGTAGTGGAGTCGGCCTCTTTAGGGGCATTTAAGCGGCTACTAGATAGGCATATGTATGATAGTATAAGGTAGGGGTGGAGGTTAGAGAGACCTTAGGGTTAGGGTAAAAGTTCGGCACAACATTGTGGGCTGAAGGGCCTGTACTGTGCTATACTGTTCTATGTTCTATGTACTGACAGTAGAATTCTAACAGTAAGCCAACAAGATAACCCCACACATTGTCCACTCAAAGTAAAGACTCCCAGAGTTTCATAATTACAGCTTCACAATGAGGCCCATTTTTTTGCAAAATCAAATTCCTCTGGTCCTGGATAATGGTTAGAAAGATGTCTGGGCATGTGGATGTGTCCTGGAATAACTACTTAAAGATTTGTGAGTGTGCAACATTTTGATTCCCAGGGGCACTACAGCATGAGGTAAAGTTCAAGGGCAAATGAAGAGATGTTGATGACCTTTTAAAAGGTGAAATGTTGATGGGAATCTCTGATACACTTTACGTAAAGAGAGAAAAGCTACAAACTGGGATGTTTCATAAACTGTGAATGTTTTAAACACAAATTATTGGGACACTGGGACATTTCATGAAAAACTTGAGGCTGTTTCAAGTACATTGGGGTGTCTGGTCATTGTAGACAAGAGGTAATCCTTGAGGAGGATAACTTTTTGTTCAAAAATCATCTGCTACAATTTTTTTGAAAATGAATGTGTGCAGCTACAATACCAGCATGAGCTGAAGTAGTGCATCCCAAGTCTATCTGTTTTCTCAGTCCTTCACCTTAATCAAAATCCACAAGTGTTGTTCAACAGAGCCATGTTCATTATGAAGCAGTATTAGCATATTAGTACAAGTTTCAGCTGATTAGTTCTGAATTTATAAAAATTGCTTTTTCTGAAATAAGCCTGTCAAAGATTTTTTAATATTCACTTTTATGATCTTTTCTGCTGCTCCCCCAGGCAGTGAATGGTTTTTAAGCAGCTGTAATCGCACTCAATATGATCTTTATATCACCTACTGTGGAGGCTGCACTGCGGTGATCTTTTAAAATCTCCTAGGGAACAAAAACAAGCTTTGAAATGGGAAATTCTTTTGTTTGCATGAAGAAATCCCTTTCCTGGTTTCTTTCCAACAGTTTGACTTCTGTGGAAAATGGATCAGTTGAGCTCAGCTGTGAACAAATATTTAAACACATCTCTGTTGAACTTTACGTGAAGGAAATCAATCCTGTACACAATAGCGTGCAGAGATAAAATGGTTAAAAGTTGAACCATTTATAAATATAAGCAATATATAAAATTAAGGCATATGTTTTCTCTTATTTAAATTGCAGTCTCTTTTATAACTTTAATCTTTCAGCAATTGAAAAGAGCTGGGTCAAAATCCTGGAACTCCCAACAGCATTGTGGATATACCCACACTGGTTCAAGAACGCAGTTCACCACCACCTCTTCAAGGACAATAAGGGATGGGCAATAAATGCCGACTTAGCCCACAATACCACATCCCCTGAATGAATTTTAAAAAATCAAAGAAACTTAAGATGTTGCTGATATTTTTATCATAATTTAAAGATATGCAAATAACTGAGATTTGCATTTATTCAAAAATAGTTTCTGAATGGCAACAGTGTGAGTAGTTTATGGTAAACTGTTTTCAACTGGCTGTTCATGAATTTACATCAAATACATTGTGTGTTGTTGTGTCCAGAGGATCCATTGTTCCGGGTAAAAGGGCAATTGTTTCAGTTGCTTCACTTGAAGTTTTTACTGGATTAAACAACCTAACTACAGAAAATGATGAATATATTTAGCCACTGTTAAGACTAATCAAGATCAGCAAAAGAAAAAATACTTGAGCTTTTCTTCAGAGGAATACAGCTCGGATATAACACGTCAACAGCATCATCTTGTAATTAAGTCACTTTTTTTGAGTAAGAAAGTAAAATCCTTATTGACTGTGACCATGGTGCCTTAACCTTCTTTATTCTCCTCGAATCTCTTTGTTTTGGTTAATCAGATCATCCTAAAATCAAAGGCAAGCCTTTTGCAATTAGGAATGGGAGCTTCACAAATTTTGAAGCATTTAAAATATTAAACACATTGGATGAAAAATTGAAAATCAGATACATTGTATTAACACTAAAAATGAAAGTTCACCTCTTGACTATTGCTTTCAAAATGAATGTGTGTCACAAACAACATATAACTAAAGTGACCATATAATTTTAAATTGGGTGCTTTTAAAGGAGCAAAGTGCAAGTACTGCAGGCCTTGCTTTATCATAATATCCAGTAAAAGAAGTACCGCAAACAGAAAGAATAAAATTTAAAAAATTATGTTAAGGCAGTGCAGGTCAATTAACTACTTTAAAAGACAGATTAATGTTTCATGTTAGATAAAATGTTCATAAAATTGAGAGTAAGTTACCCTTTGGATAAGGTCGCCAATTAATGAAAAATATTTTACCTTTGGCCAGTAAGAACTGTGTGGGGACGTTTATGTTTATATTCTTTACATTTTGCTAACTTATTTTAACTATAAAAACCGCATTCTTTTAAGCAGACTGACATTTTTAGACAGCGGGATATGATGCATTATACACAAATTGAACTAACTCGTTTATTCCAGACCAACAAGGTTGCAACAGAGTTATTGTCTGTGTCAGTATTGTTTTCAAGGGATAAATATTGAACAGGCAACTCAGAGAACTCCCCTTTTTGTTTTCAAATAATGTCGTGGGATCTTTTGTATCCACATGAGAGGGCAGATGGTTCCTCAGATTAACATCTCATCCAACAGACAGCAGCGTTAAATGTCAGCCTGTAAATGCTACTAAGGCCACCTGCTTCACAGAAATAGAGGGGCTGAATTTTATGTAGGCAGAAGGGAGAATACCATTTGGCCTGAAAAAGTGGGTGGGGGTGGTGTTTGTCCTTGTTCTGATGAGCAGTAGGACGTAGGCTCTGCATTTTGTTGCTGACAGCCCATTAGGTAGCTGTCACCATGGCTGTAGTCCCTATTAATGACAGCAGTCCACTCCCAAGAACTGTCGGCACAGTTAGAGGTTTGGCAACTCAGCAATGCCAGAGGCACAATGCTGGGTTGCAACTACAGGATTATGGCACATTGATGGCCAGGTGCCCTCAACATCAGGTAAATTGGGTCTCTGAGCACCGAGGTCGATCAGGGTTGTGTTTTGAGGAAGAGACACCAGACCCAAAACGTTAACTCTGAGTTGTTTTTCACAGATGCTGCCAGACTTGCTGAGCTTTTCTAGAAACTTCTGTTTTTGTTCCTGATTTACAGCATCCGCAGTTCTTTCGGTTTTTACTTAGAGAGGGTTGTGTGTTGGTTCACTGAGGGCAGGTGACACTGTTACTGTGGGCATTGGCTTTGTCACTAGATTGGTTCCTATGCACCAAAGAATGCTCAAGAAGGGCTCATCCTCTGCAGCCAGTTGACAGGTTGCCAGGTTTTACTAGATGGTCTCATTTTTTGGTGGAGGGCCCTCTAATCACCAGTAAAATGCCAGTGTTGGCAAATGCTATGGCATTGGGAGGTTAAAAGGCATGCCATGTCCCACTTTCCTGTGCCATTTTACCAAGCTTCCCTCCTCTAAGCCTGTTCTCAAAGAATGGCTAAAATTCAACACAGGAATGCTAAAGCTGGCAACTAAATATGAGCTTTTGTTTTTGCGCGACTGCAGTACAAATGACTTGATTAATTGGTGTGGGGGTTGTGGATGAAGCTCAACAAAGTTTCAACGTAATTTAGTTCCTGCTTACTTGTGGGGATTTACAAAAACGTAAATCTCCATTAGAAAATTCATTGTACTGGGCTGAGGTCTTTTCAAACACCAGCAGAGAAACTTGGTTCAGGTACTGGTCAGAAGAACAGCGTGGTAAATAATTTCTTTAAGAAAGATTGCTAATCACCGCAATTAAAGGAACCTTCTGCATCAACTTAAAATATTACTTTTTCTACACTTTAGACTTATCACTTCCCACACTGTGAATTCAAAGTAGTTATCTCTAATGGTAATACACCAAGGATGCGAGATATGAGCAGGTTTGTTTCTGACAGAGATCAAACCATCTTTCACAACTTCGCAACCATTCAAGTGTGCCAGGTGACATGATGTTATTCGTGTTGTCTTAATGCTCCCATATCCTTTTTTCACATTGATGAGTGACGACTTAAACTCCCTATCATTCAGTCTAGACTTTGATCCTTTTCTGATCTCTCCAAATGATTCAGAGCTAGTGAACTTCTTGCAATATCTGTCTTGAAGTGAGCATTCCTGTTCTAGGGAATTACAAAATTGTGGTGTATCTGTCTGTGCTACCACTTGATGCAGTGGCTTGTGGTGTGTGCTCCATTAGTGCTCTGGATCCAAGATGGTGCGTGTGTTTTCTATAAAGAAAACACACGCACAGTATATTGCTAAAAGCATCATAGAAGGCGATTGTCATACTTAAAAACATTATATATGCATTGCAAAACATGGAAATCATCCATAAAATAATCAACTATGTATGAAATGGTTTTTGGAATGATTTTAATGGTTTAAATGAGGAAACTGAATGTAGTAGCTCCAAGTTTGCTGATGATACATGGCTGGATGGGATGATGAGCTGTGAAGAGGATGTAGAGATCTTCAAGTGTGATTTAGTCAAATTGAGTTAGTGGGAAAATGCATGGCAGATGAAGCATAAGGTAAAGTTGTCACAGTTCTGCTGGATTGTAGGGCTGCTCTCCCACTAAAGAGAGACGACTGGTGCTGGTTTAATCTTATGGTCACCACACCTCAGGTGAGGGGAGAGATTGAAAGAAGAGTCATTCATGGTAGCCTCAGTCACTTGTGGAAATTGAACCCACACTGTTGGCATCACAAGCCAGCCATCAAATAACTGAAAATGTACAATGTGGATAAATAGGAGGTTATCCATGTTGGTTGCAAAAGCTGGTGGCAGATTATTATCTGAAAAGCAACAGATTGGAAACAGTGGGGTGCAATGATACCTGGGTGTCATTGTACACCAATTGCTAAAAGTAAGCAGACAGGTGGAGCAGTCAGTGAAGAAGGAAAATGGTATGTTAGCCTTAGTTGCGAGAGAATTTAAGTACAAGAGCAGGGATGCCTTGCTGAAATTATACAGGGAATTGGGGGAACCATGCCTGGAGTATTATGTGTAGTTTTGGTCTCCTTATCTATGGAAGGATATTCTGGCTATGGAGGGATTTACCAGACTCGTTCATGTGATGGCAAGACTGATGTACACAGAAAGGCTGGATCAAGTAGGACATGTATTCATTAGAGTTCAGAAGACTTTGGTTGGGAGGTGTGGGGACATGGGAAATCTCATAGAAACTCATAAAAATAAAATTCTAGCATATTGGGTAAATGCAGGAAGGAGGTTCCTGATGACCAGGGAGTCCAGAATCAGAACCGGGGGTCAGAGTCTAAAGACATAGAACAGGTCATTCAGGACTAAATTGTGGAGAAATTTCTCAATCAGCCAGTGGTGGACCTGTGGAATTCTCTGTCATGGAATACGGTTGAGGCCAAAACATTGCATTTGTTCAAGGAATTAGACACAGTCCATAGGGCTAATGGGACCAAAGGATATGGAGGGAACAGGGTACTGAGTTGGATGATCAATCATGATCGTATTGAATGGTGGAGTAGGTGTGAACAGCTGAATCACCTTCTCCTCCTATTTTCTATGTTTCTATGTTTAAATCTCATCGGTCAGCATTTTCCACCAGTATCAATTTGCAGGAGAGGACATTCATCAGATTCACTGCTTAATATGCCAATTTGACTGTTACCATCTTCAGGGAGTTATCTTAACTTGATCAAAACCTACCCACTTGCACAGAGTTAAAACTGGCCCTGCTATCCAAACGTTCCACAACAAATTGTTGTCTCACAAACCTTTCTGTGACTCTGATCATTTAAGCTTTCCCTCAGGTCAAGAGGTTTTCTTTTTAAAACTTTATAAGATGCATTCCTGACCTCTATCCAAGTTCTACTGATGGTGGTGATGACTTGATACTACTGTATTTACCTCGACTTGATTCTAATTTCTATATACCTCAGCTGATTATCTCTCTTTCCACGACCTCTTCAATAACACTGGTCAACTCAGTTATTAGTGTTAGCATGATCTTTTTCACAGATTTTCAGCTATGCTTTTGATGTTTCCAATTAAGAATATTAGGTCGGAAGTCAGTCTGTTTATTGTAATGGTTTAGATATTGAATCACTACTACATTATACAAACTGTGGTTTAATTATGATCTGTTAATTCAAATTCATGAATAGTGAGAGAAGAGGAACATCATTGTATAATTTTCTAGTTCACACTGCATAAGCAGTTATTTATCTGAAAGCTGTAACAGACAACATCTGCAGCCTTGTCTTACATGACATGATTTTTGAGGCATTATGAGTTTAAAGCCTGACAAAAATCTCTTCAAAATGTAGAAAACAGCTCAGGTAAAGATGATGTGTTGTTATGTCATCTGCAATGTAGATGATAAATATTTAATTGCCACATAATCCTCATAGTAATAATGAAGATGTTGCAGCCACAGAGCTGGGATATATGACAGCCTGAATCTTCTGAGGGCGACAATCACAATTGGATTGCTGTTCTTCCATCTGCTTTCTTGCCCTGCATCCGTGGTCTACATTTCTAAGGCTAGGTTCCAGTGCTGGAGGCTTCAGAAATGTGCAGTGTAATTGCAAACCAGCTGAAATATTGTAATGTAGGATCATCAAGGGCAGCCAAGCTGTGCTCCCTTTTTACAGCACTAACAGCCATATTCTTGTAAGGGAAGAGTTCAATTGTCCTTAAGCCTCATTAAAATGCCACAAAGAGATATGTGTGTTAGATAAGTGAGTAGGGGATTAAGGAGGGACAGGCTTTCAGAGTGTGAGGGGTGAGGGTGGCAGATAGGTGTGTGAGGGAGGATGATAAGTGTGTGAGTTGTTATAGTGGAAAGGGTTAGGTGAGAGGTGGTCTGGCACATGGGTCAGGTTGGTGGGGTATGACTGTAGTTAGATGAGGGCCTAAGATAGCAGGTGTGGCTGGAGAAGGTGGCTAGTGGTGAGGAGGTAGAATGGCAGGTAGGTGAGAAGGTAGACTGGCAGATAGATGAATGAGGGTGTGGGTTTAAACTTACACAGTCATACAGCAGAGAAACAGGCCCTTCAGTCCACCATGTCTGTGGCCACCACCAAACACCAAACTGCACTGATCCCAAGTTCTGAGGAAGGGTCACCGGACCTGAAACGTTAACTCTGATTTTCTCCTCACAGATGCTGCCAGACCTGCTAAGCTTTTCCAGCAACTTCTGTTTTTGTTCCTGATTTACAGCATCCGCAGTTCTTTTGGTTTTTATTTTTCGCTGATCCCATTTACTATAGTCGACTATGACCTGGCATTTTAACTACTCATGCAGATGCTTCCATCATCCTCTCAGGCAGCATGTTACAAATCTCAACCACCCTCAGGATGAAAAAGTTGTTTCTCCTCTAAACCACTTGCTCCTCACCTTAACCTTATTCCCTCTGGTCTTAAATACATCTGCCATGGGGAAGAGATCCTCACAAATTATTCTGTCTATATCTCTCATAATTTTGCATTCCTCAATCAGTCCCCCACAACCTCCTCTGTTCCGACGAAAACAAACCCAGCCTATCCAGTATCCCCGCATAACTGAGATTTTTCACCCTAGGAACATCCTGGTAAATGCCCTCTGCACTGTTCTCAGTGCAATCACGTTCTTCCAATAGTGTGGTGACCAGAACTGCAGTATTCCATCTGTGGCCCAACTAACGTTTTATAAAATTGGATCAAAGACATCCTTGCTCCTTTATTCTACACTCTGCTGAATGAAGGCCAGGATTCTGTACGCCTTCTTCACTACCCTACATATGTTGCTGACGCCTTGTGAATCTATGAACTTGTACACCAAGCTCCTTTGTTCCTCAGTACTCTCCAGGGATCTACCAATCACTGCATATGTCCTTCCTTTATTAAACTTCGCAAAATGCATCATCTCACACTTATCAGGATTAAATTCCGTCTACCGTACTCTAACCAATTTGCCAGCTGATCAATATCAGACTGAAGCCTCAGACCATCCTCCTCAGTATTAACAACGCCACCAATTTTCATGTCAACAGCAAACTTACTAATTATTCTTTCTATATTCACATCAAGGCGTTAATATAATTAGCAAATGCAAGGGTCCTAGGATCGGTCCCTGTGGTACACCGCTGGTCACAGGTTTCCAATTACAGAAGCAACCCTCCACCAATACCATCTGCCTCCTATTTGTAAGTGAATTTTGGATCCAGTTTGCCAACTTGCCTTGGATTCCATGGGCTCTTACCTTTGGACAAGCGTTCCATGTGGGACCTAATCAAATGCCTTACTAAAGGCCATGTAAACTACATTAACTGCATTACCCTCATTAATATCTTTAGTCACCTTTTCAAAAAAACTCAACTGAATTAGTCAGACAGGATCACCCTATAACAAATCCATGCTGATTATCCTTGGTCATCCCTGCCTTTTGAAGTATTGATTAATCCTGTCCTTCAGAATTTTTTTCCATTATTTCCCTTGCACTGATATCAGTCTAACTAGCCTATCCCTGGTGCCCTTCTTGAACAAAGGAACCACATTAGCTATCCTTCAGTCATCTGGCACTTCACCTGTGGCCATTGAAGTGTTAAATATATCCTCAGGACCCCAGCAATCTCCTCCCTTGCCTCCCATAGCAGTCTGAGATACATCTCATCAGGCCCTAGAGATTTGCACCTGTATGCCTGCTAAAACATGTGATACTTCCTCCTTATTCTAGATCTATTCTAGAATCTATTCTTAATCTATTCTAGAACCTTACCGTCCAAACTGAAATCTCTGACTACGATGTCTTTCTCACCCTATCTCTGGTAATTCTCTTATTCATAATACACTTATAAAAAGCCTTGAAGATTTTCTTGATCCATTCTGGCAAAGATATTTTATGGTCCTTTTGACCTCCTGATTTTCTTTTTTAAATGACCGCCTACAAATTTATACTTCCAAAAGGGTCTCCCCTGTTCTTAATGCACTTTATGTAACTGATGCTTTCTTCTTTTACTCTACTAAACTCTTGATATCCCTTGACATCTGGAGTTCTCTGGACCTGATGCCCTTGCCTTTCACTCTTACCTGCAAGTCATTGCTTCCAATCTGTTTGCCAGATGCTGTCTAATGATAATGAAATTGGTTTTCCCCCAATTTAGACAGTTAACATCTGCACTATCCTTACCCCTTTCCATAAAGACATGGAAACCTAGAAATTTGTAGTCACTATCCCCAAAATGGTCACCCATTGAAACTTAAACCAGTTGACTGGCTTCATTCCCCAGGATTGGGTCTAGCACTGTCCCTCTCTAGTAGGACTAGCTGTGTGCTGGCACAAAAAAGCTCTCCCGGATGCACTTTCAAATTTCCACCCTGTCTGATCTTTTCACACTAAGGCAATCCTAGTTAATGTAAAGAAAGTTGAATTCCCCCTTAACTACAACGCTGTTTCTCTCACATCTTTCTGTGATTTGCTTACATGTCTGCTCCTCTATCACACACCGACTGTTGGGAGGCCTATAGTATAATTCCAACAAGGTATTGTCCCTTTTTTATGCCTAAACTCTACCCAGATATCCTCATTTGAAGACCCTTCTACAATGTCCTCCCTCATTACTGCAGTGATTATTTCCTTTCTCAATAATGCAATGCCCCCAATCACCTTACTTATCCCCTGCCCTGACCTCATCATGCCAGAAACTTCTATACTCTGGAATGCTAAGCTACTAGTCCTGTTCTACCTTCAACCACATCTCAGCGATTGTAACATATCATATTTCCATGTGCCAATCAATGCTCTTAGTTCATCTGCCATAGCAGTCAAGCTAATTGCACTAAAATAGCTTCAATTTAGCTTTCTGGAACTCCCATGTACCTTATCCTGTCCATGTCTTTTCTGCCTACTTTTCTGTCCTGGCATTCCTTTTATAATTGATTCAACCTTGATCCTGACATATCTACTCTGTGCTCCATCCCCTGCCAAATTAGTTTGAAATCCCTCAACATCACAAGCAACCCTCTTAACAAGGCTACTATACCCATTCTGGTGAGATGCAGCTTGTACAGGTCCCACCCACACAGAAGCTGTCCCAATGATCCAAAAATCTAAAGCCCTCCCTCCTACACCAGTCCTTTAGCCATGCATTCATCTGACCTATCTTCCTATTCCTATACTCTGTCGTGCTTGACACTGGAGATTACAACTTTAGTACTCTTCCTCTTTAATCTATTTCCAAATTTTCTAAACTCATCTTGTAGGATCTCATTTCTTTTTTGCCCTTGTTGTTTGTGCTGACCTGTACCAACAACAACTGCTGGCTGTTCACCAATCCCCTTCAACAATGCCCTGCAACTGCTCTGAGACATCCCCAATCTTCTGACACCAGGGAGGCAACCATTCAAGGGTCTCTCACCATACTATTGTTCCCCACACAATTGAGTCCCCTATCACTAAAGCTCTCCCACTGTATTTCCTCCCCTGTTGTGCAGCACAGCCAACCATGGTGCCACAAACTCAGCTGATGCTGCTTTCCCCGGAGCGGCCATTCCACCCCCACCCTCAACAGTATCCAGCATGGTTTGAAGGGGTTGTTTGAGAAGGGGATTTTTGAGAGGGGGTGATCACAGCAGATTCCTGCACTGCCTTCCCACACTTACCAGTCTTCCTGGTGGTCACCCAATGCTTTCCTGCCTGCGCAGCCCTTATTTGTTGTACGAGTACTAACTTGTGGTTTAGTGCTGGTGTCAGGGTGTGGTGAAAGTTGGGTTTGGGAGATCATTGGGGCGGGATTCAGTGGTGCATAAGGGGTTGATCAGTTTTATAGTTCCCCAAGAATTGGAGCAGAGTTTAATCCTTTGAACCAGTTTCTTGGGCAACTGTCCAGGTAAGTGACTCAGAACCCTTGGAAGTCTCTGACTCTAATTCAAAATTGGGAACTTTTATCAGAGGGTTCCAGATGCTCGGTAATTGCCTGTCAGAAGTTTAAACTTCCTTGGGGTAGTCCAATTTTTGGGCTAAAACACTGCAGTGACTATTTGCCCTGACCCGATCTATCGCTCACATAAATCACACTCTGGACAGTACTCCCTCTGTCTTTGAAAGAGCCTCACTCATTCATGTACTTGAATCCTAATCTTTGAAATTCCTTAAATCTCTCTGTCTCTACCCCTCTTTCTACCTTTTTTCAAGGAACGTACTAAGTTTTTTTTTGTTTTTCCCTCTCACCTTTGCATTCAGGCTCAGCGTCCAACACCATTAAGTCTGTGTGTGCATCACCTTGGTACTTTGTTTCATATTAAAGGCAGTTATAGCAACAGAAGTTATTGCACCCCAATGTACTTTTTCAACCTTAATCTTTTTTCGTTCGAAGTACTTCTTAAAATTAATGGCACAGAAAGTCATTTATCTAAATTTTCTGATGGCACACAAAATTAGGTAAATGGTGTAGATGACAGAATAAAATTACAAAGAGATACTGATAGACTAAGTGAATGGGCAAAACTATGACAGATGGAGTTGAATGTAAGAAGTGTGAAGTAATCCATGTTGGACTGAAAACAGATAGATCAGGGTTCTTTCTAGATGGTATGAAGATTCAGGTGCATAGATCTTTAAATGCCACAAAGATGTGAGAAAATAATCAAGAAAGCTAATTGAATACTGGCCTTTATATCTAAAGGACTGGCATATAAGGCAGATGTTATGCTACAGGTACACAAAAGTCTGGTTCGAACGCCACTTGGAGTACTGTAAGCAGATGGAGGCACCACACCTTAGAAGGATATGCAGGTCTTGGAGGGAGTACATGTAGGTTGATAAGAATGATGCTTGGACTTCAGAGGTTAAATTTGAGGAGAGGCTAAAAGCATTTCTGATGAAGGGTCTAGGCCCGAAACGTCAAGTTTTCCTGCTCCTATGATGCTGCTTGACCTGCTGTGTTCATCCAGCCCCATGCTTGTTATCTCGGATTCTCCAGCATCTGCAGTACCTTTTATCTCTTATTCAAATTAGGCCTGTTTTCTCTAGAATTTAGAGGGAAAGTGATCCAATCAAAGTCTTCAAGATATTAACAGGGTAGATAAACTACTGCCAGTAGTTGGGGATTCTAGAACCTCAAGGCATAGTTTAAGAATTAGGGCCAGACCATTCAAGAGAGATAGTAGGAAGCTCTTCTACACACAAAGGGTGGCAAAGGTATCTAACTCTCCCACAAGTGGCAGTGGATGCTGCATCAGTTGTTAAATTTAAATCTGACAAAGGCAGGTATATGAAGTTAGGCCACAAATCTGCTATAATCTCACTGAATGGCAGAACAGGCTCGAGGGGGTGAATGGCCTACATCTGTTTTTATAATATTCACCTTTGTTCAATGCTAAAATAGTATCATACAGGAAAGGCGGCCATTCATGCCCATGATGGCTGTCAGCAAAAGAAATGAAGCTTGTCCCATTCGCCGATATTGTATTTCTTTTATGTCAGTCTCTTTCCTCCTTATTTTCCACATTTCTTCCTTTCGGAACGTTTCGAATTCAGCCCAGTCCTCATCTGTGTTATCAACCCGATATTGCTCACACACCCACTTTTACCTGCTTTCTTTTTATTGCTATTCTATAATTTATCGTTCTCTTCCTTTTACCCAACGCCTCTGGAAGCGCTTTATTACGTTGTTTCACCTTTTAAAGCAACTTTGTAACAAGCAGGTAACAAAAGCTTTGTCAAACATCTGTGATTTAGATACGAACACCTTTTAAAAGCCATGTGCATCGGCGGTGAAAACAAAAGACTTTTAAAACAAGGGGGTTGCAAGAAAGTTAGCAACGGATTCATTCGTCAGTTATAAGTCACCAGAGTAGTTAATGATCCACCCTGAAACATATTTCGCTTATAAATTTCCTTCTGTTTCGGACAAGTTATTTCAACACGTTGCACCGTTAGACTGTATCTCTTTTTGTTGGATTTTGTGCCGGAATATCGAGCGGACCACTAACTTCTGACTTTGTTTTTGGAAAAAGGGCTGCGTATCCAATAACAACCGCGGCGCACCTTATCTATTCGCACTTGAACCTTTACAAATATCGAAGTGGGATCTTTCAGGTCATTCGCTGGCCCCGCGGATCTCTGGCGCGGCACTGGTTTCACATTCACCCTCAGCGACGCCACTCTCCTCCTTCGAAGGAGCAACGGAGATTTTCCGCGCCAATCCGAAACTGTAAAGAGGGTGGGAGAGAAAAAAAAAAGCCCATGGAGAACGACCTGGAAGAAAACGTCTACGAAACCCCCGACACGGAGCTGGAACTGGAGCTGACTTACGATCATTCCCTGCAGGGGGATGAAGGGGTGCCGTACGACGAGGTGGCCCGCTCCCCCTCGTCCTGTTCGGCTGCCTCCAGCCAGGAGAGCGCGGGGGAGCTCAGCGATCAGCAGCAGGAACACTCCGGCGACAGTGAGCCTCCCGACTGCAGCGTGTATCAAGAGGTCTTCGACACACCGGAGGAGCTGGAGGAACTGGAAGAGGTGCAGAGCGACGGCCAGAGCTCCGAGACTTACGGCACACACCTGAACGGCAGTCCGAGCCAAAGCAGTGACCATGGCCAGCCTTTCGAGATTTCTCTGTACGTTAAGGTAAGGAACCTGCAGCATTGGTAAACGTGCACGACCCCTACCATACCCTCTCAATAAACTTACAACTCCCAGACAAATAGAAGTGTTTGTTTTGAAATTGCTTTTCCTCTTCGCAACGATTCCCAGGTGAGTAAAGTAGCTGGAATTACAGATCGTTTTCTCTGAACGTTCTCGAGAAATGTAAAATTTCCTAAATGTTCTGATTTTCTTAAATTTCGAAAAGTAATTTTATACATATTGTAAACAAATAGAAGTACGAAACAGTTCAGTACAAACTTTGCAGAAAATGCAGTGGAATTCTAGCATTCTTCATGAGGGGTACAATCCAGTTGCAACAATTACTTTTTGTTCGAGGGGTTCCTTTTGTATGAAGCGTATAGTTCACCTGATTTTGTTTGTTTCCTTTATATTTTCAGGCGTTGCTCACTCCGGAGTTTAGCTGACGCCAAGAATATATTTCAGTCGCTCTAATGTACGCATGTTGTCAGCATAAAATTATCATGTCTCGAAAGCATCAAATGTCCGTGGGGTCACTCTGTTGGGTTTTAAATGTTGGCAAAAATGTGAACATAAATAAAATAAATGGTAATAGGGCAATCCCCATCGAATTTTTAAAAATTGAACCTGTTTAAGTTCTCTGTCATTTATGTTAGATCACAACACTTTTCAGATTAAAATTAACCTTAGTTTACAAAATATTAATGCACAATAAATTGTAAACTTTATTAAGTCGCTGTCATGTTACACCAACCCAGTTGGCTCTATCTAGATCTGCAGGTAATTGCAGTTGTGCTAGGCACAGAAGGGTTGGACTTGTGGTTGAGTGGATTGATTGCTGATGTAGTGCCTTTGGTACTGAATTGTTTTAGGAACCACAGAAAGGTGACAGTCAGCAGTTAAAATGATGAGAATGAAATGATATTATAGGTCACCCTAATTCAAATTTGTACACGCTAATCAGGCTATGCTGTCACTGCATATGTTGAAATATCTTTAAAGTTTTGGCAAAGATCTGTAGCACGGGTTGTGGATGAGGTTGTTGAAATATCTTTGCATTGTAAACATGAGCTTTAACTCACTGTGAGAATGTGAAGCTGTATGCAACTATGTAAAATGAAAAGTTCTATTCAACTATGCAGCACCTTTGAGTGCATCTGCCCCTCATAAGGGTTGAGTGCAAATTGCCAGAATGAACGATGTATTGAATGTTCAGGAAGTTAATCACCTTCTAAGACTATCAGTTTCTTTTAATGTACATTACTTTTGCTGAGACTGCAATTGATTTAAATTGAAACTTGTTTTTACTCCTTTTTAAAAAGGAAATTGTCAATACCTGCCAATCCGCCAGTGGTGAGCTCAGATGTGATTACGCCAATGATATCACTGACTCAGTTTCAGACAAATAATAAATAAATGTTAAACAAACTCAGAAATTGCTGGAAAAACTCAGCAGACCTGAAAAAAGCAGAGTTAATATTTCTGGTCCAAGTGACCCATCTTCAGAACTGATGGTAGCGAGGAGAAAGGGGCTTTGATGCAAAAAATAGGGTGGGAAGAGAGGTTAAGGGGTAAACAATAAAGAGAGAGAAAAACAGTTGGACAGACAAAGCAGTAGATAATGGTCAGCCTAATAGAATGAATGGGGTCTATTAATGGGGTCTGTTAATGGCTAACAATGGGTAGTGTACAATAGCAGACCATGTGATAACAAGGCCTGGTGTGTGGGAGTTTGGGTAAGGGCATGGGAGAAGGTACCTCAAGCCCTCAAATTATTGACCTCAAATATTGGCTGCAGAAGGCTGTAAAGTTCTGAAGTGGAAAATGAGGTGCTTTTCTTCCAGCTTGCGCTAAGCTTCACTGGAGCACTTCAGCAAGCTTGAGACGGAGGTTTGCTAGGGAACAGGGTGGTGTGTGGAAATGGCAGGCAACAGGAAGCTCAGGGTCTTTATTTGCAGACAGAATGTAGGCGTTTTGCGAAGTGGTCACCCAGTCTATGCTCTGTTTCCCCAATGTAGAAGAGACCACTTTGTGAGCAACGAATGCAGTAGACTATATTGAATGAAGTGCGGGTAAAGTGCTGCTTCACCAGGAAGGTTTTGGGCCCTTGGATACTGAGGAGGGTGGAAGCAAACAGGCAGGTATTACACATTCTTTGGTTGCAAGGGAAGGTGCCGTGGGACTGTGTGTGGTATAGGGATTGAAGGAAGAGTGGACTAGGGTGTGCCAGAGGGAACGTCCTTGCAGAAGGCTGACAAGGGAGGGGACTGGAATATGTGTCTAATGATGGCATCCAGCTGGAGGTGACAGAAATGGCAGCTAATAATCCTCTGGATGTGGATGCTGGTGGGCTGGTATGTGTGGACAAGGGGAGAGAAGAGAGAGGGTGAGGTTGAAGTGCAGGGGATGGGTCAGATCCAGCTGAGGTTCCTGTCAATTACAGGGAATCCTGAGTTGAGGAAGAAGGTGGACATTTCCGAGGTGTCTTTGTCGAAGTTGTCAGTCAGAACAGATGCAACGGAAACCGAGGACCTGGGAGAATGGAATAGAGTCTTTACAGGAAGCAGGGTGTGAGGATATTTAGTCCAGGTAGTAGTAGGAGTTGGTGGGCTTATAGTGCATGTTGGGGGCCAGCCTATCCCCAGAAACAGATGTCGAGGAAGGGAGAAGCCAGAGATGAACCAGATTAAGTTGAAAGCGGGGTGGAAATCGATAAACTTTTATAACTACTGAGGAGAAAGGGAAGTAACACCAATGATATTATTGATATATTGGAGAAAGAATTGTAGGTGGGGGCTGGAATAGGACTAGAACAAGGAATGTTCCACGTACCCCACGAAGAGACAGGCATAACTAGGGCCACTGCAGGTGCCCGTGGCCACTCCTTTGGCCTGAAAAAAAGTGAAAGGGGTTAAAAGAGAAATTGTGCAGAGTGAGGACGAGCTCGGCCAGGTGGAGGACGATGGTGGTGGATGGGGACTTTTCAGCCCTTTTGTTTCCAGGACAAAGCAGAGAGCCCTGAGAAGTTGCTGATGGGGAATGTTTGTGTAAAGGGATTGCCGGTTCATGGGAAAGAGGAGGCAGCTGGGGCCCACGAACTGGAAATTCTGAAACTGACGTAAAGCATCAGAGGAATTGTGGATGTAAGTGGGAAGGGACTGGACAAGGGGAGAAAAAAATTGAGTGAAGGTCAGAAGAGATGTGTTCCGTGGTGCAGGAGCAGGCAGAAATAGTGGATCTGCCCGGACAGTTCTATTTGTGGATTTTGGGATGGAGGTAGAAGTGAGCTGTGCAGGGTTGGAAGATTGAGCTTGGAGGCAGTGGTGAGGGGGAGATCACAGCATGAAATGAGGTTAGTGATCACTGTGGATGAATGGCCTGGTGCCCCATGGTGGGGTCATGGTCAAGAGGGAAATAGGAGGAGGTATCTGAGAGCTGGCACTCAGCCTCTGCAATGTAGAGGTCAGTATGTTAGCCTACAAGAGCACCACCCTTGTTGGCAGAGAGAAAAATAGTTGGGCATACAAAGAATGAACAAAGGTCAGCTTGGGAGCTTATGTGGCCGATAATCGGTAGTTTGTGGTAGCAACCCTTGTGATGACAAGACCTGGTGTGTTGGGGTTGGGGTAAAGACATGGGAGAAGGTGCTTGGGCTCTAAAATTTGTTGAATTTGATATTGAGTCCAGAAGTTTGAAGGGTTCCCAAGTGGAAAATGAGGTGTTGTTCTTCCAGCTTATGACAGACAACTGGAGGCTCAGGGTCATTTTTGCAGACAGAACATAAGTGTTCTGCAAATGTCCACCAGTATTTACTACAAGCACAACGACTCCCACAGTTACCTTGACTATAAATCCTCACACCATGCTTTCTGTAAAGATCCTGGTCCATTCTCCCAGTTCCTCCATCTCTGTCACATCTCTTCTGATGATGCCAATTTCTATAAGGGGGCCTCTGAAATGTCCACCTTCTTCCTAGAATATCTACAGTATAGAAGCAGGACATTTGGCCCATTGAGCCCACCCTGACCTCCAAAGACCATCTCAGCCAGATACACCCTCCAACTTATCCCCGTAACCCTGTATTTCCCATGGCTAATCCACCTAACCTGCACATCTTTGGACCGTAGGAGGAAACCTATGCAGACACAAGGAGAATGTGCAAACTCCACACGGTTACCCGAGGCTAAAGTCAGAAATTACACAATACCAGGTTATAATCCAACAGGTTTATTTGAAAACACAAGCTTTCAGAGCCTCAGTCCTCCTTCAGGTGTTAGTAAGAGAGGTAGTATCAGATGCAGAATTTATAAGTAAAAGATCAAGGTTCACACCATTGATGAGGATGTACTAAGCAAACTTAAGATGCTATTAGTGTCGCAGTGTGGAGCTGGAGGAACACAGCAAGTCAGGCAGCATCAGAGGAGTAGGAAAGCCGATATTTCGGGTTGGGCCATGACAGGGTTGACGGAGTCCTCAGCTGGGTCCAACGCATCTCCTACATTTTGGCCCTCACCTCCCTCTTCCCTCTCTTGACAACGATGAGATCCCCCTTCATCCTCACCTACCATCCCACCAGCAATCACATCCAAACAATCATTAACCACTAAATCCGCCACCTCCAACAGGATACCACCACCTGACACATTCCTCAACCTTCCTCAAAGACCATTATCTCTGGGACACATTGGTCCACTCCTCCTCCTCTCCTGACAGCTCCTTACCTCCCCATGGCACCTTCCTGCGCACTTGCAGAAGGTGTAATGGCTGTCCATTTGTCTCCCCCCTCCTTACGATCCAAGGCCCCAGAAACAGCTTCCAAGTGAAGCAGCTCTTTACCTACGCTTCACTCAATCTAGTCTGTTGTATTTGCTGCTCACAATGCGGTCTTCTTTACATTGGGGAGATGAAGCGCTTACTTGGCACCCACTTTGCAGAACACCTTCGTTCTGTCTGCAAAAATGACCCTGAGCTTCTGGTTGCCTGCCATTTCAACAGATCACCATGTTACTTGTCAACACTTCTGCTTTTTACATATACTTCTGAGTGCCTTTTTACATTAAAGCAGCAATATAAATGAAAGTTGTTGCAGTAAACACCAGCTGTTGGTATGGCTCTTTGCTAGGAGGAGTCAATTATCACATTTTAAATCTGTGGATATAAGTTGGTTCTTTCGGTGTTAAGAGTCATGTGTTTTCCTCCCTTTCATCTTTTCTGAAGGCTGTCACTGAATATGCAATATGCACACAAGACTTTTGTACTTTGCTGGAATTACCAGTAATCCGCATGGGAGCCTTACCAGTGAGTGACAGCCAATTATTTGAATATAATTTTCTTTTTCTCGCCCTTAATCTAAGGGTACACTTTTCAACACACGTTATTGGAAAGGTAGCAGAAGTAGGAATTAGGGCATTTTTGGTTTCCCTTCCTAGCCTGGAACATTGCAGTCCCTGGTTAATTCTTAATTGTATTACGATTTTGGTGGAAATCAGTACCCAAAACAATGTATGCCACAGCTCTCAGGGAATTCTGTTCCGTGTTCCTGCTGTTCAACAATGCATGAGATTTCTTGGAACTCTTCCATCAGCATTTGCTGGACAACCTTCCAACTCACCTTCAGCACCTCACGATGGTGAACACACTAGCTCAAGCATGATCCTTGATGTTTTCTTGCTTAATTATTCCAAAATTAGACATTTGGTATCTGAGCTCTTTGCTACTTATCCACACAATGGCAGGTTTTCTATCTGCTTGTCTCAAAGCTATTTCCAGGCTTCACCTACAACTCCATTTGATGAGAAATCACACAGACAAACCAACCAAAAAAAAATTTCCTGCGATTTGTCTCACAGCAATGTGACATCCCTGGGATATCTCCAATGTAAATTCAAACAAATTATGTCTAATTCCCAAACCTTCCATTTCTTGGAAACTGTGTGAATAATTCAAACTTCTTATCAAAACTACTGTAAATGTCTTGCCTCCGCCAATAAACAGTGACCACCAATTTATTTATTGTTTTCCAATTCTAGCTCTTACCTTATAAACTAAATGCAGGTCACCCTTTGAATTGTCATTATTTCCGGCCTGTTATTCAGCTTTTCACCAGGGATTTTCATTTACCAGACAATTTTAAAACATTTCAATGTACAAACCAAAACATCTGAAATGTGAAATTCAGACGTTTTTGCAACAATTGCTCAATGGTTATGTTGATCTACAGTGGTAATTGAATCTCTGGCTTTCTGCTCTGCATGATTCAGTTGTTGCCGTTGCGCTCAGAGTTCTCTGAATGTTGCTCATTTAAGGGACCTCCAATGATTTCCCCATGGTATTTGTTGAAGTACTCCTGCTTC
>JAHRHZ010000073.1:21742385-21777771 GCA_024137785.1 Ginglymostoma cirratum
GGTCAGTCCAGGGAGGATGGACAGGTCAAGGGGGCGGGATGAGGTTAGTAGGTAGGAGGTGGGGGTGGGGCTTGAGGTGGGAGGAGGGGATAGGTGGGAGGAAGGACAGGTTAGGGAGGCGGGGACTAGCTGGGCTGGTTTTGGGATGCGGTTGGGGGAGGGGAGATTTTGAAGCTTGTGAAGTCCACATTGATTCCATTGGGCTGCAGGGTTCCCAAGTGGAATATGAGTTGCTGTTCCTGCAACCTTCGGGTAGCATCATTGTGGCACTGCAGGAGGCCCAGGATGGACATGTCATCTGCGGAATGGGAGGGGGAGTTGAAAAGATTCACGAGTGGGAGGTGCAGTTGTTTAGTGCGAACCGAGCATAGGTGTTCTGCAAAGCGGTCCCCAGGCCTCCGCTTGGTTTCCCTGATGTAGAGGAGGCCACAACGGGAACAGCGGACACAGTATACCACATTAGCAGATGTACAGGTGAACATCTGCTTGATGTGAAAAGTCTTCTTGGGGCCTGGGATGGGGGCGAGTGGGGAGGTGTGGGGGCAGGTGTAGCACTTCCTGCGGTTGCAGGGAAAAGTGCCGGGTGTGGTGGGGCTGGAAGGGAATGTGGAGCAGACTAGGGAGTCATGGAGAGAGTGGTCCCTCCAGAAAGCAGACAAGGGTGGGGAGGGAAAAATGTCTTTGGTGGTGGGGTCGGATTGCAGATGGCGGAAGTGTCGGAGGATGATGTGTTGGATCTGGAGGTTGGTGGGGTGGTACGTGAGGACGAGGGGGATTCTGTTTTGGTTGTTATTGCGGGGACGGGGTGTGAGGGATGAGTTGTGGGAAATGCAGGAGACATGGTCGAGGGCGTTCTCAACCACTAAGGGGGGAAAGTTGCGGTCCTTGAAAAACGAGGACATCTGAAATGTACGGGAGTGGAACGCCTCATCCTGGGAGATGCGGCAGAGGTGAAGGAATTGGGAATAGGGGATGGTATTTTTGCAGGAAGGTGGGTGGGAGGAGGTGTATTTTAGGTAGCTGTGGGAGTCGGTGGGCTTGAAATGGATATCGGTTTCAAGGTGGTTGCCAGAGATGGAGACAGAGAGGACCAGGAAGGAGAGGGAGGTATTAGAGCTGGTCCAGGTGAACTTAAGGTTGGGGTGGAAGGTGCTGGTAAAGTGGATGGACTGTTCGAGCTCCTCGTGGGAGCACGAGGTGGCGCCGATACAGTCATCAATGTAACGGAGGAAGAGGTGGGGTTTGGGGCCAGTGTAGGTACGGAAGAGGGATTGTTCCACGTAACCTACAAAGAGGCAGGCATAGCTTGGGCCCATGCAGGTACCCATGTCCACCCCCTTTGTCTGTAGGAAGTGGGAGGAATCGAAAGAGAAGTTGTTGAGGGTGAGGACGAGTTTGACTAAGCGGATGAGGGTGTCAGTGGAGGGGGACTGGTCGGGCCTGCGGGACAGGAAGAAGCGGAGGGCCTTTAGGCCATCTGTATGGGGAATGCAGGTGTATAGGGACTGGACGTCCATGGTAAAGATGAGGTGTTGGGGACCGGAGAATTGGAAGTTCTGTAGGAGGTGGAGGGTGTGGGTGGTGTCATGGATGTAGGTAGGGAGCCACTCACCTTTACTGGCTCCATCCCCACCTCTTTGACTGGTCATTCTCCTCTCCGCATATCTTCTCCTCTATCCATCTTCTATCCACCTCCCCCTCTCTCTCTATTTATTTCAGAACCCCCTGCCCCTCCCTCATTTCTGAAGAAGGGTCTAGGCCCGAAACATCAGCCCTTCTGCTCCTCTGATGCTGCTTGGCCTGCTGTGTTCATCCAGCTCTACACCTTGTTATCTCTATCTCCATCAGATGAGTTTTTGCAATACTTTCTGTTTTTGTTTCTGGATAATGAAGAAGCAGAATGCAACCAAGGCAGAGCTGGGTGGTGTCAGCGTACCTGTGGATGCTTTACTGTGTGTTTGAATATGGTGTTGCCAAGGAGAAGCAGGCAGATGAGAAAGCCTTTGGGGGATTCTAGTGATTGTGGAGGTTGCGGGGAGAAGTCGCCGCTACAGATGCCCTGTTTAGGATCGAATAATTAACTCTGGAATACATCAAGAGCAGTCCATGGAGTTGAATTAAGAAGTATATGTGTTAGCAGTGGATCATGTGTAGTTGAAGGCTACAGAGAGGCAGAGGTTCAGTAATTAATGATTATTACACTCAGAACTTTGTGTTCTGTAGTCTGTTGAAGATGATTAAAAAGGGAGGTGCAGGTGAAATGGGCACATTATTGTGCTGTGGAATCTTTGAATGATAATAAAGATTTGAGATGAGATAGTAATGTAAGATAGTGGTTGAGGATGATCTTTTAGGGAGTGGGTTAGAGTATTGATTTTGGACAAGTTCTGTAGAAATGCCAAATAGAACCATCGTCTGTATTAAGGCTCCATTGAAGTTATTTTGCCCAAAATGCTGAGTATAAATTTCCAACAACACCGTTTTATAGCTGCATTTTATTACCTGGAGGCACAAATATTGACTGTGGGAATAGTTGCTTTCCCAGAACTCTTTCACCCTACAGTTTGTGCGTTTTCATAACAGCTCTATCAATGAAATTAGTATAATTTTGAAAGAAACCTTGTAGAGCACCACCTGGCTTGACTCTGGATTATGATTCACTGTTTTTAAAGTGAATGTAATGAAATAATGAGGGACAAATGCATTTTTCCCCAAAGATGGGAGTCAGCAGTAGAAGTGCAATTTAATTTTAAAAAAACCCTTGAATGTCATGTGTAAAATGGTGCCAAATAGGGAGGTGGTGACATTGTGGTAATTGTGCTAGACTAATAATTTAGGCTAATATTCTTGTGACAGGGTTTCAGATCCCACCTTGGCAGATGCTGAAATTTGAATTCAATAAAACCTGGAACTAAAAGCTAGTTTAAATATAAAGCATTGTCGATTATTATCAGGTTCACGAAGCCATTTTGGGAAGGAAATCTGCCATTCTTACCTGTTCCAGGCTGACGTTTCAGGCCTAGACCCTTCTTCAGAAATTGGGGAGGGGAAGAGGGTTCTGAAATAAATAGGGAGAGAGGGGGAGGCGGATAGAAGATGGATAGAGGACTCTTAACTGCCCTCTGAAACAGCCTAGCCACCACTCAGATGTATCAAACTATGATAAAATTGAAAGAAACCCATGGATCACAAAGTACGACCTGGTCACTGGAAATGTCTATGATAAACTCAGCCCTGTTAATCCTGCAAATGATGCATTACTAACATCTGGGACTTGTGCAAAATTTGGGAAAGCTATCCTGCCTGACGCGGTCATAAGTCATAATTGCAGAATCACAACTTACAGTGCCCCAGACACTACCATGACCATCACCATCCCAAGGTAAGTCATGACAGATTCACCAGAGGCAACTACTAAGTGGTATACACTTGACAGAGAGCTGCTCCAAGAGTCCTCAACATTGTTCCTGGATCTCATGAAAACTCATAGCATCAGGTCAAGCACGGGCAAAGAACACTCCTGTAAATAGCACTTATCACTGCCCACACCCCCTTACACACCATATACACACTTCAGCTGATGAATTTGCATTCTTCCATGTTGAAGACCACTTGAAAGGAGCACTGAAGAGCACAGAATATACTCTAGGTGTGGAACTTCAGCATTCATTGTGAAGGGTGGCTTGGCAGCATTGTTACTAACAGCTGGCCAGATTCGAGAGGATATAATTGCTAGACAGAGTCTGCAGTAGGTGTTGAGGGTACAAGGGAAAAACCTACCTAACCTCGTCCTCCCTAATCTACCAGTTGTCGATGAATCAGTCCACGATTATATTAGTAAGAATAATTACTGCACAGTCATTGTGGACATCAACATCTGTGTTCATAGAATAGAATCCCTACAGTATGGAAGCAGGCCATTCAGCCCATCGAGTCCACACCAACCCTTTGAAGAGCATCCCATCCTGACCACCTCCCCCAACCCTGTTGCTGTTACCCTGCATTTCCCATGGCTAACCCACCTAGCCTGCATATCCCTAGACACTATAGGCAATTTAGCTTGACCAATCCACTTAAACTGCACACCTTTGGACTGTAGGAAGAAACCAGATCACCCGGAGGAAAGCCCACGCAGACACGGAGAGAATGTGTGGAGTTTGAATATTCAGTCATCTGAGACCAGAAATGAGCCCAGATCCCTGATGCTGTGAGGCAGCAGTGCTAACCACTGAGCCTGAGAATCCCTTGTAGCGTGTTGTATAGCACAGTGAGTGGCTGTATCACTGTGCTAAATGACAGAGACTTTGAACAGATTGCGCAGATCAAAACCGAACATTCATGAGGCTTTGTGCCCATCAGCAGCAGCAGAATTGTATCTAACCACAATCTGTAATCTCATGAGCTGGCATTTCCCCAGTCTACCATTAACATCAAGCCAGGCAATTAACTCTTGTTGAATAAAGAGTGTGGTTGGGCATGCCAGGAGTGATACTATGGGTAGTTAAAATGGCATGTCAGTTTACTGAAGCTACAACACGAGGCTTACTTGCATGCCAGGCAATGGAAGCAGCATGCAATAGACTGAGCTAAGTGATCCCTCAACCAGCAGATCAGATCTATGTGCCAGAGAAAGAGAAGGTGCCAAAATATCCCCATCTTCAACATTGTGGGGAGACAGCACATCACTATGGAAGATAAGGTTGAAGCATTTGCATCCATCTTCACTTAGAAATACCAAGTAGACGATCCATCTTACCACCTTCTGGGGTCCACTTCCCACAGATGTAGGCATCAACCAGTTCAATTCACTTCACACGATATCAAAAAATGGTTGAAGGTACTGGATACTGTAAAAGCTATGGGCCCTGACAATGTTCTAGTTATAATACTGAAAGTGTCCTCTGGTGTTCAAAGTCACTGGGGTAGCATGCTTTAAATTCAGCCCTGCTATTCCCAGAGCCATATCGAATCTTAAAGTTGTTTTATTAAGATATGCACAGTACCCCAATTTACCTGACTTTTGACTAAGGTTAATAGAAAGCAAAGACCGGTTTCTGTACTAAACCAGAATGATTATTTATTATAAATATTTTTTGACTTTAGTTACAAGTAAACAGATATAAACCATTGGCATGTAACACTACTAACTAAAACTCTAATCCGCTTTTAAAGCCACCTTTACACCAACACATACAAACAAATAGAGATGATAGATTATTGGAGGAGGTTGGGGAAAAGAATGGAAAGTCAGTTCAGTTGTATTTTCTTCCTGATTTTGATGTTGAGATAATCATTCTTTTGCTAATCAGGTCCTTGGTGTTCTGATGGCATTCTTTTGGAAGCTTCCATTAGGTTTGTAGGGAGTGTAGAGTGACTGATTCACTTGGAAAATAATTTATCAATTCAACAGTCTCCGCTCACAGCAAATGCTGCAGGAAAGGTAACTAATTTTTTTCAAGTTTAAACTACGTATATTTTACTGCAGAGATCAGCACATCCTTTAGTGTCTTTTTCTCTTTCTGAGTCTGTCTTTTTAAGTTGTTTCCAGTTCCAACCTGCTCAGTTACCTGAGACCTAATCAACTTCACTTGTTAACAACTCCTCGTCTGATTATCTACACATTGAAGGAACCCATAGCCACAAAACAGAGTTCATAATGGACATCAAATTCCTTGCCGTGAAATTGTACAGCCATTACTCTTTCTCCTTACAGTCCATAGATTTTAAAGAGACAAAAAACAAAAAGAGATAACAAGGTGTGGGGCTGGTTGAACACAGCAGGCCAAGCAGCATCATAGGAGCAGGAAAGCTTGACGTTTTGGGCCTAGATATTTCTGATGAAGGGTCTAGGCCCGAAACGTCAAACTTTCCTGCTCCTATGATGCTGCTTGGCCTGCTGTGTTCATCCAGCTCCACACCTTGTTATCTCGGATTCTCCAGCATCTGCAATACCTATTATCTCTGAAAAAACAGAAAGACATGGTTCTTGCATCGGGCCTCTAGCTAATCTGTTTCAGTACAGTTACAATATTGACATATACCCAGCAATGTGGAAAATTCTCCTGGCCACTAAGAGCTGGACAGATCCAACCCAGCTGATGACTAACCCATCAGTCAACTCTAGATCATCAACACTGAAAGGGTATTGACAGTGCTATCAAGTGGCAAGTTTGCAAACAAATAATCTGTTCACTGATACTCAACTTGGATTCTGCCAGGACCCTTCAACTCCTCCTTTCATAATAGTCTGGGTGCACACATGCAGAAGCCCCGCCCCCACAGCCTTGTCTTATTTGCGTCTTGTCCACTTGGCTCTTCATAGAGAGGACTCAGTCTCTCTCTTTCACTCCTTTAATTTACACGCGGTTTACAACTTTTTTGCCCTTTCATTACTATTAGCAACCCCTTTACCTTTTGCACTGGAGCTTTGCACTGTCTGTTTGCTACACTACTCCTGCCTCAGTAGCATTGACATCATTGATTTCCCAATATCAATATCCTGGGGGGGTTACCATTGAACCATTGACCAGAAACAGAACAAGACCAGTCATATAAATACTCTGGCTACAAGTGCAGGTCACAGGCTCAGAACTCTGTGGTGAATAACTTGCCTCTTGTCTCACCAATGCCTGTCCAGCATTTAGAAGACATTAAATAGGAGTATAGTGAAAAACTTCCCACTTGGTTGAGTGCATTTCACACAACACTTCCACCTCAGCATTACTCAGGACAAAGCTGCCTGCTTGATTGACACCAAATCCACCACTTCACCACTCACTCCCTTCATCACAATACACACTGCTACCATTGTACAGTCTACAGGATGCACTGCAGTTATGTGCAAGTCATCTTAGACTGCACCTTCCACCCCTCAACCTTCTAGCACCAGGAAGGACAAGGGTGGTAGATGCATGGGAACACTAGTACTTCAAGTTCCCTTCCAAGCCCAATACTATCCTGACTGGAAATTTTATCGTCATTCCTTTTATTGTTACTAGATCAAAGTCCTGGAACTCTCATTCTAACAGCAATACGGGCATCCCTGTACCTTGGAGACTGCAGCATTTCAAATAGCAATTCACTGCCACCTTTCTTAGGGCAGTTATGGATGGGTAATAAATGCTGGTCATCCACCAATGCACACATTTCCTTGCAATTTTTTTAACAAAGAGATGGACTGAGTGGCAGAGTTGTTGAGTTCACTGTACGGATAAATTGTTATGGGACTTGGAACCATTCAAAATAGCTTTCAAACTTGCCACCTGCACAGTCATTTGGGGATCAGTGATGATTGGAAACAGAATCTGGAAAACCTCAGCAGGTTTGACAGTATCTTTGGAAAGCATCCGCAGTTCTTTGTTATAATGTTTAATGACAATTGGAAATATGTCCAAATTTTGTTCATCTAAGTTAACGGGATGAAAGCTGAATATTCCACTGTGGGTGGGTGAATTGTAACATGAGGCCATCCCAAGATGGCATTTTTGAAAATTACTGTCTATTTTTGGTCCGCAAGGTAGACCACAAGAGGAGGATTATTCTGTGCAATGCTGTAATTAATTATCAAACAGAACCATCCTCTGACTCTCTCTGATCATGATGGATGATCTATTCTATAAGGCTAGGGGTGTTCAGGACAGTCTTATATTTAATACTTTGGGTGACATCCTTCTGTCTGTTAGTTTGAAAGAAATGTTTACTGAATTTTGTTTTGTTCCACTGTGATTTCCGTTGCCACCTTTTCTCTCAGGTACCAGAGGACTGTTAATACAGAGATATGCTACCTTTGTGACAGGAGACTGGACAAGACAGGAAGGGAGAAAGCCAAGTGGATATTTAACACCAGAGCAGAAAAATAATGGCTCGCATTATATTATGCCATAATCTTTTTTCCTCTGAATTGACCCATGTGTATTTTAGATTTCCTTGCTCTGAGCTGTAAACTCTGTGTGGCAAGACACAATTAGCTACAAACAGGCAAAGTTCATTAGTTGTACTTCGTACAGTGCCTAAAGCTGCCTTCAAAACTAACAATTAAATAGCTTGTAGGAGGTCAGAATTTGAGAAAAATGGATATCAAAGTTCAACTCTAGATTGCAAGCTCAGGATATTCTTTATTCACATACTGTCCAAAGAACTAAGATTGACATGAATCTTAATTCTGCTTTAAACCTGTACTGATGTAATGAGGACAGGTGGCACCTTGAACATGTTCTTCCCGTCAGAGCTTGCGTTTTATTACCTGAGAATTGCCTGTTTACCTTGAAATGTGACTAGTGCAGCTCAAATGGTGCATTTATTGTGTGCTATAACAAGTGTACCCACCCATCAAAACGTTGTTATTGTTCATTTTAATTGTTAAAGGACTTAATCTACATTTATCCTGTGAACAATATATTGTTTTGATGTCCTCATTCAATTAAGTTATTTTAAAAATTATGTCTGATTATTGTAAATGCTACATGGAATAGGATCCCTGGTAAGGATGAAATCTGACTGCTGATATGCTCAGGGATCTTCTATTATGCTGCCGTATAACAAACACACTGTTTGCTTGTTTGCTTCAGTAAAATATCAGAGTAGTACACAAAATGCCTCTAATCTCACTGTGTAGTCTTATGGAATAGCCAAGATATTTCAACAGATAAATGGTGCAACATTCCAGTTAATTAAATACGACATTGAACAAAATCTGGGATTGTCATCTGCCAAGTCATGCCAAGATTAGTGTGTGGTGAAGACAGGAAGTAAACAACATGTGTTTCTAAGGGTCTTGACCCGAAACATCAACTTTCCTGCTCCTCTGATGCTGCCTGGCCTGCTGTGTTCCTTCAGCTCCGCACTGTTGTCCACATTTCTAAATAGTGCTTTACCGTTTCAAGCAAACATTTTGTGTGATATATTTCAAATGTGATTGATTAGTTTGAAATGCAATCTGTTTTCATACAGAGAGTATCTGCATTTTAACCAAAAAAACTACTGTAAAAGCCTATCTGGAAAGCACAGGTTAATGATTTATTTTTACTGAGGTTATTTTGTGTATCCCTTAGCAGTGTAGTGTTCACTTTAATTATATAGAGATGCTTACTGTGGTTGCACGTGGAGAGATTGGTGATAAAATGTTAGGATTATTCCCACAAGTTGGATTACATAGATATGCCAAACTGCTCCAGGTGGATGTTGTTTTATTGGTTGTAAATCGTGTAATACTATAAGTGCCAATATGTGAACTGGCTTTTGCAAAACTTCTTGATTATATTTTAAAGAAAAAAGAAAACTTGAAGTTGTTTGATACACCATAATTCAGGCTAATTACTCACTCAGAAATATTTACTTCGATTATCTGTATTCTGTGTTGTGGAATAGTCTCCATAAAATTCCCTCTTGCCCTATCCCTCCATGTTCCATTAGAACCCAATTATTTGATCAACCATCTCAATATTTTCTTCTTTTGGCACAAACTGATTTCTGCCTAATGAAGTTTCAGTGAAACAGTTCTTCATATCTTGACGGTCAAGGACCAAACCCCATTTGAAACACGTTATTATGTGTTTGTGTAAAGCTCCACTTTTAAATATTATGAAGTAAACCATGAAATTTGCATACAACAAAAGCATTATGTTTTGGGAATAAAGTCTGAATAATCTTATTGAAGTCTGGGCCAAAATTTTCCAATTAAATCATTTGATTTAAACATGTTAATAAGAACAGCTTATATTCATGTGCCATTTTAACATATTGAAATATCCTAAGAAGCTTCATAGGACACTTTTTTGTCAGTATCGCACCAAGACTAATATGATATACTGGGTCAGATAGGTAGGTTTTATGGAGTATCTTAAAGGAGGACAATAACTCTGAGAAAGCAAGTCAAGAAGGTGTAGGGAGGGAACTGTGGATAAACTGTTATAGGAACTGTTATAGGATGAAGAATTATAGGAATTGTTAAAGGCTAGTGGGCCAGTACAAAAATATAATTTAAAAAGCTGATGGAAAATTACCTTTCCAGCCCATTGAGTGAAAGATATGTTATAGTGTTGTTTTTCTCTGCACTGCTCCTGCAATGTTTTATTTTGGCACTCAGAATGGGCAAAATTATATTTATTTCATTTTAGAAAATTAGGGAGAGGACTAAATCACATGTTTAATATACTTTAATGGGGAGAGAGAGAGAGAGAGAGAATTTATTTCACCTAGTGAGATGGTCCAGAACAAATGAAAGATAATAAATTAGAGCTAGGCTATTCAGAGGTGTTGTCAGAAATGGGCTGGAGCAATTCCGTTGTGAAGAGAAACTAGATGGGCTGGGATAGTTTTTCTAAGAGCAGAGAAGGTTGACTGAAGATTAGACTAAGACCTGAAATGAAGTCATGGCTTCTTGGAATTGGCACATTTAGGTCGCTGTTCCAAAAAGACTTTGACCCTTTTCTTTAAAAAAAATCCTCCACAGCACTAACCCGTATCTGTATGCCTTGCTTTTGAAAACGATCCAAATTCTAAAAATGATGATACATTGCACCGTCAGAATGTGCCACAGCAGAGCTAACAAATAAAACATTGTTTCTTAACCAAAAAGGTTTTTTAAAAAAAGCCAGAAAGGGGTAAAGGACAAGGCCAAGAGTCCTGATCACCTCAAGAGGCGGTGGTGACTGGAGCCCAGCTAAGGTTTAACTAACATTGACCGTGACTTGCCTCTGGTCCGGCACATACCAAGCTGGCATTGGCAAAATTCATTTAAGTGGTGGTCAGAGTGAATTGCCTTCCTGCTTTGATTTTCTTCCTCCTCCAAGCCTGTTTTGAGTTGAGGTGAGTGTGACAGCCCTTGACAGCAAGGCTGCAGTCAACTGAGTGTGGTATCATGGAGTCCTAGCAAAGCTGGAATCAGTGGGTATCGGGAGCAAACTCACTGCTGGTTGGAATCAGACCTGGCAAATATGACGATGGTCGTGCTTGTTGGAGGTCAGTCGTCTCAGCTCAGTTCCAGGACACCTTTGCCGGATTTCTTCAGGTTGGAGTCCTAGGAGCAACCATCGTCAGCTGCTTCATCAATGACATTCCCTCCACGATCAGGTCAGAAGTCAGGATATCTGCCAATGACTGCACAATATTCAACACCACTGTCAACTCCTCAGACACTGAAACAGCCCATGTTCAAATGCAACAAGAGATCTGCACAATATCCAGGCTTGGGCTGACAAGTGGCAAGTAACATTTATGCCACACAAATGCCAGGCTATGACCGTAACCAATAAGACACAATCTAACCACCACCCCTTGACAATCAACGGTGTTACCATCACTGAATCCCCCAATATCAACATCCTGGGGGTTATCATTGACCAGAAACTCTACTGGACTCGCCACATGAACACAGTTACACATGAACACACAAGAGCAGGTTAGAGATAAAATTGGATGAAATTATGGTTGTGCTCCCTGAAAGGGGTACTTTCAGGCCAGTAAATCATAACATTAATAATTTAATCCTATCTCCTCAGTCAAAACCAAGTCTCATCCAATGTGTTATCTGGTTGGTGCTGTAACATGCTGGTCTAAGAAATTATCCTGGAAACATTAAGTGAATTCCTAGTGTGGAAATATCAAAGATGATAATAGAGAGAGAGAGAGAGAGACTGCGACTCATACGGTGCAGAAACAAATCCTTCAGTCCAACTTGTCCATGACAACCAGATATCCTAAATTAATCTAATTCATTTACCAGCATTTGGTCCATACACCTCCAAACCCTTCCTATTCATCTACCCATCTCGATGCCTTTTAAATGTTGTAATTGTACCCGCCTCCACCGCTTCCTCTGGCAGTTCATTCCTTACATGCACCACCCTCTGCATGAAAAAGCTGCCCCTCTGGTCCTTTTTAAATCTTTCCCCTCTCACCTTAAATCTATGCCCTCTAGTTTTGGACTCCTCACTCTGGGGAAAAGACTTTGGCTATTTACCCTATCCAAGCCCCTTATTATCTTATAATCTTGTATAAGCTCACCGTTCAGAACCCCCATGCTCCAGGGAAAATAGCCCAAGGCTATTCATCCTCTCAAACCCACTAATCCCAGTAATAATTTTGTAAATTTTTTTGTAACCTCTGAAGTTTAACAACATCCTTGCTGTAGCAGGGCAACCAGAATTGTATGCAGTATTCCAAAGTGGTCTCACCGATGTCCTGTACAACCACACCAATATATCCCAACTTCCATACTCAATGTTATATTCAACTAAAGCAAGCATGCCAAACACCTTTTTCACCACCCTGTCTACCTGCAACTTCACTTTCAAGGAATTATGCACCAGCAGCCCTAGGTCTCTTTGTTCGGTAATGCACCACAGGACCCTACAATTAAGCATGTATATCCTGCTCTAGTCTGCCTTACCAAAATGCCACACCTTGTTTATCTAAATTAATCTCCATCTGCCACTCATCTGGCCATTGGCCCATCTGATCAAGGTCCCGTTGTACTCTGAGGCTACCCTTTTCACTGTCCACTACACCACCTACTTTGGTGTCAGCTGCCAATTTACTTATCATATCTCATATTCACATCCAAATCATAAATGATGAAAAGCGGTGGACGCTGCACTGATCATTATGGTACATCACTGGTCACAGGCCTGCTGTCCAAAAAACAACCCTCCACCACCACCCTCTGAATCTTACCTTCAAGCCAAATTTGTGTCCAATTGGCTAGCTCCTTCTCGATCCCATGTGGTCTAACCTTACTAAGGAGTCTACAACGCGGAACATTGTTGAATGCTTTGCTGAAGCCCCTAAGACAAAGTCTGCTGTTGTGTCTTCATCAGCCTTCTTTGTCACCTCTTCAAAAAAAGTCAATCAACTTAGTGAGACACGATTTTAAACTCACAAAGCTTCGCTGAGTATCCCTAATCAGTACTTGCCTTTCTAAATCTATATAAATTCTGTCCCTCAGAAACTGCCCCCCATAACCTAACTACCACTGATGGTAGGGAAACACGAGGTGATGGGAAGAAGGGAACTATTGATGTTTACCACAACCTCCACTCAGACTGTGACTGGCAACTGTTGATTTACCACTGTATTTCTCACAATCCATTAGCTAATATATTGAGGCTGAGAGGGGGTACTAAATAAAATGCCTCCCAAAATGAAAGTAATAAGAAAGGGTAGAGAGAGACAGGGGAGGGAGAGAGAGAGTGGGGAGGGAGGGAGAGGAGAGAGAGAGAGAAGCTGAAGGTGGAAAGGGTCGAGAACAGTGAAGAACCATAACAGTTAAGAAAAAGTTCATGTTTGCTAGTAATGTAGTGTGAACTTCATATAAGTGTCACAAGGAGTACGTGTAATATTATGTCAAATTGTGTTGATTACACTCCTGGTGTGAATTGTATCTTCTGACTCACTGTGGGCAATACCTTTAAAATCTATTTGCAGTTTTTATAGAACAGCAGAAGGTTCAGGGACTGTAAATGTTGACATGATCACGTTGTATCTTACAAAGTGGATTTAAACATAAGATTGTTAAGATTTATTAGTTGCTATGGTACATAAAATGCATCTATCAATCATGCAAGTATTTCTAGACAGATGAAACAATAAGGGAATTTTCTTCTCTTTTACATGCTAGGCTGCACCAGTATTGGTACTTGTAATCCGTTGTGGCTCCAGAGAAGTCAGAAATATGTTCTGACTGTAGTAATAAAAAATGTGTTTGGTACATTCTTATTTTTTGTTGTTTTATTCACGATATTGATACAATGTCAGAATCAGAAATGTATTGTAAAGGTAGATCACATGGGCTGAAGCAAATATTGATATTCGTTATTTTACTGACGAAACTGTAGTTGAGTTTACTGTGATTTAAAATCATAGAATCCCTACAGTGTGGAAACAGGCCCTTCAGCCCAACAAGTCCACACTGACCCTCCGAGCATCCCCCCCACCCACCTCCACCCCCAATTGCGCATCCCTGAACACTGTGGGCAATTTAGCATGGCCAATCCACCTACCCTGCACATCTTCAGACGGTGGAAGGAAACTGGAGCTCCTGGAGGAAACCCACGCAGAGAATGTGCAAACTCCACACAGATAGCCGCCTGAGGGTGGAATTGAACCCGGTCCCTGGAGATGTGAGGGAGCAGTGCTAACTACTGAGCCACTATGCCACATTTAACAAATGGAAATGCCAGAAATCTTCTGTAAAATTTAACTAAAGCTTCAGTGGCAGAAATAAACTGTACTGCAATATAAGTTGGTGCATTTTCGATAACCTTGAGGGCAAAACAGATGTACAGTGAAATTTCATTATTCTGAAATCATTTTTAGCTACCCATCGATTCTTTTATAAACAAAATTAAATGGTATGTTCTTCACACCTTGGTGCAGACTATTTCCATGTCTGACACCCAAGATAGATCAATGATGCAGGAAGCTGTGTTGTGGAAAAATAGAACACAAAAACAAACAGTGAGAAAGAAACACCATGATCACTGGCATAAAATTGAGAAATGCTGTCTCCCCTTGAATAGCATCAAACTGTGTGAAGGGAAGAATTTGCTTTGAAGCATACAGGAAACAGTCTGGTTCTTGCCCCAGCGATCCAGTATAGTTGAACTTTTGTTTTAGTGTTTTAGGACACTAGACAGCAATTTCAGGCCTGTTTAGTTAAATGTTGCTGAAATATTATTGTTTATCAGCAGCTATGTGAGTACACTTAATGGTTAAAGGTCCATTAAAAGAACCATGCAAAACACAAGTCAAAAAAATGAAAGTATCTTCAAATTTACAATTTTAATTCTGTTATTAGCTTATGGTTCAACTTATTTATTACATAGTGATATGAAACAATGTTCATCAATTCAACGTGTAAGATTTTCATTTGCAAGTCATATGAGGCAATCACTTGTATCAAAAACAAGATGAGAAACTGTAATTGTTACATGGTTGGTAGGATTTGAGAACATTGGGATTTTCTTCTTTTATGTATCCTTTCTTATCCTTTCATTCCTACTGTTTTAATAGAGTTTTCACTGTTGCTGTGGTTGCTTGAATATCTTCACCTTACAGCTTTTGTGTACTTTCTGTTGCCAGTTTGGATGTCCTGGGTTTAACCTACATAGGCGAGATGGAAATTCATGCAAAGTTGGTAAATCTGATCAAACAAGTGTGCTTTCACTATTTAATGATTACAGTTTTCTTTATCATGATTATGGGACGGTGTAGAATTTGTGTATTTATTACTGAGTTGTAATCATCCATATAGATATAAATGATAAGTTGTAATGTGGCACGGTAGGGCTCCCATTCATGCTCAGGTGGCAGAATGTTCCTAGAATCAGTTCTACTACAATTGTGCACGTTTAATCTCCCACACTTGACAAAGTCAATAACAATATGATGAGAAGTCCACATTATAGATACCTTTTGCCCATATGAAGTTATCAGCTGCCATGAAGATGGCTTTATTTAATTCTTTCATGGAATGTGGATGTCACTGGCTAGGCAAGCATTCATTGCCTATCGCAAACTGTCCTGGATAATCTGTTGGTGAGCTGTTGTCTTGATCTGCAACAGTCATTGCAATCCTGTTGGAAAAGAATATTCAGGATTTTGACTCCGAAACGTGAAGGACTGGTGGCACAGTTTCAAGTCAGGACAGTTTTTGGCTTGAGAGATGTTTGATGTCTTGGTGTTCTCATGCATCTGCTGCACTTGTCTTTCTACATTGTGGAGGTCACTGTTTTGGAAGGTGCTGTCAAAGCAGACTTGGTGCTTTACAGCAGTGCATTTTGTAGACTGTACACACTGCTGCTACAGTGCGTCAGTGGTGGAGGGAGTAAATGTTGAAGACAATGCATGAGTGCCACTCAAATAGGTCACTTTATCCAGGATGGTGTCACGTTTCTTGAATATTGTTGAAGCTATGCTCATCCAGGCAAGCATGGAGTATTCCATCACATTGAATCCTGATTTGTGCCTGGAGTTGGACAGCCTTTGAGTAATCTGGAGGATTTTACTAAGTTACTTAACTCCGAGTTCCTAGCTTCTGACCTACTAATGCACCCATATATTTATGTGGCTGGTCTAGTTCAGCTTCTAGCCAAGGTAACTGCCAGGATGTTGCCTGTGGGTAACTCATTGGTAACCATGCTATTGAATGTCAAGGCATTGTTATGCCGAGATCCTGGGTGAGCTTTCCCAATTTGTTCCGGTTCCAGATGGAACCCCTGAAATCATTTAGTTCCTGCTGAAGGGTGAACTGGCTCCCCTTCTTTATTCACCTGTTCCCTTCTGGTTCATTGGAAGAAGGTGAATTTAAAATCCCTTCCTTTCTACCCCTCCCAAAAGAACTTGTGTTTCAAAATAATTGATAAATAAACACAAGAAGAATTAGAGTGGTAGACGTATTGAAAGACCTTGGAATGCATTCCCTTGTGTCCCTGAAGGTAGTAGGATGGATAGAAAAGGTGGTAAAGAAGGCATAAGGGTGCTTTCCTTCATTAGGAGAGGTACTGAATTGAAATTCAGGGAAGTAGTGTTGGGACGATGTAAGATACAAGTTCGGCCACAGTTGATTTCTTGTGTACGTTTGTTACCATATAACAGGAGAGACATAATTTCTGTAGAGAGAGTACAGAGGAGATTTAAATGAATACTACCATAGCTTGAAAATTGCACTATGGGGAAAAGATTGCATGGGCTGGAGTTGTTTTTCTTGGGACTGAGGAGGTTGTGGGCTGACTTGTTTGCGATATACATAATGAAGAGCTGGGATAGACCAGCCCAGAAAGACCAGATTTTCCCTTGTGGCCATGGGTCACCAGACCCAAAACGTTAACTCTGTTTTTGCCTTCACAGATGCTGCCAGACCTGCTGAGCTTTTCCAGCAACTTTGTTTTTGTTTGTAATTTACATCTCCACAGATTAACAGTAGGCACAGCAGAAGGGAGGAAAAACGTTTTGACCCAGGTGGTGTTGGTGGGTGTTTGGACTTTGCTATCTAGTTTGCTAGTTGAGACAGAAACCCTTAAACACATTTAAAAGGAACTTAGATCTGCGTCTGAAGTGCTGTAAATTACAAGGCTATGGACCAGGCACTGGTGAGTGGGATTAGAACAGGTGGCTAGTTTATTCAGCTGGCATTTGTATGATGTGCTGAATGGCCTTCCTGTGCTGTAACTTTCCTGTGATCCTACAATAACATGGATTAACATGTTCAAGCAGTCAAGGCTGGGAATGAGTCCAGAGTTGCTTAGACATCAGTTTCAGAAGCAGAAGCCTGTGAGCTGTCAGAGGGAAGATAGTCTACAAGGCTGTTGGAAATATGAGCTTAGAGAACCAATGTGGAATACTGAGTTGGTTTACATTTGTTTCAAGGATCTCAGGGAGGCCCTTGGTTGAACATTAACTGGAAAAAATAGACTCTAGTAAATGTGCAGAAATGTTCCAAAAGGAAACTGATTACAGAAGCTTTAGTGTGGACAGAAGGGTAACTTCTGAGGTTTGAGTGACTGTAAGGATATTTCTGGGCTAAAAGGAATGAATCTTTTGATTTTTATTTTTGCAGTGAGAACTCTCCAACAGGTTCTTGTTTGTTTGTTTGTTTTGTTTATTTGTTTGTTTAACATACATTTGTCTTATTTTGTTGAAAGTACATTGGCAGATTCTTGTGACTAACCTCCACGGATACCAAAAGGAAGATAAAACTTATGACCTATCAAGCCAGGTTCCATCCAGGGATCCTGCTTGTCCACTATTGTCATTTAGCTGAGTTCATAAAATCTGACAGTTTTATGTGGCATGAATCATATCTGTGTGACACTAATTCTTTAAATTTTATTGTACTCCTCTCCTGCAGTTTTTCCTCTAGCAGTGCTTCAACAACACATTTTTCTGCCTAACGAAACAGGCAGGTGATCTGATTTCAGGTGTCCACCGGTGTCAATATTAGAGCTTTATAAATGTCAAATCTCTGACTCCATGATTTTTTTTTCTTCCTGATGTGCATGGAATAGAGATGAGGTTCATGGTCACTGTACATCAGCTAGTGTAGTGCTTTGCAGAACATGTATTAATGAACACTGAAGCTGTAGTTCATTTTGCTGTGATAGATTTGATCATCAGATGTTTGGTACAGATATGGGTGAATTAATCCAATGTAATTTGAAAGTGGAATATACGGGATATTGATCACAGAGGTAATTATGTATTTTTCTATACGCTGAGTGTCAAAAGATTAATCAAGAAGCACAATGCAAAGATAACCTTAACATTACAGTCTAAATTTACTGGCTTCATGCTGATCACTAGAAGTAGTTTTCTGCATATATTTATCCTACATTGGACTCAGGAAGACCTGAATACATCTGCAAAGTCAAACACTTCCATACACTTGTGTGGTTAAAGGTGCTTATAAATGCAAATTCTTATCAATTAAACACAGTTATTGGAAAGATAACATTCTTACTTACACCTTGAATAAATCTTTCTTCTGCAACTTTCAACCTTGGTGCTGTTCTGTACCATGGACCTTATCTCTCTCCACTGATGTTTTGCAAGAAAAGAAAAAGCAGTTGTAACCTTGTGCTGAATTAGAACTGTAAACCGTGCAAGATGTGGTGAAGTGTGCATTTGTAATTAGAATCTGAGCCATTAGCTATATTAATACTGTTATAGAGGTTCAACAGAATTGATTGATCCAAGAGTTTTCTTTCTGAAGAATTATGTGAATAATAACATTGAATCCTTTATTGTACATGGGCAGACTAACACGTACTTACTCAGCATTGACTAATAGATCTTACTTTTTTTTTGTTAATTATAGATTGTGTGTTTAGACTGATCACTCTTCCATCAGGTAAACTAATGAAATATTTCATTTTTGTCTATAAGAAATTTAAGTGGAACTTGATGCTATTTCCGTCTTTCTGGTGAAGTTGTGCTGTTCTTGGCAGCTTAGTAAATGAAGCTTTTTATAGAACCACTCCACTGTCAAATCAGGCTTGTGCAATTAGTAATGGTCACCTGTTTAGTGACTACATTGAGAAGTAAAAGAACATTTGTTGCTATTGCTACGGAAAGCTGAAATATGTCAGATCACTGATTAATCCAAGTTGCTTTTGAAAAGCTTTATGGTTTTCCACTGATTAACAGAGCTGAAGAAAAATTTGTAGTATTTTGGGGAAGTACATGTGTACCGCGATGTTCCTTAGTGCAACTGTTAAATTGGCAATTGTTGGCTTTGAGCCAACCATACTGCACCACCCACACAATAATTCCAGCTAATCTTCTGTGTCAACCTAATAGAAATAGCTTTGATAGATTTACAGCACGTTGCTCTGTGCTCAGAAACCAAACTTGGAGAATGGGCAGAATCAAGAATTACTATCTGCCACTGATCCCTATAAAGTAGAAGTATAAACAGATTGACTTGTTTCCAAGAAGATGACAGCATCCAAGTACTTGACAAATTCTGCAATTGTAGAAAACAATGAGAGTGATCAATACAGATTTTTCATTGATATAATTATACAGTCATAGAGTGATAGAGTCATAAAGCATGGAAACAAACCCTTCGGTCCAACTCATCCATGCCGACCAGATTTCACAAACTAACCTAATCCCATTTGCCTGCATTTGGCCTGTATCCCTCTAAACTTTTCAATTTCAGGTGCCTGTCCAAATGTCTTTCAAATGCTGTTGTAACTGTACCTGAATTTACCACTTCCTCTGGCAGTTCATTCCACATACACACCACCCTGGGTGAAAAAGATGCCCCTCAGGTCCCTTTTTAAACCCTCTCACCATAAACCTACACCCTGTAGTTTTGATTTGCACTACTCTAGGGAAAAATTGCTATTCACCTTATCTATGCCCATCATGATTTTATAAACCTCTATGAAGCAACCCCTCAACCTCCTATGCTCCAGTGAACAAAGTCCCAGCCTATCCAGACTCTCTTTATTACTCAAACCTGCCAGTCTTAGTAACATTCTTGTAAATTTTTTCTGCATCCTTTCCAATTTAATAATATCTTCCCTATAGCAACCAAAATTGCATGCAGTATTCCAAAAGTGGCCTCCCTAACATCCTGTACAGCTGCAACATGACATCCCAAATCCTATACTTAGTGCTCTGAACGGTGAAGGCAAGTGTGCCAAACATCACCTTCACCTTCATCATCCTGCCTATCTGGGACACCCCTTTTCAAGGAATTGCATACCTGCACCCCTCGATCTCTCTGTTTGACAACACTCCCTGGGGCCCTATCATTAACGGGTGTAAGTCCTACCCTGGTTCAACTTACCAAAATGCAACACCTTGTATTTATTTAAATTAAAGTCCATCTGCCATCCCTTGGCTGTTTGGTCCAGCTGGTCAAGATCCTGTTGTGCTCTTAGTTAACTTTCTTCACTGTCCACTACACCAGCAATTTTGGTGTCATTTGCAAGCTTGCTAATCATGCTTCCTGTTTTCTCATCCAAATCATTTATACAAAATGACAAACAACAAGCAGACCCAGCAGAGATCCCTGCAGAACACAGCTAGTCACAGGCTTCCAGTCAGAAAAACAACCCTCTACTACCACCTACTGTCAAGCCAATTTTGCATCCAATTGGCTAGCTCTCCCTTGATCTCAAGTGATCTAACTTTACTTATCAGTCTATCATGTGGAACCTTGTCAAAGACCTTACTAATGTCCATGTAGACAACGTCTACCAATGTGCCCTCATCTGTCTTTTTGGTCATGTCTACAAAAAAACAGAATCAAGTTTGTGAGACACGATTTACCATGTACAAAGCCATGCTGACTATCCCTAGTCAGTCCTTGCCTCTCCAAATACCTATAAATCCTGTCTCAGAATCCCCTCCAATAATTAGTCTAAAAGCAAAACACTGTAGATACTGGAAACCTGAAATAAAAACAGAAAATGCTCAAAATACTGAACAGATTTGGCAACACCTCTTGGAGAGAGGAAAATCAATTAATATTTTATGCTGGTGACTATTGGTCAGAATTGAGCAAGATTACAAATGTCACAGATTTTGAGCACATGAAAGGGAGGAGGGTGTGAAAAACAGCAAAAAGGGGATTTGTGGTATAGTAGAGGGCAGAAGAGACTAAATAACTAAAGCTTTCATCGTGCACACAAATGGGATGATAATAGGACAAATGAAGAATTGTTTCTAAATGAGTTGTTAAGCGCAAGACAACATCTCTCTGAATGCAAAGCAATTCTATTCAGAAGGAAATAAGAAAAAGAAAACCAACAAAAGAAAAGGAACGAGATTATGAATTAAGATTGTTGCATCCAGAAATCTATAATGTGTTCATTTGAAAGAAGAGGTGGTGTACATGAAGCTTGTAATGCACTCAATTGAAACACTAACAAGCCAAGGACCAAGAGGTTGGAGTGGAATTAAGGCAGAAAACTAAAAATAATTGCCTGGAAGATCAGGGTCACTTTGTGGAATGTACACAGATATTCTACAAAGTGAAGGAAATCACTCCATGTGCAGACAGTATTGTGTACGAAGGTGAAATAAGTACAAGTAATTTGCTGCTTGTAAATCAGTAGTATCCTTATTGACATAATTGGCATTCCACTTTGCTTTGAACTTATTCCTTAGCTTCAGATTTCATTTGAAGTTGCATAATCAAAATCAAAGTTTCAGTACCTTAAGTTAGTATTATATTTAACTTATTTCCTGAATTACTTACTTATTTTAGATGAACTCCACTATGGCATTTCTGAAGTAGTGTTGTGAAGCAGAATTAAGCCTTAAACCGTTAAGGTGCCTGCAGTTTCCCACACCATCTGTAACATCACATTACCATACCAACAGAGAAGAGCATTTCTGCAGAGGCCACTAGGACTGGCAGAAAATGTCACTCTGATTTGAACTTATTAAATCAGTGCCATTTTTAATCTTGTTGAGATATGTTTTTGATCTTTTAAAAAAACTAATGCTTGTTCCACATTAGCCAATTTTTAAAAGTCTAAAAATTTATTTTGACAAAAGGTAAATGATCAAGCATAAAAATAAAGAACTGTGGATGCTAAAGATCGGAAACAAAAACAGAAACTGCTGGGGAATTTTGGATCTGGAAACATTTGTGAAAAGAAACCAGAGTTAATAGTTGAGACCAGTGACACTTTTCTAGAACTGGTAGTATCTTGGAAAAGGAGATATTTATGCTGATGACAGGTGATTTGGGTGATGCGGGTAAAGGAGTGAGCAGATGTGTGAAAATGGAACCCAGAGAAAGAGAGAGAGAGAGATAGGCAAAGTGATGGTTGATAGTAGGCAGGGGGAGGAAAAACTGATGATAGGGCCAATGAGTAGGTGAAAATAGGTTGGCTGTGCTGAAAGCAGCCTATGTCATGACGGGGCCTACAGTGTAGGAGTGGTAAAGGATATGGAAGGTGGTGTTCAGGCTCTCAAATTTATTGAGCTGTATATGAGTCCTGAAGGTTGCAGATTCCCCAAGTGGAAAATGAGGTGTTGTTCTTTCCAGCTTGCACTGATCCTCACTGGAGCACTGCAGCAGGCCTGAGACAGAGGTGTTAGACAGGAAACATGTGGTGTGTTGAACTGTCATGCAACTGGACGCTCAGGGTCACTTCTACGCAATTCATCTGTTTGGCTTGACACAACAGTGCTTTAATTTTGTGAATTTTATGGTTTCTAAAATCTAACGGTTGCAACTGTGCTCTGTTCTTGTGCTGGTGTAACTATAACGTTTCCCCGTTTCCTTGGTTTGTAGAATGACTCACATTTGGCAATTTACTCCCTTTTATGGCAACTACCTTTTGATCATTTCACTGTACTGTTTGGCATAATATCAGAGAACATAGCTGATATGTTTGTTATTTGAAGAACAATAGTATTGCATGTCTGTACAAGCCTGACCCTCATTCTTCCTTCCAGAATACCATTTTATAGTACAAGTACACCTATGAATGAGATTTTAAGAATATAAATACAGCTTGCTTTTACTCACATGCTTCTTCAGAGATTAACTAGAATGAAAATCTAGCAAATTTTGACATATTTGGAAAGTAAATCTTGTCTAATACACAAGACTGGTAGCACAGAACACAATTCCTCAATGAATAGCCAAAGCAATGCCAAAACTTGTGCATTTTGTTCATAATTTGCAATTTCCTTCTCAATTAAATTGAAACCATATTATAATTTAAAGATGAATTAACAAGATGACATTTGATGTAACTGTTAATAACTGAAGATACAGTAAATTATGGCATTGTTGCTTTATTTTTAATGAAGTTTTATTTTAATTGATCCATTTCCTCCATGTGTTGCTGCCTGCATCTCATTCTCTTTCACTCTCTTACACTCTCTCTCCTACGTTTTCAACATTCCCTACATACAATATGCACCCGAGGGGTCGGGAAGCTGATGGGCAGTCAGGCTTCCTTCAGTTGAAAGAATACATTCCCTAGTTGGTCAATTTTGTACATTTGATCACTGTTTCAATAAAACGGGTGTTATTGCTTGTCCCTGGGAAAGGTCTCCAATTCATTATGGTTTCAAATGGTATACCAGAAATTGGTAAGCTCCCCGGTGAGGAAGGATGAGCTCCTTCTTTGTTTACCTTCTCACTCGGTTGAGTGTAAAATGGTTAATTTAAAATGGATCCCTTACCTTGTGAATACGTTCCTCCCAGACCAAATGAATTTATTTTAACAGAAGCCAATTAACCAGGCTTTCATGAATATTTTTGCTACAGAACACAAGAAATAATAGAAAAAATCAATGCACTGACACAGAGTCAGAATAAGGAGTGAATCCAAAAAAAGATGCAAGTTTTAAGAAGAAAATATATAGATCAGTCACTCAGTCATTTGCAAACAATAGATATTAGAACATTGTAGCTGTTACATTGGATGGTGCCAGTCATGTTGACCTTGTAGTTGAGCAGTCAATTTTAAGATACTTGGCTTTGCAGGTTGATTAAAATTCTTTAGTTCTGGTTCTTTTTGATGATGCCTGACTATTAGCACCAAAAGTGAGAGAGCATCTTTGCTTTTCTTCACCTGCGATTTGGGCATGATTAACAACCATCTCAAAATGTGGTCTTCACAGCGCATGAGTCCACATACTAATATGTAAGGCCACTAACACACAAGCGTTGTCATTTCTTAACACTTTTTTCCCCGTATATTTATGAAAGGGTAAATACAAGCCTGTCTGTAGGAAGTGACTTTCTGCTGAAACTGAGTACATAGTCAGCTTGACTTTTTGCGGTATTCCCCAATCGTATTTTGAGTCTGCAACTCATGGGTCCATAAGGACTCTGTCAATCACTGAATTTGCATCTGCAATCATTTTTTGGTTGTAATAGCCATCTTTTAAAAAAAAACACTTGTTGGATTTTAAAGTTCTGATTGTAATTACGACAGACGGACGTCACTGAGAGCTGAAGGGGGGTTTTCTCCTGGGATTACATTGTTTCCAGCTTATTTTTGGGTTGGGGGGCAGTAGATTCTGAAGCTCGCCAGGACCTTCTGTGCTTCAGCCTCCATATGTAATTAAAGGCACACGAATATCCCTTCACCTTCTGCAATCCAGGACTTGTCTTGTCACCTCCACCAACCCGGGACATGTCAGAGACCAAAATCTTGGCAGCTCTAGTCACACCTCCCTAGGGGTTTTCCAACAGCCATCAAGTGAGGGAAGTGATGCATTGATTCCCAGGATGGCCACAAGATGCCATCTCAAGTCACCAAAGCAGCCTCGATTGAAGTGGTTTACAGCAGTCAGCACCCCTGGCAGCCAGTGACTGGACACAGTTCCACAAAAGGATGAAGATTTGATGTCACTGTCTAGTCAATGCTTTATGACAGAACTCTCACACAAGATTGGAGGTCAGACCTATTCATTTGTATGACTCGCACCACAGGGCTACTACGTCTCTCCCATCTGCCAGGGTTCAGTTAAAACATAAATGGAGCATCAGCACTCAGCTCTTACACCACCAGCTCATTGACCTTTCATCATAACTCGGAAAACATAAGCATGAGAGAGCATTTCACGGAAAGGCTTGCATGGGACACGAACACCACCAAGAAATGTAGCTTCTGGACGAAGACCTCACAGGAATATCAACATATACTTCATGTAAAGCCTTACTGGTCCCAAGCAAATCTAGCTATTTGACCACACGGACCCAACTTTCATTCAGAACTCTAAATTTTAACTTCGTCCGTACCACATTCTTCTTATAAGCATTGCAGTTGAACAGTTTATGACCATGGAGATTAACATTTACCTATCTATCAATGCAGGGAGGTTGGATATGTCCAAGCATAGAGTGTGAATTCCTCTATGCGGCTTATACCAGCTGGATATAAGGAATCAATATGTTATTAAAATTTTGGCTAAGGGTGGTGCATCGTAACATGAGCAAATCTTTGATTATCTCTGCAGTCTCTAAACATAGTTAACCGCCAGCCAGAAAATGAAGATTCACAACCCTTGGGCCCAACTCTGCCAGATCTACAGAGGCATCTCTGAGAAGGAACAGTCTGGACCCTAAGAGAATGTGCTGTGAAGCCATTACACCCCCACCGTTCGCCAACCAACAGGGCAGAAACATTTGGTTCGGGAACACATGCTGGTGAGCACAGTAATGGAACAGATCTGTAGCTGGAAGAGGAAGAAATGACTTTAATGACTGGAGGACTGCTGGAAAATAGGACATACTGAGCATAGTATAGATGATGAGCTTCTCGACCCTAATAAACAAATGGAAATGCAGAGATAATCAGTGGAAGATCTGGCAGAGGTGCCAGAGATCATATGAATACTGGAGCAAAGGTAAGAGGGGTCTGCTCAAGTTCTGTCTGATGTGGCTGCAGCACATGAGCACATGACCGCCTCACAGGACAGGATTGTAGCTGCTTGGAGAGCCATGCCCAGCAAAACCGTCTGTGTATCTGCCAAATCTGCCTAGAGCCTTGCTGCATTGCTCAAACCATGGATGCTTTCATTCGTTGGCTCGACAAAAGGGTGCCCTATCCCCTCAAGCAATGAGTGAAATCCTATAACACATTGACAGGAATAAAGAATGACAGGCAGACACCCAAAGGTGTCCTTCTGCAATCCTTCCTCTCGGCCAGGGACTGAAATGGCTCCATCTGCACTACATGCTGATGCCCCCTTGCATCCAAGGGAACCCAGTGATGGCTGTAAATCCTGTAGCTGGGAACCTTGGCTGCCTGTGGCCAGTGTGAACTAGACATAGTGAATTGCTTTATTGTCAAAGGATCAATAAGTGCACAAATGAACTTGTGGGCTCCCAATTGGGAGATGCGACATGTGGCCTCAGATGAGGTTGGAAAGGAGCAAGTGGTAAAGAAGTTCAATGCTGCTGTGATCTACAGCATCACTGGCAAAGAACCTTCAAGCTGAATGGCTATAGAGGTGAAAGATTTCGGTGACAACATCCCAGGTTGTGCAAAGATGATCATGCAAATCCTTTATTGTCATTCACGCATCTGGACATAGCAATATGTCCGGTATACCCTTTCTCTGGAGACTGATTGATGCCCCTGAAGACTTGGGTTAACCCCTTCATTTGCTGCTTGGTTGTAGACTGCTGGAGTTCTCTTCCCATCTTTTTCTCCTCCTTCTTCACCATCTTTAATCTACCAACGCTAAGATTGCTGCTGGGTTCAGTGGTTCCAGCATCTGGCCTGGTGTTACTGAAAGAACAGGAATGAGATAGAGTGTATTTGGCACCTTGTCATAGTCAGTGACATGAGCACTTATCAGGTTGCTCCTGCTTTGGGTGAAAACCTGTCCTGCTCCCTAATGGAATGTTACAACCTCTATAACCCTTGACTGACTCTCTTCTTTCCTGATGCTTGTTCTCTTAACATTGTGCTATTTGGCACATGCATGTGTATCTAAAAACAGAAAGAACCGTGGATGCTGTAAATCAGGAACAAAGACAAAGTCTCAGCAGAAAAGCTCAGCAGGCCTAGCAGCGTCTGTGAAGGAAAAAAACAGAGTTAATGTTTTGGGTCTGGTGACCCTTCCTCAGAACTGATTGTATCTGTTTGCCTTTCATTACCCCCATGATACTGCCCTTGCTGCCTAATCCTTGCAATGAATGCAATAGTTTCATCTTAATGTCAACTTTCATATGTAGGAGCCTGGGTTCAGCTTGGCTGATTGGGCAGTGACACCTTCACCAACCACTCACCCACCTAAGTATAACTACTAGAATTGCTGGTGATTCTTAGCTGCTCTTATTGTGAAAGGTTACTGATTAGACTGGAGGTGGTAAGGTAGCTGTTTGTAAAGTTTTCATCTTTTTTAATTGCCATTAACATACATTGATAATTTACTTTCAATACACAGAGCTCATACAACCGATTCTTCTAGTTTCTGTTTTGATGACTCTTTTTGGATACATGCTCTTTTACCTAACCATGTGTAAACAAATCTGGGGCTCTTCATTTTGCACTTTGCATTCTGAGAATCACTCTTATGGAATTAGGTCTTTGCAAGGTGGTTGTAGTACTTTTTTTTAAGCTTTGACTTATTTTTCTATCTACCATGTTACCCTACCCACAGCCACACCCCCCAGAACAATTTTCACCCCCATTATTGTTGATGGCTTTGTCGTTTTCCTCTTTCTTTTCCTCCTGTCCTCCTCCTTCAATCTTCCCCTCTTAATTTTGGTTATTTTACTAATTCCCTCAACATTCCTGCTCATTTCCCTGATCCTACTTAGAGATCCTGATGCCTAGCCTTCTCACTCCACCATTCATTTTCACTGCTGTTTCTCCCTCGCCAGTACACTGATTAGCCCCGTTCTGAAATCTTCTCCACCCCCAGTATTTAACTCCCACACTTTGTTGACCCTGACCCTATTATTTTGACTCTACCCTCTCAATCTCAATTTGTTGTCTCTATTTCCCAAAATTATTCCTCTGCCATGATAACCATGGCCTTTAAGTTACTGTCCCTTCCTTTCCTTTGCACCCAGTCCACTTTTCTGTGAGCTTCTTTAAATTGATTCTCCCCCTTCACATTTAATAAACTGGGCCATTTATACTGTGTTTAATTTGATCTCTTTCTCCCTGCCATAGAGTCATAAAGCCTTCCATCTAATTAAGTTTTCCTGCCTACCCTTCTCGATGTTCAGGGTGGAAACATCAATTGGTTGTGAATCTAGTGCCTGCCGTTCCAACACTCACCTCCAGAAGGCAGCAGTGAGTAGAAGATTGAGGTGCTGTGATGCAGTTTTTCTGTCATTGGGCTGACAACAGTTTAACAAGTCAAAGAGTGCTTTGCTCATAATCTATTCTTGCTAGACAATTAATTTCTAACAGTTAAAATTCAATCTTAAGTTTTTTTTTCTATATTTTCATTGCAGGTTGGACATGATCTTGTACTCAATGATTTTTGTTCCTCTTTAAAATATCTGTCTTTCACAACATCCTTCAAGACAGCAAGTGTTTTTTTGATGCAGTTATTGCTTTCTCTGTGGTGTTTAACAGACACTGTAGATTTTCTAAATCAAAATATAGCTTATTCTAAGCAAATAGAACCATGGGTGGAATACGTTGCACAGACTGGAACTGTCTGTAGCATTAATAAAGATTTTCCTGATTTGAGCGATTCACATTCTCTTATCATTTTTATTTTGGGAAGAAACATTTTGTCTCTTTAATATTAACAAAAACCATGAGTGCAAACAGTTTATACTCACATTTTTGCTAACATCATGGGTGGAGGAGCAATATTAACTTTAGTTTCTTGGTAGTAAGACATCTTCCTAGGAAATGCAATGCTTCAAGCTACCTGATTCAATAAATGACTAACTAAATAAAAATAGACATATCTACATCCACTTTGCATTTAGTTAAAATAATTAAAATCCACATATCTTAATGTTGGAGAAAATGGGCTTTTAACATTTCTCAGTTATCTCAGTGTTCTCCCTTTAATCAGGCAGGTTGTAGTTTGGATATGAACTAAGTCTAACTTTTTTTCCTGGCAGGTACAAACTAACAAACTGGCACATAACTTAATGATTGAATAAATAACTAACACTTTTGAAACTGTTTTTATTATGTATTATATAAAACATATAAAACACTACCTATCAACTGAAAATCATTACTTAAACTCATTGTAATTATCGTAAACATTAATACTTAATCATGTGCGTTATTGAACTTTAGCTCCATGGAATGTCACCTTGGCTCTGAGATTGCACACTCACCCAGTCAACGACTTGTGGATTCATGCTCTATTTCAAGGCTGTAGTACAAAAATTAGGCTTACGATTCAGTGTGGTGCTGAAGTAAATGGTGTTTTTCAGATGAGATGTTAAACCAAAGCCCAGAATGCCTTTTCAAGTAGCTAAAAGAATTCATTATTATATTTGAAGGGCAGCGCAATCTTTGGTGTTCTGGCTAACCTTTCCTCTTGGTCTTTGTGGTGTACAGCCTGCTGCATTATTTGCCCACAAGACTATTGCGGCAAACTTCAAAAATAGTGGTGTGGAAGGCTTGACAATCCAAAAGTGAATTTTGGTGAATGTCAATGCAAAATTTTTAACCAGCTTCTGACAATTTGTGAAACAATAGAGTAAAATAGAACTACATTTCATAGCCTTGGACATTTTGATTTCCAATATATATTATACAGGGAACTTTGAGAGGGTATCAGTAATCTCAGCTGTAGTTCCTGTGATGGTCAAGTTATTTATATTCAATATTTTGATTAACCCCATTTTGGTTATGTGGTTACCTTTGAAATGTACCTTTCTTCTGTGTGTACAATGCTGGTTTCAATTCTTCTGATTTATATTTAATAATTGGTTTTAGGTGAACAGTATATTACAATCTCATCTGTAGTGTGATTAATCCAGAATAGGAAGGAGTGTGGAACAGAAATAAAATCCCTCCCTGAAGGAGGGAAGGGAAAGGGCATGTCATTGAATCAAATGTCACTTGGGGAATTGACTGTAGATGAAATTCTTTAGAACAGTCAGAAACAAGTCAATAGCCCAAACCTAATGAGAGAATAAAAATAAAATACTGAGTTAGATATATGACTGTCAAAGAAAGCAGAAAATTTTATTACCATTCCTGGCAGCGGAAAGCACAACATCCTAAACTGTGGAATTCTTTGGAAGGAACTGTAAGACTGAGTAGTGGGGTAGAGTGCTTTATCTCTCTTTCCAAGACAAGATGGCAGCAGTGGCACAGTAGGTAATGTTCAGGCAGTCTGCTCCAGGCTGGCAGCATTCTTTTTGTCTATTCAGAGCAAGGTGGCCTATTTCACTGGTACTCCATCCACCACCTTCAATATTCACTACCTTCGCCATCGACATGCAGTAGTAGCAATATGTACTATCCATGAGGCACTGCAGAAACTCACCAAGGCTCCTTTGACAACATCTTCCAAACCATGGACTTCTGCCACCTAGAAACACAAGGACAGTTGATGCGTTGGGTCACTGCCACCCACAAGTTCCCTCAGAGCCACACACTATCCTGCCTTGGAACTAAATCATTGATCCTTCATGGTCATTGGTTCAAACCAGCACCCTAGGTGTTCCTTTATCAAGAAGATTACAGTGGTTCAAGGAGGCGACTCACCATCATCATCACCATCACCATCACCATCACCATCACCATCACCATCATGGGGCAGTTTAAAGATAAGCAATAAATGCCAGTCACACCCACATCCCATGAATGAATAAAAAAAGACAGATGCGTCATGACACAACCAGAAAACTTCCCATTGCATGACACCTATTATATAATGCACCATTCTATGGCATTTTTCAGAATTTTAAGGAAAAAATTAATGGTAGGACAATTCAGGAAGAAGTTGACAAAAGTTTTACAACTTTCACGCAATATATATAGTAATGAAATAGGCTGCATTTATTTGTGATTCTTTTATCACCGTGACAACTGAGTGCCTTATGAGGCCGAAAAATCTCCATTCTTTTGATTCATTTTCCATTCTCCATTCTTTTGTTCCATCTTTCCACCATTAGTAGCCCTGCCTACAACTGCAAGGCTCTACATTCTGCAACGCCGTCCTTGGTACTCTTCAGTTTAAGATACTCCTATAAACAGCTTGGAGCTGGAAACAAGTTGGAGACAGACAGTGAGAGGGAAGTGTTGTGTTCCTTCCCAGCTCAGGAGCAGTCTCTGTCTTTATGCAGTCAAAACTCACCATGAGTATAAAGAAAATCAATTTATCTTTCCTGCAATAGTATGCTTTTTAAACTTTAAGACAGAGTGAATTGGCAACTTTGTGTGTCTCACCGACTAGTGGAAGTAAGCGGAGGCAATGCACTGTCCAGCAGAAGAGCTATAAAGATAATCTTGCCAACAATACCTGTGAACAAAGACTAGGACTAGGAGGCAAGGTGTGGGAATTAGGATCAGAAGTTCAGGAGGGATGTTAGGAAGCACTTCTACACACAAAGTGTGGTAGCTGTCTGGAAATCTCTTCCATAAATGGCAGTGGACCTTAGATCAGTTGTTAATTTTGTATCCGAGTTAGGCAAAGTTAAAGAATATGGGCCAAAGGTGGATACACGGAGCTAGGCTACAAATCACCCATGATCTCATTGATTTCTGATGAAGGGTCTAGGCCCAAAACGTCAAGCTTTCCTGCTCCAATGATGCTGCTTGGCTTGCTGTGTTCATCCAGCCCCACACCTTGTTATCTCAGATTCTCCAGCATCTGCAGTACCTTTTATCTATGATCTCCTTGAATGGTGGAATAGGTTTAAGGGACTGAATGGCCTACTCTGATTCCTACTGCTAAACCGTCTTTCCCCTTTGTCAATAATCTATTTAATCCTGTGGATGTGTAAGGGGAAATTTATTAGGAGATTTGAGTTATAATGAGTCGTATTATATGTCAGCAATTTAAAACTATATACCTGTAGTTAGAGTCTAATTAGTTGTAATGCACAGTAATTCTAATTCAGTACAGAAATCCGGTCCATGCTTTCTATCAATTAGGCCTGAAAATTGAGTAAATTGGGAAACTTTACATACTTGATGATTTTGGGAGTAGCAGAGTTTGATTTCCAGTTCTACCCCAGTGAGCTGTAACACATGTAAAGGCAGGTTGTTGTTTTTCCCTTTTAGGTGCTCCTTAAATCCTACATCAGATCCAATTTTTCCTTCCATGACTTGGTGTCAAAGTTTGTTTTAATAGGGTCCTACAAAATGACTGGGTCATGTTACTACATTAAAGGCACCATGTAAGTACAAGCTCTTGTCTTAAAGCACCATTTAGGCATCAACTACTTGAGTGTGGGTTTTTTTAATCCATTCACGGGTTATGGGCATCATTGGTTAGACCAACATTTATTGTCCATCGTTAATTGCCCGGAGGACAGTTATATGTCAACCACATTGCTGTGGGTCTGGAGTCCTGTGTAGGCCAGACCAGGTAAAGAAGGCAGTTTCCTTCCCTAAAGGACATCAGTGTTTTTTCCAACGATTGACAATGGTTTCATTAAACTTCGAATTCCAGATGTTTATTGAATTCAAATTCCACTAAGTGCCGAGGCAGGATTTGAACCTGGGAATTTGAATCTAGAAATTACCAGAGTGACTAGATTAATAGCCTAGTAGTTTTATCCTTAGACTATCACATCCCCATAAGTTGAAGCCACATGTAAGCCACCTGGGTAAAGATGGTTTTCTTCACCGATGCTTCATTGAAGGGAACAAGGAAAGGCTGTGAAATAGATTAGACTATATAGTTGTGACTGAAATAGAAGTATTGGCCAAATGGCAGCTCCTTGTGCAGTTATACCTGTGACTTCTAGGTAATTTACAGTATACAGTTGCCATTAGTGTTACGTTGGTGGTATACGAATGCTTGGTGATTCGACTATTTGTACAAATGTTTGTGTATTCAGTTCATTTCCATCAAGTAAGTGTTAAAGTTGCCTTAATTTGCATCAAATATCAGGAAAGGATCCTAATGCATGAGGGTGCTTAAGGAAAGTTTCATTGTCTCACTCAGGCTTGTTATTGTTGAGCACTTCTGCTGAGTAACACAGCACTACTATTTGAGCATGACAGTCACCAGTTAAATATTAAACAGATTAAAAATTGACCTTGAGTGCACTTCGGTGTCATAGAATTATACAGCATGGAAACAGATCCTTCAGTCAAACTTGTCGATGCTGACCAGATATCCTAAACTGATATAATCCCAGTTGTCAACATTTGGCCCATATCCCTCTAACCTCTTCTTTTCACGTATCCATTCAGAAGCCTTTTTATATGTTGTAATCATACCAGCCTCCACCACCACCTCTGGCATTCTGTTCCATACATGCAGATCCTCTGTGTGAAAAGGTTGCCCCTCCGGTCTCTTTTAAACCTCCCCCCCCACCTTTAACCTATGCCCATTAGCTTCCCCCCTACTCTGGGGGGTAAAAAGACCTCGGCTATTCACCCTTCCCATGCTCCTTGGTTTTATAAGCCCCTATAACGTCACTTCTTAGCCTCTGACGCTTGAGGGGCAAAAAGCTGCAGCCTATTCAGCCTCTCCCTATAGCTCGAACTCTCCAACTCTGGCAGCATCCTTGTACATCTTTTCAAAATCCTTTCAAGTTTAACAACCTCTTTCCTATAGCAGGGAGACTAGTATGTGTTTTACATAATGGAATAATTTTATCTTTATAAGTAAGATTTTGGCTGTAGTGTGATTTTGTTTTTAAATAACTTTTTTGTAGATCTTCCAACTATTTTCACTTCCCAATTTAAGATGTTCTTCTGGCACAATTGAATTGAATTTGGAAAATGCTTCGCTTTGATTATTGTAAATTGAAACTCAGTAATTCAATCATGATTTTGAACAGTCCATTGCGTTGACCAATCCACAAGGTGTACTAGATCAAATGTACTTAAAATAATGAAAGCACATTATGATAATTGAACTTTAATCAATTCAGGCTTAAAAATAATTATTCAAAGTGTGATTTTTAAAACAAAGTACTTCGCAGGGTAAAAAAAAAAGCAGCACAAAAAGGCATTAATACAGGCGGGTTGAATGAGATAAAGGACTATGTTTGGATTGATAGCCTTCACTAAATGGAATTTGAACTGGGCCGTGCAGATTATTAGCTCATAGCAACTTCTTTGCTCCATGATTGGTTCAACCTTGCACTTTGACTGCAGCTAAAAATAGAATTGGTATATAAAAAAAGCAGAAGAATCAGTGTGTTCTTTCACTCTGCTGCTGATAGTTTGGTAAAATGATCAGTTCACTTGCACAGCAGCACAGACTCTGACATAATACAAAGCGTTCGTGTTCAAATTTCAAATGATTCAGGATGTCAATATTTTCACTGGCCACCTAGAGTGCATGGGTATATGACTTACAACAGCAAAACCTCCTCAAACTGTTAAACCTCTCCCTCAGAATTACATGTATAACGCTAAGGGAGTGACACCTTGGCTGATTGTGTGTTTACAGTTTATAAATTTTTTCAGCATTAGAAAGTCAAGAATTACTGTGAACGGTATACATTTATATAATTGTTGCAAGGAACTCTTGTGGTATTTTAAACAGGAATACACATTTGGTACAAGTCTCATCTTTATAATGAGGAATCTTTGCATTGTGTGACAGTACCATCTTGTTAAGTGGCATAGAATTAGCACAGATCTAGTGGCATAATACAAGACATTTGTGAGATCCTGTGGGCCTCAGCAGAATTATATTCAATATTAAGCTGTAACTGGGCTCAGAATATGCCTCAGAATCTGCCATTACTGTCAAATCAGGTTCAGTGAGGACTTGAAGGCAGCATGCTAGGAAAAGCACCAGGCAAATGTAAAATTGAATTTCTGACCTGGCAAAGATGCATGAAACTAAATACATACTAAACAGCAGGAGCAGTATACTCTTTTACAAATCTAATCAAACCCACAGTGAGTAGGTCATATGAAAGCTTGACAAGTCTGTCACATCCAGTTGTGAATGATAATAGACAGATACAAAACAAACAGAAGGAGGAGGCTCCAAAAGTATCCCTATCTTTAATGATGGCTGAATCAATTGTCAAAAACTGACAACTGTGATACTGTATCAGAGATAAAAGGTACTGCAGATGCTGGAGAATCCGAGATAACAAGCATGGGGCTGGATGAACACAGCAGGTCAAGCAGCATCATAGGAGCAGGAAAACTTGACGTTTCGGGCCTAAACCCTTCATCAGAAATGGGGGAGGGGAAGAGGGTTCTGAAATAAATAGGGAGAGAGGGGGAGGCGGATAGAGGATGGATAGAGGAGAGGATAGGTGGAGAACACCTGCGCTCAGTTCGCAACAAACAACTGCACCTCCCAGTCG
>JAHRHZ010000073.1:21778171-21847639 GCA_024137785.1 Ginglymostoma cirratum
CCTCTCCACCTATCCTCTCCTCTATCCATCCTCTATCCGCCTCCCCCTCTCTCCCTATTTATTTCAGAACCCTCTTCCCCTCCCCCATTTCTGATGAAGGGTTTAGGCCCGAAACGTCAAGTTTTCCTGCTCCTATGATGCTGCTTGACCTGCTGTGTTCATCCAGCCCCATGCTTGTTAACTGTGATACTGTGAAGCTCAGGAAGAGGCTAAAAGTGGATCATCCACATGGCAGGTCCGGCTGAAGATGGATGCAAATACATCAGCCTTGCCTCTTGCTTGATGCGCTGGGCTACCCCATCATTGATAATGGAGTTCTTTGTGGAGTATTCTTCAGTTACTTGTTTAATTGTGCACACCATTTCGTGACTAGATGTGGCAGGACTAGAGCTTTGATCTAATCTGTTGATTTGAAAATGCTTAGCTCTTTTGTTCATTCTGCGCTGCTTGTGCTGTTTAGCATGCAATATTCCTGTGTTGTTGTTTCACCAGGTTGACACTTCCCATTTATTAGCATGCCTATTATTGATCCTGGCATGCCCTTCTGCATTCATCATTGAATCACAGAATTGCTACTTTGTCCAGAACTGTTACGATTTTGTAAATTTCTGACAATTTTCTTTTTAGTTTTCATCGCTGTGAGGAAATCAGTCCCAAATTGTCCAACCTTTCCTCATCTGAAGTTTGTTACCGCGGAACCATTTTCATAAACAGCTTCTTCATTCTCTCAAATGCATTCACATTCTGTAGTGTGGCAGCAGAGCTGTACAGAAACGCCAACTGATGTCTAACCCGTATCTTTTCTAAGTTCAGCGTAACATCCCTGTCCTTTATATAAATGCTGGCCTGGCCAGCAAAGCCCACATCCTGTGAATTTTTAAAAGTGCTTTATGTTCTGGTTTAAAAATTGCCTTCAACTAGTGCTCTCTCTCTCTCTCTCTCTCTCTCTCTCTGCCTATACATCAGTATTTGAAAATGTACATGCTGTTCTTTATTAACGTTTAGAACAAATCTACCAAGTCCTACCTGTATTGCGAAAAACCATGGCCATTTACTGGATATCTGAAGGCACCACCTAGCTAACCCCTCATTAGTTTCGGAGCCTGTTCGGTATACCAGAACTTGAATTTTGAGTAATACGTATTATTAATTGTTGACTGGATTGAGAATTAGTTCTTCATCATAGAAAGCATTACCACATTGATAATCTCACTATCTGAACGCAGATAAGCGCAATACCAGAATCAATTGCATCAAGCCAATAACTATAATATTGTGTTGTAAAATCTCCACTAGCTTAAATTTGATTTGATTCAGCACTGAATCATTTTAGAACCATCACCTGGCAAGAATACTATTAGTGTGTGCATTCCTGTGGTGTATGAAGGAATGCTGTTACCAAAGAAATTTTAGACATTTCTGGAATTGTCTGCATCTGTAGTAGATCGGACTTTATCTTTGTATATTTCAGGAATCATCTCATTAATGAATTTGATCACGAAAGAGATCACAGGATTGAATTAATCTCTGCTGAAAGTGTAATTTAATCCCGGCCCTGTTTAAAAGAAAAGGCCATTAAGATGACTACAATAGTTTCAAAATACAAGCAGGGAAACCTTGATTGGATCTGTACTCTTTCAAATTAGGAATCTAAAAGTGCTGAAATGTTAAATATTATTTAATAAGACTAAAAGGACAGTAGTCTCTGAACAAATGCCCCACGTTTTGAAAATTGAGAGGCTTTTATTGGATACAGTAACTGCATTATTTATCGTTAGATTATTATTCTAGCGGTTGTATATCTTTTGAATAGGGGTTAATGAGACTCAGTACTGCATAAGCAAACCTAATTATACATATTACAATTAAGAATAATTTATCATAATTACAATCATTTTATTAAAAGTGGCAAAAAGTTTTCCTTGATACCGAATTACCCAAGCAGTACTTTTTTACCTTCTTCACTACAAAGAATTGTGATAAACTTACTTCAGAAGGTCTCTTAAGCTGGGGGGGTGGGATGGGGCTGGGGGTGGTGGTGGAGAAAAGGCTTTATGCTTTATTTCACCGCGAAGGTTACAAATTTAATCAAAGGTTCCATCTGTAGAATTATAAGTTTGTTGCATCAAAAACTTGTAGACTAAATAGAAAACAATAGGATATGCTGCAACAAGACTTCGAAAGCCCATTGTTGTAATCCTGGATCATCAAAATACCTATCTCTTCCATTGGGGCAGCATATCAAAGATGTATTGTAAGTTACAACGATCAGGTGGGTTCAAGTTTCATTGATATTCATTCTGAAGATTGGAATGAACATAACAATATACAAAATCTGCGAAAACGGTTTTGAATTTTTTTCTACTGGAGCTTAATACTTCCATTTAACGCCTGTCAAAAGGGACCTTGCCTTTATTTAATTTGTATTTTTAAATATTGAGGACTAAATGCAAAAGAGTTGTATTTTTTAAAACACTGTGTTTGAATGAGTTGCTGCAGTTTTGAAAGTAAGTAACCTGACACCCGTTACAGGCATCATGTAAGCAACTGTTTGAATAAGCAGTAATTGCAGAGTTGCAGATGATTTGGTGCTGAGGGGATATATTAATGCAGCTTCTGCTGGCCAAGAAGTTGATTGGTCTATAGACGAGTGACCAATTATAAATGACATTGACCTTTTCTTTGCCTGCCAACAACTGTGAGATTGATTCTCAGATAACTGAACAGCTGCAGCTGGGACCAAGTTACAGAGACAGAGCTATTTAGCTAGTCGCTATTATCTGCTGTCAAAACTCACTGTAAGCCTGAAGAAACTAATTTAACTTTCCTTCAGTAGTTGTTGTAAGCTGTGACTTGTGACTGATAAGTTGGAGACATTTTAGGAGTGGATTATCCACCTTGTGCTGGCTAGCAGAAGAGTCATAAAATTCATCTGAATAACACTACCTGGGAACAAAGAAAGCTGAAAACTGTCTTGATCTTGAGATGAAGCAAGCCAGTGAGGTGGTGGACCTCCTCCAGTGTCACAACGATGCCACCCAGAAACTGGAGGAACAGCACCTCATAGCCTGCCTTGGGAGTCTACAACCCAATGGCCTCAATGTGGACTTTACCAGTTTCAAGATCTCCGCACCCCCGGCCTCATCCCATGACCAGCCCTCCCTCTCATCCCCGCCTCCTTGATCTGTCCGTCTTCTCTCCCACCTATCCGCTCCTCCCACCTCACTGACAAATCCCCCACCACTGCCTATCTGCACTCACCTATCACCATCCCACCTTCCTTCCCCAGCCGCACTCCTCCTCTATTTATTTCAGAGCTCCCTTCCCCCTCCCACATTTCTGAAGAAGGGTCCCAACCCAAAACATCAGCTTTCCTGCTCCTCTAATGCTGCCTGGCCTGCTGTGTTCCTCCTGCTCCACGCTGTTATCTCTGACTCCAGCATCAGTAGCTCTTACTATCTCTGAGAACTGTCTTTCTAGATTTTTTTCCTTCTGCCATAACCTATTTATCTTGTCTGACTGTGTGTATGTGCAAGGGGAAATTTTTAAGGGGATTAGAGTTTTAAGTAGTATTATGTGATGATGGCTTATAAATGTTTGCCAGTAGTTAGAGTCTAATTACTTGTAATACATAGTGATTTTTATTCAGTACAGAAACCTGGTCTGTACCTTCTTTCATTCTGGGTCTGAAAATCAGATAAATTGGGGAACTCTGCGTGCTTTTTAAAATGTTTAACTTTTGTGATGACTCCAGGAATAGCTGGACTTGATTTCCATCATGCTACCCAGGGCGACATGACACTGTATTTAACTTGCAAGCTACTACCAGCCCTATGATATCAGTTCCTCCATGTCACAGAACTAGAATGAAACATCACTATGATCTATAGTCTCAGGCATGTTGTAGATCAACTGATTTTTTTTTAATATTTGAAGGTTATCATTTTGAAGGTTATTACCACCTTTGTTTGGTGTTCCTGTCAGAAGGTTTCTCAGGGTAGCAGTGATGCAGTACTCTTTTTTTTTTTACAGTTTGAGCAGTGTTAGTAGAAGCTATTTTTGAGGTATAGACCATTTGGCATCTAATAGACCTAATCAAGGCTGCATCTGACTGAATTTGTTTCACTTATGAGTGAGGAATACCTCCTGATTTGTTGAGCATAGAGGTAACCTAAAACAGCCAAGAAGGGCTCTGTCACAAGTCATATACTTATATAATACTGGTTAATGTATTGTAGCTCAGAAGTAGCACAGTATTAAATACACAAAATCATTGAAACTGTGAATTATGCAATGTATTGCACTGTTAAGGTAGAACCATCTGTATTGCAGGTTGTAGGTTGATTATGTAGAGCACAGCACATCCTAAATTTAATTTTAATGATAGAAATTTCCATGTGATGACTGAAAAAATACTGTAATAGGAGCTGAAGTAGGAAATCCATCCCTTCGAGTCTGCCCCGCTATTCATTGAGGTCATGGCTGAACTGAGAATTCTCAACCCTATTTTCCTACTTCTTCCCAATAACCCCTGATTCCCTTACTGATTAAAAATATGTTTATCTCAGTTTTGAATATAGGTAATGACCCACCCTCAACAGTTCTTTACAGTAAAGAATTCCACACATTCAGTACCCTCTGAGAGGAGAAATTCCTCATCATCTGTTTCTTAAATGTGAAACTCCTTATTCTGAGATTATGCTCACTGGTCTTAGACTCTCCCACAAGGGTAAATAACCTTCCCGTATCAAACCTGGCAAATCCTCTATGAAGCTTGTATCTTTCAATAAGGTCTCCCCTCATTCTTCTATGTTCCAACGAGTACAAGCCCAACCTACTCAACATCTCCTCCATAAGATGATCCCCCTATACCTGGTAACAGTCTAATGAACATTCTCTGGCATGCCTTCAGTGCTGGTATATTTTTGTATGGATAAGGGACCCAAATTTGTTCACAATATTCCAGCTGTAGTCTGACTAGTGCCTTGTATAGTTTTAGCAATCCCTCCCAATTATTATACTCCATTCCCTTTGAAATCCCCTTGCATTGTCTGAGAGGCTCCAGGTTCTTACAACATTTGTGGATGAGAGGAGGCACTGTAGGGAAGATGAGCAAGATGACCACAGGAACATGCTACAGTAGGCCATTCAGTTGAGGGGTTTGGGGGAGTGAAAAGAAACTTTAGAAGCAGTACATTAAGGGTATAGAGCTCTGATGAAGAGTTGAAATGGTAGTGTGCTCTCCCTTTCCATGAATGCTGCCTGACCTGCTGTGATCCTCAAATATTTACTGCTTTCAGTCGAGGGTATAGATAAGGTTCTCTGTAGCCAACAGCATGAGTCCCAAAGACTGTGTTACCTCACTAGTGTGAGGGTTAATGACATCTCGTCAGAGCCTGAAATGAATTGGAATGGGAAATAGGAATTTGTTGTCATGGGCCATATGTTTAATAACATAGGCTGAAATAGGAGGTTTTACTGAGGGACTATGAACAGCTAATGACTAAATCTCAAAAAAGAACACAGGAGAGTGGTGGTAGAGGGTTGATGTTCAGTCTGGAGGCCTGTGATCAGCGGTGTGCATCAAGGATTGGTGCTGAGTCCACTGTTATGTCATTTATATAAAACTGTTTGGCTGAGAATATAAGAGACATGCTTAGCAATTTGCAGATTACACCAAAATTGGTACTATAGTGGACAGTGAAGAAGATTATCAAAGTGTACAATAGAATCTTGATCAACTGGGCCAGTGGTCCTAGGAACAGTAGATGGAGTTTCATTCAGATAAATGCAAGGTATTGCATTTTGATAAGACAAACCAGGGCAGAACTCACACTGGAGTAGGGCCCTGGGGAGTGTTGTCAAAAGAGAGACCTAGGGTGCAGTTACATATTCCCTGAGTGGTGTCAGAGGTAGACAGGGTGGTGAAGGTGGTGTTAGGTACGCTTGCCTTCATTGGTCAGAGTTGGGACGTCATGTTACAGCTGTACAAGACATTGGTAAGGCTACGTTTGGAGTACTGTATACAATTCTGGACACCCTGCTATTGGAAGGATGTTATTAACTAGAAAGTGTGCAAGAAATGATTTACAAGGATGCTACTGGGACTGGAAGGTTTTAGTTATAAGGAGAGGCAAAATAGTCTGGGATTTATTTTTTTCCCAGGAATGTAGGAGGCTGAGGGGTGACCTTACAGAGATTTATAAAATCATGATCAGCACAGATAGAGTGAATAGCCAGGAGTTTTTCTCCAGGATAGGTGAGTCCAAAACTAGAGGGCATAGGTTTAAGGTGAGAGGGGGAAGATTTGACAGGAGCCTATGGGGCAACGTTTTCAAACAGAGAGTGGTATATACATGGAATGAGCTGCCAAAGGAAGTGGTAGAGGCAGGTACAGTTACAACATTTAAAAGACATTTGGACAGGCACAAAGATAGGAAAGCATTAGAGGAATATGGGCCAAACATGTGCAAATAGGACTAGTTCAGTTTAGAAAGCCTGGTCAACATGAATAAATCGGGCTGAAGAGCCTGTTTCCATGCTGTATGACTCTGACTTGATTGTATAAGACCATTAGTACCCGAAAGGTTGAGGAAATCTCAACTGACGTCACAATGTGCTCTGCCCATCAGATTATAAAGGAGCAAACAGAGTTCTTTATTTCCTACGAGTTCTTTAGGTGCTCAGTAGAAAGTGCCTTAGGCTTCAGAATTGTCCTTGGTGTGTTCAGAATGTTGCTGAAATAGTAATGTGTAATTTAGATTAAGCTGAGCATGATTCATGTATCTCTGATATAATGTAACTAGTGGCAAGTAATATACAATAAACCTATTTATTGTTCATCAGAATTGAATCTGCCTTCTGCTGAGGAGTTCATGTGGGTATCCTTCCCAACATATGAGTGGTTTAGATCGTTGCCAACAAGAAGATTGGTGACAGAATCTCCCTGAGACAGCTCAAATGATTCTGGAGAAATCCTCCAACAACAATCTCTGGATTACTACCTGAGGCACAAACTGACTGATATTGGGTGAATAAGATTAAAGTGTCAAATGCATGCGGAAAATTGCATGGCAGAAACAGCTTGTGACTAATGGGGAATCAGCTGGCACTGACGCTGGGATGGAGAGAGCTGTACCATTAGTACAGCCTTCACCTGAACTACACTAGGGCCAGTTTGAATGAATTCTACAGCTAGAATGGTAGAAAGGAGTTTAAACTGAATAATTGGGGGAAGTTTTCATGTGAAAGGGCGTTGGGAAGTTAATGACTAAAGGAAAGGCAACAATGCAGGCTCGAATTCAGACAACAATTAGTATCATAGAAGTGGTAAAATATGAATTATCCATTTCCAACTTCAATCATCTGATTTCAATATCTGAGACTTTCATGAAGTGAAAAGTGGTTTTTAAAATGAAGAAACGTAGACCTAAAATGGTTGAAGTGATCAGCTGACTACACACTGGGTCAGTCAGGGACAGGCAGAATATGTAAAATCATCTGAATTGAAATTTATAGTTTTATCTACAGACCAGTCATCCAGTTAGGCATCACAGAACTCATGTTGCCTGTTTCAATTTATATTTGTCCAATATATGCACCTTAATTACATAAGGTTGCCTGCAACTGTTCAGCTTGAGCTGCGTGGCTGAGCAGCAGAAGGGCCAAAATAAACTTCACTGTTACCAGTGCTCTTCCCCCAACAACCCCCGTCTCTCTTTTCGCCTGGTCTCCCCCACCGCTCACATTTGTCTCCCTGCCACCACCCCACCCTGCACCATCCGTCTCCCTCCCCCACCTGTCTCTTTCCCCACACCTCTCTCTTCCCCACACCCATCTGTCTTCCCCTCTCCCTTCTCCCTCTGTCCACACCTTTGCTCTCTGCCTAGATAACAAGGTGTAGAGCTGGATGAACACAGCAGGCCAAGCAGCATCATAGGAGCAGGAAAGCTTGACGTTTTGGCTCTGCCTCTTGCACTCTGCATCCCTCCCTCCCTCCCTCTCTCTGTCTCTGTCTCTCTCTCTGTCTGTCTCTCTCTCTCCCACCTGCACACCTCTCCCTCCCCACCCTCTTTCTTGCTGTCTGTCTCTGTCTGTTTCTACTGTCTCTCTTTCCTCCCTTCTCTTTTCTCTTCTCATCTCGTTTCTCTTCTGTTCTCTTCACCCCCACCCCCATCCCCACTCTCTCTTCTCTCCCCTCTCCCCTGTCTTTTCTCTCTCTCTTCTCTCTCTCTCTTGTGTGTCCTCTCTCTCTCTCTGTCCCCCTCTCTCTGTTCCACCCCCCCTCACTCTGCCCTCCCTCTCTCAGTCTCCTCTCTGACTGTCTCTCTGTCTGTCTCTGTCTCCCAGCCCCCTCCTGTCTCACACCCCCTCCCTCTCCCTCCCCCCCCCCCCACCTCTCCCTCCCCACTCTCTCACTTGTGGCCTGTCTCTCGGCCTATGTCTCTCTTCTCTCCCCTCTCTCTCTCTCTCACTCAATCTCTCGGTCTCTTTCTCTCATGCTCTCTTCCCTCCCCACCTCTCCTCCTCCCTCCTCCCTCCTCCCTCCTTCCATTTCAACATCTCAAAACTTATCATTGTTGATAAAACACATTGGAGAAAAATCCATTCAGTAAGACAACAGTCTATTGGATCTCTATTCAGAGATAGCAAGAACTGCAGATGCTGGAGTCAGAGATAACACAGTGTGGAGTGGGAAGATTGCAGCAGGCCAGGCAGCATCAGAGGAGCAGGAAAGTTAACATTTTGGTTTGGGACCCTTCTTCAGAAATGGGGAGGGGTTAGGGAGCTCAGAAATAAAGAGAGGAGGGGTGGGGCTGGGGTAGGTAGGTGGGACGGTGATAGGAGAATGCAGATAGGGAATGTTGGGGATTGGTCAGTGAGGTCCAAGGGGCAGATAGGTGGGAGAGAAGATGGACAAGTTGGGTCAGCTCAAGGAGGTGGAGATGAGAGGGAGGGTTTGACATGGGATGATGCTGGGGTTGGGGAGATTTTAAAACTGGTGAATTCTATGTTTAGGCCATCGGTCTGTAGTCTCCTGAGGTGGAATATGAGGTGTTGCTCCTCCAGTTTCCGGGTGGCATCGTTGTGACACTGGAGGAGGCCTAGGATGGACATGTCACCCAGGGAGTGGGAGGGGGAGTTATAATAGTTGGCGACCGGAAGGTGTTGTTGTTTGTCGCATACAGAGCACAGATGCTCTACAAAACGGTCCCCAAGTCCCTGCTTGGTCTCACCGATATAGAGGAGGCCACATCAGGAGCAACAGCTACAGCAGACCAAGTTGACGGATGTGCAGTTGAACCCCTGTTTAATATGGAAGGTTTGTTTGGTGCCTTGAATGGAGGTGAGGAGAGAGGTGTAGGGGCAGGTGTAGCCCTTCCTGTGGTTGCAGGGAAAGGTGCCAGGTGTGGTGGGCTTAGTGGGGAATGTGGAACGGACAAGGGAGTTGCGGGGGGAGCGGTCCCTACTGAAGGCAGATAGAAGTGGGTAGGGAAATATCTCTTTTTGGTTGTGGGGTTGGATTGTAGGTGGTGGAAGTGGCGGAGAAATTACGTTGGATGCAGAGGTTGGTGGGGTGGTATGTGAGGACAAGGGGAATTCTGTCTTTCTTTTTATGGGGGGATCTCTATTGACACGTTGGTATGCAGTCTATTCTTAGAATTTTCAAAATAATAAACAACTGAGAATAAATCTTCAACTGAAAGGCTAATGTAGTGATGTGATTGATGAGCCTAACTTTTCTATTATATAAAGTCAGATTTATAATTTTTAATGTTAATTGCTGTAAGATGGGTATTCTAGAGTTGACTTAGTAACTGGAGTGTTTTTCTAATTATTTAGCAAGTACAGCAACTTTTGTATTAACTGACACCTATGGGACCAAGTACGTGCTGGTTGATCAAATATTCCGTTGATCAAGAGGTCCACATAATTAACATAAAAATTCCTCTTAGTTATAGAAATGTACTGGAAGGGGTGTACACACCACTGTTATACTTTTTATTGACAGCGTAAATCGCTTAAATAAAAATCTTACTGACAGAGAGCCTTCTCTCTCTCATGCCCTCAACTGACTGCTGAGGTATTGTAGTAGATGGCAGTATTTGAGGAGCAATTAACTTGAAATTGAAGCAACTGTTGATATTTTGTCTGGCCCTTGATTCAATGAAAATAAACTTGTTATTGAAGTAAATAAATTGAACTGTAATAATTGGACAGAATAATACAGTAAATTGTAATATTTGAGATATATAATTTTTGCCAGTTTATCAAGAGTGCTGGTTAAAACAAACTCTGCTGTGTTTCCTTAACCATGGCAACTTGTTTTAAAAACAGTTTTTGAAACTGAGCGGTAGAGTGATTGATTAATTTTTGGTTCACTAACAGACTTTTGTGACCCAGCTTGGTGTATAATGTGGCCTCAAAGATTTGTTAATGTGTTTTGGAATTTGTTAAAGCCTGGAGGAGGTGCTGTTGCAGAGAGAGAGAGAAACGTTTAGTTTCACGTTCAAATTTGGGTAGTTTTTTAGACCTCAGAAGATCTTGGAGTAGGATGGCTGTATAGAGCAGTGCTCCTGAGAAGGGAGTGATGGATTCAGTGAATTAGATTAGCTTGGAGTGATAAATTAGTGTTAGTCCCAGATCAGAAATGGCTATCAAAGCTGAGTGGAGTGAAGCTCAGATTCTTTTTGGAGCTATCGCAGTTCCAGTTTAAAAATTGAAAGCTTAAGTGACGTAAAATTACCAAGGTGTTACATATAAGGATACTGGTTTAAACATTTATGAGTGGTGTTACTCTGCTAGGGGTGTTTTGGGTAATACATCAAACCAGCTTTGTTCCTTTTCAATTCATAAAGGAGTGTTTTGGGATCAATGGGATGATATTTTTACTGTGTTTTAGAAGCTTTGAATTTATATTGTAAGTAGATGGTTAGGATTATTTGATTTATCATCATTCTTTTTGTATTTCCCTTTTATAATTTTGTTAACACACAATTTACAGAAATGAGTGTTTATGGTTAAGCGAGAGACCATTTGGATAAAACCAACGTAAATAAATTGATGATCTCTCAAGACAGATTCTATTTGAAATCTGACATGTCCAGTAACATCATCAGCTGGTATTATGACAGGGTTCTGAGCCAGGAATGGTGTTCAGGCACCTCAGCTGCTAAGCCAACCTGACCATCAATAAGCAACTGGTATGGCTGTACTGATCTTCAACAATTACAGGTGGAAACCTGTGAGCACATATTCCTGGAAATTTCCAATATTTCAATCAGTGGGCAAGGTCTTTCCAGTGATGTGATCTCTTAAAACTGGCTAAATGTTTAAGATGCCTCTGTGCTTCCTTGGTAAAACTGTTGATTTTAAAAGAAAACATGATTGGTGTAAAGAATCTGGAGCACCAAGCTACAGTCATACAAGATGATCAGATCCAGTCTTTGTTTCACTGAGTTGCAAGCTCCAGCTATTGTTGAGTGTCACCACAGAGTGGTGGCCTCAAATCTTCCTCTGTAGTGTGGGGGAAATCTAAGACGAAAGTCATTTCAATACTGCTGCATTATTTGAGGCTGCAGTTGATTTAAATAACAGTACTACCTGCTTGTAGATTACCTTTAAAAAAATCTTTGGGGATAAATGTCATTTGAGAGTGTGTACAATTCAATGGATAAAATAAGCATTGGGAGATGGAAATTATTTTGGACCAGTTTACAAACTCAGACTCAGTGCTGCAGCACACACCCAAGCAGTTTCTTGATGAATTTCTTGACATACGTTAGGTCCCACTTAATGGTTAACCGGTCAGGATGCTAAAGGTAATGAACTTAAAGCCTAATTTCTACAACAGTGTGTTTAGGGAGAAGTCTTTCTGCATGTGATTTCACTGTAGCTAGCACAATTATACATTCTTCCCATCTCCCCTCCCTGATGATTAAATATAAATGTGGTGTACTGCTTTCGGCAAGCACCCACATCAAAGCTGCACGTTCAGCTTCACTCAATGAATGATGAGGTGATGAATGTCTGTCAGTGTTGAATAATCTCTGCATTTTTCAGTGTGCAAGCATGAAATGGATGTTAATCAGTGAGGTGAAAAGAACTGCCTGCTTAATTGGTAGGAAGAAAATAAATAGAGGTTAGTGGTTGCTGAGAGGTTGGCTCCTCCCTCTGTGTAACCCAGCCCCTCTCTTACTGCCAAAGACTATTTTTGGCTGCCTTCCTATCTCACTTAGAACATACACAATTAATAGAAGTCGGCAGAGAGAAGCTCTGCACTGTAAAGAAAAATGGAAGAAGAGGTACCTGTTGCTTTCTCTAAAGATCATTAGTTGTGTATTGCAGCTTGGGAATTGTAGCACACCCGTCTTCGATGAAAGTTTTCTTTGGATGGCAGGAATACATTGGTGATATTAGGTTTCATCAAATGATATTCATATCTTGATGGAACTGTCTGATGGAGGCATGAGTGAATGGTTTCTTGTGGATTATTGAAGCTCTGAACTGAAGAACAACTGGGGATCAGAGAGTCTAAACCCAATTTGACATGGCTGACTTGGATCCTGCCAATGGGTTGGATAAGGACCCTGAAATCGAACTTTTTGTTAAGGTATGATGCTGCCTAAGTTAGGTCCTTTGACACAAGGCAGAAGGGATTTTATTTAGAGTTACAAGTTTGTCCAAAGAATGGGCATGGAGACCCTATACAATGATATTTCTAAATGTTGTACTGTCATATTTGTAGTTTTAAACACATTGAAGCTTGCAATAAGCTTTTTATGATCACCTGTTTTTGTAATATTTGTACAACAGGTGTGTTTATTGAAACATTAGTTTGAGCTGCTCACGAGTGACTACTGGAAAAAATGGTGATGTCATATAGTAAATACTCATCAAAAACAATAATTCCACTTCACAATCAGTTATAAAATTATAAACATGACAGAACATAATGCTGTCTCTCCCGATAGAAGGAATATCCATCAAGCTTCTATCAGGTTACGTAAATTAGTCCTGTTTATCCCCTTAGCTCAAAACAAAACTGGGATATTTTCAGTGGCTAATTAAACGTATAATGAAATATATTGTTAATCAGTTCTCTTGTTTGATCAGTTGAAATGTAGCACTGCTAATATGAAACAGCAGGATACAGCGTAAAGATCCAAAGTTTAATTCCCATTGTTAACTGTTAACTGATCTTCATCAAAGTAAGGGAAATAGATCTTAGTGTTGAACAATGTTTTTCTCAATGTTAATTCACTGTGGAGTGGCGACAGTAAAATCGGATAGTGGCTGAATTATATCAGTTAAATGGTAGGGTTCAAAAGATCGTGACACTGCCTGAGACTGTACTCGTACACCTTGTATTTATTTTAATCAATCCCTTTGGATATGTTATAACACAACTCAGGAATGGGAGTTGAACCAGGACCTTCTGGCTGTGAGGTAGCGACATTGCCCCTGCGTTACAAAACCCTAGACACAAGTTGTACATAAAAAAAAGCTATATTTTCTAATCAACCTGTTTAGAGATATTATTACACACCTCTGGAACAGGTGAGACTTGAACCTGGCCCTCCCACCTTAAAGGTAGGGATACTATCGCTACATAAGAAGAGTTGTACATAAACTGTGCCTCACTCCAGTCGCAGGAATGCCATTTAAGCTGTTCAGGGGTTTGGACCTATGTGACTGACTAATTATTTCAATGAAGAAATATGTATAAAATGAAGCTGCAAAACCTTACTATCATGTCAAACAGTGAATAATAATAAAAAAAGTTAATCTGGAATCTTTATACGAAATCATCTCATTATAGGTGGTAGGGATTGAAATGCAAATCTAGGACTGATGCCAGGAGGCCTTTCTTCAAGCAAAGAACTAGCAGTAGAGGGGGGTCTCTGGATAGAGTAGTAGAGGTGCAACTAATTGTTAGAATCAATTAACAAACAGTTAGTAGCAGGCATAAAGGAACTATAATCCCATTGAATCAGCACTTTCCGAGTAAGGAGGAAAATCCCAGAAAATGGAAAAATATTTAATTCCAATGAGGGGAGAAAACAGTCTCTTCATTAGTCTGCCTGAGCTGTATTTGTTTAGACAAATAGAACCACGTGTTCAAAGCTGCAACCCCAGATTGCATATGAAATAAGAATGTAGCTCTTCATCTTGGCAATAGGATGCATAATTCTGCGAGCAGCAGAATTTGAATGGACTTGAAAATCTGCTTCCTATCTATGTACCCGTTAGCTTAGATTTTCCATCCAAGTTTGAATGAAGGGTCAGGAAAATTTTCAGGAAGCATTCTGCACACCAGGGGTGGCACAGTGGCTCGGTGGTTAGCACTGCTGCCTCACAGCGGCAGGGACCTGGGCTCGATTCTAGCATTGGGTGACCGTGTGGAGTTTGCACATTCTCCCTGTGTCTGGGTTTCCTCTAGGTGGTCCGGTTTCCTCTCATAGTCCAAAGGTGTGCAGGTTAGGTATGTTTGCCATGCTAAATTGCCCATAGAGTTCAGGGATGTGCAGGCTGGGTCCATTAGCCATGGGCAATGCAGGATTAACAGGGATAGGGTAGGGGGGTATGATGTTCTTCAGAGGGTCGATGTGAATTTGATGGGCCGAATGGCGTGATTCCACATGCATGAGTTCTATGACAAAACAAATGCAAAAATATGAAGACTTGAATTCACTACAAACCCTTTGCAGATCCCCAGAGTGCCAACAGGTAAAGTTTTTGTTTGGTTTGTATTAACCAGATCATTAAACTGAGCCATGCACAGTCTAGTGTTAAATTTTGCAAGCAAGTATTTCCAGGGCGCATCCTCTTTTTATATGTTTTTGTGACTAAGCTTCAGCCAGCCTGAGTGTAAAATTCTGAAAGCATGTTGAACATCAATAGATGTGTAATTTGAGTAAGACTTTCAAATTTATTGAAGTCCATCCTAAATACATAAACCAGATAGTAACCATTTATAGAACACCTGTAGTGTAGAAGGAGGCTATTTTGCTCATGAAGTCTGCACTGACCCTCCAAAGAGCATCCCATCCAGACTCAGCCCCCTATCATATCCTGTAACCCTACATCTCTCCTTTAGAAATAAAAGTTGTTGAATAAATATTAACTTTTTTATTTATTAAACTAAAAACCAAAGAACTGCTAATGCTGGAAATAGGACGCAAAATCGGAAGTTGCTGGAAAAACTCGGCAGATGTGACAGCACGTGTAGTGAGGATAGCAGAGTTAATTATTTGTGTTTCAAAAATATTCTTTTTTCATAAAAATATCTTTTATATACATTGTCACTTAAGCAGGTCAGTTCTGTATAGTAGCGTATGAAGAAATAAAGCTAACATTGGACTTTGACTCTCTCCAGCAACTGAACCCAAGGCATTTCTTACTTGTATAAGACGTATGTAAACATACACTTGAAGCACCGGGAGGGTCCAATAACTGAACAGACCCCCATTTAACTTCAGAAAGACCTTAGACGGTGGTTCTTCCCAATGAGGCTTGGTTAAAACTGCCTCAGGCTTTAGTGCATCCCTCAGCATGTAGTCTTGGACTTTGGAATGTGCCAGTCTACAACACTTGGTCGAGGTCAACTCCTTACTCTGGAAGACCAACAGATTTTGGGCAGACCAAAGAGTGTCTTTCACTGAGTTGTTGTTCCTCAATCTGCAGTTGATGTTTGCCTTAATGTTTGTCCCAGGGAACAGACCTTAGAGCACAGAGTCCTACATCATAGAGCTGTTTGGGATGAACCTCAGTGGTTAACCCTGCTGCCTCACAGTGCCAGGGACCCATGTTCGATTGCACCCTTGGGTGACTGTGTGGAATTTGCACATTCTCCCCGTGTTTGTGTGGGTTTCCTCCGGGTGCTCTGGTTGCCCCCCACAGTCCAAAGATGTGCATGTTAGGTGGATTGGCCATGTTAAATTGCCTCATTGTGTCCAGGGATGCATAATTCTGTGAGCAGCAGAATTTGAATGGACTTGAAAATCTGCTTCCTATCTATGTACCTGTTAGCTTAGATTTTCCATCCAAGTTTGAATGAAGGGTCAGGAAAATTTTCAGTAAGCATTCTGCACACCAGGGGTGGCACAGTGGGTCGGTGGTTAGCACTGGTGCCTCACAGTGGTAGGTTAGGTGGATTGACCATGCAAAATTGCACGTAGTGTTCAGGAATGTGTAGATTAGGTGGGTTATAGGGGAATGGGTCTGGAGGGGATGCTCTGAGGGTCAGTGTGGACTTGTTGGGCTGAAAGGTCTGTTTCCACACTGTAGGGATTCTATGATGATGAACCTTGACAAAAAACACTCCATCTTTCTCCAGATTTCCTTTGCAAACGAACGTACTAGAAGGAGATGTGTGACAGTCTCTTGCCCTTCTCACCACTAGCCAAGCAATGTCTTGGTGCTTGTTGGAAAGTTCTTGTGATGAGGCATTCTCTCACATGAGTCTCATGGTCTGCTCAGGGAACAGTCCTTGCAACGCTAGTGACCCAGGTTCGATTCCAGTCTTGGGGGACTGTCTGTGTGGAGTTTGCATGTTCTCCCCATGTTTGTGTGGGTTTCACCAGATGCCCCAGTTTCCAAGACAGACAGAAGATGTGCAGGTTCGACAGATTGGCCATACTGAAATTGTCCATAGTGTATGTTAAGAGTGTTAGTCATTCTTCATTAAGAATGACTAATCGATTCTTCAGCTGAGAGCATTGAATTGCACTAGAGTAGCAAATGGCTGATTAAATGGACAGAGGGGTTAGCATGTTAATTTCAAATGAATGAACAGAATGTGAGGTGACTTCTACCTCTGGAATGAGAAATAACAGAGGAACTGTTTGTTCAGCAGGTTAATTGGAGGGAAGCTCTCTGTGCTTAGTCATAAATACACCAGTCAAATGTTGTGCTCTACATGTACTGCTGTGCATCAACAGCACAGTTTGATTTATTTAAACTGTACATTCCATTTGCCCTCATTAACCGCTCTAGTAATATCTAGGCATTGTATGATCATGGATGATCTGTTCAAATTCAGAAAATCAAAGCTTTAGTTTCATCCAGTTGGACTATGGAGTTAATTCACCATTAACAGAAAGCACATCATAGCTAACTTGAGCAGCACTCAAAAAAAAATTGCATTCTGAGTCTGTGTTATGCCACGTTTGGAATATCTACGAGAGGTTAAGATCTGGCTGCAATACCAATGGAGACCATTCACCCTGGCAACTTCAGTACCAGCCATGGGCCTACACCATGCCCAAAGCACTTAGCATGCCATAAAAATAAAGGGAGCTTGAACAACTGAACAATATGTACACTAAATAGACTCTCAATGTCAATTTAAATAAGAAGGCCTTCCCATAACATCATTGCAACAACTAACCACCAGTTCAAATCACAAAGTGGAACATGCCCAGAAAGGAAACATAGGGTGTCTATTTGAATAAAAACATATCACAACTCTGTTGCGTGGTGCCACTTGCTTTTTAACCTTAACTGCCAATGCTGGTAAACTAGCTTTTGGCTCCAGATCACATGACCATAGTATTCTCAGTAGATTATTAAATGTGCCTTTTATATGTGTACCTTCCCTCTAAGGACTACAGATGCTGTGTAAGTATAATATTGTGACACTCCCTGGCAGTTAGTCTGCAAGTTGCATTCTGTGATATCAGGTCATTTGATGTAACATACACTTTATAACTCGTAATACGTTTTACTGTAATAAATAAGCTATCCTGCGGAGTTGATCAATATTTGACGAGCAATTGATTATTAGATCATTATCATTAATATGACAGTACTCTGATCCAAACAATTATTTGTGCTATGCATGGTCAGCGGATATGCAGGCAATAGCAGTATGGTGTTTTATGGTCACTTTTTTGAAAATTGCATTGTGTGAGTTCACATGGTCAAAAATAATTTGAGTACCACAGCACTACTGCTTTTAGTGCATAGTCATGGATGCTCCACTATTGTCCAAATTCAGAAAATCAGAGCTTGTGTTTCATCCAGTTTGTTTATGGAGCTAGCTGGCCCAAGAGTAACAGAAAGCACATTATAGTTACCTTGAGCAGGAGATTCTTGCTGCATTGCACTGAGCAATTAATTCTTGATTTAATTTTTTTTTAAAAAGATGAACAAATATTTAATAAAAGAAAAACTAATTTATTTCCTGGGTCCCATGTAGAATGTCAGCGACGTATTTATAAAGAAATTGCAGTTGGTGTTGTTCACTGGCATTTGTCTAAATATAGTTTAAACCTATAAATATCACCCTTGAAATGAAACCAAAGACATGGGTTAACTGAAGCATTTCCCTATGTTAGTGTGAATCATGTGTAGACCGAGAATAAAGTTATTCCCTTCTGAAAACTGTTGAAGTCTCCATGTTCTAAAGCTCCATTTGCGTTAATCTAAAGTGTTGTTGATTCAAAATGTGGGTTCTAGTCGTTTCAGTTTTGTCCTTTTCTACTCAGCGTTTTAAAAAAAGTGCTTGTGCATCTAGTTTCACTGAAATTATGATTTATGTTAATTACAAGGGAACAATCATAAAACTTAATTGACAATCCTTTCTTCAGATTAACTTCTGTGATCCTTGGCTGTATAAAGTTGAGCATTTACTTCCACAATTTGTATCGAAACTAAGTATGAAATTATTGCACTGCAAACACAGCAGCAGTGCCAGGAAGGCCATGTCAAAATGTAGCGACATACTTCTTTTACAATGCAGGGTTCCTCACTTCAATACAAGATCAGATAGGGACTGAATTAGCTTCACAGTCCAAGATTTCTGTGGTTTGTAGCAGTTTGATTGGCATATGGCTATCAGTGACGATCAAGGCTGCAAGGCTGGATGACACTCAGCTAGTAACTTGAAACACCACGTTTGGATCAAATGTCAGTAGTGAAGAGGAAAACACATTGGAGCAGATTCAATTCTGAATTTTCATTGCCAACCTGAACATCATAGATATAATGAGTGAAACAGGAGAAATAAAAAAGACTAAGTTTTCTTGGTGCACAACAATTTCTTGCGGACTTTCCTTCCTGCTTGTCTTCATTGTCCTGGCAAAGCTGAGAGATAGCTAGAAACCGAGTGATACAGTATCAGCTGACACCCGATAGCAGGGAACTTTCCAGAACAAGAAGGTTTGATTCACGTGGTCCAAAAATATCAGTGGCACTACTCACTGATGGGATGATGTTGATATGAGCTGAGTTCATCAGTCACTGTAATTTATCAGTAATGTTTCTGAAAATAATTTCACAAATGTAACCAAATACGTAAGCTGGGAAAGCTGGTCTTTTTTTTTTACAAAGGTGTTCAACCACCTTCTAATTGAGCAAACACAGCTCAATCATGATTTGCTGTGGTTAGAAGTAAACTGCTAAAATATTTAAACATAGAGTGACAGCTAATCACTACCTATGTCAGCGGCAATGTTCTTTTGTAGTAAGTACCATGTCAATGATGACAGAGACAGAAAGTCAAGGTAGTGGAAGTTAAATGTGAGATTATACAATAAGAAGGAACCCTGCTGAGAAGACTCATTTTTCAGTATTGTCAATTTAGTTAAAGTTTCAGGGTATTCGTTTTAGAACAAGGATGGCTGTTTTAATGGGAAGCGTAAAGTTGTGGATGTCAAATTTGGACCCAATGTATGAAAAAGTGTGCTCTGTGATTTAGCACCGACCTGCAGTCCTTCCAGGGCACCCATCCACAGCTCTCACATTTACCTCCCAACAGCCAAGGTGAAATTTTTGAATTTCCATTGAAACCACTACTGCTTTGTATTCCAGGTCATCTTGTCTGAAAGTACAGTATTACTTTCTGTTCATATTTACTTTGAGATTTGTCTGGCGTTCTGTGTTCCATGTTGATGTTACTACTTCTAAAGTATATGGGCAGCAAATATTTGTATAAAATGCTTGGGCATCAAAGTATGGTTCTAGTGAAAAAAATATGCTTATGGTTTCTTTTTTGTTACTGGGGTGTTAGTGTCACTGGCTAGGCCAATCTTTAGCCATGTTTAGTCCCCATCTCTAATTGCTTTTGAGAAGGTGATGGTGTGCTGTCATCTTGGACCCTGCCCTTGAAGCTAGGACAGCTAGGGATAGGCAATAAATGCTGGTCAGCCGGCGATGCCCACATCCCATGAGTGAATTAAAAAAGAAATCCATATGGTGTAGGTATAGCCACAGTGTTAAGAAGGGAGTTTAGAATTTTTATCCTGTAACAGTGAACGAACTGCAATTATAATTAAGAATCAGAGTGGTATGTGCTTGGAAAGGTACTTCTAATTGGTGATGTTCCCATGCATCAGTTGCCTTTGTCCTTCTAGGTGGGAGAGGTCACATGTTTGGAAGGTGCTGCCAGTGGAGCCTTGGTGAGGTACTGCGGCGCATCTTGTAAACACTGTTACAGTATGTCGGTGATGATGGAAGTTCTCATTTAGGAAGGGTTTGGAGGGTTATGGGCCTGGAGCAGACCGTTGGGACTAGTTTAGTTTGGATTATGTTTGGCATGGACTGTTTGGACTGAAGGGTCTGTTTCCATGCTGTATGATTCTGTGACTGAGGTACCACTCCAGCAGGCTGCTTTGTTCTGAACAGTGTTGAGCTTCTTGCATGTTGGAACTACATCCTTCCAGGCAAATAAAGAGTGTTCAGTCATGCCCCTGACTCTTCCTTCTAGATGGTGGACAGGCTTTGATGCGTCAGGATGAAAGTCACACACTGTGAAGAGTGTTCCATCTCTTACCTGCTTACCTTTTGAACAAAATAGTTTCATCAAAGGCATGGATAAGGAATTGAATGTAAAATGATAGGATTAGGGAAGGGATAGACAAACATAGAAACTTTATGTAGAATGATCTTTGTGGAGGAGATAAGGAGTTCATAACCTACCTTGAAATCAAATAGAGCATTAAGATTGCAAACAGTGATAAGGATACAGAGAATGTGGCAGGGGAATACCAGAACTGTTTGGTTTGGTCTTGTCATTGTTTAACTGAAGAAACTTGCACCTAATTAGGAACAGGTTGTTGAACACCTAATCTGAGAGCAGAGAAGTAATCGAGAGGGTGAGAGAAGATGTAAAGTGATTTTATTATACTTACACAAGGAAACCCTCTTTGTCTTAATTGATATGACCTAGTTGGAGGATGAGGAACAGGACAAGGTAATTTTGAAAGACTTGAAGAAGATGTCATTGGTAGTGATATTCTGGCCATGATCAGACAGACATGTGTGGAACCAAGTAGGAGCAGTGCAGTTGAGCAGAAGAACAGAGGAAGATGATGTAGTAAATTGTAGTGAGTAAAAAATGAATTTCTCCACCCCATCATCAAGATTTTAGGGTAACAACCAGTGTCTTTAGTGCTGGTCACAATGTCCCAAATATATTTGTGAATTCTGCACGCAGCAGGAGACATTATTTAACATTGTGTTTTATGGGATCTTGTTATTTTATTAAAAGCGGATTGTTTTTCCAGTGTACGTGGTGATCTCCCTGAGTAGATATGGTGCTGGAGTCATTAGTGATACAAGTTGACATCAGGAGAGATGCTATAGTTTTAGCAAGGGGCTAAAACACCCTCACGGGCCCTTGTCAAAAGGGAGTGGGAGCAGCTAGCTAGGAAAGACAACTGCTGTCTGAACTTGGGAACCTGGCTGCAATCCCACAAGAGGTCCAATGACCTCAAAAGAGTAGTCAACATTTTTCATTTGGCATTTTGAACCCTCCACACCACCAATGTCTCTCAGTTCAAATCACCACACCCCCATCCATCACCCAGCAGCACCGCTGGCACTTGGGACTCTGGCCTAACATCAAATACTCCATTTCATCCTCACACAGTGACCAATGCTGCCAATTTCACCACCACATTGCTGCTGCAATGTGTTCCTTCACTTATTTTTGTTCACTTGTGGGACATGGGCATTGCTGGCTTCCCAGCATTCCTTCCCCATTTCCAGTTGCCCTAGAGAAGGTGGTCGTGAACTACCTTCTTGAACTACTGCAGTCCACATGCTGTAGGTACACTTATGGCCTTAAGGAGGGAGTTACAGGATTTTGACCCAGTGATAGTGAAGGAATAGTGATGCATTTCTGAGTCAGGGTGATGAGTAACTTGGAGGGAAATTTGCAGGTGTTCCTATGTCTCTTCCTAGATGGAAGGGGTCATGGATTTGAAAGATGCTGTCCAAAAGACATTGATAAATTTCAGCAGTGCATCTTGTAGATAGTACTCACTATGCAACTGAGGGTGGAGAGAGTGGATGCTCGTGGATATGATGCCAATCAAGCAGGCTGCTATGTCCTGGATGGTGTCAAATGTTTTGAGTGTTATTGAAGCTGCAGCCATCCAGACAAGTGGGGAGTATTCCAGCTGCAGTATTCCTAGCCTCAGGACTGGTCTTACAGCCACTGTGTTTACATGGTGAGTCTAATTGAGTTTCTGGTCAATGGTACCCCCAGCATATTGATAGTGGGGGAATTCAGTGGTGGTAACACAATTGAACAAAGTGGATAATTGTCCCTTATTTGAGATGGTCATTGACTGGTATTTGTGTGGCATGAGTGTTACTTGCCACTTGTCAGCCCAAGCCTGGATATTATCCGAATCCTGTTGCATTTGAACAAGGATTGCATCAATATTTGGATACATGAATGGTGCTGAACATTGTGCAATCTTCGAACATCCCCATTTATGATCTTATTATGGAGGGAAAGACATTGATGAAGCAGCTGAAGATAGTGGAGGCTAGGACTCTCCCCTGAGGAACTCCTGCAGAGATGTCTTGCAGATGAGATGACTGACCTGCAACAACCGCGACTATCTTCCTATTTGCCAGGTCTGACACCAAACAGCAGAGATTTTTCCCGGATACCCATTGATTCCAGTTTTGCTAGCATTCCTTGTTGCCACACTCGGCCAAATGCAGCCTTGATTTCAAGGGCTGTCACTCTCACCTCACCTCTGGAATTCAGTTATTTTGTCCATGTTTGAACCAAGGCTGTACCATGCAGTCAGGAGCTGAGTGGCCCTGGCAGAACCAAACTGGGCATGACTGCGCAGGTTATTGTTGAGCAAGTGCTGCTTGTTAGCACTGTTCTCGACACCTTCCATCACATTACTCATGATCGAGAGTACACTGATGCCACGGTAATTGGCTGGGTTGGTTTTGTTCTGCTTTTTGTGTACAGCATGTACCTGGGCAATTTTCCACATTGCCAGTGTTGTAACTGTACTAGAACAGGTTGGCTAGGGGAGCAGCAAGTTCTCAAGCCTAAGTCTATCGCTGGAATGTTGACAGGGCCCATAGCCTTTGCAGTATCCAGTGCCTTCTACCGTTTCTTGGTATTACATAGTGAATCAAACTGACTGGAGACTGGCATATGTAAAGCTAGGGACAACTGAAGGAGCTCAAGGTGGATCATCGATTCGGCACTTCTGGCTGAAGATTGCTGCGAATGCTTCAGCCTTCTGTTTCGTACTGATGTGCTCAGCTCTTCCATCATTGAAGATATGGATATTTGTGGAGCTGCCTTCTCCAATGAGTTGAGTGAATGTGGCAGGACAGCAGAGCTTAGATCTGATTGTTGGATGTGGAATTGCTTAGTTCTGTCCATCATTTACTGCTTATGGTGTTGGGTACGGAAGTAGCCCTGCTTGGTAGCATCACTGGGTTAACATCTCATTTTTAAGTATTCCTGGTGTGGCTCCTGACACGCCCTCCTGCAGTCATCATTGAACCAGGGTTGATCCTGTAGCTTGATGGTAATGGTTGAATGGGGAGTATGCCAGGCTGTGAGGTTGCAGGTTGTGTTGGAGTACAGTTTTGCTGTTGATTAAGGCTCACAGCGTCACTTGGATGACCTGCCTTGCATTTCTAGATCTGTTCAAAGCCTGTCCCACTTAGTGCCACAACACGATGGAGGATATTCTCAATGTGAAGGTGGGGCTTTGTCTCCGTAAGGACAGTGTGGTGGTCACTTGTATCTATAATGTTATGGACAGATGCATGTCCAGCCATCGTGTTGGTAAGGATGAGGTCCAGTATGTTTTACTCTCTTGTTGGTTCCCTCACCAACTACTGCAGACCCAGTCTAGCAGCTGTGTCCTTTAGGACCTAACCAGCTCGATAGTGCTGCTGCTAAGTCACTCTTCATTGTAGACATTGAAATCCCCCACCCCATTTTGCACTCTTGCCACCCTCCATGCTTCCTCCAAGTGTTGTTTCCTTTCTGATTCTCTACTTTGAGACACAAGAACTGTTACCTGACCAGGCAGGTCAACCTCAGGAGGAAGAGACAGAGAGACATTGCTTAAATAACCCTTTGCCTTAATCTGGCACTCTTCGCTTAGAGCTCTGATACTGTCACTGTAAGCACCCTTGAAAGTTCATGTAGAGTTGGGATATGTTAGTGTTGTTGTGCAGCCAAGTATAATACCAAATAAAAATACTGTGATGCTGTGAAGTTGAAATAAAAAAAGAAAATGCTGATTAAACTGAGCATGTGGGGCAGAATCTCTGGATGGAGAGACAAAGTTATTCTGTAGCTTTTAATCTGTAAAGGATGTTTTGTTTGCCAGTCCTCCAGAGACTGAGGCCACAGGGAAGTTGATGATGCAACATTCAGGAGAGTGTTGATAGACATGAAGATTAAACACTGAGTGCTCTGATTGCATTGCCCGACAGCTATGACCACAAACAAGGACCATGAGGGAATGTGGCACAACACTGCAGAGGGCATTGTGTAGAGCTTGCTGGATTGGCAATCTGTATTCAATATCCGTGTCATGCTGCCAACACAGAGAAACCATCACTCTTGTTTTTATTTATGAAACATAATCCTCACAACAGTTGTATGGACAGATTACCTACTCCTCCACCATCCCCATGAAAATATGAAGCATGGGGCTGGATGAACACAGCAGGTCAAGCAGCATCATGGGAGCAGGAAAACTTGACGTTTCGGGCCTAAACCCATCCAGAGATTGAACCCTGCTGTGTTCATCCAGCCCCATGCTTGTTATCTCGGATTCTCCAGCATCTGCAGTACCTTTTATCCCATGAGAATATGGTAGTCTTCAGATAAACACACCAAAACACCTTCAACATTAGCTTTTTCATTAAGAAGATAAATTGCTTTGAATTTTACTTCTGGCCCACCAGAGGCCTGACCCAAAACCTATATTTATGAACTATCTTATGCGACCACTAGATGTCTCAGACTGCTTTGTAACCAATAGAGTACTTTTTGAAGTGAATTTTGATGTAGGAAATATGTCAGCCATTAGACACACAGCAAACTCCCACAATGACCAGACAATCGGTTATACTGACAGTAATTGAAGGATAAATATGTTGGTCAGGTCATTGGGATACCTCCCTAGTGTTGTTTGAAATAGTGCCGTGGGATCTTTTACAAGCTGCTGTAACCTCATTTTAATGTCCTAACTGAAAGACAGCATTGCCCAGTACTGCACTAGAATGTCAGCCTTGATTTATTGACCCCAGAGTGGGACTTGAACCTGGAACCTTGTGGTTTAAAAGAAGGAGCGTTACCAACTGAGCACAGCTGAGGCTCCAGTAACAGTACTGAAAGATCCATCCTGCTGCTTCACACGTCTTTGTCCAACCTTGATTAATGCAGGGATTTCCAGGACCTGTTTATCTGATTTTAGTTCTTCTAATGACACGTTAGTTGGTTGGCATATATGTCATGAGAATAACACTATTTCCGTGTATTTGTGTGAATGCAGGGGACACAGGCGCATGCCTCTTATTGGTCCTGAATGGTGTGTGGGTGGCAGCCCACAGTGTTACGTCTCTGGGGATCTGAAGCAAATCTGCCACTAAAAGCAAATGGACATCTCACAAATGAACAAAATCTGCAGTGAGATTATGGAGCCATAATATAATTTGGTCAAGTGAATGGAGTGTTGAAGCAGTATAAATCTCTCTATTCAGCGAACACTTAAACTGTAGAAGGAATTAACCATTTTTACCAGCTTCTGTTGTTCAAACTGCAGTTGTTGCTGACTTGCCCTGATGCAACCAATGCTATAGTAGAATGACTATAAGTGGCAGTATTTATTCAGTGACACCAGCTGAAAGTACACTTCTATAGACGTTAAGTGAAGAGAGGATTAAATTGATGTATGTTTCTCACCCAGCTAAATAAATATTGGCTTATTGTCATGACTAACTGTCAGTAATGGGTAACTAGTCTTGGCACTGCAGGATCTGTGGTGTCCATGGAATTGTATCTGACCTGATGACAGATATCTGCAGACGAATGGGATCAATGTTTATAAATTGCAGTCACGTTAGACCAAATTTTGGTCCCTCAGAGGGTGCACATTTGTATGCAGCTGGGAGTTTAAAATCTGCAGAAATCCAAGTGAGTAGGAACATAGCTCCAATCTGTTGATATCTGTGTTAAATTGGGTGGGGGTGGGGGTGGGGGTGGGGGGGGTGGAAGGCGGGGTGGTAGAAGAGAAACACATTACATATTAAAACCAGTGGAAGTGGTGGCATAATGATATTGTCACTGGACTAGTAATCAAGAATCTCAGGTATACTGCTGTGGGTACATGGATTGGAATCTCACCATGATAAATAGTGACATTTGAATTAATGATTCTGGAATTAAAACCTAGCCTAATGGCAACTATGTAATCATTGTTATTGTTGTAAAAACCCAACTGGCGTCCTGACGACATCCTTTTAAAGAAGGAAATCTGGCACCATTACCCGGTTTGGCCTACCTGTTATTCCCACAGTAATGTGGTTGACTCTGCACTGCTCTCTGAAATGGCCCAGCAAGCCTCACAGTTCAAAAGTAACTAGGGATAGGTTACAAATGCTGGCCCAGTCAGTGACACTCACATCCCATGAAGAAAAAAAATCACACAACTGGGGCAAAATATCGACATAGTCTTTATGCTATATTAATAGTTTCATTAGAGAATCCAGCTTTTAGGTGCTGTAGATGTATGCCTGTGTTTATAATTTACACCAGTCTTCTTCCACTCTATTCTTGTGAATCTGTTTAAATACCCTGTTCCTTTAACCCGAATGTGTTTATCTAAATTCCCCTTAGATGCATCTATACTATCGCGTCACCTCAGCCATTCATTGTGGCAGTGAGTTCCACCTTCTAACCAGCCTCTCTCTCAAATTTAGTGCAGGTCCACATATTTGCTGGATTTCCTCAAATCCACACTGGATGAGAATGCACCCGCAACTAGGGGCAGATTTAAAGCTAAGGGGTGATATTCAGTGCATACAATATTAAACCTACAGCTTTGTTAAAATTGGACCAATAAATTGAAGAACTCAACAGATATCCCAAGGTAGTTTTCCAGCTAAGAGGAGTCGAACATCATCAGAATGATTTTATTAGATAAGATCCAAGGAAGAAGGCAATCAGACTGAAGTAGTGGCAGTGGTTGGGAGAGGATGGCTAACATTGGTGGAAGAGTGTCTTGATTGGTTTCTGTGGGTGGAGTAATGGTGATGATCAGGGAGATTCTGGTCACACTTGATGGCTGGATTGGGAGAAGCACTTATTGTCCTCCCAGCTCCATATTCAAATGAACACTTTATAAATTATACATCTCTATAAATCTTTAAAAATATTTATAAATCATAAAATCAAAGGAGTCTTTGACAATGTTGGCTACCTTCCTAAGACAGCAGGAAGTATAGATCGAGTCAGTGGATGAAAGATTGGCTTGAATGATGGGCTGGACTATATCTACAACTCCGTAGTTTCTTACGTTCCTGGGCAGAGCAGTTGCATAAATCATAAAAGCTATAGTGTGGGAGCAGACCATTCAGCCCATCAAGTCCACAGAGATCCTCCAAAGAGCATCCCACCCAGACCCATCCTATACCCGTAACCTCATATTTGCCCAACTAACCTGTGCATCCCTGGACACTATGGGCAATTAAACATGGCCAATCCACCTAACCTGCACATCTTTGGACTAGAGCACCCGGCGGAAACCCACGCAGACACAGAAAATGTGCAAACTCCATACAGACAGTCAGCCAAGGCCGAATTGAATCTGGGTCCTTTGCACTGTGAGGCAGCAGTACTAACCACTATGCCACTGTATCACTCGCTCACTTTGCTTGTTACAGTCCTTCTTAAGATCTGCCAGTTGGGCCACAGGTAGGGTATAGTTTTTCTGAATGCAGCCATCGACACGGTAACCCAATATTTCAGAGGCTCCTTCAAATAGTCATTAGGTCATTTACATATTTAACTACAAGAAAACCGTACTTGCATGTATCTAGCACCTTTCAAGATGTTAGGACGCCCTCAGATGCTTCGAGCCAATGAAATACATTGACAGGGATCAGACTTCAAAAATGAGGGTTAAAGTATCTGTTTTAAGCATCTTGACATTTTTTTTTTCTCATTTGACCACCCCAAAATGACAGGGATTTGTGGCTCAATAAGCGTGTGATTCCTGCCTGCCTGCCATGTCGGAGGCTTAGGAACCCATTTCTACATGAAAAGTAAGCATTGCATCATTGAAAATATTAATCTCATTCTGGTTAAGCCATTTTTGATTTGATTTATTATTGTCACATGTACCAAGGTACAGTGAAAAGTTTTGTTTTGTGTGCAGTACAGGCAGATCATATTATACAAAGGGTAATAGAATGGGTGAGGAATACAGTGTTATGGCTGCAGAGAAGGTGCACAAAGAGAGAGATCAGCATTTGAGAGGTCCATTCAGAAGCCTAACAGCAGGGAAGAAGCTATTCTTGAATGTGTTGGTACGTGTGTTTAAGCTTCTGTATCTTCTGCTTGATGGAAGTGGTTGAAAGAGATTATAACCAGATGGAGGAGTCTTTGACAATGTTGGCTGCCTTCCTGAGACCTAGGAAGTACGGATGGAGTCAGTGGATGAAAGGTTGGCTTGAGTGATGGACTGGACTATGTCTACAACGCCGTAGTTTCTTACATTCCTGGGCAGAGCAGTTGCTATATGCATCTGGATAGAATGCTTTCTAAGGTGCATCTGTAAAAATTGGTAAGAGTCTTTATGGACATGCCAGATTTCTTTAGCCTCCTGAGGAAGTAAAGGCATTGGTGCGCTTTCTTGACTGTCGTGTCAATGTGGGTGGACGACGACAGATTGTTGGTGATCGTCACTCCTGGGAACTTTACACTCTCGACCATCTCCAACTCAGCACCATTTGATGTAGACAGAGGTATGCCCTCCACCTTGCTTCCTGAAGTCAATGACCAGCTCTTTTGTTTTGCTGACATTGAGGGAAAGATTGTTATCTTTACCGTATACCACCAAGCACTTTCTCTCTCTTTCCTCTATTCTGCCTCGTTCATTGTTTGAGATCTGGCCTACAAGGGTGGTGTCATCAAAAATTGTAGATGGAGTTAGGATGGAATTTGGCCAATCATGAATGTATAGGGAGTACAGTAAGGGCTGAGTATGTATCCAGAGTTTGAAGATTAATTTGTTTGGAATTATGGTTTCATTTCACTTTTCTCCAATGACTCCAGGCATTAGCCTGATAAAGTTTTCCAATTTGGTGCTTAGCGAGGAAATATAATCATACATGTTTGTTGAGTTCACAAAGCAAGGCCCTTTACCAATAAATATGTTGTCAAACAGTCAGCATGATCTAGACATGTCTAGACATGTTTGATTGTTAACTGTGGAAACATTAAACAAATACCTGTTTTGCATAGCAATCTAATTAATATGAGAAACTTTGTAACTAAAGCGAATATTGAATTAACATTCCTTTGGCACTCATCTGGACAATGCCATGTGACGGTTGAGACAGCATTAGTTCTGTTCCCATTTATGCACATGAAGTTCTCTAACAAATAACTTCATCATAGGCGTATTCATTGAATGTCGGTGTGTTCATGGTAGAATGTTAGTTTAATTTTGGAGGAGTTATGAGGAGTTATGAGAATAGACCTGTTCTTCTGGTGACTATCAATATGACGGGTATTAGCAGTGGGAAATGAAGCAAGTTTTTGTTATTAGTACTTACAAAATAAAACTCCACAGTAGCATTTCACAGCTTTAATTTCCAAACAGCACTTCACTGACTTTAAAATTTTTCATTTCTATCCTGTGACCTCAAGAAATGTAATAACAGATTAGTATCTATCTTGTGCAGTAGTTTCATGCCTCTTGCAAACTAGATTGAATGCCTGACTTGTTTCTTGATGAGACATCATTCCATAAAACTACTGTCATGCGATGAAGATTTGCAAATTAAGTTGCAGGCCAAATTAGTCTCATCTGCCTTAAATGCACTTGCATTATGCTGTTTTTCTTTTTGATTCCAGTAGAATCAGTATTACAACAGAATTTCTACACCGCATTGAGCTTTGCCAGTTATTTGCTATTTCCTAGATCTTTGTTCGATGGGAGTACATTGTGTTGAATTACTGCACTGTTTTCTGTGCGTTTTTCACTTGATGAAAGGCTCGTGTCAAATCCAACAGAGTAATAAATATCAAATATTAGTAGTCACTTGACACATTTCATTTGGCTATTGTTGGGTTAGTGATCATGCTGCGTTATTCGACATTGAAGTATTGTTAATATTTTTCTGAATGAATGTTGCTTTGAGAAGAGTAGCTGGGTCTCACAACTTCAGCAACTCTGGCTTGGGTAGGAACAGTGGAAAGGTTTTTAGTGTGTTCTACATTCCTCACCATCCTGCAAATAAATTTCTTTTGCTGAAGTTAACACGACTAAATTAGCAGTTGTTGTTATGATCATAAATAGAAGCTTAACACAGTAAAACAAATGCTGAAACGCACAAAAATTCGAAGCAGGATGTTGTTAATCTAGAAGGCTGTGAACTACTTCAACAGCAGCAATAAATTTAATTTGCCCGCTTTTAACCCAGAAAATTAGCATTTTGAAGTATTGATGCAAAGAAACATTTCTGTGTCCTATTTAGTTGTGATATCACAACAAATTGAAGGTGCCAAATTAGTGCATTTAAATTTTTGGGTTTCAGAATTTTGCGTACAAAACAGAGTAATTGCAACATTTTGCCTTCACTACAGTAACCAATCTGATGCATTTATTGGCATAACCATTTGAACATAGAATCTCTACAGTGTGGAAAAAGGCCTTCAGCCCATCAAGCCTTCACTGACCCTCCAAAGAGTATCCCAGCCAGACCTAGACCCCTACACTTTCCTCATAACCCTGCATTTACCATGGCTAATCCACTTAGCCTGCAGATCTTTGGACTGATCAAAGAAACAGAAGCACCCACCAGAAACCAATGCAGACATGGGGAGAATGTGTGGAGTTTGCGCAGTCACCCGAGGCTGGAATCAAACCAAAGTTCCTGGGGCTGTGACACAGTAATACTGACCACTTAGCCACTGTGATGCCAAAAGCTCATACTCCAGTTCATCAGCTGAGCCAGAGTTTGTCAGGCAACCAACACTTGCAACAGGGACTCAGATTTTCTGTTTGGTATCAGCATTTGCACCATTGCAGGTTTATAATGAGATTTACTAGTTATTGTGTTACACTTGATGATTTCCCACATGAAGTATTGCAGACACTTCAACTATTTGAATTTGAGTCCTGTTAAGAATATCGAGAGGTACTATCTTTCAGCATTGTGTGCATTTAGTTACACAAGCAGCTAGCTTCTTGTATGAGTGTAGTGCTTTTACATCTCCCTTTCTTTATCATAAGCTAAATCGCAGAAGCGATCATTTTAATTAATGTTTAATAGAATGCGCACAAAAATCTTGTATTAAATAAATTGAACACCATTACATGCAAATATTTAATTTGCTTGGGTGGCATCGAGGAGAAAAAACATTAAATTTTACGATCTGACAATCTCAGCTCAAAAATGAGAGTGGAAGAAATCTTCCTCCATTCCCACCATCATGGTAGCAATGACAATCTTCCATCAATCACAGAGTCAGAGTTGTACAACATGAAAACAGTGGCTTCAATTCAACTAGTCCATGCCGACCATATTCCCAAACTAAACCAGTCCCATCTCCTTGAGTTTGGCACTTTTCCCTCCAAACCATTCCTATTCACGTCCTTATCCAAATGTCTCTTAAATGTTGTAACACTATCTGTATCTACCACTTCCTCTGGCAGTTCATTCCACACACAAACCACTCTGTGTTTCAAAAACAAAAATTACCCCTCATGTCCTTTTTAAATCTTTCTCCACTCACCTTAAAAATATGGACCCTAGTTTTGAATCTCCCTACTTTGTGAAAAGACCTTTGCTATTCACCTTATCCATGCCCCTCATGATTTTATAAACCTCAAACTCCTGTGGTCCAGTGGAAAAATGTCCTAGCCTATCCAGCCTATTTTAAACTCAAACTCCCTCCGTTCTCAGCACCATCCTAGTAAATTTATTCTGAACCGTCTCCAGTTTAATGTCTTCCCTATTCAGGGTGACCAGAACTGCACACAGTACTCCAGAAGAGGCTTCACCAATTATTATACAACTGCAGCATGACGTCCCAACTCCTAATATTCAAAGGTCTGAGCAATGAAGGCAAGAGTGCTAGATGCCTTCTTAGCTACCCTGTCTCCCTGTGACGCAAATTTACAAGTACTATGTACCTGAACCCCATGTTTCTATGTTCTACAACACTACCCAGGGGCCTACCATTAATTATAAGATCTGCCCTTTGCTTTACCAAAATTCAATACCTTGCATTTATCCAAATTAAACTCCATCTGCCACTTTTCAGCCCATTGACTGAATTGATCAAGATCTCTTTGTAATCTTAGATAACCTTCTTCACTGACGACTAATTCCCCAATTTTGGTGTCGTCCACAAACTTACTAACCATAAGTCATTCAAATTACTTATATAAATGACAGACAAAAGTAGATCCAGTACTGATCCCTGTGGAACACCACTGGTCACGGGCCTCCAGGCCGAAAAACAACTCTGCACCACCACCCTCTGTCTCCTATAGTAATTGTATGCAATTGGTAAGCTCACTCTGAATCCCATGTGATCTAACTTCAGTAATTAGTAAGGCCAGGCGATCATGACTAGTGGGTCATATAATTGGAACTCGGCAAGGTAGAGATCCTTTTTCCACATGGTAACACTGTGCCCCTTTGATAAGCAGAATTCCTAATGATGGCTGGATCAGGTGTAAGAGAGTGGAGCATTGTAAATTCAGAGGGGTATATTGGAGTGAGTGATGTATTATTGTTATCACTCAGTGATTATTATCATCAGAGAGGTGGAGCTGTTTTCTTTCCTGTTTGTTAGTCCTAGTGCCTGATTTATTAAAGCATTGAATACTGTGTAGAAACAGAGACATAGAAATAGGAATGGGAGTAGGCCAATCAGCCCTTCCAGTCTGCTCTGCCATTAGCTATGATCGTGGTAGTTTGATTATTCTTGCCTACCAGTGGAAATCTTTTTAGTTATAGGATTCAATATAATAACTTCCGGATGAACTATTCAACATATATAAAAAAAAGACAGCTTTAATTACTGAAATCATCAGTTGCATAGTTGCCCTCCTTGTTTTTCGTGGTGTTATCAGTTTGGTACCTTCCCTTTCTCCGTGTGATAAGGTTTTCCTTCAGTTCTGAAATAGTGTCAGCACCTGAACTGTGAATATGTCAACTTTCACCACTGACGGTTTCACCCTTTTCTTTTAATATCCCAAGCTTCTAATATCCAATTTTTAAAAAAATTCCACTATCATCTGTTGTTTACCGGAGGTGCATAGATTGAGACCTTTTCTCTTTTTACTATTTGTCAAGAGGGAGTTTGATCTAATGGAGACAATGGAATTTCCATAAATATTTCAACTGCAATAATGAGTTTAAATTTCAGCCTTGGCTTTCACCACCTGTCTCACATTTATAACTTGTAAAGGAACTTCAATGCTCTTGGATAGAAAACAGAGTGGAAATTTGGCTCCAATTCACTTTATGTTGCAAACGTCATTGCTACTTTACAGCAATGAGTTGGAATGCAGTTTTACTTTTACGAAATACAGTAACTAAGCCAAACATATTTCAAAATATCTTGTCCATTATCAACTTCGTGAAGGCAGTAGTATGACTGACTATCACCATTGAAAACAGAGTCTTGTGGGGTGGGGAAGAGGTGTGGTGATCAAAGCTGGATAGTGCGCTGGATTAGTAGATTGCCTTTCATACTTGAGTGCTTAAGGTTAAATTCAGTATAAATTGATGGGATGGAAGTCTTCTGTGTCCAGTAGCTAAATATGTCTGTTGTGAGGCTGTGTAGTCTCAGTCTTGGCAATATTAAACTCTCTCTTCCAGGCACAGAGAATTGTGGACCCACAACACTTGAATGTACAATCTTGCTGGCGTGTTAATACTACACTGAGGAAATCTTGCAGCGACCTAGACATCATTGTTCCGATGTTTTGTTAAATTTAGAGCTTAACTGATCTCTCAGGTGGAAGTAAAATGTCTTGCAGAATCATTTAGAGCAGAGTAGAAGAGTTCTCCTGGTGTCTTGACCAATATTTATCCTTCAACCCAATCCTGTTGGCAAGAAGGCCACATCATTGTCATTCGGCAGACCACAGCAGCTCACCAGCTCCAGCCTGTCAAATATCATATGGTCCTGAGGCCAGACATCCATAAGGAATGTAGCTTGGCAAGGGTGATCATGGAACAGTGGTTCAGCTCCAAGAACCATAAAATGAAATTTACTTGTGCCATTTTGATATCTCCCCCATTGTGCATCTGTGAAACTAGGTGGAAAAAGCTCAGCCCACACTCTGTCCAGTTATTCATTGCCATTGCAATGTAGCCCAAGTATGTTAACACATTATAATAAGAATGGCAGCTCAGTGATTGCATTATTGGACCAAAAATCTAGAGACTGGACAGTAAATTGGAAATGAGTTCAATTTCCACCAGGACAGCTGAAGAACTTAGGTTCTGATAAATAAATCAGGAATAAAAATGCTAGTATCAGTAAATGGTGATTGTGGCATTTGTGGGTAGAGGCATGCTGCTACCATTCCACTTATCTTAGACATAGTCAAAGAGTCTAGTTGGTTTACCGTGGTACAGGAACAACCACTAGTAAGTCTTAACAAGAGTCTCACTTCTGAGGAAGGGTCACCAGACCTGAAATATTAACTGATTATTTTTTCTTCACAGATGCTACTAGGCCTACTTAGCATTTCTAGCAACTTCTGTTTTTGTTCCTGATTTACAGCATCTGCAGTTCTTTTGGTTTTTACTTAACAAGACTCCACTTAACAAGCGTCTGTTGGGTTAACAGGTGCAATATATCACTTGATAGCAGTTCTGTAAAAGTTACATTAGCTAGCTAAATATTATGACTCCTGACCGTCTTTGTAAAAGATGTTGCATCTGTCCCTTTTCAAGATCCAGAACTATTTCTGCATTTCCCCACCTATAACTGTATAACATAATCAGATTGAGTGGAACCTAATGCAGCCTAATGAAACATTAATTCTTTCAGAGCCATTATCCTGTAAACACTGATCATGAAGCTGTCACAATATTCTAATAACATACCTGATTCACTACTTGCCCATCAAATCCTTTGTCCTCTGCTCTGGCCTGTATGGCGCTTCCAATGTAGCTAATTGTTGTGTTCTCTCAGAATGATCCAGCAAGCCACTCATTTGTATCAAAACAGTTGTGAAAATTTTATTTGGAATAAATCTGATGGACCACCTAGTATCAGCCACTGCCACAACCAGCCCATTTGACCCTATAAAGTCTATCTCAATAATGGCTTAGGACTTGTGCCAAAATCAGAAAAAAACTGTACCACACATAGTGAAGCAATAGCATAACATCCTACTTCAATCTAAAAGATGTCTCATCACTACAGACTAGTCCAATGTCATATCTGCATTCTGGTATTCACAGATTCCTTGTATTCATATTTAATAGTGTGAAGTAAAGACCAGACTTTTCTTCATAATAAGCAACAACGACGTATAGGAGCTTTAAAAATCTCACAGCCCTTCACAAGGGCATTATAAAATGAAGAATGACACAGAGTCACTTAAGAGGTATTGGGTCAGATGGCCAAGTCAAATAAATAGTTTTCAGGAGTGTTTCAGGACAGCGTGTTACAGAGGTGGAAATGTGTAGGGAGGGAATTCAAGAATTTGGATCCTAGGCAACAAAAGCACCACAAAAGTGGTGAAATGATTAAAATCGGGAAAAGCAAGAGTCAAAATTAGAGTAGCAAGGATATGTCAAAGTTGGGGGTTGGAGGAGATTATGGAAGTAAGGAAGAATGAAGCTTTGGAGGGATTTAAAACTAAGATGAGGATTTTAAAATCAATATATTGTCCAGCAAGGAACTAATGTAGGTCAGTGAACCCAGGAGTGATGGGGAGGATTGGAATAGGGGTGAGAGGCATTGAGGGAGGGGGTGGTGGTGGATGTAAATGGAGACATAGGCAACAGAATTTTGAATGTCTTCAAATTTATGGAGGGTAAAATATTGGAGAGCAGCCAGCAGTGCATTGTAGTAGTCATTTCTAGAGGCAACAAAGGCACAAATGAATATCTTAGTAGTAGATGAGCAGAGATGAATGGAGGAGTCCGTTGATGATATTAGGTAGACATTGACAATATTCATGATGGCATGAACATAAGTTTGAAAATTATTATGGGGTTAAATATAACACCTAGATTGGAAACAGAATGACTTAATCACAGCCTGGTGTCAGATGAAGGGACAAAGCCAAAAACCATAGGCCTTTGGAATGGGAACTGAAGTAAGGGTGAGTTTTTATCTTTTTACCCTTCCATGTGAAATGTTTTGTAAGTCTGACGTCTTTGAGATTGCATTTTCTGCTGTGACAATTTAAAGTTATGATGCACATGATTAAGGGAGGTGTGATATGACAGCTCTGTGCAGGATAGAGGATTTTTGAGTACTAGATTGATAATTGATGCTAAGGGTAAGCCCAGAACTGCTCATTAGCTTTTTTTCTAATCTATTGGTGTTCAATGTTAGTGTATTAAGACATGAAAACCAATGTTACATAGCATTGCTATTGCTATGGCTATTACAGTGATCATTGAAACAAATAATGTGGGAAGTTCAGGAGCAGTGTACAAGTGAAAACAACTAACTGCAAATGTATGATGTATGGGTGAGAAGAATAACTGTAAATTCTAACAGCTGCATTCCAATCAATCAAAATACTTCTCATTACACTATCATGCAATTTTAATTATATTGGGATAATATTTGTTGAGATTGCATTTGATTTCTTTGTGATAGAATGCGTACCAAATCAATAAATTAGGCCTGTACAATATTTGCAAGACTTTTGTTTTCAGCCTCCAGTGAAATGCATTCTATGGGGAGCTAAGGTGTCAGCTGTTCTGCAACAAATAGTGAATGGTGTTCTAACAAAGTCCCAGCTGTTCTTTATTGACAGAGAATGCAGAGACAGATGGAACCTGCAGATAATATAAAAGCACAGTAGTTATTTTGTTATCACGAGAAACTTCTGCCCCGCAGTTCATTTGGAATCAGAATAAAGATGTTACCTTGACATCTAAACCAAAAGGAACTGCATTAGGTTTTGAGAAATTAATGTAATAATAGTGACACTGATAGCACCGCATTCTTTGGATGAAGCGTATATCATACCTGCAAGTTGCAGGTCTTATGTGTGCTGATGTTTACATTAGGAGTTTCAAAGCCTACTGATGAAAATATTGGGACCAGTAACAAAACTGTTTGAGGAGCATTCAGATAAATTTACCTTTCTGACTTAGAAGGCAAGATTTTGAGCATGTCCAAATGAAGCTCAGATACTAAAAGTTTCTCGGTCAGTTAGGAAGAAATCTCTTTCTGTACTTTTGATGCGCTAAGTATATGATTACCAGAAGCAGAAGAATAGGCCATTAAAAATTGGATTCCAGTGTTAATTATTTTAAAAACGAGTTATTATGAATAACAGAGGGACAAGGTTCCAAACATAGGAACAAGTTGTGGCGGCACGTTGGCTCAGTGGTTAGCACTACTACCGCACGGTGCTAGGGACCTGGGTTTGATTCCACCCTCGGGTGACTGTGTGGATTTTGTTCATTCTCCCCATGTATGCGTGGGTTTCTGCTGGGTGCTCCAGTTTTCTCTCATAGTCCAAAGATGTGTGGCTTAGGTGGATTGGCCATACTAAAATGCCCATAGTGTCCAGGGGTACGTAAATTGGGTGGATTAGCCATAGGAAATGCAGGGTAACAGGGAAAGCGTACGGAGGTGGGCCTGGGTGGGATGCTGTTCGGAGAGGCGGTGTGGACTTGTTTCCACATAGAGATTCTATGATTATTATGTAGCCAGTCCACTAATATGCTAGAGAAGCTTCAATTCTGGCAATACAATGAAACTGGGCATTGGATTGAAATTCTGTAGAAAGTTATCTTTGCGTTCATCTATTTGCATAAAATATAGTAATGAACTCACAGGCCTTTCTACAGTGGGTTAACAACTTGACTGAGCTAATTCGTATAGAATTTAATACTAGCGTGTTAACCAGTGAGCTAAGAACAGTGATCAGTGGAATTTCAATTCCATTTGAGAATATAAGAATAAACATGTGCAAGCTGATTCATTTGGGACCACAAGCCCTTCCCTTTTTACTTTGAGGTTGTTTGAATGATTGTCATAGCAATCTAAATTTCAATTGCCCTGGTCTGACTGGCGTCTGGGGCAATTTTATTTTAAAGATTTGAAGCCTAGATTTCCAATCCATTACATATGAATCATTAGAAATTAGTTTTAGCAATCACAAATAGAAACATGCTGTATGCACAGAGTTTTCCGATGTGAGTTTATTATTGTCATCATCTTCATCTCCAGATGCATATAAAGTTATACATGGGGAAGCCTTGTGATAGGAGGTGAAATTTTCAGGTAAGTGAATCAGAAAGCAGTGGGACTTTAAAATAGGTGGGGTGTTGCAACAATCGTTTGAAAACTCGATTGTTTAGCTCAAAATATATTTCAGCCATTTAGCAGCCTTTACAGAGACCAAGCGGAGGAAGTGATTAGAGAGTAGTAGGAACTCAAGGTCAGTGTCAGTTTGCAAGCAAATGATGCCATTTCCCAGCTCCAACTTTCCTGTTTGAGTGCAGAAGGGTAATGAGGTAGTTTCCAAGATCCGCTACTTCTGAGGTACATCACAGCATCATTGATATAAATTGTTATTACAAGGAGATGGTGCTGGGCTTTAGGCCACAGCTCACTGGTACTGTCATTCAATATTTCTGTTTCATGCTGCTGATATTTTCAAGTGTCCTTGTTTCTGGCTGTTACTGACTCAGCCTCTGTACAAACAATGTTCCACTGTCCTTGCCAGCTAAGTACACCGGTGTCCGCATATTGGCTACAGTCTCAAAGGTCCTTGTGACCGTATCAGCATGTTGGTTATTCATTGGCCTGCCAAGCTTGCCTTAATGAAAGTCAGTCGTGCCTTCAGTGTCAAGTGAGTGGGTGCAATAAAGATCTAATGTTAGTCTTTTGGATGTTCACATATCTTAGTGGGTCTGCTATATTCACATGCTTTTGGAATAGGCATATTTACCTTTATTATTAATAATCATCATCATTAATCGTTGAAATCTACGGATGTGAAAGCGCCGGTAAACACAGGACACTTCATGTTACACTGTTTGACTATGCCGTTGTGCTGTTCTACTTCTAAACGCCTCCGATAGTGAGAATTAAATGCATGGGAAAGCCATTGGTATGCTGGAGGCAAAAATAAATCCTGTTGTATGTGTGTTTGAAGATGGATGTGGAACAGTTCGTGGTAACTAGAACCTATCATTGAACCATGTACATTATAGAGAGAGCCAGAAGACTTTGGAGCAAGTACTTATACATAATGTCATTTGACCTGATGACTAGTGATGTCATCAGCATTAATAGCTACTACTTTTAATTTAAAAGGAAACTTGTATTCATATAGTGCCTTCCACAAACTCAAGACGTCTCTGTAGCCAATTGAGTACTTTTTGTTGTATGGTTACTGTTGTAAGTAGGAGGTGCAACAACCAATTTCACTCAGGAAGAACCCACAAACAGCAATACATTAATGACCAGGTAACGTGTTTTATTAAAGCTCGTTGAGAGATATGTTTTGGTCAGAATACCAGGAAGAACTTCCCTGCCCTTCTTTGAGTAATGTCACAGTATCTTTTACAAGAAAAGGGGCATTATTACTAATCTGTTTCAATTTCTCATTGGAAAGACACAGGGAAAGTATAAATGCTAATGGAAAATTGCTTTTTCTAGAAGAAAGAAAATGGTTTAGAAATGGCTGGAGTGCACTTATCTTAAAACTTGGATCTTACCTAGTCTTTTCCTCATACTTCGCAGAATCTACCAAAACCGGGCATCCACTTAGTGTAGTCGTAATTACAAAAAGAGCCTGCACTCTCAAATGTGACTACGTTGAAAATAACGTGGAAATTAAACTTTTCCTCTTTGCAGACAATGTGTCAATTGCTGTTTGATTCTCCTGCAGGCTGGCATTGATGGAGAGAGTATCGGAAATTGCCCCTTTTCTCAGCGACTCTTCATGATTTTGTGGCTGAAAGGTGTTGTGTTCAATGTCACAACGGTTGACCTAAAGAGGTAAGGGACTAAAGTTCATTTGAAATAAATTCTTATGCAGAACACATGCCACTTAACAAATCACATGCATTTAAAAAGGACTATAAACATTTATAAAGAAATTATTCAAGGATTTTGCTTTTGTAAAGATATCTTCTTTAGCTCTTGAGTTGTTTCTTCATATCTCATTTTCTCTTGTATTTGGCATTCACTTTTGCAGTCTGTTACCCCGTCCCTGCAGCTTCACTACCACTTTGATCTTGCTGTTAGTGACAGGGCTATCAGCTGCCTGAGTCCTCCACTTTGGAATTTTTGAGTACTACTGCCCTATCCTTGTTTAAAATTGTCCTGGAAATCTCTTTTCAGTTAAGCATTTGTGCACCTGTCTTAAGCTCTCATAGATTGCAGTTAGTCCAAACACTTGTCTGGTGGTGGTGTTGACTGACTTTTTATTATGGCTTTCAAATACTTTATTTTTCTTGTGGTTGAGGTGCAGACACCCGAGTTGAGTATTTTTCATTTGTGGGAAAGGGGTGCTGAGGCTGTTTTAAGGCTGACTCGATAAAATGATGCAAACATTAGAGGAAAGCCACTCCATTCCAGTGATTAAACACAAGAGTGCTTATCAGTCTGTATGATTCTGTATCTCATTTGAATCTTTTTGTCTGGAGTAGGGTGCAGTCTTGTCATTCCCATGAATCATTGGGTTGTCTTTTGGTTATGCATCTATGACATGCCATACTGTTTTTGTATAAAAAGATACCATTCAAATTAAGTTGATTTTGGACCCAAATAGCATTATTTCTTATCGACCTGTATATTTATCAGGCTGTAAAAATATCACTCAATATGAAGTCAGGCCACTAGACAAGAAAAGGAAATAATTTTCTGTTCATATTCATTGATACTACTAATGATACTCTATAGACATTAATTTTCACTGATAGTAATGTATTTGGACCAGAAGAATCTTCGCTTTCTTTTTATCAGCAGGATCCACTAAACTCAATTACCAAACGGTGACAGTGAAGGTGTTTTGTCAACTTAGAAGCAAAGAATCCCTACAGTGTGGAAGCAGGCCATTGAGTCCATCGAGTCCACACCGACCCTCTGAAGAATATCCCCCTCAACCCTGTCCCTGTCATCCTACATTTCACATGGCTAATTCACCTAAACTGAATATTCCTCAACACTATGGGCAATTTAGCATGGCCAATCCACCTAAACTGCACCTCTTTGGTTTGTGGGAGGAAACCTGACCACCTGGAGGAAACCTATGCAGATGAGGGGTGAACATGCAAACTCCACATAGATATTTGCCCAAGGGCGGAGTCAAACTCAGGTCCCTGGCGCTAACCTCTGAGCCACCATGCCACCCTTGAACTTCTTGAACTTCTATTTACTTAGCTGGATTTAAAATATCATGAAATTCAGTATTATTACTAAAATAATTAGTGTCATCGTTCAAAATCCTCCTACAAAGGAACAGTGATTTGAAACCAGTAGCTAATCAGAAAGTCATCTGTTTGAATTTCTGGGCTGTTTGTCACTCAGACTGTATTGAGTCAGTTGACTGAACTCGTCAGTTCTGTGCTGGTCAGAAATCACATAACACCAGGTTATAATCCAACAGGTTTATTTGAAATCTCAAGCTTTTTGAGTCTCACTCCTTCAGGTGTTCGTAAGGAAGGTAGTATTGGACACAGAATTTATAAGTAAAAGATTAAAGGTGCACACCATTGATGAGGATGTATTAAACAAACCTAAGATGCTGTTAAATCTTTAATCAGTTAGAAGATTTTAATTGATTGATATGTATATGTAAATCCCTGAATTCCTTTCAAGTCACTGTCCTGAGAGAACTAAGGTTGTATCAGTGTAAAGAAGAGGTGACATGTTAGGTCAGATAATGCATGTAAAGTGTGAGGCCTTGTTTAGAATCTGGTTGTGTTTTAGTTTGGAGTCAGATTCTCTCTCTCACACAGATACAGACACTCTCACACTCACTCTCACACTGTCACACTCACATTCTGTCTCTCACACACACACACGTGCGATCACACATGTGAATCTAAGGGGTAAATTTGTATTTTCAGATATATTTAATTTTGCTCAGATTGCAGGTGGTGGAAGTGGCGGAGAATGATGCGTTGAATCTGGAGGTTAATGGCGTGATACGTGAGGACAAGGGGAATTCTATCTTTGTTTTTATTGCAGGGAGGGGGTGTGAGGGCTGAGGTGCGGGAAACACAAGCGATGTGGTCGAGGGCATTTTTGACCACTGAAGGAGGGAAGTTGTGGTCCTAACACGCATTGTCTGACCTAAAATGTCACCACTTCGTTACACTGATAAAACCTTTAGTTCTCTCAGGACCATGACTTGAAAGGAATTCAGGGGTTTACATATACATATTACTCAATTAAAACTTCTAACTGGTTAAAAATTTAACAGCATCTTAGATTTGTTTAGTACATCCTCATCAGTGGTGTGCACCTTTGATCTTTTACTTGTAAATTCTGTATCTGACACTATCTCTCTCACTAACACCTGAAGAAGGAGTGAGACGCCAAATGCTTGTGTTTTCAAATAAACCTGTTGGACGATAACCCGATGTCATGTGATTTCTGACCTTGTCCACCCCAGTACAACACTGGCACCTCCACATCAGTTCTGTGCTGGATAGCTGTTTGGGATTCTGCAAAATAATGAGGCATTCAAGCTCAAAGAGAAGTGGACTCTTGCTGCTAACACCTCACCTTCTGTCAGATGGTCATGGGCGTTAATGATAATTGTGTAGAATTCAGCAACAAGATGATTTAATCTATCCAGAGCTGCACAGAGGAATTACAAAATCAGGAGGCTACAGTATCAATTCCTCAAGTAAGTTGAAGGATTCTTTACAATTAGAATTAAAATTAACGCTCTATTTCCTTAAGGTTTTTAAAATGAACCCTTTTTTGTATTAAGTTCGTTAAACATGCCAAATGTTTTGTCTAGACTTCTGAAAATTATGCTGACAATTCCTGCCCACAAGACTAAAAATCAGAGATAACTCACGGGGCTAATAACAGTGACAAACCTAAAATTAATATCAGCAGAGAAAATGTATTGGAGAAGCTGAAGTGACTAAAAGAAGTCAGATATCAGGAACTGATGACCTTCATCCTCTGGTTCTAATTGAAGTTGCTCCAGGGAGAGTTCTGGTTTTCCAAAGTTTTGTAGGTTGGAGAGTGCTCCCAGTAGACTGAAAGCTATCAAAATGTAGTACAGCTATTCGAGAAAGGAAAGAGTAAACAGACCTACAGGCCAGTTAACCAAACATGAATCATCAGGAACATTCTGAAATCTATTATTCAGGAAATTTTAACAATCAGCTTAGGATATATTAATTTGATCTGATAGTTAATATTGTAGTATGAAAGGGAAATGGTCAAATTTATTCAATTTTTTGAGGATGTAGTTACTATGGTAGATAAAGAGAAATCAGAAGATATAGCATACATGGTTTTCAAAAGGCATCTGATAAGTTGCCACCCAAAAGTTTAATACACAAAGGAAGGGCTCATGGAGTTGGGGAAAATATATCAGTGTGAATAGTGGACTTGTTAATGGACAGAAAATAGGGGCAGAGATAAACTGGGCATAGATAACAAGGTGTGGAGCTGGATGAACACAGCAGGCCAAGCAGCATCATAGGAGCAGGAAAGCTTGACGTTTCAGGCCTAGACCCTTCATCAGAAACGTTTGCATGTTGCTGCCTATTCATAGTAAAATGCCACAGGGATCAGTGTTAGGTCTCAGTTATTTATAATCTGTTAATGTGTTAGGTGAAGAAATCAAGAGTAATATGTATATAGGAACAGGAGTAGGCCATTCGGCCCTTTGAGCCTTCTCCATCATTCAGTATGATGATTGTTTATCAAGTACTTCAATACCTTTCACTCAGTCTATCCCTTTTACACTATTGGTAATTAGAAATATATCAACCTCAACTTTACATGTACTCAAAGACTGACCGTCCACACCGTAATGGTGGAGAATTCCAAAGATTTTCAACCCTCTAAGTTGTAAAAAAATTCCTTCATCTCAGACCTAAAGTGGCATGCCCCTTCATGTTAAATTGTGCCCATTGGTTCTAGACCCTGTCCCACAACCAGTGAAAACACCCTATGTGCATCTACCCTATCTCTTTAAATATTTTGCAGATTTCAATGAAATCACCTCTCCTCCTTTTGAGAGTCTAGAGAGCACAGACCCAGTGCTCATAGGAAAGTCCTGTTATTTTGGGAACAAATCTGATTAATCTTTATTGCATTCCCTCTGGCATTAATATCTTTCCTGAGGCAAGGAGTCCAAAATGCCAGATATGATCTAACCAAGCTCCTTTTACAACTGAAGCAAGACTTCATTACTCCTGTACTCAAGTCCTCTTGCAATAAAGGATAATGTTCCAGTAGCCGCCTTAATAACTTGCTGCACCTACGTCAGCCTTCAATTACTCATGAACAAGGACACCTAGGTCCATTTGTGCATCTACATTTTCTAATCTCTCACCATTTAAGAAGTACTCTACGTTTCTGTTTTTCCCAACAGATTAGATAACCTCACACTTATCCATATTAAACCTGTCATGCTCTCATCCATTCATAAGGCCTGTCCAAACCATCCTGACACACTTTACATCTTTCTCGTAACACATTCCCTCTTTACTCTGTATCACCCACAAATCTGAAAATTTGCAAATTTAGTCCCCAACTCCAATTCATTAAAATATATTCTGAACAGCTGGAGCCTAAATACTGGTCGTTGTAGTACCCAGTAATCACAGCCTGCCAAGGCAAGAATAACTCATTTATTCCAACTGTTTTCTATCTATTAGCCAATCATTAATCCATAACAGTACATTATCTCCCATCCCTTCTGACAATCTTAAGTATACAATAGTCATCAACTATGCTTTATCAATTTTGGTAGTAATATTGAATTTTTGGAAGATGACCACTAATGATTTGACTATATCTATAGCAACCTCTTTCACACTCTGGAATCTAGACTTTCAGGAACCAGAATCTACATGTAGTGAATCCACGTTTGTTGTAACCAAATGTTACTGCTATTTCTGGCAGTTCGGGCTTTTTTAAAAAATGTATTCAAGTTTGTTATTGAAAGCTATATGAAAAGGTAAACTGTGAGAAGGTTGCGAAGAGAGAGACAAGGTAAGTGAATGATCACTAAGATCGCAGTTGGAAAATGTGGGGCGGTGTGAAGTTATTCAACCTATATAAAAGAATTGTAAATGTTGATATTCAGTGAGGTTTGGATATACTTAGACAGAAGTTGTTTCTCCTGGCTGGGGACCACAGACCATGGGAGCACAACCTCAGTATAGAGGGTTGATCATTAAGACTGAGATTAGGAAAGATTTTTCCAGTCAAAGTTGTGGATGCTCCATCATTGTATTATTTGTGACCAAGAATACAGGGAGCGGGCAAGAAAGTGGATTTGAGGCAGATGATTAACAGTTCTGATTTCCAATATTATTTGTTCCATTTCATTTTCCAATAATTGTCTCAAATTTGTTTTTTTTTTGTAAATTGGTTAACTGTTTCAAATCTCAGCAGTTTCTGATAGAACCAAAATAATATTCTGTCAGCCTTAGCCCAGTTCACTTCAGAGAACTAAACAATTCAGAGCTGAGAGTTCTGCAGTATATTTGCAATTATTGTTGCAATTATTGATAAGTCTTATTCCTTATTTATAGAAAACCAGCTGACCTGCATAATTTAGCTCCTGGTACTCACCCTCCATTCCTGACCTTTAACGGAGATGTCAAGACAGATGTCAACAAAATTGAAGAATTCTTGGAGGAAGTGCTGTGCCCACCAATGTAAGTACATAACGGGACATCTTTCATTTTTATACAGTGAACCCTGGTTCTGGAAATCCTCTGTATTTCAGAGCTCGACAATCTCTCAGCACTGAGATAATACACTTCTATTTTATTCTTTGGGGCAAAATAGAGAATTTTATGTTTTCCTACATTATACTTTGTTTGCCAGATCTTTGCTGAGTTACTCAAGTTACCTGTTTCTCTCTTTGTATCTTCCTCATGTCCACTTCACAATTTACTTTCCTACTTTAATTTGCTGATGATGTAAAATTATCAACCATAGCTTTGGTTCCTTCGTCCAAACCATTTATAAAATTTGTAAAAAGTTGAGGCACCAGCACTGATCCCTATGGCACACCAATATTTGCTTCCTATTAGCTAGTCAATGTGTTACCTACATGAATGAGCTCCTATTTCCCTCAATTGCCTTTGATGAGGCCCCTTATCAAAAGGATAAAATAAGTACAGTATATTTATTGTTCTCCTTTATCCACCGCATATATTAATTCTTCAAAGAACTCCAGTAGATTGGTTAAATGTCAGGCAGGACCCAGAATAGATCCCCCTCATTTACCCTAAATTTATAACTACATTTCCACACTGCAGTAATCTTTTAACTTTCAGGTTTGAGAAAATTCTTAAATGTAAAATGTAATTTTTAAACAAGTGAAAGGGAGAGTGAAACAAGTGCAAAAGAACAACAGGGAATAAGTAATAGGTTAGAAGACAGGACTGAATGGATGATTAAAGCTAGCTGCTATTTTGAAATCTGCTGCTTAGTATATTGCAGAAGTCCTAACATCAAAGGAATAAATGTAAAAGCAAAATTCTGTGAATGCTGGAAAAATAAATTTAAAATAGATCATGTGGTCAATAATTAACAAGTCAAGCAGTGACTGAAAGAGAAACAATTAACATTTCAGGTCTGATGAAAGGTCACTAATCTGAAATGTTGGCTAGAGTTTTTAGGACGGTGGGATTTCCCTTTCTGCCACCCAAGCAGACAGTCAGTAACACCTCACTATCAATACTGACTGACCACAGGCATTTGTTGCCTGGGAATGGGACTTGTGCCCTTCACTCAGGAGCCACTCCTGAATTTGAGAGCTGTGATTGCTGTCACGTCTCAGCAGTGCCTGATGCTGCAGTGGACAGAACTGGGACTACCAGTCATAGGGAATGGAAGTTATTGTGCAGTTGCTGGAGAGAGGAGGAGGTATTCACAGGTCCACACCTTAAGGACACTTAAAGTCCTCCACTGGGACAGGACAAGTAAACCAGGCTAAATCTAAATCCTCACACCATAAAATTGCAGAGAGGTTGAAAACATCAGTAAAATCTGGTTTTCCAGAATCATTTGGTTGTAGGGCACCTGAGTATTGTGGTAAACAGACACAATTTATTGGAGGTTCTGGCCTTGCACTCATTAGGACAAATGGCAATATAAAGGAGAATAATGGATTTTATACTGTATAAGAAGAGTATGCTGATTGGTTGGCAAGTAGCCTCTGATTCGTAGAGATATTACAATGGAGAAGACACTAATTAGATGATTGACAGCTAATTGCCACGTTTTGTTTATATTTAAACCTCTCCGCTTTACCCTTACTCCATGATGTGGATGTGGAGCTGTGCTCTGAAAGCTTCTGATTTCAATTAAGCCTGTTGGATTATAACCTGGTGTCGTGTGATTTCTGACCTATTCTGATTGGCCAAGGCACTGCCCTGAGCAATAAACCAGAAAATGGCTGCGACTTATTCCGTTGAAAAGGCATTGGTTGTTTAAATTTTTATTGGTTTTCTTTGTTCATGTTACATTCATTAGGGCAATGAAAAATGTCTTTTCTCAACAATATTCACATCTGATAATATTGCAAAGTTGCTTCCAAGGCAAGTGGTTGTTTAGTACTAATAGAGTATTAAAATTTCTAATGACAAGCCTCCACTTAGTGCCATTTCCTCTATTAGATGAGATAACAATCAACACTGTGGACTGGATTTTACAGACCAGCCTTCTCATGACCTTCCTTCCTCTTCCCCCTGTGCCCAACCAGCATGCCTCCACTACCTCTCTCATTGGAACTTGCCTGATGGCCTTGGGAAAATCCCAGAGTTGCCTAGGTTTCAGGACATTCTTGGTTGCTGTTCCTCCCAGGCTAGTAAATATTTTCTACTTAATTTGTTCAGAGATATGCAGGTGGTACTTGAACGTAGGCCACCTGCCTCAGAGATCAGGACACTACCAGTGCACCACAAGAGGTCCCACTCCCAGATAAATGCCTGCAGTGCTTTCAATGGCTGCAGTTTCTAGTATTACAGAGCAGCTAGCCTCCAACTAGCCAGCTGTTTGAGGTGGGAATACTGCCCTACTCCAGGAGAAAGTCTCACCTGATAATAGTTAAAGGCCCCTTAACTATAAAATTAAACTGAGGTCGGCCTGCCTGCTGACCCCTCTCTGTTACATATATTGAATGTATCTCTTGTTGGTTGATTATCAACAGGACTTTTAGTAGTAATACAGGAATGGGCAGCAGCAGTTACTTGACTGCCCCAGTAGAAAAAAATGTGCAGCCGGTCTAAATAAATGCTTCATAAACAAATCTGGTATTTCCCTTGTACATTGAGCATGAATTTTCTTGGGATAATTTGAGAAGGTTATATCTATACAATATTTTTAATCTAGTTTGCAGGATATGGAAATAGTAATATGCTTATATTAAAAATAGCTTTTCTAAGGTCTTGCTTGAAGAAAGATTCATCACTCAGCAGCAATTTAAAAGGGAAATGACTGGTGTGTTGTCAAAGCAATATATGAGCACAGTAATGGGAAAACAGATATTGTCTAATTAATATGTAGAAGTAATCTCTACATCCTCTCCTTTGCACACACACACTCTACAAATTATTTTTGGAGATTACCACTGTTACCACCACCATGGTGGCTTAGTGGTTAGCACTGCTGCCTCACAGTGCCAGGGACTGGGTTCGATTCCTTGTCTGTGTGGAGTTTGCACGTTCTCCCTGTGCCTGTGTGGGTTTCCTGCAGGCACTCCAATTTCTTCCCACAGTCACAAGATGTGCAGGTGAGGTGGATTGGCCATGCTAACCGTGAGGTTATAGGGATAGGGTAGGGCAGTGGATCTGAGTGGGATGCTCTTCAGAGGGTCAGTGGACTCAGTGAGCTGAACTGCCTGTTTCCACACTGCAGGGATTCTATGAATAATGGTGCAATTATATATGCATGAATAATGTAATAGAGACTTTAAGGTCTCTGTGACATCGACAGATTGTGTCTACATGTTGCAGCAGTCAAGTACAATGTCTGGAATGCCCCTTTTGTGAATACAGAGCTAGATTTGAAAGAAAACAATATACAACCTGAGACAGGTGTCCCATTCTTCATCTTGTGCTAGTGGAAAATTGATGACGAAAAGAATAACATTTTATTAGACAGAACATTTCCCTCTGTTTTTCTTTTGATTAACTGATTACAAATAGAACAGAACATGTCACTTGTAAAATGGATTAGAATAGGTTCAAGTAAATATTTTATACCATGAGTGAAGTTTTATAGTTGAGATAGCGTCATAAAACTTCATCAAGGCCATATGTAATCACTAAAACAGTTATATAGATGTACAATTTCCCCAATCTTGCATCAGAGCTTTAGCACAACCTTGGTGAGAATGCTAAAACTATGAAAAGATGTTGCTTTAGGGTTTCCTCTTAAGTTCTGGGAAATTCTACCCAATATACTTTCCTTTAAAGAACTTTGAGAGTGAATAAGACTTCTGAGTTCAATTTAATTTACTGATCTTATTTTTTGATAATATATTTCTCAATGTCCCTGTTGAATGATTTCTATTTTTCGATATTTTTCTTCATCTGACATTTTCTTTTCCTCACCTGACTTCTACTTGTGCATTTATTATATGGATCATTTGAATAAGGATGAGGAAGTGTCTCCATTTTCCCTTTTACTATTCTGGAAATGCAAACCTGTTCTAGTGCCATTCACTACTTGGCAGAAATTGAAATTCTGACAACTTAACCATCTTTCTGGATCAGTGAATCACTGGGAGAGAAACAAAACGAAGTTATCAGAGTCCATTTGTTTTCCCTTTCTCACTAGGCTTTCTCATCTGTTCTTAGGTCTCAAAATCGCTATTAAGTGTCTGTTGCAAAAGATGAACCATTTAGAGTCAGTTTATATCTTTTGTGTTTCTGGCCTCCCACCAGGGAAGTACTAAATTATCTTCAACAGCAAAAACAGAAATTGTTGGTAAAGCTCAGCAGGTCTGGCAGTGTCTGTGGAGAGAAATCAGATTAATGTTTCAGGTTGAATGATTCTTAGAACATAGAACAGTACAGCACAGTACAGGCCCTTCGGCCCACGCTGTTGTGCCGAACTTTTACCCCAAACCTAAGGTCTATCTAACCTCTACCCCTACCTTATACTATCATCCATACACCTATCTAAAAGCAGCTTAAATGCCCCCAGTGAGGCCGACTCCACTACCCTCTCCGGTAATGTATTCCACGCCGCTACCACTCTCTGAGTAAAGAACCTACCTCTGACATCTCCCTGATGTCTACCTCCACTCACTTTAAAGCTATGGCCCCTCGTAATAGCTACCTCCACCCTAGGAAAAAGTCTCTGGCTATCCACTCCATCTATACCTCTGATCATTTTGTACACCTCTGTCAAGTCACCTCTCATCCTTCGTCGTTCTAAAGAGAAAAGCCCTAGCTCTCTCAATCTTTCCTCATAAGACCTTCCCTCCACTCCAGGCAACATCCTGGTAAATTTCCTCTGCATCTTTTCCAACGCTTCCACATCTTTCCTGTAAGTAGGCGACCAGAACTGAACACAATACTACAGATGTGGCCGAACCAGGCTTTTGTATAGCTGGAGCATAACTTCATGGCTCTTCAACTCGATCCCTCTATTAATGAAAGCTAACACATCATACGCCTTCTTAACAAATCTATCCACCTGGGTGACAGCTTTCATGGAACTGTGGACACGAACCCCAAGATCCCTCTGCTCCTCCACACTGCCAAGAATCTTTCTGTTAACCCTGTATTCTGCTTTCAAGTTTGTCCTTCCAAAATGAATCACCTCACACTTTTCAGGGTTAAACTCCACCTGCCATTTCTCAGCCCAGCTTTGCATCCTATCAATGTCCCTTTGTAACCTAGAACAGCCCTCTGCACGATCCACAACTCGACGCACCTTCGTATCATCCGCGGACTTACTAATCCACCCTGTCACTCCTACATCCAAATCATTTACAAAAATCACAAATAGAAGAGGACCCAGAACAGATTCTTGTGGTACACCACTCGTAACTGAGCACCATGTTGAATATTTTCCATCCACTACCACCCTTTGTCTTCTAAGGGTCAGCCAATTCTGAATCCAATCTGCCACATTTCCCTCTATCCCATGCCTCCTTACCTTCTGCATGAGCCTACCATGGGGAACCTTATCAAACGCCTTACTTAAATCCATGTATACCACATCCACTGCTCTACCTTCACCTCTTCAAAGAATTCAATAAGGTTTATGAGGCATGATCTGCCCTCACAAATCCATGCTGACTATCACAAATCAAACTGTGCCTATCCAAGTGATCATAAATCCTATCTCTCAGAGCCCTTTCCAATAATTTGCCCACCACTGGCGTGAGACTAACTGGCCTGTAATTTCCGGGGTTATCCCTATTCCCTTTTTTGAACAAGGGAATGACTTTTGCCTCTCTCCAATCTTCCAGCACTACACACGTAGACAGCGAGGACGAAAAGATCATCGCCAAAGGCCCAGCGATCTCTTCCTTCGCTTCCCGTAGAATCCTTGGATAAGTCCTATCATGCCTGGGGGACTTATCTATCTTCAAGTTCCTGAAAATTCTAAGTACATCTTCCTTACTAACATTGACCTCTTCTAGCCTACCAGCCCGTTTCACACAGTCGTCCTATACAACTAGGTCCCTCTCAGTTGTGAATACTGAAGAAAAGTATTCATTAAGGACCTCTCCTATCTCTTTAGGCTCTGTGCACAAATTCCCTTTATAATCTTTGATCAGCCCTACCCTTTCTCTGGTCATTCTCTTATTCCTCACGTATGTGTAAAAAGCCTCGGAGTTTTCCTTGATCCTATCTGCCAAGGTTTTCTCATGCCCCCCTATAGCTCTCCTAAGCCCTTTCTTCAGCTCCTTCCTGGCTAACTTGTATCCCTCTAGAGCCTTTTCCGATCCTTGTTTCCTAAATCTCATATAAGCTTCCTTCTTCTTCCTAACCAGTCGTTCGACCTCTCTTGAGAACCAAGGCTCCCTCATTCGACCCTTTCTTCCCTGCCTGCTAGGGACAAAAGTATCGAGCACATGCAGTAGGCATTCCTTAAACAATCTCCACATTTCTATAGTGCTCTCCCCTGACAGCATCTGTTCCCATTTTATGTTACCCAGTTCTTGCCTAACAGAATTATAATTACCCTTCCCCAAATTATAAACCTTACCCTGCTGTATGTACCTATCCTTTTCCATGACTATTGTAAAAGTAACAGAGTTATGACCGCTACCGCCAAAATGCTCTCCTACCAACAGGTCTAACACTTGGCCCGGTTCATTGCGAAGCACCAATTCCAAAGTGGCCTCTCCTCATGTTGGTCTATCTTCATACTGTGTCAGGAATCCTTCCTGAATGCACTGGACAAAATCCACTCCATCTAAACTATTACAAGTAAAAAGTTTCCTATCAATATTTGGAAAGTTGAAGTCACCCATGACTACAACCCTGTGACTTCTGCACCTTTCCAGTATCTGCCTCCCAATCTGCTCCTTCACTTCTCTGCAACTATTAGGGGGTCTGTAAAAAACCCCCAACAAAGTGACTGCTCCTTTCTTGTTTCTGACCTCAACCTAAACTGACTCTGTAGACATACCGTTCTCGAACTGCCTTTCAATAGCTGCTGTACTATCCCTGACTAGCAATGCCACTTCCCCGCCCCTTTTACCACCCTCCCTATTTCTTTTAAAGCATCTAAATTCTGGATGCGGAATCTTCCTCAGAATTCCCTAAATTTTACTAAATTACTTAATTTTACTAAATTATTTTAATGACTTTGATGGCTCAGTCACAATTAGTATCCCATGCTGTGGTCTAATCCATGCCCTTCCACACCAGGCATACTTATAAAGAGGAATCAACCTGGTGAAGCTGCAACACGGGATTACTTACTGCTTGTGATGATGAGTGGTCACAAAACGTGCAAACCTCGCCAAAAAATACCAGAATAGCTAGTACGAGAGGTTGAAAGGAGCGCATGCTGGTGCAGTGTTAGGTTTTCTACTGAGATATTCCATAGAATTCAGTAGTAGGAGATTTGCTTTGTATCAGACAAAGTACAGGGATTGGGCTGGAGTGGTCTGTTGATGTTGACACTGGTTAGTTATCTTCACTGATGTTAGTCATTTTAGAGCAGTGAGGATTTAAAAGCTGCAGTAATACTTAAACGTGCATCTTATGAATGCTGATCTAATTTGAAAATGTGAAGTGAATCATCCTACTTATGAACAAATTGTACATTAGCGATGTTAGAAAATACAAGGGTATTCTGAGCTTTTCAGTGATATTCGATTGTTGCCACAGAGTTGCAACCATAAATCCTCATGAAAAGAAAAATAGATCATTGGGTGTTTCTGTGGATGCTACAGCTACATGACAATTTCATGAATGTGGTGTTTGTTGAATGTGAGAATGCTGATTAAAAATAGTCAAAGATTGATTTGCATGTTCCTTTTTCAGGTACCCCAAGCTTGCAGCAAAGCACCATGAATCGAATACAGCTGGAATTGACATATTTGCAAAATTTTCAGCATATATTAAAAACACAAGGATAAATGCTAATGAAGGTGAGAGCTAAAGCTCATATTTATTAGACTGGAGATTGTTCATCTTCAGCATCAGCAAACTGTTAGATATTCCTTATGTTTTATCCAAGAATGAAGAACTTGGTGTGTATTTGTACCAAGCTGAAGAAAAACAATGAGGCAGAGTCTTCATTATCCAGTTTTCTAAAATACAATCTGAATTTTGAGGTCACCAAGGATTTGTATGGCAAAAAAGATAAATGCAACCTAGTTACACCTCTGAAACAGGTCATTCTGTAATTCCGTGTTTATAATGGACAGAAAATCCACCTCATTCTCAGGATAACAACTGACAAGGGAGTTCTGGAATCCATCAGGCACAAAAATGCATGATAATATAACAGTTAGGGCAAATTCTCTGAAATCCTCTTACACATGCCGTGTTATGGTATAGTATAGCATAGTGTAGTATTGATCCTCTTTCTCAAGTGTTGCAAAGAGTTTAGACAGGAAACTCTTGTAAGCAATGATGTGAAGGCTTGGATTCTCCTGTACCTCCTGAACATGGAGCAGATTCACAATTTTATAAATTCTGTACATTATGGTACAATGAAGAATGTAATTTTTATTCTGAGGAGCTGGAGTATTGCGTTTTAAAGTTGGATAAACATTATCAAAACAATGCTAAAATTATAATTATGTTAAACTGTGATGTCTGTAAATCTGGTGCCCTCTTTGTATTGTTTTCTTTGTTAAAATTAAGATCACAATTCATTAATGTCTTAATTTTTCATGTCCTTGCATTAATTTTCTGAGCTTTCGCCTCTAACGTTTTTTTTAACAACTTGTTAATTAAATGATAGAGTATCAGTTCGTAATTGTAGCCTTGTGTGCAGTAACACAACTCGAACTCCCTGAGCTGTACTTGGAAGCAATTAAACAGCTCTGCTCGGAAGGAAGTCAGTATGACTTCAAATAACAAAACGTGCATTAGCACAGGTTTCTCACATCTGTTCCTAAGCAACTCTGGTTTACATTTCAAAGCTGCCAGAATATTCTTGGGAGCATTCGGAGGCAGTTACCCATGAGTGTTGTACTAAAATCTAAAATTAATGCATCCTGTTTTTTTTGTATTGATTTTAGCTGAGTACCTGACGTGTAGAAATTCACTAGTTGTTTAAGTGTCTCCAAGCTAGCCAATCACAGTCATTAATGAAACAGTTGATGGTGTTTAGGTCTAGGACACTCTCCTGAGAAACTTCTGAAGTTGAGATGATTAGCCTCCGACAGCCAAGACCATATTCAGCCAAAAGTAATGTTTCCCTCAGTATTATTATTAAAAATTTATTCATAGATTTTGGGTATCATTGGCAAAGCCTACAATTATTATCCACCGTATCAAATCCACTGCTGCCTTGGATATATCAGATGGGAATTGAGAGCCAATCACATTGATGTAGATTTGAAATCAGATCTAATTTATAATTTGACAGGACAGAAGATTTCCTCTTAAGGACTTCAGTGAACCAGATGAATGTTTAAGGCAGTCTGGTGGTTTCATGACACCAGTACTGATATTAGTTGTTTTTAAATTCCAGATTTATTTAATTAGCTTAATTTAAATTTCCAGCAGCCATGGTGGGATTTGAATGCTTGTCTCTAAATCATTAGTCCAACAATCCAGGTTACAACTTCAGTAGCACAACCACAAGGTTGCTGAACCTAATTGAACGTCAAAATAAAAAGCAAAAGAACTGCGGATGCTGTAAATCAGGAACAAAAACAGAAGTTGCTGGAAAAGCTCAGCAGGTCTGGCAGCACCTGTGAAGGAAAAAACAGAGTTACCGTTTCGGGTCCGGTGACCCTTTCTCAAAACAGTTCTGAGGAAGCGTCACCGGACTCGAAACGTCAACTCTGATTTTTTTTCTTCACAGATGCTGCCAGACCTGCTGAGCTTTTCCAGCAACTTTTGTTTTTATTCCTAATTGAACCTCAGTTTTACTAGACCTCCCAGGTGCCACACTGTGCCAATTGCTGACTTGATGTCAGGTGTAATCACACTCACTTCACCTCTGAAAGGGTGTATTAAGGTCTGGAGCTGATTGGCCCTGGGAGGAGTTTTAACCTTCTCTCTGATTCTCAGTTTTTTTGTGAAAACACAATGCTGAATAGTGCTTCAGAGGAGTTCTTCCATTTCTTTGATTATTAAGAGCAAGCTGATGGAGATATGAGACCAGATTGGACTTGTATTGCTTTGTGTAGACAGGATAAATCAGGGCAGTCTTAAAGTTTGTAAGGTAAAAACCATTCTTTGTTTTGGCTAGAGACATGGCTAGTTCTGGAGCACTAGACAACACTACTGCCCGGAAGTTATCAGGGTTCATAGCCTTTGCAGATTCAGTGCATTTGGTTGTTTCTTGTTACAAGAGGGAGTAGTGGTGTTGTGGTAATGTCACAGGATTAGCAATCCAAAATCCTAGTCAAATGTTCTGAGAACATGGATTCAAATCTTGACATGGCAGACGGTGAATTCTGAATTCAAAAAAAGAAAATCTGAGCTAAGAAGCTAGTCTAACAGTGACCATGTAACATGTTTGATTATTATTTTAAAAAATAACCGTCTGGCTCACTAATGCCCTTCCTCTAGGGAAGGAAGTCTGCCAGCCTCACCTACTAGTCTACTGTGACTCCAGATCCACAGTACTGATGTTGATACTTAATTGCCTTGTGGAAGTTTGGGCGGAGCTGTAAGTGATTGCTTAGCCAATGATGCCCATGTCTCATGAATGAATTTTTTAAAACAAATCACGTGGAGTGAATTGAATTGGCTGAAGACTGGCATCTGAGATGGTGAATTATCCACTGGATATTACTGGCTGAAGGTGGATGCAAATTAGCACCACAATTGAGAATTGATCTGTTTTTGAACCTTTTCCTTTGGCTAGTAGTTTAATTCTCCATCACCATTCTCAATTTGGATATATCAAGACTGTAGAGCGTTGATATGATTCATTAGTAGTGGGATAACGTAGCTCTGCCTGTAGCATGCAACTTCCAGTGTTCGCTGTATCTTCTGCTATTGCAGTCAAACTGGAAGTCAGTGCTGTTAATGTCACTGTTGTACCTAGAAAGAAGTCAGCACTCATTCCAAACATTGACACATCACAATGCCGCTGATGTTATCATAGTACACTAATTGGACCTTCTCCACTTTGCTTGCCATCCAATTAGCTACCTCACTGGTCAAACCACTTGTTACTTTGTTTATCATCCCTTTCTGGGCCTTTCATTACCTTCCTCCTTGCACCTGTCTCCCCTTACTATAGCAGAGCACAGTAAACAGCCGCGGAGCAGGACACTGAGTGAGAAGAGAAAATGAGAGATCTGGAGCGTGATGGCTGGTAAGAGAGTAAGTGGAGAGTTAAGACTGTAGGACCATAAGAAAATGGAAACAGAAGTAGGTCGTTTGGCCCCTTGAGCCCCTCTGTCTTTCAGTACAATCATGTCTGATCTGACATTGCTCACATCCACTTTCCTGCCTTTTCTCCATGACCCTTCATTCCTCTGCTGATCAAGAATCTATCTTTCTATCTCAGGCTTAAATACTGACAAGAAGTCTGCCCCCTTACCTCTCTGCGGCATGCAGTTCCAAAGATTCTTAACTCTCTGAGAGAAGAAGTTACTCCTTGTCTCAGTCTTAAATTGGTGCCCCTTTATTCTGACACTCTGCTATCTCTTTAGAGTCTATCTACTGATTTCCCCTCTATCCATTTAGGTTGTGACTTCATCGGGGAAAAACGCTAGTAAATTAGTCAAGCATGATTTCCCTTCCAAGAAACCTTACTGACTCTGCTTGATGAGATTATGATTTTCCAAATTTGCTGCTATTACTTCCTTAATAATTAATCCCCATACTTTTCCGAAAATAGATGTGAGGCTAATCAAACTTCAGTTACCGAGTTTTTGCTTCCCTCCCTTTTGGAATAGGAGTGCCACAATGGCAGTTTTCCAAACCTTCAGTACTTCTGCAAAATGTAACGATTTTTGAAAAATTACAACCACTGCATCCACCATCTCTGTAGCTACTTCTTTTAGAATCCTCAGATACAAACCATCAGGCAGGGGACTTATCTGCCTTTAGCCCCATTACTTTGTATAATATAACTTCTCTAGTGATGGCAATAGTACTTAGTTTCTCTCCTGTATTCTTTAATATCAGTGGGATGTTTAAAGTAGCATCTAACATAAAGACTAGTGCAAAATATTTGTTTAACTCCTCTGCTGTTTCCTTGTTCCTGGTAACTATCTGCCTAGATTTATTTTTTAAGGGAATCTATGTTCAGTTATGTTAATCTAAATCCCAGGATCCTTTTAAATGGTGTTTCTGAGATTAATATTCTCTTAAAAAGACCTCAGACATATGTAAGCATAATAAGGTTGTAATAATGGGCCATCTCAGTTTCCCAAACGTTGCCTGGGGCCACCATAGTGTTAAAGGTTTGGATGGTGAAAAATTTGTCAAATGTGTTCAAGAAAATTTTCTCTATCAATATATGGATGCTCCTACTAGAGAAGGAGCAAAATTAGACCTTCTTTTGGGCAATAAGGCAGGGCAAGTGACTTAAGTAAAAGTGGGGGATCACTTTGGGTCTAGTGATCATAATTCTATTAGTTTCAACATGGTTATGGAAAAGGATAAGCCTTCCATAAAAGTTAAAGTTTTTAATTGGAGTATGAGACAAGAACTTTCAAAGGTTGATTGGAGCAGACTGTTCGGAGGCAAAAGGATGTCTGACAAGTGGGAGGCATTCAAGAGTGTTATGACGAGGATTCGGAGGCATTTTGTTCCTGTTAGAGTGAAGGATAAGTCTGGTAAGATTAAGGAACAATGGATGAATAAAGACATTGAGGTTCTAGTCAAGAAAATAAGAGAATCTTATTTTAGATATAGACAACCTGGTTTAATTGAATCTCTTAATCAATATAAAGAGTGTAGTGGCATTCTTAAGAGAGAAATCAGGACGGCAAAGAGGGGATATGAGATAGCATTGGCAGATAAAGTTAAGGATAATCCAAAGAGATTCTACAAATACATTAAGAGCAAGAGGGTTATTAGGGAGAGGGTAGGGCCTGTTAAAGATCAAGGAGATCATCTTTATATTGAGCCCCAGGAGATGGGAGAGATACTGAAGGAATATTTCACATCACTATTTACTGTGGAGAAAGAAATAGAGTCTAGGGAATGCAGAGGAATAAATTTTGATGTTTTAAAAACAGTTCACATTACAAAAGAGGAAGTTTGGGAGGTCTTAGAGAATATAAATCACTGGGACCTGATCTAATGTATCCCAGAATGTTGTGGGCACCAAAGGAGGACATTACAAGACCCCTTGCAGAAATATTTGCATCATCTATAACTGTGGGTGAGGTGCCTGATGACTGGAGGGCGGCTAATGTTGTACCTTTCTTTTGTTTAAGAAAGGTTTTAAGGTGAAACCAGGGAACTATAGACCTGTGATTCTGACTTCAGTTGGAGGTAAATTGTTGAAGGTGATTATGAAAGATAGGATTTATGGACATTTAGTGAGGCAAAGATTGATCAGGGATGGTCAGCATGGTTTTGAGCGAGGGAAATCTTGTCTCTCAAACTTGCTGAGATTTTTTTTGAGGAAGTTACCAAAAAGATTGATGGTGGTACCGCAGTAGATATTGTTTATTTGGATTTTAGTAAAGCCTTTGACAAGGTTCTGCATGGTAGACTAATTAGTAAAGTTAGGTCACATGGTATTTCAGGTGAGCCTGCCAATTGGATACATAATTGGCTTAATGGCAGGAGACAGTAATGGTGGAGGGTTGCTTTTTGGACTTGATGCATGTAACCAATGGTGTTCCACAGGGATTGATTCTGGGTCCTCTTTTGTTTGTTGTTTATATAAATGATTTGGATGAGACTATAGAAGGCATGGTTAGTAAGTTTGCAGGTGACACCAAACTTGGTGGTATAGTAGATAGTGAAGAAAGTTTTTTTTAATATTACAGAGGGATCTTTGATCAAATGGGTCAATGGGCTGAAAAATGGCAGATGGAGTTCAAGCTGGATAAATGTGAGGTGTTGTGTTTTGGTACAACCAATAAGGATAGGGCTTATACAGTTAATAATAAGGCCTTGGGTAGTATGGTAGAACAAAGGGACCTAGGGGTTCAGGTACATAATTCATTGAAGTTTGCATCACCGGTAGACAGGGTGGTTAAAAAGGTGTTTGGTGCTCTTTCTGTCTTTGCTCAGTCCTTTGAGTATAGGAGTTGGGAAGTCATGTTGAGGTTGCACAGGACATTGGTGAGGTCTCTTTTGGAATACTGTGTCACCCAGTTATAGGAAGGATATTATCAAGCTGGAGAGGGGTAAGAAGAGATTTACCAGGATGTTGCTGGGTATGGAAGGTTTGAGTTATAAAGAAAGGCTGGATAGGCTGGGCCTTTTTTTCACTGGTGCATAGGAGGTTGAGAGGCGACCTGATAGAAACTTATAAAATAATGAGAAGTATAAATAGGATGGGTGATTTCAAATCTAGGGGGCACATTTTTAAGGTGAGAGGAGAGAGATTTTAAAAAGACATGAGAGGTAAATTTTGTTACACAGAGGGTGGTTTGGGTGTGGAATGAACTTCCTGATGAAGTGGTGGATGTGGTTACAGTTACAATGTTTAAAAGACAGTTAGATATGTAACGGAAGAGAAAAGGTTTCGAGGGATATAGGTCAGGAGCAGGGAGGTGGGACTACTTTCATTTGGGATTGTGTTCAATATGGTCCGGTTGGACCAAAGGGTCTGTTTCTGTGCTGTATGAATCTATAACTGCATTTTGTAACCGTTGTATTAGGCTAGCAGCGTAAGATCACCCAATATGTTAAGGCTCTGCACATTGGATAAACTTTTGAAAAATAAAGCATTTTGTGCGTATTTGCACTTGAATTGATTGATTGTTATAGATGGTCCTATTCTTTGATCCAGGCAGCTATTTGCAGTGTAGCTGGCAATGAAGTTAGATGTATTTTGGCTGCATATATGGTGAGAGTGCCCTGCAGCTGCAATAACAGCACACCTAGCACCCTCTGCATGCAGTTCTGTGTTCAGCTTCATCAGGTTAACAACTAACTTTTTATTGTGCCTGGTACCAGTCCTTGACATATCTTTCTGCACTTCTCTGAACCAGGGTTGATTCCTTGGTATGGTGGTAACGTTGGAGTAGGGGATATCTCAGGTCGTTAGTTTAAAGATGGTAGTTGAACACAATTTGGCTGCTGCTAATGACCACCATCACCTGCTGGATACCAACTGAGCTGCTAAACCTGGTTTGAATCTATACCATTTACTACAGTGTTATAGCTGAGGATTGATCTTATGTAAATGAAAATCATATAAGAACATTCAGAAAGGAGGGTCACAGTTTAAGGATTGGGGCTAGACCTTATAGGACATAGATGAGAAATTTCTTCCCACGGAGTGGTGAGCCTGTGGAATTCTCTGCCACATGAAACTGTTGAGGCTAAAGCATGAAAGACTTCTAAGAAAGATGAAAAGAGTTCTTGAGACCAAAGGGATCTAGGTATACAGGAGAAACACAAAACAGGGCACTAAATTGTATCATCAGCCACAATTACATTGTATATATATTTGTATTTCTAGATCAGAGCAAGGGTAGACCATGCAGCTTCCTGAGCCTGATCTGCTATTTAGTATGTTTGTGATTCCTTGAAACATAATCTGTCAAATTAGTTTTGAATATATGTAAAAATGGAGCAATCAGATCCTCTGTGATTGAGAAATCCAAAGATTCACAACCTTCTGTATGAAGAAATCTCTCCTGTAATCAACCCTGATCCTGAGACTACGTCCTGGTGTTCTAGCCTCCCAGAAATGGGAAATAGCCTCTCAACATATATATATATAAACACTGAGGTTGTAGACATGCTCGCCGAGCCAGTGTGTTTGGTTGCAATCATTTTGTCACACTGCTAGGTAACATCGTCAGTGCACCTCTGGTGAAAGCGTTGCTGTTTTATCCTGCTTGTTATTTATATACCTCAGTTTGTTTGGGTGTTTGGTATCAGAAACTCAACTGGACTCACCACATAAACACAGTGGCTACAAGAGCAGGCCAGAAGCTGGGAATACTGCGGTAAGTAACTCACCTCCTGACTCCTCAAAGCCTGTCTGCCATCTACAAGGCACAAGTCAGGGGTATGATGGAATACTCCCCACTTGCCTGGATGAGTGCAGCCTCAATCACACTGAAGAAACTTGACACCATCCAGGACAAAGCAGCCCGCTTGATTGGCACTACATCCACAAGCATCCACTCCCTCTACCACCGACGCTCAGTAGCAGCAGTGTGTACTATTTACAAGAAGCACTGCAGAAATTCACCAAAGATCCTCAGACAGCACCTTCTAAACCCACAACCACTTTCATCTAGAAGGACAAGCACATCAGACATATGGGAGCACCATCCCCTCCAAGTTCTCCTCCAAGTCACTCACCATCCTGAGTTGGAAATATATCACCGTTCCTTTACTGTCGCTGGGTCAAAATCCTGGAATTCCCTCCCTAATAGCATTGTGGGTCAACCCACAGCAGGAAAACTGCAGTTGTTCAAGAAGGCAGCTCACTATCACCTTCACAAGGGCAACTAGAGATGGGCAAGAAATGCTGGCCAGCCAGCGATGCCACATCCCACAAATGAATAGAAAAAAACACTTCTGTTTTTGGTTTTCAGTGGTTTGTACGCAGTGTCTAATTCAATGCCTTTGTTGATAGAGTTCCGGTTAGAATACCAGGCCTCCAGGAATTCCCTGGCAAGTCTCTCCTTGGCTTGTGCAATTATGGATGTGTTGTCCCAGTCGAATTCATGTGCCTTGTTGTCCTACAATTATGTTAACTGCTCACATCAAGAATGAAGAAACGTAAGATTGCTGAGCTGTGTTTCAGACAGTGGAGGTGAAAGTCAACACAGACAGAGGTACAAAATGTGGAAAAATAGATTGGCTACTCTGTCTGATATTTATTTCCAAAGATGCCAAACCTTGAGTGTGGGCTATATATGAAAAGCTGTAGTTGCATGAGTAATTGATTTATTTCCTGATTGAGGTAACAAGTTGACTCAATTGCTAAGAATCTTGAGTGGGGTAGAGATGATGTTTAATGAATAGTAGATGAGTCTCTGTGATGAGCTGTGTTTATCATTAATCATGTATTAGTATCCTGCTGGGAATATGGAACTTGTGCATGCTGCTTTATAGTTTCCCCATGAAGTATGGATTTTTAATAATAGGTTATTTTATTGTAACCTAGAAGTGAAGAACCGATTCTAAAACAAGATAACAGGCCATTCTAGAGTAGCTGGTGTTTTTCTCATAGGAATTTGAAGATCCACACGTAAACATTGACCAACTATGAGGCAAGTTTGAATAACCACAAGGCAAAAATGCTCAGACACATTCTTGAATATACTGACCTGAAGACTTCTCCAGAGTAAGGTGTATTCTGAAGTGGCGGCACGTCATCACCAATCAAACACTCCTTGCCTTTTCCGAAGCCCCACAATGTGAATAGAGGCACTGGGACAGGAGCTGTGGAAATGCATTTCCACAAACGCAGAACATTTGAAGTAGCAACAGCTCCTCCATGTTAGTGTTTTCTTAAGTACATTGGGCCATGTTGCTGAGGAGATTTTTCAGTCAGTCTGAGCAGCCTTCAGTGCTTATTTTAGTCCTGACAAACTTGTTATTGCAAATACCCAGTTCAACCAGGGTTCACAGCAGCCAAGGGCCTTGGCATGCTCCATTTGAGGATTGATATAGAGGGATTATACGGCCAATTTATGCAATAAGATCATAAGACCATAAGACATAGGAATGGAAGTAAGGCCATTCGGCCCATCAAGTCCACTCCGCCATTTAATCATGGCTGATGGGCATTTCAACTCCACTTACCCGCACTCTCCCCATAGCCCTTGATTCCTTGCGAGATCAAGAATTTATCAATCTCTGCCTTGAAGACATTCAACGTCCCGGCCTCCACTGCGCTCCGTGGCAATGAATTCCACAGGCCGACCACTCTCTGGCTGAAGAAATGTCTCCTCATTTCCGTTCTAAATTGACCCCCTCTAATTCTAAGGCTGTGCCCACGGGTCCTAGTATCCCTACCTAATGGAAACAACTTCCCAGCGTCCACCCTTTCTAGGCCATGCATTATCTTGTAAGTTTCTATTAGATCTCCCCTCAACCTTCTAAACTCTAATGAATACAATCCCAGGATCCTCAGCCGTTCATCGTATGTTAGGCCTACCATTCCAGGGATCATCCGTGTGAATCTCCGCTGGACATGCTCCAGTGCCAGTATATCCTTCCTGAGGTGTGGGGCCCAAAATTGGACACTGTATTCTAAATGGGGCCTAACCAGAGCTTTATAAAGTCTCAGAAGCACACCGCTGCTTTTATATTCCAACCCTGTTGAGACAAATGGCAACATTCCATTCGCTTTCTTAATCACGGACTCAACCTGCAAGTTAACCTTTAGAGAATCCTGGACTAGCACTCCCAGATCCCTTTGTACTTCGGCTTTATGAATTTTCTCACCTTTCAGAAAATAGTCCATGCCTGTATTCTTTTTTCCAAAGTGCAAGACCTCGCATTTGCTCACGTTGAATTTCATCAGCCATTTCCTGGACCACTCTCCTAAACTGTCTAAATCATTCTGCAGCCTCCCCCCCCTCCTCCATACTACTTGCCTGTCCACCCAACTTCGTATCATCGGCAAACTTCACCAGAATGCCCCCAGTCCCTTCATCCAGATCATTAATATATAAAGTGAACAGTGCGGCCCCAACACTGAACCCTGCGGGATACCACTTGTCACCAGTTGCCATTCCGAAAAAGAGCCTTTTATCCCAACTCTCTGCCATCTGTCAGACAGCCAATCCTCAATCCATGCCAGTAACTCACCTCGAACACCATGGGCCCTCACCTTACTCAGCAGCCTCCCGTGAGCCACCTTATCAAAGGCCTTTTGGAAGTCTAGATAGATAACATCCACTGGGTTTCCCTGGTCTAACCTACTTGTTACCTCTTCAAAGAATTCTAACAAGTTTGTCAGACACGACCTCCCCTTACTAAATCCATGCTGACTTGTTCTAATCCGACCCTGCACTTCCAAGAATTTAGAAATCTCATCCTTAACGATAGATTCTAGAATTTTACCAACAACCGAGGTTAGGCTAATCTGCCTATAATTTTCCATCTTTTGTCTTGATCCTTTCTTAAACAATGGAGTTACAACAGCGATTTTCCAATCATCTGGGACTGCCCCTGACTCCAGTGACTTTTGAAAGATCACAACCAACGCCTCCACTATTTCCTCAACCACCTCCCTCCGTACTCTAGGATGTAGCCCATCGGGGCCAGGAGATTTATCAATTTTTAGACCTTTTAGCTTTTCTAGCACTTTCTCTTTTGTAATGCCTACCATACTCAACTCTGCCCCCTGACTCTCCTTAATTGTTGGGATATTACTCATGTCTTCCACTGTGAAGACTGACGCAAAATACTTATTAAGTTCTTCAGCTATTTCCTTATCTCCCATCACTAGCCTTCCAGCATCAATTTGGAGCGGCCCAATGTCTACTTTTGCCTCTCGTTTGTTTCTTATGTATTGGAAGAAACTTTTACTATCATTTCTAATATTACTGGCTAGCCTACCTTCGTATTTGATCCTCTCCTTCCTTATTTCTCTCTTTGTTATCCTCTGTTTGTTCTTGTACCCTTCCCAATCTTCTGATTTCCCAGTGCTCTTGGCCACTATATAGGCTGTCTCTTTTTCTTTGATACATTTCTTGACTTCCTTTGTCAGCCATGGCTGTCTAATCCTCCCCCGGATAATCTTTCTTTTCTTTGGGATGAACCTCTGTATTGTGTCCTCAATTACACTCAGAAACTCCTGCCATTGTTGCTCTACTGTCTTCCCCGCTAGGCTCTGCTTCCAGTCGATTTTCGTCAGTTCCTCTCTCATGCCCCTGTAATTACCTTTATTTAACTGTAACACCATTACGTCCGATTTTGCCTTCTCTCTTTCAAACCGCAGACTGAACGCTACCATATTATGATCGCTGCCTCCTAAGTGTTCCCTTACTTTAAGGTCTTTTATAAAGTCTGGCTCATTACATAGCACGAAGTCCAGAATAGCCTGCTCCCTTGTGGGCTCCATCACAAGCTGTTCCAAAAAGCCATCCTGTAGGCATTCCATGAATTCCCTTTCTTTGGATCCACCGGCAATATTATTCACCCAGTCCACCTGCATATTGAAGTCCCCCATGATCACCGTGACCTTGCCTTTCTGACATGCCCTATCTATTTCCCGGTGCATGTTGTACCCGTGGTCCTGACCACTGTTAGGAGGTCTGTACATAACTCCCATTATGGTTTTTTTGCCTTTGTGGTTCCTCAACTCCACCCACACAGACTCCACATCATCTGACCCTATGTCATTCAGTGCTATTGATTTGATTTCATTCTTAACCAACAAGGCAACCCCACCCCCTCTACCCACCTCCCTGTCTTTTCGATAAGTTGTAAATCCTTGGATGTTTAACTGCCAGTCCTGAACCCCGTGCAACCACGTCTCTGTGATGCCTACCACATCATAATCGTTCAAGATGATTTGTGCCATTAATTCATCTACTTTGTTACGAATACTACGAGCATTTAGGTAAAGTGCCTTAATGCTAACTTTCTTATCATTATTAGAGATATTGGAAATCATAAGATGTCCTAAGTTATCCTTCCTTTTTGCTGCATTCCTAGTCTGCCTGGAGCTTAAACCCACCTGCTCACATGCTATCCTGCTGCTTATCTTTCCATTTAACTCCATACACCCTGTCGCTTTCCCTCCCCCCCCCCCCCGACTCAGAAGTTTAAAGTCCTACTGACCACCCTATTTATTCTTTTCGCTAGAACACTGGTTCCAGATCGGTTCAGGTGGAGACCATCCCAACGGTACAGATCCCCCCGGTTCCAAAACTGATGCCAATGCCCCATGAAATGGAATCCCTCTTTCCCACACCAATCCCTTAGCCACGTGTTTACTTCCCTAACTTTCTTATCCCTATGCCAATTGGCACGTGGCTCGGGCAGTAATCCGGAGATTATGATCCTTGAGGACCTGTACTTCAATTTCCTTCCTAGTGCTTGATAATTCCTGAACAGGTCCTCTACCCGAGCTTTGCCTATGTCGTTAGTCCCAACGTGGACCACAACAACTGGATCCTCCCCCTCCCGCTCCAATATCTTTTCAAGCCGGTCGGAGATGTCCTGCACCCTGGCACTGGGCAGGCAACACACCATGCGGGACTCCCGATCCGGCCTGCATAGGATACTATCTGTCGCCCTAATTATAGAATCCCCTATAACAACTACTTGTCTTTTTGCTCTCCCCCCTCTTGAATGGTCTTCTGCACCATGGTGCCGTGGTCAGCTGGCGCATCTGTCCACAGCCCTTTCCCTCATCCGTACAGGGAACAAGAATCTCATACCTGTTGGACAAGGTCAAGGGCTGCGGCTCCTGCACTCCTGAACTCAGAATCCCCCTACCTGCCTCACTTACAGTCACACCCTGTTGTCCCTGAACACTTATTGAATTTGAATTTCTTAATCTACCAGGTGTGACTGCCTCCTGAAACAAAGTGTCCAGGTAACTCTCCCCCTCCCGAATGTGCCGCAGAGTTTGAAGCTCAGATTCCAGATCATTAATTCTGATCCGGAGTTCTTCCAGCAACCAACACTTGCTGCAGATGTGGTCGCTGCCATTCACAATGGGATCAGCCAGCTCCCACATCATACAGCTACAGCACATCACCTGTCCAGCCATAACTACTTTTACAATTTATGTATTAAATAATTCCTAGTACTTCTCTGCTACGGTCTTATTCAATTAACCAATTAAACTTCTAACCAATCACACAATACACAAGAAATATAAATTGAAAAGCCTTACCTTAACAACACACGAGTGTCCTTCTTGGTTAGAGCTCCTGCTCTTCCTGCTGCTGGAACAGAAATGGAGGGCTCCGCCGGTAGAGGTAAGTTTTTTAAATCTTAAAGTGGTGACTCACCTTTCCTGTAGGCCCCTGATTGATGTTCCCGCTCTTCCTGCTGCAAGTCTGTGGACTCTTAATTAGGTTAGAGGAGGAGGGTGGGAGGGAGGCCGTACTGTGTAGGACCTGGGGCTTAGAACACACTTACTTAAAAAGGACCACTGGCTTTGAGGTAAACACTTACCTTCCCAACAGCCTCTCTGCTCCGACCTCGCTTCCGCCCAGCTCCCGCCGCTCTCTGCTGTAAAAAAAAGATGCAGCATTGAGAGATGAGCTTTAACCTGCCAACAGCATGGTCCCTGAATTAACTGAATACCCTTTCTCACCCTACCGTTACTCCTACTCACTCCACCTCACTCCTATTCATTATAAGTCGCTCTTCTTCTATCTACCTCACTCACACTCCATCACTTGAAGTGCCTGCAACCCACACTAGTTAAATCTAGCTAGCTCAACTTCACTCTATCTCATTCTGACACACTCCAAGTCACTCTGCTTCACTCCCGCTCCAAGATCTTTACCTCACTCTAACACACTCAATCCATTCCAGTGCACTCTGACATATTCCAAATCTCTACAGCCCTCCAACTCACTATAATTCACTGTTCTTCAGTATACCTCACTGTATGTCACACTACATCATTCAAACTCACTCCATCTCAATCAAACTCACTTTATCCAACACATTCTATCTCCCCTCCAATAATGTAAAGCAAAGAATGAAACAAAGAACTGCGGATGCTGGAGATCTGTAAAACACTGTAGGATCTAAACAAGATTCAGAGATAGTAGGAACTGCCGATGCTGGAGAATCTGAGATAACAAGGTGTAGAGCTGGATGAACACAGCAGGCCAAGCAGCATCAGAGGAGCTTTCCTGCTCC
>JAHRHZ010000073.1:21848039-21903395 GCA_024137785.1 Ginglymostoma cirratum
CAGCATCAGAGGAGCTTTCCTGCTCCTCTGATGCTGCTTGGCCTGCTGTGTTCATCCAGCTCTACACCTTGTTATCTCAGGATCTTAAACAAGACCTAAAATTAGAATAGGTGGTTCTGACAAACAAGAAGCCCACTAAAAATGTGGAAAAGGAGGAGCCACCAAAGTGTCAAGAGACACTTTGTTTCAGGAGGCAGTCACACCTGGTAGATTAAGAAATTCAAATTCAAATACGAGTGTTGCAGTACCAAAAGGCACTTCAACCCACGAGATTGTCCAGCAGAAGATTTTCAGTGCCTTCACTATGACAGATTCAGTCACTTTCAGCAGTTCTGCAATATATGATTACCTCTTTAAATTTAAAAAATCATCCCCCAGGAAGGAGATTCCAGCAAATTGAACAAGAAGACATAGAAGTTACATACTTTTTGGTTAAGTAGATACTGTTGCACATGACAGCAGATGACAATGGTTTGAACCAGGACTATTTGTCTTAATCTTGAAAGTCAGGAATTTTGTTCGTAAATGTTTTCTTGATTCAGCAACAATACTGTGCTGCCTGATAATTCAGAATGGCTTCATTTTGTACATCTTTGACCATGCAAAATCAGGATCCTGGGTCAGAATGGCCACAATGTTGAATTGTTACTTCTAGCAATTTATAATTTTAACTTGATCGATCAAGTGAGAAATTAAATCACATTCTGTTTAATTATGGCCAGTTATAAAATAGTCTTTCTGTAGTGAAGAAAACAAAACATGTTTTGCAGTTTTATTGCTGGTTTATGGCTCAAGTTAATGTAAACTTAGGTTATCACATATGAAAATGCATTCAGGCAAGAACGCTTTTGCTCAAAGACGGATTTTAAAATGTTAGCTTAAAGTATGTAATAGGCCATGTATAGTAGTTTGTATGGCTATTTTAGAAGCTTTGAGTTGTTTTATCAACAGCTGTCGTAGAGTCACACATGGTTCTTGTTAAGGATGTTGATGGATTTGGCAGAACATTCAGGTGTATAAATTGGGACATTGGGAAATTGGATGATGTTTAACCACTAGGTGATACTAAATACTCTAAGGCAGACACATTTAACTGTCTATTGCTGCTGCATTAACTTAGTAAAGATCAATGTTTAGTTAAGCTAAGAGGGACATTCTGTTACAGAAGGTGTACTCTTATGAATTGATAGTATGAGAAAATGTATGAGGAGACTGGAGGAAATGATGTCATTAAGATGCCATTATTTTTAAAGAAACCAACCAGGAATTGGATAGATTTTGTTTCACCGATTCAAGACTAGACATGAACTGTTTATGCACTAATAAGCCAAGTAGAGTTCAGGGTGCAAGCAGAGAGGCTAGAGAAACTCTGCAGGTCTGGCAGCATCTGTAGAGAGAGAAACGGAGTTAATATTGCGAGTGTAGGATACTCTTTAGAGCAGAGTTCAGGATGTGTTTGATCATGCACTGATCAGATGTGAACTGGCATTACAATGTGGAAAGCCACTGCTTTTATGAAAATAATTTGTTGTACTTTTTATGATAAGCTTAAATTTCATAAAATTAGTGAAAATATTCATATCCGAAATGGATCGTGTAACTATTCAGGAGGAGCAAACTTTGGATTGGTTTTCATAAACTCAATATATAAACTGTAGTTGACTTGGTTCATAGAATTAAAGTTGAAGTGCACTTCTAAGTCTTACAAAATACTTTAAGTTAAAGATTATTTTAATGCAACACTTGCCTACGATGGAAAAGTTATTAAGGAACCTATTTACACTTACAGAATTGCAACAAATCCTTAACAAAAACAAATTACTGGAAAAGCCCAGCAGGTCTGCAGCATCAGTGGAGAGAAAACAGTTAACATTTTGGGTCCTGTGACCCTACCTCAGAACTGATGGTAGCTGGGAAAAAGTTGTTTTTTACCAACTTGTTGAGATGGAAAGCAGGTGACCAACTGAGTGCTGTCAGACACTCCTGCCCAGGTGAAATAGATCCCTGACAAGATGATGATTTTGTTCCTTTTGTCAGAAATTACCTCGACCCGTCCAGAAACATGAGTTTCTGCCTACAGAAGATTTAAATGGCATTTTGTGAAGATCTCCCACAGCCTTCTCAGCCTACTGAAGTTTCACGCCAAGAAGACTCTCTTCCTTCAGAGGTTCCTAACCAGGGAAACACCCAGTGGATGAACCTGAAAACCTGTTAAATGTTGGGAGGTTCTGCCCTTTCAGAAGGAAAATTTTGTGGTACCCGACTCTTTAAGCCTTAATGTGGTACATCAAGGTCTCTCTTTGAATCTACCAGATCAAAGTGAGCAGAATTCTTCACCCTGTCCTGTGGTGATGCCTGTTTATGTGGCTGACATTGTTCATGCAGAAGTGCAGTACTTCGGGAGTTGTTGAAGATGTGATGGCATTTCTAGCCACAGGGTCATACAGCACGGAAGTAGACCCTTCAGTCCAACCAGTCCATGCCAAACATAATTCCAGACTAAACTAGTCCCATCTGCCTGTTCCTGGCCCATATCCCTCCAAACCTTTCCTAATCATACTCTAATCCAAATGTCTCTTAAATATTGTAGTTGTACCCACATCCACCGCTTCCTCAGGAAGTTCATTCCAAACACAAACTACCCTCTGTGTAAAATGTTTGTCCATCATGTCTTTTTCCGAATCTCCCTCCTCTCAGCTGAAAAATATGCCCCTAGTCTTGAAATCCCCCATCCTAGGGAAAAGACAACTACCATTAACTTTATCTCTACCCATCATTATTTTATAAACTTCTTTCAGGTGATCACAATCTTTCAGACAATAACGAACAGTGAGTCTGATGAGATAATCCAAGATTACAGAAACAGAAAATACTGCATATGCAGGAAAATCCTTCAGCAATACTGAAGTACAATAATGAACCACTTTTGTATAAAGGCCCAAAAATTCCTTTGTTTTTGTCTAATGTCCCAGAAATATTGTCAGAGGTAACAGCAGTAACGTTGAAAATCCTCTTGTATTGTCTTTTCTTCCAGAATGCTTTGCAGAAGTGATGTTTGTGTTCTTGACAGTCCCAACAGTGAATCTTCCAGCACAAGGAGCAGTCTCTGACTACTTTGGTAATCATTTGCAGTCCCTGTCTTTCTTTTGAGGAGTGAAATCTATGATCTACAGTTTTCTCAGTGATTCACTGCTCACTTCACCCGAAGCTTGATAACAGAGTTCAAGAGCCAGAAATTAATATTATACTCCTATTGCCATTGAGTGATGATGTCTCTTTGCTCTTCTTCAATGGTATACCTTCACTGTTCAGCAGTGTTTCATTCTCAAATTATTTCTTCTACGGGAGATATTGTGAAAGAAATGAAAACTAATTGGTCGAATTCAAGCAGAAATGGTACCGTCTCGATGACCTGTTTTCATCCCGTTACAGCAGCTCAGTGACACATAGTCCTTCTGGTGATATGAGATTTGTGGTGATGTTCCTAATTGTACTCCTTCCATTTCAGCTGCTGAAAGTATAGTTCCAGGCCAGCCTGCAGTGTATCACTCTCCTGTGTCTTTGTAAATGGCCAGACCAAGGAGAACTGTGACCCTCACAATGCTTGAAACTGTGAAGAATGAAATTTATGGAGAGATGATGGGTGGATATAGTTAGTTAAAAGGAATACTTTTAGTTAGGTGTCTCAGTCAGTGATGTTAAGAAAATATTCTTGTTAATAATATTGGAAACTGAAAAAGAGCTGGGGGAAATGCAGTTTGGGATTTTATGAAACAGTAAATGAGCCTCTGAACTCTGCTAGGAGACAGAACTTGTGGATCTCTAAGCCTTATGTACAGTATGTAAACGAATATTGTTTCAAAGCAACTTAGAAGTCTGGTTCTTATGAAGAACTGAAGAGCCCTTATTAAAGCAATTGTTCTGAAGGAATTGTAAGAACAATAGATCCAGCCATAAATTGAACCTGCAATTATCTCCAACACACTAGGATTTATTTTAGGCCGTAAAAGGGTTCTGGTGGGACTTCTGTGCAGTCCCACCAAAGGACGCCACAGAATTGAATAGACTGAGGAGCACCTGCAACTGATGATCGACATCCATGTAATGCTAGTAATCATTGTACTGTGACCGTCTGATGCCTGAAGATTTTGGGTTGAAGTCTTGGAATGAGCATTTGTCTAATTGCCATTTTACAAACTTTTAATACCTCCTTGTTTTTTGTCATATTCATCGTCTGTGAATGTAGCAATTGTGATTTAAGATGAGTTGGAATCAAGTGCAAATAAAAGTGAATATTCCATCATAGATTCCGAACCAACAAGATAAGCCTGCGAGTAAAGGGAGCACAACTAAATTGAAACAAAGACAGTTTATCTCTTTGAATTGAGGAGGGGGGTAATTGAGGTTAATCTAATCATGCTGCCCAACAAGAGATGGTGGATCACAATTCTGTTTTCAATACACTGCAATTTGAAAATGTCGAGAAGAGTTTATGACATTTTGCTCTAAAGATTTGTTTTTCTCTCTGTTAATGGTGATGTTGATTGTCTATCTGTCTGTCTGTTAGATGAGGTTCCTTCTAAATTAGTAAGTTGTTTAAAATTGAAGTTTGGGCTTTGAAATCCTGGAAGTAGCCCTTCAATTAGCTTTAGTACTCTCCTCCTGTTCCAATTACATTGCTACATTCTATTTTCATAAATTAACATGAATTTGAATAGACCAGCAATTATAACTTCAATGATTTAACAAACTAATAATAATCCTACAGTGCCCTCTCATGCTGTTGGAGGAACTTGCAATACTAGTTTACCAGCCTCCTGTTAATAAATTATTCTTGTTCAATTAGAATGAATCTTGATTCTTTTCCGTTTCATTACTCTGTTGCAATAGTGATTTAAGATGAATTGGAATGGAATGAAAAATGGAATATTTCACCTGAGGCTCTGAACCAACTAATAAGCTTGATATGTGTAGTAAAGGGCAAACTCTATTGGCATAGCTGAATTTCATATGCTTCATTGTTAATGCATAGGATTGAAGAATGTGAAAATATAATTCTTTGAAAGCAATACAGTTTTGTAACTCCCAGTAACTCATCATTTGTAGTAAATTGATTAGGTTTGCTTAACTGACCTAAAAACACAAACATGGTTATGTAAGAGATAGCAAGAACTGCAAATGCTGGAGTCAGAGACAACACAGTGTGGAGCTGGAGGAACACAACAGGCCAGGCAGCATCAGAGGAGCAGGAAAGTTGACGTTTTGTGTCGGGACCCTTCTTCAGAAATAGGGAGGGGGAAGGGAGCTGGGAAATAACTAGGGAGAGGAGGGGTGGGGCTGGGGAAGGTAGGTAGGATGATGATAGGTGAGTGCAGGTAGGGAGTGGTGGGGATTGGTCAGTGGGATGGGTGGGGCAGATAGGTGGGAGAGAGGATGGACAGGTTGTGTCAGGTCAAGCAGTGGGAGGGAGGATGGGTGGGGCTGGGGAAAGATAGTTGGGGTGATGATAAGTGGATGGAGGTTGGGGGTAGTGGAGATTGGTTAGTGGGAACGGTGGGATGGATAGATGGACCGGTTGTGTCGGGTCAAGGAGGCAGGGATGAGAGGGTGAGGTTGGACATGGGATGAGTCTTGGGGGTTGGGAGATTTTAAAACTGATGAATTCTATGTTTAGGCCATCAGGCTGTAGGCTCCTGAGGCAGAATATGAGGTGCTGCTCCTCCAGTTTGCGGGTGGCATCATTGTGGCACTGGAGGAGGCCCAGGATGGACATGTCATCCAGGGAGTGGGAAGGGGAGTTAAAATGGTTGGCGACCAGAAGGTGTTGTCATCTGTCGCGGACAGCGCAAAGATGCTCTACGAAACAGTTATTTTATCCCTTGGTTACCACCTGGTCTACAGATAACTGATTCTTAAACTAATACATCAAACCTCCCATTGAAATCAAACCGAATAATCCAACATAAAGCTTGAGTGATTGTTAAAATCAAATTGCAGTTTCTCATATGTATAAAATTCCACTAGGGAGAATATGCAACACTTAATGACATTTTAATACTGCATTTCCATGTTTTATACTGCCAGTTTCTTACTTCTGCAAAATCAGAAGAAAAAAGTAAACCTTTACATGTTCTTTGCTTGACTGCATCCAATTACCAATAAAATATTAAATTTCACTGCAGAATTGATCACACCATTTATCAGTGTTATGATCTGTAAAACCAGTGGAAATATTTTTAATGCGAATGTAAAAAGCAACAGGTTTCTTTTACATGTTTTGCAGTTGAATTGCACTGAATGTTGAGACAATGTAGTGAAAGATCCTCTCTTCCAGTGGTTTCAGACCCATTGCGCAATCCTTAACTACCACCAAGCAGGAAAGCTTGACATTTCAGGCCTAGAGGTCTAGGCCCGAAACGTCAAGCTTTCCTGCTCCTATGATGCTGCTTGGCCTGTTGTGTTCATCCAGCTCCACACCTTGTTATCTTGGATTCTCCAGCATCTGCAGTACCTATTATCTCTTAACTACCACCAGTTGACTCCAAATGAAGTATTTATTTAGCAACATAACACAGCTAAAGCTACTTTCATGTACTGAAGTTCTTTAACTAGCATTCAAAGATGTTACAGGAGCATTCCAACTGGATAAAATGTAAATTCACTAAGTATCATTTGTGATACCTTTTGGATGTATTTTTGTCTCTGTCTTTCACTTGGCACTGATAGAACTAAGATGGGAAAGCTCATGAATTCTTTATGCTGACAGATGTTGCCTCTTACTTTAGGTTGTTAGGAATATTAGTGAATCAACCAAAAAGAAACCTCAATGATCTAAACGTAACCGTTTCTGGTTTAACTGTGAAAATTCAAATTCAAGCCATGTACCACAGTGAAAAACCATAATGACCTCCTCCCAAGACAGACATGGATACGTCCAATAGGTTACCCTCCATCATCCAATACTTCCTGGGAGTGGAGAAACTACGCCATGTTCTTCTCAGCCTTCAAAACATAGTCGATGACTATGAGCACCTCGCCAAGATCTTCCTTATGCCTCCTCTCCTCACCTTCAAACAACTGCCAATCCTTAAACAGACCACTGTTTGCAGCAAACTACCCAGCCATCAGGACAACACCAACTTCAACACCACACAACCCTGTCACGGCAACCTCTGCAAGACATGTCAGATCATCGACATGGACACTATCGTCACATGAGCGAACACCACCAATCTCGTGCACGGCAGATACTTGTGACTCAGCCAATGTTGTTTATCTCATACGCTGCAGGCAAGGATACCCCGAGACATGGTATATTGGTGAAACCATGCATATGCTATGACAGCAGATGAATGGGCGCTATGCAACAATCGCCATACATGGAGGTTCCCTCCCAGTGGGGAAACAATTCAGCAGTCGAGGATATTTGGCCTTGGATCTTCGAGTAAACGCCCTCCAAGGCGGACTTCGCGATACTCAACAACACAGTGTCGCCGAGCAGAGACTGATAGCTAGGTTCTGTACCCATGAGGATGGCCTTAACTGAGATTTCGGGCACATGTCGCGCTACAGGTGATGCGTGCCCACGCATATGCGTATGCATGCACACACTCACAAACAAAAACACGCATGAATCTATGGGGTGAATTTGTATTTGCAGATACATTCTATTTTATTCAAAAAACACACAATTTATAGACAGTCAGTCAATGTGGCGTTCTATAAATTCCTACTTTAGAAATAAAACCAGTTTGTCTCCAAACCAAAGCACAAACAGATAATAAACAACGTCTCACACCTAACATGCATTATCTGACCTAACATGTCACCACTTCGTTACACTGATAAAACCTTTAGTTCTCTCAGGACCATGACTTGAAAGAAATTCGGGGATTTACATATACATATCAATCAATTAAAACCTTCTAACTGATTAAAAATTTAGCAGCATCTTAGGTTTGTTTAGTACATCCTCATCAATGGTGTGAGCCTTTGATCTTTTACTTGTAAATTCTGTGTCTGATACTACCTCGCTCATTAATACCTGAAGAAGGAGCGAGGGTCCGAAAGCTTGTGTTTACAAATAAACCTGTTGGACTATAACCTGGTGTTGTGTGATTTCTGACCTTGTCCACCCCGGTCCAACACCGGCATGTCCATTACAAATTATTGGTGCTAAGAAGAGACAAATGGTGGCTGCGGCTGAAGTTGCAACATTGAATCGAGGTGGATTTCACTTTGATGGCTCATTTATTTATTTTAAAACATATTCTGATAGGTGGTTTATTTCTGATGGGGCTTTCAATATTTGGGAAATTAAGCAGCCAGATTCACATTACCATGTGGTAGTTTTGAGTGTAACATTTTATACAATGTGACTCGGGATAGATGTAAGGAGATCAGTTTGATCATTTACAGTCTTTATGTTGACCTCAGTACTCCAACTCTATTGTATCTATTCCCTGTAAAAGGATTTGGTTTATTAGTGTTTATGTTGTTGGAATAATAATCCAGGCCTGAGTGAAAGTTCCGATCCTTTAACTCCAAATAAACCCTGACAACTGGGGAATTTAAATTGATTTAATCAAATCTGGAATCAAGAGCTAATATCTCTGATTATGACAGTGGAGCTATTGGATTGTTGAAATAACCTATCGACCCATCAGTGCTCTTTAGGGAAGGGAATCTCCTGTCTGTAGTTGATCAAGCCTGTGTTTGACTTGTGTGAGAATGGCCCTGATATTTCCATGATCAGACAGTTGTTAGAGCTGTCTTGTACAGATAACATGGAATTTCCCCAAGCAGCTAAGTCTGTGGGATTCAGGAAATTGCAACCTCTGGGCCAATTCCCTCATCTGGAGCCAAATGAACATATGTAAAAGTACAGCACAGGAACAGGCCCTTCGGCCCTCCAAGCCTGTGCCGACCATCATATCCTCATTAATAAACAAACCTGCCATTTTTCGATCGGTATCCCTCTATTGCCTCCCTATTCAGGTACCCATCCAGGTGCCTCTTAAATGTCTTCAATGTGCCCACTTCCACCACGTCTTCTGGTACTGCTTTCCAGGCTGCTATTACTCTCTGGGTGAAAAACTTCCCTCGCACATCTCCCTTAAACGTTCCCCCTCTAACCTCGAACCTGTGCCCCCTTGTGGTTGAAACTTCAACCCTGGGAAAAAGCCTCTGACTATCCACCCTATCTATGCCTCTCACAATTTTGTAGACCTCTACCAGGTGTCCTCTCAGCTGCCATCTTTCCAGTGAAAACAATCCTAGTCTTTTTAACCTTTCCACATATTCAATGTCCTGGAGACCAGGCAACATCCTGGTGAACCTTCTCTGTACTGTCTCCAAAGCTTCCATACCCTTCTAGTAGTGCAGCAACCAAAACTGCACACAGTACTCCAAAAATGACCTAACAAGGGTTTTATATAGCTGCAACATGTTTTGCCAACTCTTGTACTCCATGTCCAGGGAGATGAAGGTAAGCTGGCCAGATGCCTTCTTAATGACCTTGGCTACCTGTGTTGCCACTCTCAGGGAACTGTGGACCTGCATGTCCAAATCTGTCTGAATGTTAGTGTTCCTAAGGGTTCTGCCATTTACAATATAATTAACACCTAAATTTGATCCTCTAAAATGCATCACCTTGCATTTGTTTGAATTAAACTCCATCTGCCATTTCTGTGCTCGAGTCACCAATCTATCTATATCCTGTTGTATACTTTCACAATCATTGGCATTATCAGCAACTCCACCAATCTTCATGTCATCAGCAAACTTGCTTATCAGAGCACCCACATTTTTCTCCAGATCATTTATATAAACTACAAACAACAAGGGACCTAAGACTGACCCCTGTGGAACGCCACTAGTTACCAGTCTCCATTCTGAAAAACCTCCTTCCACCACTACCCTCTATCTTCTATGACCAAGCCAGTTTTCTGTCCACCTAGCCAGGCCACCCTGAATCCCTTGTGATTTTAGTTTTTGTACCAAACTGCCATGTGGGACTTTAACAAATGCTTTACTAAAGTCCATATCAACTGCATCCACAGCCCTTCCCTCATCAATTATCCTCATTAGCTCTTCAAAAATCTCAGTCAGGTTGGTGAGGCATGACCTTCCCCAGACAGAACCATGCTGCTTGTCACTAACTAGCCCATTTTCCTCCAAATTTGCATATATCGTGTCCCTCAGTACCTTCTCTAAGAGTTTCCCCACCACAGATATCAAGCTCACTGGCTTATAGTTTCCTGGATTATCCCTGCATACTTTTTTAAACAAGGGAGCAACATTCACTAATCTCCAGTCCTCTGGAGCTTCACTTGTGGTCAATGAGGATGTGAAGATATCTGCCAATGCCCCAGCTATTTCCTCTGTTGCTTTTCTGACAAACCTGGGGTAGATCCCATCTGGTCCTGGGGACTTGTTTATCTTAATGCAATTTAGGATTCCCAAAACTTCCTCTTTCAAACCTCTTTGACATTCTGTAAAGTATTAACACTCTCATCCCTGACCTCAACATGTCATGTCCTTCTCCTTGGTGAAAACCGATACAAAGTACTCATTCAGGATCTCCCCCACTTCGTGTGGCTGTATGTATAACTTCCCTCCTTCGTCTTTGAGTGGGCCTACTCTTTCCCTTGTTATCCTCTTTCTCCTAACATATGCATAAAAAGCCTTGGGACTCTCCTTGACCCTGTTTGCTAAAGACATTTCATAGCCCCTTTTTGCCTTCCTAGTTGTGCATTTAAGTTCCTTCCTAATTTCTCTGTACTCCTCCAGTGCTGCTTCATATTGTTTCTGCCTAGACTTGTCATATGCTTCCCTTTTTCTTTTGACTAACCTTACAATTTCCCCATCCATCCATGATTCCTGAATCCTGCCATTCCTAACCTTTAGTTTTGCAGGGACATGCCTGTCATGCAGTAAAGTCAATTGATCGTTAAAAGCTTTCCAGAGGTAGAGTTGCCCTCAAATAACTGCTTACAAACTACATTCTCCAGTTCCTGTCAATGTTGGGGGTAATTGGCTCTTGCCCAGTTAAGCACCCTCACCTGAGGGCCACTTGTGTCTTTTTCCATGACGACTCAAAATCTTATAGAGTTATGGTCACTGAGCCCGAAACACTTTCCTGCTGAAACATTGATCACCTGTCCTGGCTCATTCTCTAGGACCAAGTCTAATATGGCCTCCTGTCTGGTTGGATTGTCAACATACTGCCTCAAAAAGCCCTCTTGGACACAACTAACAAATTGCTCTCCATCCGAGGCCCTGGCTCTAAGGAATTCCCAGTCAATAAGAGGAAAGTTGAAGTCATCCACTACAACTATCCTGCTCTTTTCACACTTTTCCAGTATTTGACTACATATCTGCTCCTCTGTCTCCCGTGGACTGTTGGGACTCCCAACATTGTGATTTCACCCTTCCTATTCCTGAGCTAAGCCTTCTGAGAAAGCCCCTTAAATTTGGAAACTTCAGAGGTTTCCAACTTAGTTAAGCCTCATCATGACTGTAGAAAAGTTGGAATATAGAAGAACCTCCTCTGACTCCTGGGTAATAATTAAGCTGATCCCCTGACTCACCAATGACTCCTTCCTACCCTGACCCTGTCAAACCTCCCACCTACCCAAAGCGCTCATTCAATCACTTGGAACCTATGCTTAACTGCAGACTAACCTCCTCCCCCAGCCTACCTTACATACTTTTGCTTCATTTAATTTTAAGAATCGTAGCTACAGTCTCCAAGTTAAGTGGAAATTAAAATTGTTCTGGTAAAATATCCACTGCCAATATGAACCTATTTTGTGGTACTAGAGTACGTCAACTTCCGCCCCTACATTCTGAGAATTCAGATCCCAGAGAAGTGTTACCACGGTTCTAAATAAAGCAATTTAGTGCAATGCAATCTTCAGCACTTTCGTAGCAGCTGTCAGTATCTGACAGTGTAACTGGCCATTACAATCAAAGATCACAGCACCCTGACTGCTGCAAAAAGGGGGTGTGGTTTCTACAAACATTTCCTTTGTTGCTGGATTTGTGAATTTCTGGATGGCGCATGCCAGGACTCCTGTGTCTAGGAGTCTGTCTTGTGCAGAAGTAATCTACTGATTGGTCTGGATATTCCAACGTATTTGACATGGTGCTGCCCTCTGAAGTGGCCTAGGAAGGCACTCCATTATATTCATGAAGGTGGCTCATGACCACCTTCTACGAGGCAATTAGGGATGGGCAAAGCTCACATCATTATGCATAAATGTGATTGAAATTCTTCACCTTGCTGAACATGAAGTCATTGGAAAACACACAATTTTCAAACAAAGCTTGCCAGGGACTGAATGATTTTGTTTCCTCCGGAGTATCAACCACAGGCAAAAGTATTTGGTCTAATCTAGCTATGAGGCCTGATGAAAGCATGCTCCCATTCACTGTGGTGAGGTGAAGGGCAAGCTGGGTAACATAAGCTAATGACCCAAAAGTAGAATTTGAGAAAATTATCTTCCTCTGTCATTTTCAGGACTGGCAAGAAGTCTGATCAAAGCTCTGAAGGAACTGGATGGATACCTGAACACTCCATTGCCTGAAGAGATTGATGCTGACTGTATGGATGATGTCAACATGTCCCACCGCAAATTTCTTGATGGCGATGAGCTGACATTAGCTGATTGCAACCTTTTGCCCAAGCTTCACATTGTAAAGGTAACCAATACTTACATATAAAGAAAACCTCTCTATGTCACCTTTGTTTTGAGGGTTTGTAGGGAATTTTCAATTTTTTCCCCCTGCTCTAAATTGTCCTGTGTTTTGATCAGATTTTCCACATTTGACATCCAAACAGTTTGGAAAATTGGTGGTTGTCTATCATGAGTCACAAGACCTCTCTGGATCTTTTTCTGTCTGTTGTTTCCTGTAGGTTTCTGTTACTGAAATTCTAAACAAAAACAGATTGGTGCTGGAATTCTGGGATTATATGACAATAGTAACTGACAACTAAGTACTACCCAAGTGCTGAAGATTGCATAGTACTAAACTGCTTTATTTAGAACTGTGGTAACACTTCTCAGGGATCTGAATTCTCAGAATGTAGGGGTGGAAGTTGACGTACTCCACTACCACAAAATAGGTTCATATTGGCAGTGGATATTTCACCAGAACAATTTTAATTTCCAATTAACTTAGGAGAACGTAGCCACGATTTTTAAAATCAAATGAAGTAAAAGCATCAATCAGACTAAGAAAGGAGTGTCCATGAAAGCGTTAAACAATTGTTTTGTGAACTTCAGTGAAAATATGTCTAGGTATAGTGAAAAATCATCATCTGACTTGCTATGATCTTAAAGAACTTGCCAATTTCACCCCTCACACATGACAATAAGTGATATTCAACTCTATTCTAACATATACCTGACCCTGTACAATTCTTAAGTCCTGCATTCCTGCACTTCGGCAAAGGACATCCACAGAACACCAGTCTCTCTCTGGACGAGGACTTGAGCAACTTTCATTGCTAGGGATAGGGAGACTGCAAATATGGAAATTTCTACTCTTATTTAAGCAATTAACTGGAACTGGAGAGCCCATGAAGTAGGAAATGCAGAAAACCGCTCCTGCACATTAATGTATATTGAGGGTGAGTTTTTTTTAGAAAGGCCCCATAAAATTTTCCCTGTGTTGCTCATATAAAAGGTTCTTTGGAATGGAGAAGCCTGGAACTTCAACTAATTGGAGAACAAAGGGAATCCAAACAAAGGGAGTCTGGAAAACCAACAACAAACAAAATTATTATGGCCACAGTGAATTTCATTAAGGTAGAAATAAAGAGGAATATTTTGACTAATGCATGACATCTGTTGCTTTTCAGGTTGTAGCAATGAAGTATCGAAACTTTGAGATCCCAGCAGAAATGACAGGAGTCTGGCGATACCTGAATAATGCCTATGCACGAGATGAGTTCACCAATACGTGTGCGGCAGACAGTGAAATTGAATCTGCTTATGCAGATGTGGCGAGAAGGCTTTCACGATCTTAGATCGATAACACGGTCATTAAGTATCAATGCTAACAGTACAAAATGGTCTCACATCACAAGACTGCGTTTGATTGCCTTGGTTATTAAATCTAATCCCGTTCACAGACACCATAATATTTCAGCTGCCTGTTTTAGTTTTAAGTAACATGACAAATTTATAATCGAGCACTGATCATAAGTGTGATGTTCTGCCACCCGCCACACCCGCCCTCCCAAATTAACGAATGTTCATTGTTCATTTTTGGTAGAAGCTGTTTGAAATTTATTACCTTACCTTAAAATTGCAGCTAGTCTTTACGTTTACGTTTCAAAGAATCAAATTAACATGACACATTTTGAGATACAAGAAGTGCTGCAAGTTATAAAAATATCTACAGCCATGACGATTCCATTTATTTTTCCAAAGCTTGAGTTGACTGTTGAATTTGGAGCTCAAATTGAAACTTTACGATAATGAATTAAGTTTAGGCTGATAAGCAGCTAAATTAGGACAGGCTACCCGAGCTAACTCACACCTCAAAAGCTTTAATCTCGGGCAAGCAGAAAGAAAATTTTAGTGATAACAGATTGGATCCTTTTTATAAATTTCTTTAACATGTTCAATCAGAATGTTCTCTTTTTTATGGTATTTCAATTGTATCTGAGAGCCAGGTCAGTCTTGAATGAATCAGATATGACAGCTTCTTCTAAGGCATACAAGCCAAACTGTTCAGTTATGCTTTTGAATGATGTTCCTGTTTCATTTCAAGGCATTTTAATGTTTTATTTCATCTCTGCATTGTTGGAGGAATTATTGAGGGGGTGTTTTCTTGTATGAAGGCTTCCAGTTTGTTTTTACTTTTCAATCTCATTTCTGAGTTTGGACCACTTGGATTAAATTAACTCTGAGGCCTAATATCGCTTTGAAATGTGAAGTAAATAACATGAAAATAAGACCTAAGAAGAAGATGTGGGATTAACAAAGGAATAGCCTGCTATATGCCAGAAAGTAATTGAGATTTTTATTTTATAAGGCTGATAAATATAAATTGAATATTTTGCAGACAAGATTAGTCCAACAATTGGAAATCAAACAATTTTTGTAACTTATAGTTTCTAAGAGTGTGTATACTGGCAGTGCATTTGTTGTTGTGTTAAAAGAATTTTATTTGTCTGCTATTTTACTGGAAGAACAGGAAATAAGATGGCTATAGCCCACAACAGACATGAAATTAAATCTTGTTTGTATAGACTAACTGGGTGCTATTGTGAATCCTTTTAGAACTTAAGGAGATTCATAGAAAACAAACCACCAGATACCTGTACACAAATTTCAAGTGTGAGGAGGTAGTCTCATCTCCATTTTCCAGAATAAAGATAATTTATCAGAAATGATTTTGAAACGTAGGAATTTATTAGTTAAAGACAAAAACAAAATTGTTATCTTCTTTTTGTTAATTGAAAATCAGTGTTTGTATTAATGGTAAAGACTAGTGATGCTTAATTGTATAACATCAGCAAAATAGCACATAACTAATTAAATTGCGTCCTCTGGTTGAACAGTGATTTGCTGTAGCTGAGCATCCAACAGTGTGTGGTATTTGTTTGACTCACCCCAACTCATATAAGTTTTTTTAGTTTTTTGCATTACAATTTTTTGAAAGTTAGAGCTGATTACAGTGCAGTGAGGGAAACTGAGCACCTGTGACCTGACTGAACAAAATATGCAACTGTACATCTCCTTAACCAATGATATTGAAGCATTATGAAATTAACAGCTCAAAGACTAACAGGGAAATGCAAGTGAGAATAGGTGAAATCAGTGTCAAATCAGGCACAGAAAGAGTAATAATGAGGGAAAGAATGAATGGATAGAGTGAGTAAAATGTAGGTTTTTTTTAGAGAAGATAGACATCCCATAAAAATCACCTAATGGTTCCTGAATGATATTTGTAATAATTTATGATAGACAGCTTAAGGATCACATTCTGGCCTATTACATGATTGCTTTAGCAGACAAGGTTAAAGCAAACTACTGGTTTAATTGATCAACTAGACTTAATCCAGCGCATTATCCATTTTGTACCTTCTTGCAAATTCTGCCAGATTTCAGAAATGATAAAACTACGTAGATGTATGAAAATCTTCAGTAAAAGACAAGGAGTTGCTTTCTATTTTAATGCAACTCATCGCGGAAATTTGTATTCCATTTTACTTTAAAACAGTTTCTTGTTGCATCCGGAGAGGCATCTGATCAGTGTGGGACCATTTTACTCAATTGGCTCAATTAAAACTTTCATCCATTTTTCAAATGTTCACTTATTTGCAGCACAGATGAATGGTTTGATTTAGAAAGCTATTGAGTTTGTTCCATTTAAAAGAAGCTTTTGTTGCTTTTTCGCTTCACATTAAGCAAATAGTGTTGATTCCATTGATTACAGATCTCAATTCATTGTTCACTTAATGTTAAGCCTCATACATGTGTCTGGAAATATCTATCTTCAGCTGTTGGTGTCCTTACAGATTTACACAATTTATTTCTGTATTACTGGTCATTTCAGACACTGATGTTTTCCCCTTTTGTAGTAACCAGTATTCTTCTGGGGTTATGCTAAAGAATAGTTAATGAATAATGTGGGTAAGCCAGAAAATAATGTACCTGCAATACCCTTGAACTACTATTTGCCACTCCTTCCCTGCATTTACCTCAATCCATCTTGCAGCCTCATTAGAGCTAAACTTCTCTGAGGGGTACAATGCTACTACATGGTGTACCCAACTCAAGGGAACAAGACAGCATTGAAGAAGTTAGGTGAGCTTGGAAGACTGCAATATTGATTTGCTTGAAGGCCAAGACTTTGCTTTTCTTAGTCCTGGCTCATGAGAGAAACTGTGGTAAATTATTTGATGTAAGTACAAAGTGATCCTATGCCTAGCAAATATTTCCCGCTGGGCTCTGACAAGTGCATCTGTGGTGGTAGTATATAACTTTTTCACCTCTGTGAATCATGAACAGTAGTTGTCAGCAATACAGTAAGATTGTCCATCAAACATAAATAGATCTGTACCCACAGTCTGTTGGGGAAAGTGATGAGTATCAGTGGCTGTCGCTGTTCAAGCCTGTGAATAGTGCAAGCTTCACAGTCAGCAACCATGACTGGAAAGAAATCAGTCTCCTTAACTTCCTGCTGTCCTGTCCCCTACATGAGTGAACTGTTATCTGTGATGATCTTATATTGTTTCTGAAAAATGTTCTCCTTCTCCTGGTTATGTATTTATATACCACACACTACTCCTGGTGCCAGGAACTCTTTCTACCACTCCATAAGCAGTTAATAGGAATAGAAAAGGCCATTGAGATCCATTTAATTAGCCACCCTGCCTAGGTAACATTATATGCCGTATTAGAGCTCTTAGCAATTTTCTTAAATGTATCACCACACTTCACCTTCACTGCCACTGTTTGCAAATTGGCAATGAAAGACAAATGCCTTTAATTTTTACCTTCCTCCATTCCTGTAGAGGGGTGGCAGATATTAAGGTGTGTCACCTTCACATTGTAGTGGTTCCTGGATGGAACCTTGGCTGTAGTCTATACTGTGGCGGGCTCTGCTACAGCTACAGCAAAAACATCTAATAGTTCCCACCAGCAGAAGTAATCTACACATTGAGAATTTCCGTGGCTTGTTGTAACCTTCACATTTACTGAAGTAGGAGTCATGTCTTGCATTGTTGAATGATGACATTTACCTGTCCATTTTTACTCTTTCCTAGAGTAATACAGCATGGAAACAGGCTCTTTGACCCAAACTGATCCATGCTGACCATGGTGCCCACTCAGCTAGTTCCAGTTGCCCGCATTTGTACCATATCTTTCTAAACCCTTCCCATCCATGTACCTATCCAAATGTTGAACCTGAGGGTCACCATGCCTCAGAGGAAGGGAAAAGTTGAGGAGGAGAATCCTTCATGTTAATCTCCACTGGTGTAGGAATTGAACCTATGTGTCATCAAGCGAATCAACTCCATATCTGATATTGATGACATCGTAACCCAGCAATGGAACTGATTACACACTGAATCAACTATCTTTCATTTGGCACAGTTTGCCTTCCTTATGTTCAACAGTCTCACTTCTTGCTGTGTATGTTCTCTGAAGGGCAACCACTTGGTACACCACTTGTCACACTACAAAGAAAACCAGCTGCACTATTGATGGAAAAGTACGATTTATTTGACTATTGTCTTGCGTACTCTTCAATGTGAATTCAGCAGGTTGAAGCCAAAGTTGAGAATCTGTGCTTGATATATTTTCCATTACAATTTTTGAAAAGTAAGATTTAAGAGGCTTTTAAAATTCTAAAACTTCTGAAAAGGTGGGATTAAATGATTGTTGCAAGATGATTTTCTATGGTTGCAGAATCAATAAGAGGGGTCACTTATTCGAAACTGCTACCTGAAGTATGAACAGAAAGATGAGCAAAGATCCTTCGTGTGGGGTTGTTTAGAGGGTGCATTCTTTTCCACAGAAAGTTGTTTAACCAGAAATCATTCTATCCAGTCGGATGATTGGGATAATATGGGGATTAGTCTGAGATTGTTGGAGCCAGTAACCCATACACAAACACATGATGGGTATGAACCTGGTACAGTAAGTTTCTCTAGTTCTGGAAAGCGTTCATTTGCTGATGGTTTGTGACCTGTACAGCTCCATGTAATACCATAATTTACAAGCTACTGTAATTCTTAACAGAATTGTAACTGAAAATACAAAAAATCAAGTAGTTATAGGATTTTCATTAAAACAGGCCTTTCTAATTTTGTTACTTGTGATAATGACTGTATGTTCAATTGCACTAGCAAAGTTCTTTTGGAAAGTACTTTCCTTGTCATGTATCATTTGGTGTAAATTGAGTCATTTTCACAACTCTTGGATTCTTTTAAACATAATAAAAGCCTTTGTTTTTATTCATCACTAGCCAAATAGTAAACGACTTTCATAATTTTAATTAATTTGATGACTCCCTCAATTTACATAATAAATGTTTGACCACTGTTGTAAATTTAAGCCATGTCTTGTACGTTTGTGTACGGCATTACAGCATGCCTGTTTGAAAATCTTAGTCATGATGTACCATGGTGACACTGCTGGATGAGCTAGCTGCTGAAAAATGATTTAATATTTTGCGCTGATTATTTGCACTGGTTAGATAATTATTCCTCGGTCTTGACTGGCAGCTGCTAAGAAAATAAAAATTGTATATTTTCACAGCATAAGTTGAATCCTGTTGTCTTTTTTGTAAATAATATAAACTGGAACCAATGCTAATCGAGTCAGTATTTTATACTCTTTGATAATTGAGGGCCCTTTCACTGAAAAAAAATTGGCTGCTGCTAAATCCTACATACTCTCAGTGTAAAATTAGTGAGTTGTTTTACCTCTCTTCAATGTTGTGATTACCCTGGAAAATGATGTGTAATTTTTCTGTATTTATGTCACTTGTGGTTAGAAAATGCTAGACAGCTGGATATATTTTTCAATGAGCTGGAGGTCACTCCTGAGGCATATGTTTCTCCCAAGTTTTAATTATAGGAAGAGGGTTGGCCAAGATTCAAGTAGAACGCACAGCTGAAGGGTGTTTTATTTTTGCTGCTGTTTGAAGCTAACAGCCTCTGTTCTGCTGCTCTTTTATAGTATGGTAGCTGGATTAGGGATTAACAATTCTGAACAAAAAGATAAAATAAGGATGATAATATGAATTAAATTAACTTGGGCAAAACAGTTAAATACAAAATCATAATTACTTGGTTTTTTTTACAAAATGAAAAATACTGATAATATTGATGCCCCACTGCACGAGCACTGACTTAAAATAAAAGCCTTCTGAGTTCCTTCAAAATGCTAATTGCACAAATTATCATCTACTCTTCAATACAGGAACTGAACTCAGTCCTTTCTGACAGGAGTTCTTTGATGTAAAATTAGAAGTAAGCAAACCTCATTTGCTCTGGTCTTTGAAGCAGCAGCTGTGGAAATGGGTTTTATTCTGGTGACTTCGTAACTGTCTGAAACTAGAATTCACCCCTTAAATTGCAGTAAGAGAAAGTTTGTTTGAACACATATGCTCCTGAAATAAAATGAGAGCTAAAATTGACTCATAGTTGTACTAGTATTGACTGCTTAGAGAATGAGACTTTTTTTTCAAAATAATGTATTTATTGGAACTTTTCTCTTTGTAATCCTTCACATGCCATTGTCAAGGTAATTTGGTGTGTTAATCTATCCATTTCCCTAATTTACTGCCTTCTATTTATCACACTGAAGCAGTAAACTGCTGGTCCCAGGATAGTATTAATCCTAAACATTTGCTATTCATTTGCTATGATAGTTAGTCAGATTCTTTAATCACATTCTAACCTAAACAGTAAAAGAATCTGGTTAGGTGTGCATGTTATCAGAATGGCAATAAAGTGGGTGTTCATCATACATTCTAGATGATTCCTATGCTGAGTAATTTGGACTGATGGGAAGGACTAGATCATAGAATCCCTACAGTATGGAAACAGGCCCTTTGTCCCAACAAGTCCACACCAACCATCAGAGCATCCCATTCAGACCCATCACCCAATCTACACATCCCAGAAACACTGCAGGCAATTTGGCATGGCCAAATACACCTAGCCTACACATCTTTAGACTGGGAGAAAACTGGAGCACCCAGGACAAATGTGCAAACATCACACAGACAGTCACCCAAGGGTGGAATTGAACCTGGGTCCCTGGTGTTGTGAGGCAGCAGTGCTAACCACTGAGCTACCATGCTGTCCAATATAAGTAGCAGTGGTAGGATTTGAATCTACACCTCCTAGGAGACTGGAACCTGAATCCAGCGCCAAGCATTTATATCACATCACTTAACATAGAAAAGCATCTGAAGTTATTTTCACGACAAATAATAAAAAAAGTCAAAAAAGTACATTGTACTTCAAAGGCTTGAATAATTATCACTATCTTTTCATTAAACTTCCAAATTTAGTATCAGGCACAAGTATAAAAATCTTGCTATCTGGGGTTAAATGGCATCAGCTGACCACAGAGAACACTTGCTTTCCTCTGCTTAATGTTCCCCACTTGATTTTATGCTTTCCAAGACTCAGGAACAACTGCAACCTAGTTATAGTCACATAAAGGATGTTAAACAAAAGAGCAATACCAATGTATTGATGAAGAAGAACCATCTCTTGATCTGACATTTGTAGTCATCAGAGTAAATACAGATATTCCACGAGCAGCAAAGGTTACTATAAAGTCAGGGTTGGCAACTAGAACTGATCATGATTAAGTGGGCGGCAGCCAGGCAAGAGGGAAAGGATGTGACCAACCACAGGTCATTTAGAATTTTGCTGCAGTGGTTTCTGGTGAAGATTTTGATTGATGGACACAGAATATGCTTGGTGCATTTAATGCTTGTCTCCACTCACTGTCAAGGAATAAGGAGGATTCTGGCTCCAACATGGGACAGGGCATTGTGAAGAATTTGGAACTCATCCTTTCCAGGGAGGAAGTTATGGTTAACTTGGTGATAGCATTTTTAGACTCAGCCATATCCAGTGCCCAACATCTCACTTTCCATTGAAGCAAAGGTAGAAACCAGCCAAGATCTCAGTGCTGCAGTAGAAACTCAGGCTGAGATTTCTTCCAGAGATAGTAGGAACTGCAGATGCTGGCGAATCTGGGATAACAAGGTGTAGAGCTGGATGAACACAGCAGACCAAGCAGCATCAGAGGAGCAGGAAGGCTGACGTTTCAGGCCTTTCTGAAGAAGGGTCTAGGCCCGAAATGTCAGCCTTCCTGGTCCTCTGATGCTGCTTGGCCTGCTGTGTTCATCCAGCTCTACACCTTGTTATCTGAGATTTCTTGCATTCATTTGTGGCATGTGGCATCGCTGGCTGGCCAGCACTTCTTGCCCATCTCTAGTTGCCCTGGAAATGGTGGTGGTGAGCTGCCTTCTTGTACCGCTGCAGTCCATCTGCTGTGAGTTGACCCAAAATGCTATTAGGGAGAGAATTACAGGATTTTGACCCAGCAACAGTGAAGGAATGGCAATATATTTCCAAGTCAGGATAGTGAGTGGCTTGGAGGGGAACATGGAGGACTGCTGTTGCTGAGCTTCGGTGTTGAAGTGAGTGGATGCTTGTGGATGTAGTGCCAATCAAGCGGGCTGCTTTGTCCTGGGTGGTGTCAAGCTTCTTGAGTGTTGTTGGGGCTGCACTCATCCAGGCAAATGGGGAGGATTCCATCACACTCCTGACTTTTGCCTTGTAGATGGTGGACAGGCTTTGAGGAGTCAGGAGGTGAGTTGCTCGCTGCAGTATTCCTAGCCTCTGACCTGCTCTTGTAGCCACTGTGTTTATGTGGTGATCCAGTTGAGTTTGTGGTCAATGATAACCCCCAGGATGTTGATAGTGAGGGATTGTGAGATCCATGTTTACTTCAATGCTGGCATGAATTGCTCCCATAATGGCCGTTGATCTCAGTGCTCAGAATTGGTTTTGCTGACAATTTAGCAACCTACACATTAATAGATTGAGGATTGCAGAGTCACTGTTGTGTGTGTGTGTGTGTGTGTGAGAGAGAGAGAGAGAGAGAGAAAGACAGAAAGTGACAGAGAGATAGTCAGAAGCTCGGCCTTTTCACCGGAACCTAAGTAAAGTCAATCTGCAAGGCCACCTGCTGTCTTCCCCACTTAAACTCAGCATCTTTTCACCAGTAAAGCTGCAGTTCTCAGTGTAGCACTGCACAGGAGCACTGGGATAGATAAAGGTATCAGCAAGACAGGCGGTTAAGGAAATGCTCAAGGGAGAATAATTCACTCGTGTTTATTTAATTGGATTTGTTTAGCACAAGACAATTACCAAAGGAATGCCTTGATTGTCCATGGGAGAGAAATGGAAAGGTGAGGAACAGTAGAACCTTGGTGGTAATGAGTGGATTTTCCAAAGAAAATTAAGTCTGAATAGATGCTTCCAGCCAGCTTATCCAGAGTGAAGGGGTCCTTAATGTCTTCTCCCTGCTTCCTTCCCTTTGATCTTCTCAAGGTGGTCTCCAGAAGCTTGTGGCAACTGCTGTATCCTGAAAACAGTGATTTCATGGAAGATACTGTGGACCAGAAAAATTCCAGACAGTACTTTAGTGCTCCACCCAAGACATTCAAACATAGATCCACTGCTAGAGTATCCTGATAGCCTGTTCCACAATGATTTTTCTGATTTATTCTTTCCCTAGATTTGAGTGTGGCAATTTTTGGCCATGTCTAATTGTCTTTGAGAACGTTGTGTTGATGTACCATCTTTCACAGTTGCAGGTATGATGAGGTGTAGGTGCACTCAGTATCATTAGAGAGGTGCTCTTGATCCAGTGACTGTGAGGAATAGATATATAGTTCCAAGTTAGAATGGTGTGTGGTTTGGAAGGGACGTGTTCCTATGCATCTGTAGCACTCATCCTTCTGGGGTTAGAAATGTTTGGAAGGCACCATCAATGGAGACTGGCTGAATTGCTGCACTACATCTTATAGACGGTATATTATGCCACTGTGCGTCAGTGGGAAGGAACCAAATGTTGAAGATGACGGAATGGTGCCCAATGAGCAGGCTGCTTTTGTCCTGGATGGTGTTATGCTTCTTAAATATTGTTGGAGCTTCACTCATTCAGGCAGATGGGGAGCACTCCATCATACTGAAATGAACCTTGTGTACAATGGGCAGGCACTAGGATGACCAGGAAATGAGTTACTCAACATAGAATTACTAGTCTCTAACCTGTTTTTTGTGACCACAGAATGTATATGGCTGGTTCAGGTCAGTTTCTAGTCAGTGCTAACTACCACCAAGGTGTTAATGGCAAAAGACAGTGGCAGAGAAAATCATTAGGCATGAGTAGAAAAGGTATCTTATGTCTCAAGCAGCCACATCTGGTTGTTCTTGGTGGCAAAGTTGGTAGGATGAAGCCATTGTGGATATAATAGGTTATCAATTATTGCACACCAAGGACTTATTAATGTGGTGGCAACAATTCTTGTAGTTCTTTTAATTCTTCACATTGACAAGTTGATCCTGCAGACCAGCTAATGGCTCCCTGCTGCACTGGGAATTCCACTGTCCTAAGAAATCCACTTACCTACTTCCTCCCGCCTAGGGAGGAAATGTTAATATTCTGTCTTCTCACATCGGACCTCTGTTACCTTTTGGATACAGTGATGAATGAGTTGCAGTGAGATATTCACAATGTCACCTGTTCCTGCCTAAAATGATCTGGTTGCAAAGAAGTTGAACATGACCTTGATTGCCATCAGCAGAACCAGCCATACCTTGGTATCCTGTTAAAACAGATGGTAAAGCGCTCTGATAAATCCGAGGAGCATTAAGCTTTGCTCCTGGGGAAGGTATAGATGGGGGAGGTGCTGTGTTATGTCTCACAGTCAGTATGTCAGTTTGCCTTTGAGTGACATGCTCATGATGTCATCATTGCAATATAGCATGTGATCTGAAGGTATAATGTCTCAATCTCCATTTTACTCCAGGATCACTCAGATATGACACGCTATTGAGGGCAGTGCTGGCTGACATTTCTTTCCCAGGCTTGTTGCAGTGTTCCAGCAAAGCTCAGCACAAGTTGGAAGAACAACACCTTATTTGCCCCTTGAGAATGCTACAGCCTTCTGGATTCAACATTGAGTTCAACAATTTTAGGGCTTAAGGCACCTTCTTCCAAGTCCTTGCTCCAACCCCCAAACACCAGACTTTGTTATCACATAGTCTGCTATTACATGCTACCCATTGTTAGCCACTACTAGTCCCCATTCATTCTCCTAGGCTGACCATTATCCACTCTTTTGTCTGTAAATTGTTCTTCTGTCTCTTTGGGCTCTATTTCCATCTATTGTTTATTCATTACTTCCCCACCCCCCCACCCCACCTTATCTTTTGCAGGCCAGCCATGATGCCCATGTCCCACAAATGATTTTTTTGAAAAAGGCCAACCTATTTTCAACAGCGACAAAAACAGAAATTGCTGGGAAAGCTCAGCAGATCTGGCAGCATCTGTGGACAGAAATCAGAGTTAACATAATAGGTCCAGTAATCCTTCTTTAGAACTGATAGCAGCTAAGAGTGGTGAATGGTGCTGAACATTGGCAATTATTGGTAAACATCCCCATTTCTATCCTTATGATGGAGGGAGATCACTGATGAAGCAGCTGAAGCTGAAGAAAGTTGAACTGAGGATATTACCCTGAATAACTCCTGCAGAGATGTCCTGGAGCTGAGATCACTGACCTTCAACAACCACAACCATCTTACTATGTGCCAGGTAAAAATCTAACCAGCAGAGAGTTTGCCCCCTGATAGCCGTTGATTCCAGTGCTTGATGCCACACTCAGTCGCATGCAGCCTTGATGTTGAGGGCTGTCACCCACACCTCACCTCTTTCAGCTCTTTTGTCCATGTTTGAACCAACGCTGTAATGAGGTCAAGAGCTGAGTGGTCCTGGTGGAACCCAAACTGGGCATCACTGTGCGGGTTATTGCCGAGCAGATGCTATTAATGTCACCTTCCATCACTTTACTGATGGTCGAGAGTAGTCAGATGGAGCAGTATTGATCAAGAGATAAAAGGTACTGCAGATGCTGGAGAATCTGAGATAACAAGCATGGGGCTGGATGAACACAGCAGGTCAAGCAGCATCATAGGAGCAGGAAAACTTGACGTTTCAGGCCTAAACCCTTCATCAGAAATGGGGGAGGGGAAGAGGGTTCTGAAATAAATAGGGAGAGAGGGGGAGGCGGATAGAGGATGGATAGAGGAGAGGAGAGGTGGAGAGGAGGCAGACAAGTCGAAGAGGCGGGGATGGAGCCAGTAAAGGTGAGTGTAGGTAGGGGGGTAGGGAGGAGATAGGTCAGTCCAGGGAGGACGGACAGGTCAAGGGGGCGGTTTAATGTGGCTGTAGTACCTGGTTTGCTTCAGGACGTGCTCGAGCAGTTTCAAGGCCTCCGACACTTCCGCCATCTGCAATCAGACCCCACCACCAAAGACATTTTTCCCTCCCCACCCTTATCTGCCTTCCGGAGGGACCACTCCCTCCACGACTGCCTTGTCCGCTCCACACTCCCCTCCAGCCCCACCACACCCGGCACTTTTCCTTGTAACCGCAGGAAGTGTTACACCTGCCCCCACACCTCCTCCCTCACCCCAATCCCAGGCCCCAAGAAGACTTTCCACATCAGGCAGATGTTCACCTGCACATCTGCCAATGTGGTATACTGCATCCGCTGTACCCGTTGTGGCTTCCTCTACATCGGGGAAACCAAGTGGAGGCTTGGGGACCGCTTTGCAGAACACCTGCGCTCAGTTCGCAACAAACAACTGCACCTCCCAGTCGCGAACCATTTCAACTCCCCCTCCCATTCCTCGGATGACATGTCCATCCTGGGCCTCCTGCAATGCCACGGTGATGCCACCCGAAGGCTGCAGGAACAGCAAATCATATTCAGCCTGGGAACCCTGCAGCCCAATGGCATCAATGTGGATTTCACAAGCTTCAAAATCTCCCCTCCCCCAACCGCATCCCAAAACCAGCCCAGCTCATCTCCACCTCCCTAACCTGTTTTTCCTCTCACCTCAAACCACACCCCCATCTCCTATCTACTAACATCATCCCGGCCCCTTGACCTGTCCATCCTCCCTGGACTGACCTATCTCCTCCCTACCCCCCTACCTACACTCACCTTTACTGGCTCCATCCCCGCCTCTTCGACTTGTCTGCCTCCTCTCCACCTATCCTCTCCTCTATCCATCTTCTATCCGCCTCCACCTCTCTCCCTATTTATTACAGAACCCTCTTCCCCTCCCCCATTTCTGATGAAGGGTTTAGGCCCGAAACGTCAAGTTTTCCTGCTCCTGTGATGCTGCTTGATCTGCTGTGTTCATCCAGCCCCATGCTTGTTATCTCGCAGTATTGATCAAGTTGGTTTTGTCCTGTTTTTTGTGTACAGGACATACCTGGGTAATTTTCCATATTGTTGGATAGATGTCAGTGTTGTAACTGTGCTGGAAGAACTTAGCTAGGTGAGTGGCAAATTCTGGAGCGCAAGTCTTCCAGAAGCCTTGTTGCAATTCAATGACTAAATGTTAATCCAGACACTTATGAATGTGCTTGTGAATGTAATGTTTGCATATTATAGTTAGCTGTAGTAATTATTTGGTGGATTCTTTAAGGCTACGATATCTTGCCCAGTTTGTTATGTTACAGGTGATAACATGAGCAATGTCATACAAGTTAAATACCCTAGTGAATGCAGACTCGCATCAGAAGTGCTCATAGAAAAATCCTTTGGTGGGTTGTGCTGTTGGTAGAAAACGTCCTCCCCATGTAGAGCTTCCATTTGTCAGAATCAGAATATCTCAGATCCATTTCTCTTGAAACATTGTAACTAAATCCTCCAAACCTGTTGTAGATTTGGTTTGGACATGTGACTAAATCCCAGTTGGTCCTTTGTGAATGCAGCAGCTTGTGACAACAACAGCAAAAACAGTCCAAATTACTTCCATAAATTCTTGAAGAGCAGGAATAAGACATAGTCACTTGATCTGTAAGGTGTATGGCTGTCTGTGGAGATCATACTGGTGGGCTGGGGGAAGAGTGTTGAAGGCTCCTCACGACCACAGTTCTGCACTCACTGGACCTGTACAGGCCAAGTTTCAATGCTCTGTATCAAATGAACTGCAACAGTTGATTCCTGTTATGATTGCAGTAATCTATCCTGATGTGTGCATGCACTTGTACCTTTTCCCAACATGGGACGCTGTGTAGGCTAAACAGGAAATAGCTGGTGCTATATTTACTGACCTTAGGATTCTATAGCACTGGCATTGGCAAAAATATAGAGCCCAGTTTCACAGTTTCTTGGGTTTGTGCTCTTTGTGTCTGTTCAACTGTAACACTGATGATGAAATGTATGTTATACTTGCAGTTTTAAGTTTGACAAACCTGTTTCAAGTTATTTGGTCCTGGCTATCGGAATTGTATGTTTATTATGCCAAGATTGTTTTTGTTTCAAAGCCTCCTCTGCAGCTAGCAAACGGAACTCTAGTGCCCTCTACAGTGGAAAAAGATCTAGCATGGCCAGGCAGACAAAGTTGAAACAAAAATCTAACTTTAGAATTGTGTGCTTACCACCCATTTTCAAATGCTAATATCCAGCCTCCAAATGGTGCAGTGTTTCTTCTGCACATCTACAGAAACAATGTGTTCACTTTATTCAAATCTCATAAACATGGAGCAGGGTGGCATTAATTGCTAACAACTCAAGACTATCAAAATTTCCAAATAAAACTGGCTTAAATCATTCCAGTGCTCCCCATTTATGGTAAACAACTTGGATAATGGCCTGTAATTTGTGACAGCAGAACATTTAGAGGCATCTGCTACCAGTTAGACATGCCCTTATTCATCTAAGATTTTTAAACTTCTTTATGGGGTAGTTTACTAAAAGTACCAACTGATTAAAGAAAAGTCTCAGAGAAGGAAGCTGAGCACTTGGAATCTGTGTGGGACAGAAAAGCAACCGAGCATCTTCTTAACCAATCTGACTGAATTGCAAGAATTGAGTGTAAGAGAGAGTGTTTACAATGTCAAATCACATAGGAAAGAAGCAAAGGTAAATGGGGAAAAACAGATGAAGAGAGGGATAAAAGAAATGTTTTAAATTGCAAAAATGTTACATTTTTAAAATCATCAACTTCACTACCAGAACACTTGCTTGGCTATAATTAGCCCATCATACTGTTAAGGGGATACTTAGAGAGTCTGAGCAAGAAATAAAACTTTGTGGCAAGATCAGTTCATAACTATCAATCAAATACAGACTCGAGCCATTTAATGCATATCAATGGAATGTATTCAGCAAGGTGCCACCTGCGTGGGTCTACTGGCAGAGTGCTGCAACCGAAAGGGCAATTTCTGAATTATGAATCACCTCACGGCCCATGCCCAAAGCTGTTACACCATTGGCTCATAAATAGTCATGAACACCATTAGCCTCACTGTTACATTTACAGAAAAATTGGATCATTGCCTTCATTTTCCATAATCTAGAACAAAATTTATTTTTAATAAGAACATCTACTAATTGCATGTTTGGACAAACTTTCCTTCTGCAAAAGTGTGAAAACATTTCCTACTAATTCAATGAAATACAAAGGACTATTTTTTGCAAAGAATGCACTGATGGAAAATAAAAATGGCATGGCTATTAAAAATATTACATCTAGCAGGTACTGCTCACAGCTTTGGTCTTTATCAAAACTTCAAATGTCAGTCCACAATCTTCAGTCAAGTATTGGAAGATTTTAGTGGGGGGAAAGTTATGATTAGTTTGAGTCTATTCAAGTTGAAAACACAATAAGCTCAGACCATAGAGGTGTAATGGTAGTTTCGCTGGGCTAGTAATCAGAAGCCCAGGGCAATAGTCTGGAGATGTAAGCTACGAATCCCACCATGGCATCTGGCAGAATTTAAAATTCATTTATTAAATCTGCAATATAAAGCTAGTCTCTGTAACAATATGAAACAATTATTGTTGATGTAAAAATATCTGGCTTCATTAATGTCCTTTAGAGAAAGAAATCTGCCATTCTTACCTGGTCTGACCTAAATATGACTCCAGATCCATAGTGGTTGACTTTTAACTGCTATCCATAATGGGCTAACAAGTCGCACAATTCAAGGGCAATTGAGTGTAGCTAACAATATTGGCCTTTTCCTGTTATAAATTCCATTGCAGTAAGGATTGTCTTTATAATCTTTTCATTCTTGTAAGGACTTTCTCTTGCCAATGGAGCACTGCAGCACCTTCATTTTGTGTCTCACAGCTCATTAGCTGACACTTCAGAGAAATTTCAGTTCTTAAATAAACTCCTCTGCTCTGCTTGCTGTATTATCATAAGTTTTGTTACTTGGGTATAAACAATATCAAAACATTGTATAAAAATTAGGCTGAGCAGATAATATTGCCATGTGGTCTGGGTTTTATCTGCCCTGATAACAATCATCCTTGCCTTTTGATCTTTCTTTATTTTATTCAGTTACCTGCTTACAATGCCACAGAAAAGCAATTCATAAGAATAACATTTCTGATATAATGGAAACATTAAAATTTTGCCTGCTTCAAATTATTCAAATGGATAAACAGATTAACAATGCTGTTTGTGAAATGCTCTCAGTTCCTGCAGTGAAATCACCTTTTGACAGACGTGTGAGATGAGACCAGACTTTTGGTGCTTGCCTGTGGGCTCAGTTAGACTTTGTTGCGTGCTTTTTACCCATTAAAATCGTTTGGAATTAAGGATTTAAAACAGCAGCGAGCAAAGGAGATGAGATGGTCTGCAATTAGATGTCCAAAATTAGGTAATGATTATTTCTAAATATTAGTGATTGATTCATGCACGCTATCAACCATTAGAATTTAATGCTCAGAGGCCATTATGTTGAGATGATGGTGAATATTAAGCCTAGGTGAATGCCTGCTATCTCCTGATGGTGGAGCTGTGCAACTGTGTAATGATATTGAGAGAATTGTTAGGTACGTGTGATATAATGTAATAATTTCTTTGCAATTGTGGGTTATCAGGAATGAAGGAATGATAATCATGTGGAGATAGGGTTTAAGGTCTATGCAGGCAAGTCTCTGAAGTGCGCTGTCAGACTTGCTAAAAGGATGGAACTATGATAGCTTGGGCTAGAGATGTCTACCGCATGATCATATTTAAAGTGTTAATAAATGCTGTTTAAAGAAATATCTTGAGGTCTGGCCAGAGCTTCTCTGAATAGACAAACACAGACAATGGGCTGAATGGCCTCTTTCTTCATTGTGACAATTCTGTAGAATGATCACGTCCTGCTATTGATGCAAATAAAGGACAGAATCTTATGGTCTTTGAAAAATATCAGACATCACGATTTTGTTCCAGTTCTGATGTTACATGGGTCCAAGGCACACCATGATTGGAATTTTTCAGGAAACAGCCAATAAACAAGCTGTCTCCAAGTTCTCTGTCCAATTAAACACTGCAAATTAGAGACAGGAGGGCCAATCAGAACAGCACTGAACAGTCAATAGCCCCGAATGGATGCTGCTAAGTAAGGTGGGAGACCATAGTTGCACTTTAAGATGGAGGCACTCACAAAAGAATGCTGAATTTCAAACATTAAAAATGCACACTTGTACATATTGTGTATAGACTTCTTTGCCGAGTCGATCAGGAAGGATGCAGGCCTGAGAGGGGTGACTATTCCAGACAGCAGAGATCTGCAGGCCAAAGCCTCCCTGTACATGGATGATGCTGCTGTTTTTTGCTCAAATCCACTGTCAGTGCGCAGACTCCTGACCATCTGCAACCAGTTCAAAGTGGGCCTCAGGAGCTAAGGTAAATTGAGGCAAGAGTGAGGCCATATTCTTTGCAAACTGGGCTGACCAATCCTCTATCCCCTTCATTGTCAGGTCATATTATCAGAAGGTGCTGGGAATATGGTTCAGAGGGCCCAGGGCATGCGCCAGAACTTGGGAGGAGTGTATCACCAAGGTGAGACAGAAACTGGCAGATGGGAACACTGCTCTCTCTCTATTTTGGGCAAAAACTTAGTCATCAGGTGTGAGGAAATCTTGGTGTTGTATATGGCACTGGTCTGGCCTATCCCCTGAGCTTGCACCATTGTAGCCATTCAACCCATCTTCCACTTCATCTGGAGATCAAAGATTGACTGGGTCCAAAGGGATACCATGTAAAAAGCTCAAGATAACGGGCTGGGGAAAGAACACACCCAATGCCACCTTCATCCTAATGGCCGCCTCTGTGTGTGGCTGCATCAGGTTGTGCGTAGACCTTTGGTTTGCAAGCATCAAGTGTCAGTAAGTACTGAGGTTCTACCTGTCCATGGAGTTGTGAAGGTTGAGTCTGATCTTGTTGCCATAGAACACTCCAAATAGTTGAACTGTTCCGTATCAGCTGTCCCTCATGTAAAAATTTGTAAAGGAACACACCTTTGACAACAAATCCATCAGGAAATAGTTAGCATGTAGCATCCTTGAGACCCTATGTGAAAAGGAGAGGGTGGATCCTGTCCCAACTGTCAATGTCATTTGGCAGAATGCTCATCACCAGAACTTTACAACAAGCACCAACATATCACTTGGCTGGTGGTGAGAAGGGCACTACCTGTGAGATCCTTTGTGTATGCCTAAACTCTCTATGCCACCTTAAGCTGTCCTTGAAACACTATGAAGGGTAGACGCTGCCAGACATCTCCTCCTGGAATGTGATAACAAGGTGTAGAGCTGGATGAACACATCAGGCCAGGCAGCATCAGAGGAGCAGAAAAGCTGCCGTTTAAGAAGGTTATTTTGTCCTAGGATCTTTTGAAGTGAGCTTGTAAAAGCAGAGGCTTCAAACTAGCCACTGTTTCAGCCTAAATAAACAACTTAGGAGGCCTTTAGGTTTTTCATAAAGGTTGGAATAATGGCAGCAACTTGAATGGGAGTGGCCAGTTCTCACTGACCAGGCTTTCTGGGGTTTTTTTTAGCTTTAGCAATGAGAAGCTGTTTGGAGTCCTAGAAGAGTTGAAAGCTTCAGTGAATGATTGCTAGCTGCTACTTTCTCTGAAATCTCTCGATGTTGTTTCCTCCTGGATTGGAGAACTGCATGTAAGAATCTGTGTCTGAATTTACCTGTTTGCCAAGGGGTGCATTTATGGGATGTTAGGTTGGAACAGTTAGTTAGTAATATGTACTGTATCTATTATTTGGTTAAGTTTTCCGATAGTTAGGTTATTCTAAATTCTTCTTTCTTTTGTATGTATTTTAATTATAGTGTTTTAATAAATTGTGTTTTGCTTAAAGTAGAATAGTTTGACAAGTCACATCAGATGTGGAACATGCATATCAATCTACCCTTAAAATAAGAAAAAGTTAGGGTCTAGGCTATCTTCTTAAAATATTTTGAGGAGGTTTGGTTTGGCCCATAACAATGTGCTGCGGAATGCATTAAAGTTTGGGGCAGCAGCCGCCAAGTGCGATAGGGAAAGACTAACGTCAAAGGTTGTTCTGCTGAAATACAATGGGGTTTCTGTTTTCATACCCTTTCAGTGCCTCAAATGTATGCAAACATAGCTCTGTCTAAGTAAGAAAAAATGCCTTGGGTTTTTTTGCATTTGTAGGGAATGCCAAATTTCCAATATTTATTGTTATTGATGTGCAGAGACTGTACAGAAATATGATAGAATCCCTACAGTGTGGAAACAGGTCATTTGGCCTAACAAGTCCATACCGACTCTCTGAAGAGCATCACACCCAGGCTCACGCCCCTACCCTATCCCTGTGTTTCCCAATGCCTAATCCATCTAGCCTACACATCCCTGGACACTTTGGGCAATTTAGCGTGGCCAATCCACTTAACCTGTGCATCTTTTGACTGTGGGTGGAAACCGGAGGAAACCCATGCAGACACAGAGAGAATGTGCAAACTCCACACAGTCACGTCAGGCTACAATTGAACCTGGGTCCTTGGTGCTATGAGGCGGCAGTGCTAACCACTGAGCCAGCGTGATTCAGTAACTGTGTATGTATATAAAGATTTTTTTATGAATGAAGTATATTTTTGTAATTAATAAAAAGCACACTTGTGTCATGCCATCAGAGTGAATGAGAATTCCCCCACAGGTTTGCCTGTGGCCATGGCTGTGGTCGTCTCTTTCTGGCAGGTGGGGTTTTGGGGAAAATGTCTGATGGCCTCATTGACTACCGCTGAGAGGCCATCACCAGGTAGCTCTGGATTTCGGCATTAGTAAAGGCCGAGTCTACCATCATCAAGTAGATTATGAAAATCACCTCTGTGTGGGGCCTAATTGGTAACTGCCTGAATTGGCTGCCTGCCTCCATGCAGTAGGTTACAGTTCTCATGGTAACCTGCAAAATCAAATAGAGGAAAGATTGCATTAGAGAGCCAACCTTACGTACAGTTTTTAAACTCTCTTCCAGCTTCAAAGCCACATCCTCTGGCCTCCTGAAAATGCCTGAAGTTTCCACATTTATTTAGAATCTGAATGATTTCCACCGCTTATGGGTGTGATTTTGCAAACACAGGCACGGGTGTATAAAAATTCACAAGTTCATACTGATTGAAAATTTCGTGTTAGCTGTGAGTCTGTTGATAGCACTCTTGTTTCGAGTGAAAGCTCCATGGCTTCGAGTTCCAGTCCAAGCTCAAACACAACAATAAAGACGAACACTCCATTACAATACTGTCTGAAGTGCCTTTTGAATGAGATATTAAACTGAGACCCTATCAGATAGATGTAAAAGATGACATCATTTTGAAGAGACCCTGACGTCCTGACCAATATTTATTTATTGATTAACATCACAAAAACTGAATTGAATTATTGCCAAATTGCTTTCTGTGGGAGCCTGCTGTGCACAAATTGGGTGCTCTGTTACTAGCATTACTACAGTAAAAAACTCTTCAAAAGTACTTAATTGGCTCTACAGCCTTTTGGAAAGTCTAGTGGTTATGAAACATTCTGAATAAATACATAAGTTTCTTTCACAAAACCTTATCTTGTCTAACATTCTGGTAAAGGGGAAAAATCTTACATACCTTTCAAAATAAACTGGGCAGCATTAGTTTACAGAATGACTTCAAAATCTTTTAGTCATGAACTATATCAGCAAGTTGATCCAAATAAATCTCTGTACAGAAATATTGTGCAAAATTTTACCAAAAAATGGCTAAGTTTCACATTTGAGTTTTCAGTGATCTTTGGCAAATTATCTCCTGTAATCCTCTGCAGCTCACCTTTATAAGTATGCACCACGTTGCGATGGTCCCACTTTCATATTATCTTGTACTCATCAGCAACAGACGGATTCTGTTGTCAAGTCCTCCTGGAATTTGCACCATTGGCACTGTATTTGAAATCTAGCAGTACACCAAGTCAAACGCTGGAAGCCATGAATAGCCCTTCGGAGTGGGTACTGGGAAGGAAAGAAAACAAACGCATCTCCAGGCACATAGGTAGCATGAGAGATAATTTGTTGGAGAAACAAGGCCACATTTGTGAATATAGTACTGTTTAACATTATCATTAGTCTGATTGAATGTCACTGTTACTGCAGCTACAAGAATCAAACTACACAATGTGTTGATCCTTATAGCCATACCATGTTAGAACCCTGACTAAGGGAGTGCTATTCTATCTTCAACACTCAACAGGGCACAACATCTCATCATTATTCAATTTGGGAGCATCTCATGATGTAAAAACCTCAAACAGTTGAAAAACTTAATTGTTATTCAACAACAGGGAAGTGAAGAAAAAAATTAAATAGAACTTCATTTGCTTTTGGAAACAAATAGGAGCTGTTGCCTTTTGAGTAACAATAAATTTAGTCAATGAATGATCACATCACCCAGTTCCCATCTATTGGGACTGAGTGTCAATTCAATCTTGTCGGTCTTGTTGCACCCAATGCTACACCACTCTATCTTGCTGAAGATGATGCTCCTCATGCTCAATGTCCTCATCTTCCTCTTCAGAAGACTGCTGCCACTCTCCCAGTTTTTCAGCATCCATCACTTTCCCCCCCCCAACTCCAGTTACGCACATCATAACGTGCAAGGATTATATGGATCATTCTGACTGGACTGTGCTGGAAAGGTCACCCCGAGACCAATGGAAATTTTGGAACTTCATCGTCAGGTTGTCTCCTCCATGATGGCACTGGTGGAAGAATGAGCTGCATCTACGCTCAATCTTAGTGAGGGCATTGAATAACAGAATCATCAGTCATGGTCACTAAGGGTAGCCCTGTTCTCCCAGTAACCATCACTATAAGGCATCCTATAAAGAAATGAAGAATGTGAAAGTTCTCAAGGATATAGACATCTTTACAGTTTCCAGGACACCTGGATCAGACTTCTAAGGTGTGGTACTGTTGAGATCATCATGTGAAAACAAAATGAAGAAGTGTGATCAATTAAAGCCTTGATATATTTGTGGGCTAAAGGTTGAGAGATCACACTTAGGTCCTCAGTGGATATTTGGAAGCAGCCAATTGCATAAAGGTTTAGTTCAGCTGTCACCTGGATGGCCACTCACCCTTCAGGTTGCAAGGCTGCTCCTGGAGATGACACAGTTCTATGTTAGTGTCCAGAGACACCTTCAGTCGATGGTGGCAAAGCATCTTGCTCATCTGAAAGAAAAGACACTAAGGACAATAGATTCTAGACCTCCTGCAAATCCTGAAGGCACTTCAAGCTGCATCTTCTTCACATAGAGGCTGTTTGGTATTTGTTGGAGATTGCTGCTGGTCCTGGGCTTGCTGGCCCATCTCTTCCTCCTCCATTCTCTGAATCTTTGCACTGCAATGCAGTAATGATAACCATAGCTCTGGCTGGATCCAATGGTTACGGCTTTGATAAATATCAGGAACAGAACAGGTTCTATATAAAGACAGCAGTTAGCAGCTGCATTGTTCTTAAGTGAGTTTAGCAGTGCTTGATAGTCCGCAATACAATGAGTTGTGGAGGATCCTGCAAGAAGGATGATGGCATGCTTCCTTGTGGACGTTTGACATAATGGACCTTATTCTGATGTGTGCAGTACAAGCCATGTTGCAAAATACCGTGAGAGATTGTAAATGTGGTTGGACTACTGAAACGCTGAATACCTCCCCCCACCTCACAATGAAGAAAAGCATTATTACATATAACAGTATGTTCGTGAATACTTAAGTATACTTAAGTTCAAGGTGATGGGAAATCAGCTTTGTGCCCCTGTGCTGCTTATGAGATTGTGAATTGTATTTGTGAATGTGGCCCTCAGTAGTTTATAAGATCACTTGCGATTATTCTGCTTCAAAGAGATGATTGTGTTCAATCTGCTGACCAAAGACATTGACAAGATTCTTTGGTGACCAGGATTTGTATCCAAACAGTTGGACAGTTCACACGCAGGATGCTCCGATAACAGAAGTCTTTAACTTATATTGTATAAGTGCCTAATTAATACAATTGTCTATTACATCACTCATAAATATAGAATGCATCCTCAGACAGCAAAAAAACTATATACTCCACCCATACCAAGTGTCATGGCAGCCATTTTTCATTTTCTTGTGTGTTTGGTATTCGGATCAGAACCAAAGGCATTGTGGATCTCACTTTGCAGAATGAATCACGTGCTCAGTCTGCTAAGCCAGTGGATCATCCCAAATCATCATGTTCCTTTCTCCTTTTCATTCCCTGTTATCCCATCAGTTCTGAGCTTCCTTTCATTCCCACCCATCTCTTTCAGTTACATCCTCATCTCTCAATGTTATCTCCTGAACTCTGGGCCTACAGCTGAGTCACGCCAATCATAGTAATTTACTGACACCCCACCCCCATCAAAATCAGGGTGGTGGTAACCATCGATGGTAACACCTCACATCCCTCCCAATTAGAGTAATACACTATAACTTTCCACTCTTATATGTTCATATACCACCCCCCACCTTTCCCATTTATTGTCTCCTGTGCATCACAGCATGCTGCTTTCAATCCTTACAATTGACCTCCCCAATTTCCTACTACTGCAGACTCCATTGATATCCTGCCTGAATTTCAGGAAACAGAACGCCGACACAGACTGTTGTCCATCTCCCTGACCGACTTTGAAGAACAGCCCCAACTAATGACTGGCTAGATCCTTGGCTGATCTGTAAGAAAGCTCCCGACTAACCTACTTTGGCTTTCTGGACTAGTTGCACCAAATTTGCAGGACTAACTGTGCTCCACCAACAGACTGTAATGATATATATTCCCTGATCCTGACTGCCCCGAGTGACTGATTGATTGTGTCTAAGCCCCTGAACTGACAGCGGGCAATGCCCTTGATTTACTGTGCCAGGATCCCCCCACTGACATCAATCCTCTCTGGCTTGACCGAGAACTTCTCCTTTTAGACTGTGAGACATGGCCGTTTGCTTGAAGCAAGTGCAGTAAGTTTGCTGTCGAAGCTGCTCGTGCATTTAGTAGGTGTAACACTGATGTAGCACAATGCTTTAGAGTAACACACCCACTTCTTTGATTGATCACTGCTGCCAATCATAATAAGCTGCTTAGTTTTGTGTCTGCGCTAAACAGTGAGGCGAGAAAGAACTACTGTGAGCCCGTAAGTTCTGAATGAGGCAACAAATGTAAAACTCCTATTTTAATGTAACACTCATGTTTAAGAAAAGAGGGAGGCAGAAGATGAGAAATTATACGTCAGTTAGCCTGATCTTGGTGATTGGTAAGACCGTAGAGTCCGTTATTATGAATAAAATTGCAGAGTATTTGGAAGTGCACTGTAAAATAGTGAGGAGTCAGTATGGCTTTATCAAGGGGGAGACATGCCTGACAAATCCTTAGAGTTTTTTGAGAATGTAATGACAAAGTTAGACAAAGGAGAGCCAGTGGACATGATCATTTGGATTTCCAAAAGGCCTTTGACAAGGTGCTGAACCGAAGGCTGCTAAATAAGATATGGGCTTTTGGTGTTAGGGCAATATACTGGCATGGATAGAGGATTGGATGACTGGCAGAAGGCAGAGTGGGGGGATAAAAGGGTCTTTTTCAGGATGGCAGCAGTGATTAGTGGAGTTCTGTGGGGATCAGTGTTGGGACCACAACTATTCATGTTATGTATTAATGATTTGGATATAGGAACTGAGGGCATTGTTGCTAAGTTTGCAGGTGACACAAAGGTAGTTGGAGGAACAGGTAATGTTGAGGAGGTAGGGAGGCTGAGTAGGACTTGGATAGGCTAAGAGAGTGGGCAAAAAGATGGAAAATGGAATACAATGTGGGAAAGTGCCAGGTTATGCACTTTGGTAGGAAGAATAGAGACATAGACAATTTTCTAAATGGGGAAAGGTTACAGAAATCTGAAGCATAAAGGAACTTGGGAATCCTGGTTCAGGATTTTCTTAAGATTAACATGTAAGTTCAGTTAGCGGTTAGAAATACAAATGCAATTTTAACATTCGTTTCAAGAGGACCAGAATACAAGAGCAGGGATGTATTGCTGAGGCTGTGTAAGGCTTTGGTCAGACCACATTTGGAATATAGTGTATGTTTTTGGTCCCATCTCTAAGGAAGGATGTGCTGGACTTGGAAGGGGTCCAGAGGAAGTTTGCAAGAATGATCCTGGGGACGAAAGGTTTGTCATATGAAGATTGGCTGAAGCCTCTGGGTCTGTACTTGATGAAGTTTAGAAGGATGAATGGGGATCCCATTGAAACTTATAGAATGCCTGGATACAGTGGTCATGGACAAGATGTTTGCACTAGTAGGCAAGACCAGGACCCAAGGGCACAGCCTCAGAAGGATCCTTTAGAACTGAGATGAGGAGGAATTTCTTCAGCTAGAACGTGGTGAATCTATGGAACTTATTGTCACTGAAAGCTGTGGAGGCCAAGTCATTGAGTTTCTTTAAGACAGAGATAGAAAAGTTCTTGATTAGTAAGGAGATCAAGGGTTACCAGGACAAGGCAGGCGAATGGGGTTGAGAAATATATCAGCCATGATCAAAGGGTGGATGAGACTCAATGGCCCAAATTCCGCTCCGAGATTTTATGGTCTTATGTTAAAGCATACAAAGGCAAGGCCATACAGACATACTGTGAACAGTCAAGTAAACTGAAGTGAGTAAACACTAAGAATGACAAGCAAAGAGCCCTGAGGTGCCCCCTGCTCTGATGCATTAGATAGTTACCTGTCGTTATGCACAAAACTGTCTGACAGCAGCATTACAATGCAAGGTATTGATAAGCTTCAAAGTGCAGAACTGAAGTGGAGAGCTGTATCCTAAGTGAATTGGAAAAGTGCCAGAACGATGTGGTGAGACTGGAACGTGTCTGAAGCTAACTCCGCAGATAGGGGATGCTGATGGTCATTACCCTTGGAGGGTACCAGTTCGGAAGCTGGAAGAGCAAATGGCAAGCTGGAGCCAACAGGTGTCGATTCAGGCTTTCATGTGAGGAATTATTATCACCATGTGGGCGAATAGCAAGCTGCATACAAGTGAGGTGAGGTTAGGTGCTAAAAAGATGTAAATGCATACAAATGGGTTAATAGCCATTCACTACTGAAATCCTTATTCTGCAATCAAACTTTGGGTAGAAAATCTGGTTTGTTCTTCTCAATATTGAGGTTCTTACTTTTCAGATCTCGCTATATTTTTGCAACTGACTCATAACAGATGGGAAGATCCAATACTGTTTCCAAAGAGGTGCTTGGTAACATAGAACTTGAATATGGCTGGAAGAAAAAACTGTCCCGAAGCTTCTTGTCAGAATGATATTGTCAGATCAAGTTTCAAATTATCACAACAATTTTGGTTCAATTCTGATTGACCAAGGTATTCTCTGTGGGGAACTGCGGCTTCCCAAATTTCAGGATATTACAAAATAAAGGGCCCAAGGCTTGAACACATTCCTTTCCATTTGCAGAAAATGGATCCCTGCATATGTATGTACATCACTTAAAGCAAAAATAAATGAACAATGGTACATATAATTTTAACACTAGGTACATAAGCCACACATCCCAGTGATTGACTAATTATATCTAACAGCGTATTCTTTTGGTTCTTTGTAATAGACAGAATACAAACTATGTTCAACCAGCCTGTGCTTGCAAAGCCAAGAATTAAAAATCTATTAATAGATGTGATTCTGCAATTGGGTATTTGCTACACAATCCTGAGTATGCTAGTTAAATCTGATTTAAGATAATCAGTTGAGCTCATAATGTAGTTCGATTACATGTGCTAGAAGCGTGGGCTTGGGTAGTCATCCTTTTGCAATTCTGTCGTGATTCAATGCAAAGTCTATGTATCTTAAACTCCCACATGTCTTTGCAACACAGCCCATATTGCCCGCTTGAGTCCTTATACCATGTAAGTAAATATTTATTTGTGTGGCAAAAAGCTAAGGCTGTCTACCTATGAAAGTATAGTATATTGTGACTGAAAGGGCGGGGGGTTGGTGAATCAACTTGTAGACCAAGGGTATGCAAAAACCTGATTTTTGGGGCCAGAAAAATTGGTTCTTTTTATTTGCCAAGTCAATTTATACGTTAAAATTTATGGTAATTACAGATGCTACTCTCACTATGTGTTCTACATGCAGCCAAAGTATACAAATCTTTCCTTAATTGCTTTAGGTAAGCTCCACAAAGCTTGACTTATCGTAACAGGTGCTGTTAAGCCTCCAACAGCTGCCTAAAAATACGTGTGGACATTGCTAGCTAAGGAGGCCAATTCACTATCCTAAGCTTGAGTTGTATTTGACAATATCACTGATAAGACCCTAAAATGCAATTGCACAGGTTTGTACCCAAGGTCTTCTAAGGAATTTCAGGTCTTCACCCATCATATAATTAACTATAGCTTGTTAAATTGATGAAGTACAGTAAATAATCTGATATGTAGACATGCTTCCATTTTGCAGACAAACAGCAGCCTCAGTAATGGCTGTTACTCATCATTTAAGTAGTTTCTGGCTTCATCAAACCTTCTTCCCACATTTGTCACTGCTTGTCCTGTGATTGACACAGATATGGACCAATGAGGTGCTTTATATTTCAAAGTTGCAGTCCCTGTATTTCCATGTCGGGGTTAGAACATGGAGGTCATCGCGGGACTGGGGCTCAGGTCCAGAGATTGAGATCTCCTCCCATGGTCCCTTATTTCGCTATAGACACATTTAGTTTGCATTTGTCAAAAGGAAATCCCTAGCCCATTGTCTTGGCATTCCTCATCTCCATACATCTAAAAATGCTTAAGTTTAATGTTGCCATGTGTAGTCCATCCTGTTTATCTATTTGCAACGGTTATGACTTACATATATTTACCAGAGACCAGATAATGGTAGATTGCTAATTCCGTCAGAGATATAAACAAATGAGCATTTGTATAAAATAACAAAGTAACTACTTACATATGCTAAGCAGTAAATGTAAGACAGTTAATACGTTTGTAGGTCCTACTTTCCTGTTTTGTACCCCTAGTGAAAATTGTGCATAGTGAGCATTGTTAATACCTATATTTCTTTAACATCAGAATTTGGCAGTGTCACCCAAGCAACTTTCATGACCACATTCTTATTTATTCTGAAGGTAATGATAACCTGGTGTTGGAACTTTGTTCAGTAGTTTGTTGACTTATTCCTGAATTCTTAACCATTTACCCTCCAGGCTTCTCATGGCCAGATTAAATACTTCTGTGACTTTTCAGATGATCATTTTGCACACTGTTTCATAGCCAAGTCACCAAAGGGATATGTCTAGATTGTCATAGCTTGAGAGGAAATTACAATATGCTTTTCAGACAAAGGCAAAAACTTAACGATGGTTGAAAGTTGCCCCTACTCTTGGAAATACTCATTAATTGGGTAAAACTTTGGCCAAGATTTTCCATTTTGAAGCATCAAGCCTATTGGCTGGGATCATATCTACAATATGCAGTGCAAGTTATCTCACATACTCAGATACTTCTCAGTTAATTATCTTTGCAAGCCAGTCGATGCACAAGTTAGTCAGTGAATCACATGTGACAGGCCAGCAGATTTCAATACCAGCAGCATCTTCCACGGTCAAAGGTTCTGGCACCACATTTAAAGGGCAGCGTTACACCACTCCAGTCTCTACCTGTCAAGAACTTCACAGGAACCTGTGAGCACCACCTCCAGAAGCCATAAAAGACCTGTAAAGAAGTTGAAGTTGGTTGCTGGGTTTACAAATGCAGCCTTGCAGATATTGTTGGACAGAGTCACTGAGAAAAGGTCCATCCTTTTCCCAAGGAATGACACAGGAAATCATTCTACCAGACCCAGCCAACCTGACAGCAAAATGCAGCAGAGGTCAATGCCACCGGACCCCACAAAATGGATAGATAGCAAGCAGTGCCTTGAGGAAAATTAATGGTCTACTGCACTCTGCAAGGGTAAATGGCACTATCTTCCCTCTGCTACTGTACACTCACAGGGTGTCATTCACACTTTCTCTAACACCAAACGTTCATTTCACAAGCAATCAGAGACTGCAAGCCTCAGCATCGCATGCATGATGCAAACTCAAAAGCACGCACCAACCTGATCCTCTAAGTCCTAACCTTTCCTGCCCATTGGGTTACAAATTGCCAAATCACATTTCAATTTACTGCAAGTGTGGAACCAAATGGAGGGAACAGATCCACATTTCATAGCCACAGTAGCCATAAAATCACAAAATTATTATTGTGCAGAAGGAGACCATTTAACCTATTATATCTGAGCATGTTAGCTTTGGGCCAACAACTGTCTTTTACTTCGAACCCTGCCCATTGTTCCTATTTAAATAATCATCCAATGCCCTCTTGATTTGTTTCAATTGAAGTTTTCTCCACTGCCCTTCCAAATAATGTTTTCCAGATCTTAACTACTCACTGTGAGTAAAAGTATTTTCTCACCGTACATTTGCTTCTTTTGCAAAACACTTTAAATCTGTGTCAAAAAAACCAGAAGAACTGTGGATGTTGGCAGCCAGAAACAAAAACAGAAATCATTAGAAAAACTCTGCCAGCATCTGTGGAGAGAAATTGAGTTAACATTTTGGGTCCAGTGACCCTTCTTCAGAGCTGTTGACTTAAACTGTGTCCTCCTGACTCATTTACAAGAACCAATTTCTCCTTATCCATTCTGCCCAGACCCCTCATGATTTTGAAAACTTTTATCAAATCTCCTCTCAGCCTTTTTTCCAAAGAAAACAGTACCAACTTATAGAGTCATAGAGTCATACAACACGGAAACAGACCCTTTGGTCCAACTTATCCATGTCAATCCTGTTTCCCAAACTAAACTAGTCCCATTTGCCTGCATTTGGCCCATATCCCTCTAAACCTTCCCTATTCGTAAACCTATCCAAATGTTTTTTAAATGTTGTAATTGTACCTGCATCTACTACTTCCACTGGCAGTTCACATAGGAGCCATCCTTTGTGTGAAAAATGTTGCCCCTCAGATCTCTTTTAATCTTTCTTCTCTTACCTTAAAAATATGCCCCCAGTTTTGAACACCTCCACCCTAGGGAAAAGACCTTTGCTATTCACCTTATCTGTGCTCTCATGATCTTATAAACCCCAACCTCCTATGCTCCAGTGAAAAAGGTCCCTATCCAGCCTTTCCTAATAACTCAAATGTTCCTATCCTGGCAACATCCTGGTAAATCTTTTGTAAACCCTCTCCAATTTAATGATATCCTTTCTATAGAAGGGTGACCAGAACTTCTACCGTTGTTCCTTATAACTGAAGTTTCATCCTTGGAGCCATTCTCGTAAACCAGTCTCTGCATTGAATTCATGTCATTCATGTAGTGTAGCACCCAAAGCTGGACACAATACTCCAGCTGAGTGGTAGCATTGTCAGTGAAGGTACTCAGGCATGTCAAGAGTACTGTAAATGCTTATTTCATTCAGCAACACTGCAGCCAAAGTGGGGGTGCAGGGTGCTCAAGGCCATTCTCTCTACAGTACTCACCAGGGAGTGGACTCCCTGATGTGACTTAGATGTTTTTGGTGCAAGGACCATTTTAGTGCAATTAATCAACCCCCTCCCCACCCCAACCTCAGTTCTTTACCTGCCCTACTTGTCATGATCCCTGTTTTCCCAATGACCCTTAACCCTCCCACCATTACTATTCATCAATGTTTCTACTTTATCCCAGACCCCATGATTATCATTGCGCAGATATCTTTTCTGATGCTGTACACTCCCAATCTTGAGGCATGAGTAGCCATGTTTTGTCTTCGCCTTCTCTTTAAGAATGTCAAGTCCCTACACCTATCCTACAGGATCCCATGTTATTTTCTTCAATTACCTCTAAGACTGTTATCATCCACCCAGCTAGCAAACAAAACAAAACCAGGCCCTTGCCTGAGCTGTTTGCAGACCTAATGACACCATGGATAGACACAAAAGTCCCTATTTTATTTATAAGCCAATGTCTTCCCAACTGACCACAGCTCATCCCTGGAACAAATTTGCAATGTGACCCCTACTGACGGACCATTAAGGTCTGCACTGATTCTGCTTGACCTCCAGTACTAACCGTGGCCCAATTCTCAGGCTGCAATGGATCCAATCCCTGGACAGATCATCCGGCTGGACTGGAAGTAGCCAAGTATACCGTTTTGGATGCTGTTGGGGGGTGGACTTAGCAGGGTTAAGCCATGGGGTACAGGTCTCTGGCACAGAGTCTGTCCCTGCTGCTCAGAAGGGAAGAGGGGAGAGGAGGAGAGCATTAGTCATTGGGGACTCCATAGTTAAGGGGACAGATAGGAGAGTCTGTGGGAATGAGAGAGACTCACGGTTGGTGTGTTGCCTCCCAGGTGCCAGGGTCCGTGATGTCTCGGATTGTGTTTTCGCGGTCCTTAAAGAGGAGGGGGAGCAGCCCCAAGTTGTGGTCCACATAGGCACCAATGACATAGGTAGGAAAAGGGATGGCGATGTATGGCAGAAATTCAAGGAGCTAGGGTGGAAGCTTAGAGCAAGAACAAGCAGAGTTGTTATCTCTGGTTTGTTACCCGTGCCACGTGCTAGCGAGGCAAGGAGTAGAGAGAGAGAGCAGTTGAACACGTGGTTACAGGGATGATGCAGGAGGGAGGGATTCAGATACCTGGATAATTGGGGCTCATTCTGGGGTAGGTGGGGCCTCTACAAACAGGATGGTCTGCACCTGAACCAGAGGGGTACCAATATCCTGGGGAGCAAATTTGCTAATGCTCTTCGGGAGGGTTTAAACTAATTCAGCAGGGGGGTGAGAACCTGAATTGTAGCTCCAGTGAACAGGAGGTTGAGAGTAGTGAAGTCATGAATAAGGTTTCAAGGTCGCAGGAGCGTACCGGCAGGCAGGAAGATGGTTTGAAGTGTGTCAACTTCAATGTCAGGAGCATCCGGAATAAGGTGGGTGAACTTGCAGCATGGGTTGGTACCTGGGACTTTGATGTTGTGGCCATATCAGAGACATGGATAGAGCAGGGACGGGAATGGTTGTTGCACGTTCAGGGGTTTCGATGTTTCAGTAAGATCAGGGAAGGTGGTAAAAGAGGTGGACGCGTGGCATTAGAGATAAAAGGTACTGCAGATGCTGGAGAATCCGAGATAACAAGGTGCGGGGCTGGATGAACACAGCAGGCCAAGCAGCATCACAGGAGCAGGAAAGCTTGACGTTTCGGGCCTAGACCCTTCATCAGAAATGGGGGATGGGAAGAGGGTTCTGAAATAAATAGGGAGAGAGGGGGAGGCGGATAGAGGATGGATAGAGGAGAGGATAGGTGGAGAGGAGGCAGACAAGTCGAAGAGGCGGGGATGGAGCCAGTAAAGGTGAGTGTAGGTAGGGGGGTAGGGAGGAGATAGGTCAGTCCAGGGAGGACGGACAGGTCAAGGGGGCGGGATGATGTTAGTAGATAGGAGATGAGGGTGGGGCTTGAGGTGGGAGGAGGGGATAGGTGAGAGGAAAAACAGGTTAGGGAGGTGGAGATGAGCTGGGCTGGTTTTGGGATGCGGTTGGGGGAGGGGACATTTTGAAGCTTGTGAAATCCACATTGATACCATTGGGCTGCAGGGTTCCCAGGCTGAATATGATTTGCTGTTCCTGCAGCCTTCGGGTGGCATCACTGTGGCATTGCAGGAGCCCAGGATGGACATGGGCATTGTTCGTCAAGGACAGTATTACGGTGGCAGAAAGGACATTTGATGAGGACTCGTCTACTGAGGTAGTATGGGCTGAGCTTAGAAACAGGAAAGGAGATGTCACCCTGTTGGGAGTTTTCTACAGGTCTCCGAAAAGTTCCAGAGATGCAGAGGAAAGGATTGCACAGATGAATCTAGATAGGAGCGAAAGTAACAGGGTAGTTGTTATGGGGGACTTTAACTTTCCAAATATTGACTGGAAACGCTATAGTTCTAGTACTTTAGATGGGTCAGTTTTTGTCCAATGTGTGCAGGAGGGTTTCCTGACACAGTATGTAGATAGGCCAACAAGAGGCGATGCCACATTGGATTTGGTACTGGGTAATGAACCAGGCCAGGTGTTAGAATTGGAGGTAGGTGAGCACTTTGGTGATAGTGAACACAATTTGGTTACGTTTACTTTAGTGATGGAAAGAGATCGGTATATACCGCAGGGCAAGAGTTATAGCTGGGGGAAAGGCAATTAGGCAAGATTTAGGATGCATAGGATGGGGAAGGAAACTGCAGGGGCTGGGCACAATTGAAATGTGGAACTTGTTCAAGGAGCAGCTACTGCATGTCCTTAATAAATATGTACCTGTCAGGCAGGGAGGAAGTGGTCGAGCGACAGAACCGTGGTTTACTAAAGAAGTTGATTCTCTTGTCAAGAGGAAGAAGGAGGCTTATGTAAAGATGAGGCGTGAAGGCTCAGTTAGGGCGCTTGAGAGTTGCAAGTTAGCCAGGAAGGACCTAAAGAGAGAGCTAAGAATGGCCAGGAGGGGACATGAGGAGTCTTTGCAGGTAGGATCAAGGAAAACCCTAAAGCTTTCTATAGGTATGTCAAGAATAAAAGAATGACTAGAGTAAGGTTAAGGACAGTAGTGGGAAGTTGTGCGTGGAGTCTGAAGAGATAGGAGATGCGCTAAATGGATATTTTTCATCAGTATTCACACATGAAAAAGACAATGTTGTCGAGGAGAATGCTGAGATACAGACTATTAGACTAGAAGGGATTGAGGTTCATAAGGAGGAGGTGTTAGCAATTCTGGAAAGTGTGAAAATAGATAAGTCCCCTGGGCTGGATGGGATTTATCCTAGGATTCTCTGGGAAGCTAGGGATGAGATTGCAGAGCTTTTGGCTTTGATCTTTATGTCGTCATTGTCTACAGGAATAGTGCCAGAAGACTGGAGGATAGCAAATGTTGTCCCCTTGTCCAAGAAGGGGAGTAAAGACAACCCTGGTAATTATAGAGCAGTGAGCCTTACTTCGGTTGTGGGTAAAGTGTTGGAAAGGATTATAAGAGATAGGATTTATAATCATCTAGAAAGGAATAATTTGATTAGGGATAGTCAACACGGTTTTGTGAAGGGTAGGTCGTGTCTCACAAATCTTATTGAGTTCTTTGAGAAGGTAACCAAACTGGTGGATGAGGGTAAAGCAGTTGATGTGGTGTGTATGGATTTCAGTAAAGCGTTTGATAAGGTTCCCCACGGTAGGCTATTGCAGAAAATACGGAGGCATGGGATTGAGGATGATTTAGTGGTTTGGATCAGAAATTGGCTAGCTGTAAGAAGACAGAGGGTGGTGGTTGATGGGAAATGTTCATCCTGGAGTTCAGTTACTAGTGGTGTACCGCAAGGATCTGTTTTGGGGCCACTGCTGTTTGTCATTTTTATAAATGACCTGGATGAGGGCGTAGAAGGATAGGTTAGTAAATTTGCGGATGACACTAAAGTCGGTGGAGTTGTGGATAGTGCGGAAGGATGTTGCAGTTTACAGAGGGACATAGATAAGCTGCAGAGCTGGGCTGAGAGGTGACAAATGGAGTTTAATGCGGAAAAGTGTGAGGTGATTCACTTTGGAAGGAGTAAGAGGAATACAGAGTACAGGGCTAATGGTAAGATTCTCGGTAGGGTGGATGAGCAGAGAGATCTCGGTGTCCATGTGCATAGATCCCTGAAAGTTGCCACCCAGGTTGATAGGGTTGTTAGGAAGGCGTACGGTGTGTTAGGTTTTATTGGTAGAGGGATTGAGCTTCGGAGCCGTGAGGTCATGTTGCAGCTGTACAAAACTCTGGTGTGGCCGCTCTTGGAGTATTGTGTACAGTTCTGGTCGCCGCATTATAGGAAGGATGTGGGAAGCATTAGAAAGGGTGCAGAGGAGATTTACCAGGGTGTTGCCTGGTGTGGAGGGAAGGTCTTCCGAGGAAAGGCTGCGGGACTTGAGGCTGTTTTCATTAGAGAGAAGAAGGTTAAGAGGTGACTTAATAGAGACATACAAGATGATCAGAGGATTAGATAGGGTGGACAGTGAGAGCCTTTTTCCTCGGATGGTGACGGCTAGCACGAGGGGACATAGCTTTAAATTGAGGGGTGATAGATATAGGACAGATGTCAGAGGTAGGTTCTTTACTCAGAGAGTAGTAAAGGCGTGGAATGCCCTGCCTGCAACAGTGGTAGACTCGCCAACTTCAGGGCATTTAAATGGTCATTGGATAAACATATGGATGATAATGGAATAATGTAGGTTAGATGGGCTTCAGATTGGTTTCACAGGTCGGCGCAACATCGAGGGCCAAAGGGCCTGTACTGCACTGTAATGTTCTATGTTCTCTGTTCTATGTAATGTAGTAGTACCCCTGAGTTACTGAAGTGACCCGCACCCTACTGTGCTCACATTTCCTTTCCATCACTATGCTCTTTGTATACATACAATGCTAACATGCGCATTATTTGACGTTGACACAGAATCATGTACAGTGACATTTGACACCTCCCCCCTTCACAGATTCACTCTTTCCTACAGTCACATGCTTCTGACTTGACATTTGCAGTAAGGTCATCCTCGGAGCTACTCGCTTTCCTTCTGCACTGAAATGTAATTTCCATACAAGACCCTGACTCTGTACATTGAAGTGTCACCTGCAAAGCCAACTCTGGTGTATTGCCATTCTCCAGTTATCTGGTACAATGGAACAGGATCACATCCTGCCTCAGTCATGTTGAAGGTGCCTAGTGCATTGTCGGAGGTTGTAAGGAAAATGACAAGGTTTGGTTGAGGCAGCCAATGCTGTAATCGCCTTGCTCAGAGGCTGAAAGCAAAGTCAACATGAATATGTTTGGTTTTTGCATGCATGGTTTATTACAGAGATAGTGTGGGTAAAGGCAATGAAGTGTTCAGTCAGCAATGGTCATTTTAAATGGTGGAATAGGCTTAATGGGCTGAGTGGCCTACATCAGTTCCTATATTCCTATGAAGTTGACTTTCTGAATTATCAAGTATCTCAATTGGTAGAAGTTAATTATTTATATAAAATAAATTTGTTAAAAAATTTCAAATTAATATTACAATGTTTGCAGGAAAGTTCAACTCATCCCCAGACAGCATATTCCACACTACACTGTTATAATTGACTTAATATTTACAAAATATGGACAATGTCATCTATATAGCCAAAGGTGAAAATATTCCATATGGGAAATTACTGGAAATGCAATAGATATAAAGATCTCTATACACTATGTTTAAGTCGCAGTTGCTTAAATACATATTTAATATTCTTGAATTACAGTATACATTCTTTATAAAGCAGAGACCCTGAGGGATTCTACAGATCCTAGCCCCTTAGTGTGCTATGGTTGATACAGCAACTTGTACCTCATAGGCAGCTGCTCCAAGATTTAGCACATCCCTCAGCTTGAAGGCTTACTTCTTAGAATGTGTCAGTCTACAATATTTGGTCAAGTATAACCCCTTGCACTAGCAGACTGGCAAGTTTCAAAACTCAAGAAAGAGCATATTTCACCAAGTAGATGTTCCTTCAAAGGCACATTCCACAAGAAATTGAACAACTGTCTGCTGTGTTTGGTACACTTGCTGGTTAGTTAGTTCGCAGACGTTTCATTACCCTGCTGGGTAACATCATCAGTGCAGCCTCCGATGAAGCGCTGTTGTGTTTTCCTGCCTGGTATTTAGACTCTGAGGGCCGTTGGAATTGATTACCTCATTTCTGGTTTTTCTTCGCAGTGATATATATAGGGTCTAATTCTACATGTTTATTGATGGCCTTCTTGGTGGAGAACCAGGCCTCTAGAAATACCCGTGTTTGTCTCTGTTTGGTCTGTCCTATATTCACCATTGCAAAGAAAAAGCAGAAATGAGGTAATCAACTCCAACGGACCCCAGAGTTTAAATAACAGGCGGGAAAACACAACAGCGCTTCATTGGAGGCTACACTGACGATGTTACCCAGCGGGGTAATGAAACGTTTGCGAACTAACTAACCAACTCGGCAAATGAACCAACCACAGCATCCACAACCCGAGCTACGAATTTACGACAACAGTCTCTTTCCCACTACAGCCATCTCCAGTGTAACATGCAGAGGGCTAAGGCTTTGAGTGTGGAAGGATGATCTGACAGGAAGAGCCTTTCTAACCATCAACCAAGCTGCTTCTTGCTCCCTGTTTGTAAGTTTTAGTGATGAAGCATTCTGCCAAATTACTGGTAGTCTGCCCAGGAACCATCCACAGGATTGACCATCTCATTTTCCCTGAGGGCCTCAAAGACATCATGTACTGGCTACTGGCTGGTGAACTTGTGGTCAATTGTGATTTCCCATACAAACTTATCCACAAAAGACAGGTGGCAGGGTATGCCGTAACTATTTGGAGCATTCCATGACAAGATAGCCAGACATATCAACAGATATCAAGATGTAGTGACACATGGTGGGTGTTTGCATACTGAGGGTCTGCATACATTTTGATGCAAGGAAAAATGGCATCAAGATGTTTGGATATGTTCTTTCACCATTTATCTACCCTTTGTAGATCATGTCCCTGCAAACGTGGTCCAATCTCAATCTCCAGAATAAAGCAAAAGTTAACTAATGTGATCACCACATCCTTGAGGTAGGGCATGGTCCTGGCCTGCATCTCACACCTGGTGACTAGGTTCTTAACTGCAATGGGGAGAAGAGGAAGTGAATGAATTATAGGGAAGGAAATTATCCCTACCTGGTCTGGCCTACATGTGACTCCAGATTCACAGTAACGTGATTGACTCTTAAGTGACCTCTGTAGTATCCCAGCAAGGCATTCAATTCGATGCAAATGAGATAGCCAATAAATCCTGGGCAGTGATGTCCACATAGATTTCATAGAATCCCTAAAGTGTGGAAACAGACCCTTCGACCCAACAAGTCCACACCAACACTCGGAGCATCCCACCCAGACTCATCCTCCTATAACCCACCTAATCTACACATACCTGAACACGATGGGCAATTTAGCATGGGCAATTCCACATCTCAAGAAAGAATAAAGGAAAAAAATTCTGGTGAGTTGTGTAATTGATTTGATGGAACTACTTTTATGTGGGTTTCTCACACCTGCTGGAGAGAAAGTGATCTTGCCAGAGAGAGGACCTCATTGTGAAAGTTTCCCTCAATGGTGAGGAACTGAGATTTTGGATTCTCACCTGATAAAACTCAGTGTGCTCACCATTATTTGCAACATCTTTCAGGGAGTTTAAAATCATGCCCAATTAAAATGTAAATTGGAAATGTTATAGCTATGCATCTCAAGTACTTATTTCCAGATTTAAAACTCAAGATCTTTCCTTACAAAAAGGAATCCTAACATCTGAGAAACAAATATGAGTGCACCAATGTCTATCCCATTCTGATGTCGAGTCTAATTAATGTTTCAAGAAAGTGTTCATTCTTATTTTCTTGATTAATATCGTTGCAATTGAAATTACTTATATGCCATACATTGAAATGTATAAATCAACCCATTGCATAAGATAACTCAATTATTCTGGTGCCAAATAACATGGGTTTGCATATACCTAGCATATAAATTGACCACCTTTTCCAGCTACATATACTACATTTGTAGTTAGCCTCAATATTTCAGCTGACAAATGCATGTTTTACTTACCAATACCTTATTGTGTGCAAGGGATCTAGCGAGTAACACAGAATTTGTTGTGAAGATGCACAAAGGTTAAAACTTATGCCCACTTTTGTGTCAAACACTGATGATATTTCAAGATGGTAACCATGTGCACCCGTGCTTCCTGTTCACTTTTCTACCCAATGTATAGGTGGCTCCTCATTTAGAAGGATTTTTCTGAGGCTTCAAAGATGATTTATATACCAACATCTACAGTATTGATTTCTTCAAGGGTTGGAAGTAGGCTTGTAAGTGCTGCATTATTCAATGGGACTTCCTGGAGAGGGTACCGTAGGAAGTACTCACTGCTTTGCTGGCCTCACAGTAACTTCCACTCTCCTCTTTCGTGGCTGTTGGACGTAGTGGCAGCATATGGACTCATTTTTCTGATTTTCTGATGAAGGGTCTAGGCCCGAAACGTCAAGTTTTCCTGCTCCTATGATGCTGCTTGGCCTGCTGTGTTCATCCAGCCCCACGCCTTGTTATCTCGGATTCTCCAGCATCTGCAGTACCTTTTATCTATGGACTCATCAAACTGTTTTAAGAACTGCTTTGGAGGTCAGCATTGACTGATTGGGGTCTTTTTAGAGCCCCTGGATTTTGTTCAGTAGTTTTGGCTCAATTGTACTGAAATCAATACATGTCGGTTGCTTCAAATGCAATCGTATGCAGTACAATTTACTCTTCAGAATCCATTCTGATGACTTTAAATGTGTTAAATTAAGGGGAGTTCATTATTTTTTCATTCACCGTTGATCAGGTGTAGCTGTTGGAAACTTACTGTTAAGTTTCCATCCAAATAGTGAATAAAGCTTGTCGGAAAAGTAAGTAATTTATTCTCTTCACACTGAACAAAGCTAATTATGTCATAGGTTATTGACGTCCATCAGAGGGTACAGCAAATGAAAACAGACTGGGCTTCTCCGATATTCCCAGTATTCACGTTTTTATTTTGCTAATACAAAGTAACAAGTACACATTCAGGTATATTCTTTTTAATGATTTGACACTATCAGTTCAAAATCATACTGAAAATTCAAGAATGGGGAGTCAGTGCAAAGTACAATTTTCAGTTCACCTAAATTAGGATTCCTGATATGCATTTCCTTCATATGGAGCACTAAATCATAACATTTACTCCATAATTTTTATCTGAATTCAAATCAAGCAATTATTTTACAATCATAGAATTCTACTTCCTTTAATTACTTCTAAATATGTTATGAATTTTTCAGTAAAATAAGGCCGATCTAACTCTTTCAGTAAATGATAGTTATTTTATCATATTACAACTTGCCTTTCCTAAGTTGAAAAGAAAGTATAATCCACTCACCATGTTTGCAGTGAAGCAATGAAAAAGCAAAGAATATGTTAAAGCATGGAATCAGAAGAGATTATTCTATCCCTACAGTTGATTTTTAAAGATCATGTCCAATTTGCACTGTTAACAAATTCAAGCAGCATTTGTAATAATAGATTTTTCTTTTCATTCCACTGTAAATGACAGAGTAAAACAAATGCTTATTTAATGTTACCTTCCAAACCAGCAGGATCTACCAGCCTGAAGTAGGGAAGGCAATGCATAGGAGTTCTATCACCTTCAAAGTTCCCTTCCAGATCACACACCATCCAGACGTGGAAATATACTGCCACTGTCACTGTCACTATGCCACAATCCTGGACTCTCTCCCTAACAGCACTGTGGGTGGATCTACACCACAAGGGTTGCAAACTATCATTTGTCACAGCAAATTAGATTTCCTGAGTGATTGGAAATACACCAATTTGAGGCTTTAAACCCAACTCAAATAATTTGTTCATTTTTTAAAAAACATACATGCTCCTCACCCTCTAAAGGGGTAAGGTCAGGTTCCTATGAACTTTCTTCTCTCAGTTAAATCTAATGGCTGAATTCTGAGAGTAAAACTTTAAGTTCAAGGCCCTAAAATCACTAAGTCTGATGCTTAAGATCACTCCATGTTTGATTATCTTTGGTGAGGACTGTTCCTCACTGATACAGAATTTACAACAAATGGTAAAAAATTGTGCTGAAATCCTTTTCCTGATTGGTCTTTTCTTAAGTTACTGCCTTTCAACGTGTAATATCATTTCCTTTTTTTCTCCATTCATGGGATCTGAGTGCCATTGGCAAGAGCAGCAATTTTCACTCCTTCCTAATTGTCATTAAAGTAGTAGTAGGCTGCCTTCTTTAATTACTGCAACCCTTGTGGTGTAGATCCAGACACAGCGCTGTTAGGGAGGGAGTCCAGGATTGTGGCATAGTGACAGTGGCAGTTGTGTGGCCTGAAAGGGAACTTTGAAGGTGATAGAATTCCTGTGCATCGCCTGCCCTGCTTCTGGTTGGTAGATCCTGCTAGTTTGGAAGGTGATGTTAAATAAGCGAGAGATAATAGGTACTGCAGATGCTGGGGAATCCGAGATAACAAGGTGTGGAGCTGGATGAACACAGCAGGCCAAGCAGCATCATAGGAGCAGGAAAGCTTGATGTTTCGGGCCTAGACCCTTCATCAGAATTCTC